>OU426979.1:112792744-114041078 GCA_911387785.2 Aelia acuminata | reverse complement strand
AAAAGGCTAAATTTCTTCTTACCGTATTTCCACCGTGTAGAAAAATCAAATAGTCAAATTAACTGGGAATGACCCTTCTATATTTTTATCGTGCTGATCAACATATGTATAGAGAAGATATTAATTAAAAGTTTCAAACTTCATGGAATCGTAAGAAGACTTAAGTATGACAGTACTTGGTAATAAATCAAAATAGTTGGGATACCAACTTATGCAAGTTCGGTCGTGAGTTAATTGAACGAATAATAGGAAATGGAATGAAATTCATTAACGTGTAAAAGTATACTATCCCACATACATTGGATACTACCCCCATTCCCAAATCATACTACCTATAAGAAGGATATGGAGTCCTTAGCTTCATAAGACCATGGAACTTTATTGATGGATGATTGATGGCCTAAAAGTCTTTTAGCTCCTAATATAGACTTTTAATGTGGGGCTTGGTACAAGAAACTTGACGCACTAAAGAGTTACTAAGATGAGTGTTACCGGATTGAAATTATATATTATGACAATATACGTATAAAGGTTATTCCAGCTTGAACACTCATCCATTTTTATTTTATTGTGTTGTCTTAAAACCCAACTTCTTTTGGAGTTGGCGGATTTTTATAAGGAAGTAACGCCTTTGAAAGCGTGTTTAACAAGCTACTCCCTCTTTTTTTTAATTGAATTTGTTAATTATGCTTAGCTATCTGGGCTAATACTATTACATTTGAAATTCTCCAATCTCTTATATACTGTAATTATTACTGTCGAGTTAAGTTTAAATGTAACTTAGTGGATTTATCACAACTATAGAATGATTGAATTCAGTAAAATAACTTTGACTCTGGAAGCATTCGATTTCCGCACACTACTAATGCACTGATGGACGAATAACAGCATGCTACATCCTCTGAATATATTCAACCTGCTTGACTTCAAATAGCATTCGATTCCACCTGTCCCATACATGCACCGCGACCTGGTAGTTATGTAGAATTTTGTAGGTTCGAGTTGAAATGTAATAATAAGGATTACGTTTGCTTTGCACCTGCTCGTTATTTATTCACTGTCACTGTTAGGGAAAAAATTGCTGAATTATAAATGATTCCATTATCATTAAAAATGAATCCTAATTTCACCTACAATAATTTATGCAGTCAAAGAGATTGTTTGAATATGTTAATGTCAGGTAGGTAGCGCATGTTGGAATTTGTTTTTTTGATATACCGAATATCGTTGGAGGACTTATAAGTTTTCTAACATAACGATATATAGCTACTGAATGTAACAATTACTGTAAATGTCAATTACTAACTAAAATAAATGAATATTAATTACTCCTCATTTTTTTTCTGCAATAATAAGCATATCAATCGACTTAAGTATTAGTATATACTCAGAATTTCTTCATAATAAAATAAAATAACTTCAGCTTGTTTTAGTGGGTGTGTCTCTCATCATGTACGAAACCGTAATTTTTTTTCTTTTGCTAAAAGAATTTTTTTATTTTCATTTATTTAAATCGAAAAATGTAAATTTTCTTCGTTCTTATTTGAATTTGTTTTCAAATTAAAAAAAACACAGTGTTTTTTGACTCTAAGGAAGTCATTCTGCAGACAAGTCAGGTTTGTATGTGTGCTGTGCTTAATTGTTTCCATTGGTTTTTATATGTATTCCTCACTGACACCTGTTCTGGCGTTGGAACTCTGTTCCAACTCTGATGTTGTCAAGAGAATTTCTATGTAATGTTTCTCTTGATTCATGTTCCATTCTTCATCTAAGTTAATTGTTGTTTTAATAATTATTGTTATTATTTTTTTGAGTGAAATTTGAAAGATATTTTTTAACATTTATTTCCATCACTGAGTACAGTGGTCACCAAATGGATCCGGACCGCCGGCTAATTTTGTGCGGACCGCGATGGCATACCTATCAACGAAAAAAAACTTAAAATAAATCCTAAAACAAAAATACACAATATAAAAAATAGATACAGAGTGATAACTATCCTAAATATTTGAATAATGATTAAAATTAATGTAGTTAATCTGTTAATTTTTCGAAAATTTTCCGGGGAGTTCCCACGGAGTTTCCCTGAGTGCACCGCGGAAGCTCGGCAAGACTTTGAAACGGACCTTCATGAAACTTAATCGGTGACCACTGACGTAGTATTTGAGAAATGCAGCCAGAGACGTATATAACGAGTGAGGAGCCCCGTAATTAGTAATATGCAGAACCGTAAGTACCGTAATTAGGTTAATAAATCATGCAAAATCTATTAAAATGGCTAATAACGGTTTTGTTACTTTTTAGCAGTACCAGAACCCCACAAACATCCCTTGGTCGTCATTAAGTATGATAAGCCAGACCCCCCCCCCCCCTCCATCCAGGTCATCACCACCTGGTCCCCTCAAAAAATTTTCTATATAACGCCACTGAATGCAGTTTCAGAAGTAAAAAATAAGTTAAATCCTTGAGGATTCCTAAAATTATTACTGCACTAAATAATTTAACATTTAACAACAATGCATTCCTTATTTTGTTAGCTCCTATTGTTTTTTTTTTGTTTTATATCCTTAAATTCTTAATATTCTTTTCTTTGTTTAATTCTTGCAGTGTCCTAATTGTTTTTTTATTTATTTATTATTGATTGTAGTGGAGAATATATTTTTCACTCTTTGGTTATGTGATTTTTTTTCTATAACGAACACCGAGGTCGTAATATTTTTCTTATTCGTCTGTATCTAACCTGAGCTAACAAGTAAAGTATTTTACTCCTTACTCCTCATAAAATATTGTCTAATGTATTTCCCATGGTTATTCGAGCTATGTTCAGGGATTCTATCATGGATAGTTGAAGTAAATAAATAATCTTATTTTTTTTTTTTTTAATAACGGCGAACATATAACTCGCGAATAACTGTTTGGAGTTTTGTTAAAAAATGATGCCCTACAATACCAATAGCAATAGTTAAAACGTTGGTAATCAATAACAAATAAGATTGGTTAATTAATTTATTTTTTTTTTTATTGATATTCTCGTAAAAATTTTTCGTTAACATTTATGTTCCTCAGATATTTGTATGAAGAATAAAACCGCTAATTGTTTTTTTTTTTTTTTTTTTGTGGGTGGGGGGATTTTAGCTTAATTAGTTTTTTGTTAACAGGTGCTGATAACATAGATCTGATTCGACGTTCGGCGCACTGAGGCATTCCTACGTTGCTTTGATGTTATGAACTCCAGTCGCATTGCGATATGTCTAACTGGTCAATTAGATTACTCCATTATTATGCTATGAATTAAACGTTCCTGCTATTTTCGCTGGCTCTAATTTCAATAAGGTTTGCGGCCGACTCTGCCTCTTTATTGTGACATTAAATGCCGAAAATGTCTTTCCCACACTCCATACTGCCCGCATAGCTCCACTATGTCCAGCCGCTGGAAAAGCTACACCGCAATTCATTTTCTTCGAATCCGAATGGTGGAGCCCTGAGAGCGGATATTAATAAAGGGCGCATCCTTGCATACCAGCGCACCCCCTGGCTCAGATCCAATTATGCAGATTCCTCCTCGGGGTCCCATCCATTCTCTACCCCCACGGGACTAAATCGCCGGTACTCTTCTTCCTTTATTTGATTCCTCATTATCATTTTATGTGTTTGCTCTACGCCTCTCTGCTCCTTCCAGTGGTAGTTATAGACTAATATGGTTCGCTAGTCTCCTTTGTCGATAGACTTCTCCTAATCCATGATCATAATGGGATTTCATTGGTTGTTGCAATCTGTCGTTTACTTGTAGCAAGTATTCCTTTCATCAAATATATTTTTTTACTAACCTTATTTTCCACATTTTCTGCTACTTTTTTATATTTTGTTGTTAATAGCGTATTCATGATAAGCATTGTATGATAAGTGAGTTACCCAGTTTATTAAAAAGGGCACTTTTTCAAAATTCAAAAGAAAAGGTTTTAGTTTTTGTATTTCAAAATATATTCTATCCTTAGAATTGGTTCAAGTAGTATATACATTGAAAGAGCAGATATAAATGAAAATGAAAATTAGGACACCTGTCCCGGTTTTCTAATTTAAATTGTTTTTGAATTAAAGACCAAAAATTATTTCGAAAATTCACTTGAAATCAATGTTTATTATTTTGTGAACCCTTTGTTTCTCTACTTGGAAATTTAGCAAAAGTTAGTTTAGCAACCTTAAATTAAAGTAATATTTTTTGTATTTATTTAAAAGGTTGTTGTAATATAAAAAATATAACCCCAAAACTATTTTGAAATTGCACCATTTTTATTCATTTCTTTAAACATTTATATATCAAACACTCGTAACTCCAAAAATTAGAAAATTTCGTAGTTTTCTTTACATTGATTGGTACATCAAGCAATCTAAAAGTGATCAAAATCTAAGACCATCAGGTTCAGACCGTTCTGTAAATTGAGGATAAATATGGACCCTAGAATAAAATGATTTCATCCTTACAAAAACTGATTGAAAAGCCCACTATATATGTGTGCGATATTCCCTGAGAATATATTTTAAATAACAGGAAAAGCCGATTAACCCTCGTAGATCATATTGTTAAAATTAAAATGAGAAAAAAAATTACTTTTAGTTTATAAATAAATGTATGTATAATCATTAAATTAGTTTTATGAATTTTGCGCCAAATATCCCCAAAATAGAAATTTGTTTAAAGTACTTTATAGAGGAATAAACTTAAGTATAATTATTTTGGCAGTTAATTGGTTATATACCAAAGTTAATTAATTTTTAATGATGGAGCTTTCGGTGTTTATTTTTTGACATTAATTACATCAATTTGAGAAAAGAATGGGTTCATTCCAACATACATTTAGGTAGTATATTTGTTTTTAATTTTTCCCCGATTTGATTTTCAACGATGTGGATTTTTCATTTCGTTTCATAATTCATCTTCTACAAAGGGAGGGGGGAATGTTATGAATAATTTGATCGTTGTATGTTTCATGTTCTCCTCATCCATCACTCTTACCTCATTTCCCATCTCATGCACGTGATAAAAAAAAAAATAAATAAAAAATAGCAAGACATGACAGATCGTTCGCTATTGAGCTAATAATAAAAGTCACTTAAGTTTAACTGAGAAAGGTATAAAAATACGATAAAAAATTGGGTAAGGTCCTTAGATTTAGGAAGAATGAATAGTCAAGACTCCGAAGTGCTTCTGGTAACATATCATTTCCTCGCCATTACCGCTTCCTACCGAGTTAATTTACTTTTTTTTCCCCCCCGTTTCGGGTTTGGAAAAATACGAGGAAGGGGTGAAAATAATACGAGGATAGGGTCGAAGCGGGGGGTGGGGGGGAAGGGGGGAGGATCGGTAGGAGGTGAAATAACGTCGCTAAATCACTATCCGAGTACTCATTGTGCAGCGGAGTGGGGCCAAGTAACATGGGGTGTGGTGTGTGCCTCCGGTCCACCGATTTATCTTAGCTGAAATACTCATGTCTACATTCTGAGATTTTTTATTTTTCATATTTATGTTTATATACCTAGGTAATTATAAATGTGCCTAGAAGGGGTCGGTACTTGAATGATTTGGATTGGTTTATTTTATTTATTTTTTTTTTCATGTAATTTTTGTACTTTCGTAGTGATTCACATCAATGTAGAATTGGGGTCACCTGTAGTGTGTAGTGTGGGGTCACCTGTGGTTAGCATGGCAACCTACAATACTAAAGGTCGCAGGTTCGCGCCCAGCGGTGGCCCTAGGATTTTTTAATGGGAGTAAAAAATCCATAGTCATGCCGTCCCTCGGATAAGACATAAAATGGAGGTCCCGAGCCTGTACGATGTCAGGTACTCGTTAAAGATCTCTATCCTAATTATACCTGGATAGTCAAAATTTAGTGGCATACAGTGACATTAAACAAACAAATCAATGTAGAATTTTATTTCGATATTTTATAAAGGTTCAACTGAAAGGCATGTAACAGAACAACATAAACTTACTCCCGTTTTTGTTAATTAAATTTTTACCTACACCGTTATCGAGAAAGGGATGTGGTGTGTAATTATAGCTCCTGGGGTGCAGAGAGAGGCACTCCTGTCGAACTTTACGCTCCAGGTCATTTATTGGATGTAACCATTTATTATTTTTTTTTTGATAGGGTACTTAAGAAATCATTAATAATCAGTACCAATGAAAAAAAAAAATCAGTGCACCATTTCTACAATTACTAAAGCCATTGTATTATACGTTCTTCTATATAATATATTTTTTTTTAACAAGTATTTTTTAAATCATAAGTAATATTTGTTTTATATATTAGTAAGAAGAATTTTATATCAGACCTCCTAAAAAGTACTTATAATTTAACACTTTAAACACACCTAAACACATATAAATCGTCACCACCATGCTAAAGTAACGAATGTGCATATGTTTTTAATTGCACATTCGTTACTTTAGCATGGTGTCGACGAAATAAAGATGAAATTCTGTTTGTTTGTTCTTTATAGAAATCCATACCGTTTGTCCTAAATTCACAAATTTCGCTCAGTGGTTCTTTCATACCAGGTGCGAACGCCTGTCCGTATTAAAATTGCTTAACCACAACCAATCTCTGGGTATATTCTGTATTGTTATGAAAATCATTATGATCTCGCTTTACATTGGTTTTTTTCGAAATCGACCGTTTGACGAGTCGAAATTCCCCGGGTGAAACCGGGATACACAGCTAGTTCCACATAAATATGACAAATTTATTAAAAATAAACACTTTAAAGGTGAAGAAAATATTATTAAAAAGTTGCTAACAATTTGACATTAATATATTCACATTGACTAATTAATCTTTCTATATATAAGAGGCTTTGTCCTGACTGACAGAATCAACTCAGAGCAAAAACTACTAATGATAGAAACTTGAAGTTCGGAATTTAGATTTTAAACGCGATGTAGGTAACCACTAAGAAAGGAATTTCAAAAATGTAGCCCCGAAGAAGTTTAAATGGCGAAATTGTCGTTTAACTTTTACGGACACCTATTTTTGCATTTCGAGAAAAAATATCTAATTTGGACTCATTTTAAAGATCTTGATACGACAAGTTTAACTCGAAAGCTCCTACTGGACGTCGAAAACCATGTTTTAAAGCCGAAAAATGAAGCGTTCACGACGAGTAAGCAATTATTTGTTTCGGCGGTTTTAATGAACTCTCTCCATTGCGCGCCTCCCTTTCTTCTACCGAGCCGGCAGCTTCCCCCTCCAACATTCCACCTACCGGAAGCTCCGATTCTACTTAATCTCCTTAACATCAGTTAACATATTATATTAAATGAATGCCAAGATAATGATCACAGAAGTGATTTTAAAGGCTCGAGGGCAAAGCCGCGACGGGGAATGCTAGTAATAATATATGAAGTTATTTATTGCTGAAAAAATTACATCGACTGGGTAATAACTCTACGTCGTCCCCAAAAAATAATGTCTGGTAGTATTATCTCCATTGAAACTCCAATATAAGTAATGAGTATCGATAATAATAAATATTTACTGCTTAATATGTTAAGACCATACAAATAATTTATTTAGAGCATTTATGAATGCGCATAAATAAAATTAAGTGGACAAATGTAAATATTCACCTGTATCGGACCGATATTTTTACATATTAACGCGTCAGGTAGGTATTAGTAAGAATTTTTAAAATAGTCAAACGACTGAGTTTCCTATCTAGGAACCTTTTTGAATCGGTTAGCACAAGAATGAATCGTTAGTTTTTTCGCTACCAGACGATTTTTTCCTTTCTATAGAAATAAAAACTAAAATATTAAGCCATATCCCAGCCCTATGTTTTATGGGTGAATTTTCGTGAAGAATTTAACTATTCAAACTTTTTAAAGAATGATTATGAATTTCATCGCTGCAAGACGGACGGTTTTGCACAAAACTTTTTTCTTTCTAACTACGCTGAAATTTAAAGGTGTATGTTCTATGAGCAAGATATTTCGCATTGGAGTTCTGGACTATAATGTTTTTCACTTTCATACTCTTACAGAAAAAAAAAATTTCTTTAGTTAGAGAATTAGTAAAAATCATATGATGCTGAAAATAATTAAAACATTTATTATGATTGAGAAACATACGGTACGATTTCATCTTTAATCTTCATATTTTAATTTTTTTAAATGTAATGAAGAAATATACGGGTGCCCTAAAAGAATAATAATCTTCTGAAAAGGCTTCAGGGACAAAATTTCTAATATTATTTTTTAACTTACAATCAGCCGTAAATACCCCTTCTATTAATTCTCTTTCTCGATATATCGACAAAAACAGGTAAGCGAAAAGCGACAATTATTGAAATATGAATTCCTTTTAGAGGCTCCTTACAAAATAATTGATGACTATTAAGTTTTTTAATAATTGTAATATTCTATACCTTATAGAGAATACCAGATAAAAATAATTAAATGAATGTGGAAAGAGCTTTTACCTGTGGAGTTGCTGAACAGTTTTTAAACTTTGAACCGAACACATCGAACCGATCACAATTCGTTGCATAATGAAAGTTGTGTGGTCTGGACCACAAGAATAAACAAAAAGGAAAATAATTAAACATCTTTCGCTTCGATGGTACATATACTAAAATTGTAATTGGAAATTAAACATCTTAAATTATCTGGACTTTTATCATATTACACTGTTATCTTTATAGTCTTTTTCATGAAGATAAGTTATTATTGGTTTCTAAGTTCCTCATGAACGTCGAAAAGATTGACTTTCTTTTTTTTCAATCGTTTTTGAAATTCAATTTTAAACAATTTTACTTTCACTTACCTATATATGAAATATATAGTAAGTGGAAGTATTGCGATCGTGAAAATTTTCGACTTCCGGTTTTCAACGGAAATACACGTTTTGGGGTCCCCTGAGTCAAAATAACCAAGTCCCACGAAATGGTCTGTGTGTGTGTCTTGTGTCTGTGTGTCTGTGTGTGAACAGACTAGCTCAAAAACTATAAACTGTGCGATCCTGAAATTGGGTATTTTGTGTATGTATATGCCCGCGATGTGACAGCAAAAATTTCATCAAAATTGCTCAAAGGGAGGGGGGTACTTTATTTAATAAATTTTTAAGTTTTTTTCGATTTTCTCAAAAACGGCTCTAACGATTTTGATTAAACTGAGTATTTGATCTATTTATATGCATGAAATATGACTGTAAAAATTTCATCAAATTGATCAACGGGAGGGGGGACTTTACTTATTAAATTTTGTATCATTTTCACATGTTTTTTTTATTTTACTCAACAACGGTTTTAACGATTTTGATCACAACTTGGTATTTGATGTATTTATATGCCAAAGATGTGATAACCAAACATTTTCATCACAATTGATCAACCGGAGGGGGGACTTTACTTAATAAATTTTGTATCATTTTCACGTGTTTTTTTTATTTACTCAAAAACGGTTTTAACGATTTTGATCAAACTTGGTATTTGATGTATATATATGCCCGAGATATGATTGTAAAAATTTCATCAAAATTGATCTACAGGAGGGGGGGACTTTACTTTATAAATTTTGTATCATTTTCACGGTTTTTTTTTATTTACTCAAAAACGGCTTTAACGATTAACAAAAATAAGATATGAATGTAGAAAAATGTGTGACTTTGGGAAATGATATTTAGCAAAACACGTCAATTTCTAATCTAAGTAAGTTGGTAAGTGAAAGTTGTGTGTTGCGCGCACGCACCAGATTTTTTAAAATTCTGGTCAACTATAGTTTTATATTTTAAAAAATGGCTTTAATTTATTTAGTGAATTTCGGTGAGATTTCGATCGAATCATTTATGGAGTTGATTAGAAAATTTTTCTTAAGAAACTGAAGATTTTTTTTCATTAAAATTTTATTATATACTCTAAATGATGCATACAGTTATTAAACTACTTAAATATAAATTTATGCGTTTTGGCATCTGTGGCCTGATTTTGATTTGATGCCCTCGTGTATAAGGAAAATCATATTCTGATCTACAGTCTGATGAGGAGTATTGTGAAATGCTGGGAAATAGGAGATCGGACTGTATATCACCGGTGTCATCAATCATTTTTTTATTCTCAGGATTTCAACTCGTTCGATATCTCCTTAATTTTCATTTAGATTAAAACATTGCCCTTTTTCCTACTCCCCGTTCTCGTTATTTTATTTAAAATATTTTTGTTTTATCCTTTCCATTGGGTCCTTAATGAATTGTAGATCACCTATATCACAAGTATGGATAGTAAAACATGTCTAGGTTAACTAATAATAATTGGAGAGAATTTGCTAGTTATTTACAAAAAAAAAATACTAACATTAGATTTTACATCATCATTTCAAATAATAAAAAAAACTCAGGGTATGGTATAAATAAAAGAAAGAAAAACATCCGACTTTCTTTAGGCGAAATCTGCTTAGAAAAAAAGAATATTTTGTGTGAGGCACCGAAGGGGTCGTTTTTCAAAATATTAGAATGATGAGAAAAATCCATCCGCTCATTTGTAAATAAATTAGCGGATTGAATATAATAAAAAAATTTTATTTTTGGGCTAGTTTTGAAGATTTTTTGAAATGTAATGGCGTTTCTATAAAAATATTTATTAATTGTGTCCTAAAGGATATGCGGTGTTACACATTATTATACATCAAACATTTTGGCTTCTGTTGATTCTTTTTTAGCTCTTTTTTTTTTGCATAATGATGCTTACTAATTTGACCATGAATAATTCAATTCCAAATTATTAAAAGTTATTCAATATATATATTAAGGGCTAAGGAAGCCCTAAAAGCGGTATTGGTATGAACATTATGCTGGTGGTGTTTTTTCAAAACTGACCTAATAGTTTTAATAAACAGCCCTTCGGTGGATGGGGTGAAACACGTAGGAAGGGGAAAGATGGCTCAATTACTCGACAGAACCAATTGGAAAACAAAGCCTCACGTATGTTATTTCTCGATACACTAACTGCCTATTTATCTCTCCCTCTACGATATTTATCTCATTGTTTATTTTTACCCTTTTGTAGTTGCTAGGGAACTTACTAATTCCACATTCTCATGGTAAAACAAATGCATTAATTTTTGTTTTCTTATTACCGAAGTAAAGAAATAATTTAGCATTTAACTAAAGAATCGCATGACCTTCCTATTTACCCTCTTCTTACCTGAAGATGTAAACTTAGTCTCTCTCTATTGTCATGTCTATTATACGCAAGATAATAATCCTCAGATTTAAATTTTCTTTTCCATGAAACCTCCTCTTTTGAAAAATATTTCTTGTTCGTATCATCCAGTTCTTGGATTATTTTCTAAACTCCTTCCTACGATCTTCTAAAAACTTCATTTCTTTTTAAATTAGTGCGAATCGACTGATGTTTTAATTGGAATATTTTATTTTGTTATCTTCCTCTTTCTGCCTTGACTAGCGTGGAGGCACGTAGACTCAACGCTGCATGGCTTCTCGCTCGGTCCTAATGGGGGTTCACAAGGGTCATAACCCACTTGAATATTGGGGCTTTTAAACTTTTTTTGTAAAAAAAAAAAAAAAAAGGTATGCCCTCCTTGTTGAAACATAATAATTTTGTAACCAAATTGAAACAAAACTTCTGTCAAACAAAAGGCAACCTTCAAATTTGCAGCTAAATCCGCCCTTGGTTTTCACATCGAAGTTTAGACTTAACCAAAGATGGGTTCAACATCGATGTTATTACAAAGTAAATTAGACAAAATAAAAAAGATTTATTTTAACATTAACGTTTGACAAAAACAAAGAAGTTTTGAATACCGATGTTGCGACAGAAATAAAGATGTTTTTTTTACATAAATGTTTGACAAAAAAATATTGTGTTAACATTCTCTGTAAGAGATATTGAACCAATGGTGTTTTGACAATAAAAATAACATTGGTGTTCTTACAAAAAATTTTACCATCGATATTTACACAAAAACAAAGATTTTTTTAACACTGATGTCTTGAAAAAAACAGAGATATATTTAAGCATTCATGTTTTTACAAAAAAATAGATTTTTAACATCTTTGTTTATACAAAAACATAGATATGTTTAAATCGATTTCTTGATAAGAACTGATATTTTTAACGTTGATGTATCGGAGATATCAATATTTATGTCGCTTCCCATCTATACCATATTTACAATACTTATATATACAATATAAAATATTTTCTCATTAATATATAACCTCATGTCATATTGCCTTGTTTTTTTAAAATGATAAAATTCAAACATAAATGATAAAAAAAAACATTCAAACAAGACTAACCATGCAAAATTCTTCATGGAGTAACTAGCTGAAAAAACTAACCCCAGCGACCATCATCCTTCATGAAATGTCTCCAAAGTTATTTGACGATTTTAGGTACGTCATTTATTTATTTATGTAGGTCATGTTGCCACTAATGTTTTTAATTATTCAACAGAAATACGTTCTATGTCTATACTACGGAAGCGACATTGATGTTTAAATAATTTAGGACCCTAACATGTTAATGTTTGAAGAGTGGATATTAACCCTCCAATAACTATATTGCTTCCTCGATTGAAACTTGGTTGTCACCTTGATATCCCGCATGCTAGACATCAAAAGTTATTCATAAAATATTTTTTTGATTATTATAATTAATTTTAGCTATTTTACAATACTGCACCCTATGGGGTGCATTAGGTAAGGGAGGAACTCTTAACTTAAGTCATAACAACAATGCAGAATGCTTTTTGTTTATTTTATTTTTTTTTATTCATTTACAATAAAAAGTTGTTTAAATACACTAAAACATTTAAAAACCATA
Organism: Aelia acuminata; assembly: GCA_911387785.2. NCBI lineage: Eukaryota > Metazoa > Arthropoda > Insecta > Hemiptera > Pentatomidae > Aelia > Aelia acuminata. The sequence goes on along the minus strand of OU426979.1, from coordinate 114,028,235 downwards.
ATATAATAATAATAATAACAACAAAAAATATAATAAAATTATCATAAAACTTCACTGGAGAGCTGCTATAAATTAATGCCAACAGTGAATGTGTTGTGTGTGAATCTTACTCCATATTACTTGAAGTTCTGGGAAAGTATGGTAAAATATTTTCTTACTTCTGCTTATTTGTAATGTTGGAGGTAAATTGTGGTTTTCACGTAAGTTAAGATGTTTTTAGATCGCAAAAAATCGGTCTGGTCTCATGCTTTGAGCCACCTGTTTATTGTAGGTATCGGTCTGCTGCATATATATAATTAATAGAATTATTTCCAGGTAGTCGACATTTATGTTAGAATTCAAAAGGGAAATTATATCATGCAACAGAACCCTAAAAATGATGAAAAAATTTATAAACTCAAGAGTCAGCTACAAGATAAGAGGCCAAAGTACTAAGGTCCTAGTCCTAGTGCACCCTGCAGGGTGCATTGTTAATTTGGTTTATGGTTGGGACAAATATTTTATTTTTTCCTCGGTTTTTTTATCTTGTCAGAACTAGTCACTATTTTAGTAATACGAGAAAACAAAAAAAAGTGAGTATACTCATTTTCTTTGACACAGTGACTGAAAATCAACAACTTGTTCTGATGACACTTAAAAACATGAAGGTGACAAATTTTGGAAACTTATTATCCATCTCTTGTAAAGGCTGTGTGTTCTGTAGCTATTGAAGAATGTTTTTAAAGCGTTAAAGTTATAAGATAAATGAATTGGCCAATAAAAGTAAAACAGAAGAAGTGCACCCTGGAGGGTGCATTAGGAATTGTCGTGCATTAGAAATGTTCTTGAACATCGATGTTTTTTTGGTCAATATTTTATCAACATTGATTTTTTATATTCATAACAACCATGTTAAAAAAATCTACGTTATTCTGTAGATTTTGCATCACTAGTTTAGACGCCAGTTGTGTAGTTGGAGAGTTTATCCTCCAATTCCCTGTATGTGTTCTTTATCCAAAACCTTCCTGGATTCTCAATCTCCGCTCATTCAAGAAACGTGGCCAACAAGAACCATTTGAAATTCTGATGTGTGTTTATTCGATTTCTTTATTTATGTTATAAGGCAGTGAACATTTTCTAATGCATATTGACATAAGCAGTTTGAATGAATATTTCGTTTTCAAGAGAGGTAGTGAGAAATTTATTAAAAAGGCCCTACTTCTCTGTTTTTTTTCTTCGAATTTTGTGATTTTTTTTTTTTAATTGAGTAGAATTTTAAATTCAGCCAATCGTGAATTGCGTTGGGATACAAGGAGCTTACAAATATATTAAAACGGAACATTACTTTTTTGGATAGGTCGGGTTTATTTAATAAGTTCAAAGTTTATATTCAATTCAATTTAGGTTAGTTTCCGTATTTGATGATATTAAATGAATTAAAGTAAATTAAAATGATTTTTTTCTTATTCCAAAAATTTTTTTTTGATCTAAATTAGCAAACTTTAAATGAATTAGCTTCAAACTGAAGAGTCTCGGCGGTTTTATATAATTGTTATGATTTCATGCAAATTTCAATATATAGACTGTGAAATGGGAAAATAAAAAAATCTATAGGTTCATGAATAAGGCGGCAAAGGGGAAAGTTATTTCATCGTTTTATTCAATTGGTTGTCACTTCGGTCTCACCAATCACTCAATTCCTCCAATTTCCGAACGATTTTCCACAACATGGTTATTATAATACTTTATTCTTTATATTTCTTTTTATTAATGGCTGATTAACACACGCTAGTAAGGTTACTATTTCAACAAAATTTTATTCCTTTTTTTGGTCTAATACTACTCAAATGAATTTATTTTTAATAAACACTTTCGCACTCTAACCTACTGATATCCCTCATAATTAAAGTATATTTTATTAAAGTATATTTAATCGCATGTTTTTGCTTGTAACTCGCAAAAGACGGTGACAATCGGAAAAATGTATATAACCAAAAATGTTCATCTCGACAAAATAAAAAAAAATGGCACCTTCGACAAAGCTCTGCGACCATTTTGAAATGTTCGCTTACAACTCGCAAACGAAGGGGTTAATCGAAAAAATTTATACGTCCGAAAATGTTTTCCTTGAAAACCTGAAAAGATTCACACCATTCAGAAACCTAGACCGTTTTGATTTTCTCGCAAAAACGGCGGTTTTGCGCTTATATTTGTAATTCACAATCGAAGGCAAGATACCGGGTAAAAAAAAGGCCTTGAGAAATAATATATAGGATGATAATTTTTCTTCATTCTTGAAGTTACGTAAGTATTTAGAGCTTTTGCAAGAGAAGATTTTATGCCAATTTTATTAAAATTGAGTCAGAAATTTTGGGGTCAATAGATTAAGATGTTTTCGGCTATTTTAGAGGCAATTTTACGATTCGAGTTGAACGTATATTTTTCTTAAATTGTTATAAAATTATCCTTGAAATTGATTGCCATTATCACCAGTTAATAATATTATCTGATGTTATATACAGAATTATGGCTTAAACAACCAAAAAATCAGCAGTACCAAACATTTTTTTACTTAAGTTAAAAAATCCTTCTCCAATTGATTTCTGCCTTCCACATCAGTTACTCACCCTTGTCCGCTTGATGATGTGCCCTAATTTTTGTTTCAAAAGGCACGGTGTTTCGCCAAATAAAAGAAAAACGGAATGCGATGCTAAACAAAATTGATTTTACTTTAGGATAAAATAAGAGTAAGAATTTATTCTTATGAAAATCCATATTACTTAAAACTTAACTGTATGTATATGTATTAATGTATGGACTAAAATGGCATTTTTCGACATTCACTTCTGCATACCATTTAAAATTATTAAAAGTACCATCCAAAACTAAAACTGTATAGGCTTCAAACCTTATTTCTAACAAACTCTTTATTTCTAACAGCAAATTGTATTGACGCTTTTTTATTTTAATTAGCAAATAAACTTATATGAAATCATATGGAAAACAAAGAGACTTCGATGTTTAGAATCAGAATGACAGATATGGAAGAAGCGACGAAGCTATAAAAATACGAAAGATTTTTAATTTAAGGTTTAAGTTCTATAAGTGGGTGTTGGATTTAAAGTAATTAATCATTAAAAAATAATCATCATAAAAAATTCTTGAGATAGGCTTTAATTTATTTATTTTTTTAAATTTCAGTAACCATATTTTTCATTTAAAAATTTACACATATAACACATTTTTATTAACATGCACCATTGGAAAAGATAAAGAATGATATGGTAGGACCCTTTAGGAAATCCTCATCCATCATCACTTGTTCCTATTAAGTCGGGTATTAAGGTCTATGGTTAGCCCTGTATAAGCTAATAATACGGCTAATGTGAACCAGGTGGGGTGTAAAGTTGCTTTCTCGTGACAAGTATTCACTTAGCTCTTTCCGTGTTTTATGAATACCCGGCGGGGCCTTATCGCACGAACCATCGCAGCGGGCGGTCTCCTAACGCCGCTCTCGCATGTCCTCTGCGCCCCACCTGCTCTAGGATTTCGGAAAAGTTATGATATACACGTATAGCAAAAGGCAAAAAAAAAATCATTCCGAAGCTAAATGCAATGTTCAGACATGCGGCTGAATATTTATTAAAAAAGGTACTTGTCTCTCAACATTAGTTGTCTTGGACATGAATATGAAGGAACATGTTTAGTCGATTGGAAGAAAGGTAAGGTTGACGAGTAGAAATGGTTGTCAAAAAGATTCATCGTGTATGAGGAAGAATCTGCTTCAGAAAGCAGTTTTCATTATCGATCAAGAGCCTTGTTCTTCTCATTGTATGTCATATTACATTGAGAGGAACAAGGCATCGTGGAGGTTAACATGTAACTATGGTAATTTATCTTTAATGAATAATAACAACTTGAGAAAACGCAGCATGAAACTCAAGGCTCCCCATTTCAGAGAAGCAATGGATGGTTAAACCAGGAGTTACTTACAAATAAGTAAATCGAATGCGCAGTATATTCGATATATTAAATCTTAGAATCTTAATTATAGAAGAAGAATTACTACCAAAATTTGAAAAATATGTCTACTACAGAAAAATTGATAGTCTACGATTTAGGTACAGTTGGGTATGCATAGTGCGGAAGCGAATTAAGAAGTGTTTGAAAAATTGAAGGGGCCAGGTATTTTAACTTCGGTTTTAGAATTTTATCAAATTAAAACCATACTCTCTAAACGCTGTAGAATTTTCGTACCTGACTGCTTGTTTAATCTTTTTTTGAAAATGAAATAATCTTTTGTTTTTGAAATCCTTTTGTTAACATGAATTTGTTGGTGTACTGAATATTCTATTCGTCTAAACTCGTTTTTTATAGTAGTGTCAAAGTAGATCATATTGTGCTTCGTGAAAATCATTTTGTGCACCTTTTGTGTTAACTCAGTTTGGGATAAAGAGGGATTATTACATATCACCTATGAATCCACTGAATTTCTCAGGTTGTGAAATTCATGATCGGGATATGTTTTAAAATTCGGTGAATAAATATCTATTTATAGAATATCATCCGTTTTAGTGAAATGCAGAATCATCTGGTATTATTATTATTAGTGTTACATGGCATTAGTGGGTAATGGTACGTCAGAGGAGGAGGGGTAATCCCGGACTGAGCAGGCGGTACCTACTAATGGAGTGTTAACTCTACTGTAAACAGGATTATTACAGTTCAGCCGTATGGGTTTATGGTTACCACCTGACTTAGCCTGTCTGGTCCTCTACGCTCACTTTGGATACCGATGTTTGGAACTCTTGATTTTCTCTCTTGAATTGAATTTCTTTTAACTGATAATTCGTTGCCGTTTCTTTATTTAACGTCACTTTATGCTGGTATGGATAATGGTACAGTGGAAGTCCTGGATAGGCAAAATTAGGATAGAGATCTTTAACAAGTACCTGTCATCGCTCAGATTCGGGACCTCCATTTTACGTCCCATCCAAAGGACGGCTAGCCAAAGATTTTTTATTCCCTTTAAATATCCTAGGGTCAACTGGCGGGTTAAGTAGCACTGACCCTTCTGTGTAATAGTTGGTTATGCTAACCACTCATACTGATAATTTCTTATTGTTTACAAAGTTGCATAATGTCATAAATGTTTCGTTACTTTAGATTTTAAAAACACAACGATAAAAAATTGTAATAAGTCAAAAGCCATTTAACAGCAAGCTAAAAAAATGTTGTCTAAATAAATGTAAATAAGAGTGACATACCACTGCTCAAATAATGTAATGAAGCAACTTTAGATAATTAGTTATCATAGTACAAACAAAAGCAGTATAATTCCAATTCGTCTAAATACAAATGCATTGTTGATCTCTCCAACACATGATAATTAATTTAACAAAAGATGTGTCTGTTTCTGGCTTGCTTGCGAAACTGTAGTAGCCCTGAAGATGCCTGAATAGGCGAAAATTTGGCATGTAATCTGCATGATTAAGTGCATTATTGAAATAGTACGAGACTTTGAGGCCTTGCATTCTATGTAAAAGATGTGTCATTATACTTCCGGGGCAGCGATATAACATTTTGCTACCATAGTTCAGAAATTACTCACTCTCAATCCCATTGTAGCTGTCAGTATAAGAATCATAATACATCATAATTGTTTATGTGGTATGATATATTGTTCTTGTGATGAATTAAAAAATAAAATATTTCAATGTATAGAATGAAAGTTGTATTAGAATCTTTTCCTCCAAACACGAACGTACTTAATTAATTAAAATCTCCAGGCGTACAATAAACCATTAAGCAATGTAATTAACGGCATCACAACAAAATTAATATATTCTGAAATCCATTAATTGAAGGCTATCAACACGCATCTTGCAGGGCTCCCACAAACAACGTCGATAACGAAGGATTTGAAATGAGGATTGATTAGACTATCCAATTAAATTTTTTTATCTATAATAAAAAGATGGTTATAAAAGGATAATAAAAGATGGTTATTCCCTCATGTCTTCATGTATTGCAGTTAAAAATTAAAAGTTGAAAATTATCATCGATTGCTTCGATCGAGCCTTCCTCTAATAACTCGTCAAAATTCTCAGCGTTTTAGGAGTGATCTATGGATTTTTAAAGGAAGTAAAAAATCTTTTGCTATGCCGTCCTCCCAGTGGGACGTAAAATTGAGGCCCTGAGCCAAATTGATCTTAATTATACCTGAATAGGCAAAATTTAGGACTCCCACTGTAACATCGTCCGATTAGCCATAGCAGCGTAAAGTGACGTTAAATAAACATGTGACTTCAAGTCACATAGACACGAAAAATGAATTATATTCAAATAAATTATAAAGTATTTTTGTTCTTTGTTTTTAATCATTCTTGTTTTTAATTACTCTTTGTTTTTCAATAATTAAAAATTAATAAATATATTTTTTAAATATATGTAAAATCACAAATTTGTGCGTGTTGCTTTTATTTTAAATCTGATTAATTCGAATATTTATATCTGTAATACATCAATTAGATGCAATCAATCGAAATGTAGATATCACAACATTCATAACTGATTATTATTCTTTGTAATTTTGTTGCATATTCAATTTAAAATTTATATCTGTAATATATCAATTAGATTAAATCAATCGAAATGTAGACGTCACAACATCCATAACTAATTATTATTCAATATGATTTTGCTGTAATTTCTAAAATTTATTAATGATGCTTACGATCATTAAAACAAATAATATTTTTATTATAATTTGTTTTTTGAACCATTATATCTATTGTTAACAAACATATCCAACCTCGAAATGGTATTAACTCCCTGGAACATCAGAACTTCTTGATTTTCAAACCAATATTTATTTAAAGTGGAAATTACATAAAAATTGTCCCTCTAAAACCTCGTAGCTATTGATTTTAGCAATGGAGTGCATACCATCATTTTTACATTAATATTAAATTAGTTTTATTTTAATACATTGATTTTCGCGACAAACTCGATAGTTTTGACTATTCACGAAAGAAAACTTAGATTTTTCCCCATTCTCCTCCACCCCCTCCCCATCAAAACAACACGCGTGAAACCCTGGGGCGTTTTCCCATTTATTAGAGGAAGGACTATGAACAATTTAAAACAAGTTTAAATTATTCTTTCTTTTTCATGTTCGGCTTTGACCTTATTAAACTTTACTAATATTGTAATTGGTCGATGTAAAACCGTAGTGAACTATGCGCCAAATTCCATATTTTAATAATATAAGTTAAATTTTATAAAATAGTGTTGTGTTTACCATTCTTCAGAAATGAATTTAATTAATTTTTAGTTGTTAATTAGTAGTTCACTGAATGTTTGAAAGATAGCATGGGTATAAGCGCCGAACGTAGTACCAAGTGGGCATAAGCCATATCATTTCTAGAAAATATTCTCAAAGGCACTTATACTCCTTTTGCATTTCTATGCTTCAATTGTTCAACTTACAGCATGTACCTACCAGCTTGCAATTTTTTTTCACAGCTGTGAATTAATTACGTAAAAAAATGTATATAGTGAAATTAACATGTTTCCTTTCAGTGATAAGGGAACACATTTCATTCGTTAAGATTATTCTGACCTATGTGTTCTACCCTCGTTTACTTCTCCCATCCCTTTCTTGCTCAATTTGTTTCTGTCAGTGAAGTGAAGCCATGCAGGATGCGGGATGTCTATCTTGAGCTTTTGGCTGGAGAGACTTTGACAGACCTTCTTGTCAGGAATATTCTTTTAGACTAAAGAATGTTTGATTTTTTATCCCACAAAAAGATGTTATCATAGAATTACTTTAAAAATATTCTAAATATGTAGGTATACGATTTGATAACAAAAAAATCTGGTGCGATGTGCGCAACTCGCACCTTTCGCTTACCAACCTACTTGGAGTAGAAACCAAAGTATTTTGATGATTGTGTAAACGCAATGAAGAAAATTTGCAGAAAATAGCACATTAATTATTTATACCTTTATACTTTAGTTTAAAACAAAAATTTATATCGTATGAGGTACGATATATATTTTATTTTATATCTAAAATTGTATCGAACTAAATTATATCGTACCATATCTTTAAAAAGAAACAGCTTAAAATATTTTGGGCATTACATGCTTTTCTACGCACTTATTACGCACTTTCTACGCACACAGGCTTTAGAGACCAATAATTCAAAAACGGCGGGTAGACATATCGCAGTAATATTTCACAATTGTTCTATTAGATACAAGAAGTACCCATATACCAAATTTTAAGAAAATCAAAGATGGAGAGGTTCAAAATGATATATTTTTGTGTTGATCTGACGTGGAATGGCCCTAATATTAAAAAAAATATACACGTTTTTGAAAAATCGGTATGTAGCAAACTGGTGAATGTCAATACTGACCTTCAATTTTTTAACCTGAAAAAATATTTCCAGAATAAAAAATATCCTTAGTTTATTTAAAAGTTCTTTTATGAGGTTAATTAAAGAATCTTTCTCGACTAATTGTTGAGAAATAATGTAAAAAAATATCCTTTATGAAAAATCGAGACCTCTTATTTTTATAGTGGACAAAGAATATAAATGATTGAGATTATTGAGAAATAATAATGATAGAAGGATCCTTTTACCCTAAAAATTCTATTAGATTCCTGGGAACTCCTTACATTTATATTTTTACATATATATTTTTAAAAAAAACTTCCATAGGTTCTTAAAATATCTGAACACTATAAAGAATGTGGACCTGAATAACTCAAAATGCAAAAACGTTTGCGGTCGCATGATCCGTGGTACAGATTGGAAGATGGCCTCTGTATACAAACTATATATCCCTCATGGTCCGTTTGACATAAAATAATGGACTCGGGGACGGACTTCTTTGTCAGACTGCTTGGCACACAAAGGTTCACGAACCATTGGCGCACCACAACAGAGCACACCCGGGTTGGCGCGTCACGTATGAATTCATACGTTAACCCTACTATCGTAGATGTATGGGTTCATAGGGACACAAATAAAAGGGGGAGGTGGGTATTGGATCGTGGCCTGAAGTTCGTAGTTGTTGTTCTGGTTCCTAGTATCCCATTGTTTTATTTGCCTTTATTTGATATTTTCATTTCTTGAATAATTGAACACCGTTCATCAAAAAATAATAATGTGGAGAAACATTGGTTTTTTGTCTCTATAATATCATGTTTTTTTTTTCTATCATAATATCTGATCATATTATATGCATTTGAAATTCTTCGAAAGTACTTAAATAATAAAATAAAGTATTGAATATTAATTATTTATTGAAATTATTTTTAATTTGCTGTTACTATCAAATTTCCTTATTTGCATTTGTGTCATTGTGTACTTCTTGTATATGTTCCTGTTTACTACTTACTGGGCCGAGATACATCTAAAATAAAATATAAATATATATTTAGTTTTTTAAATAAGGTTATACGTAGATCGTATGACGCCAAAACATCTCACTTATTCGTTGCCAATGCTTGATGAAGCTACTTATTTACAAAATGTAACTAAAGAACTAAAGGAAGAGGTATAGATTTTTAAAATCTTTTATTGGTATATATCTAGTTTCTTATTTAGCTTTGATGAAGACCTGAAATCCGAGTTTAATTCGTTAAATCATTTTGAATTTCCTTAATCTACCTAGTATGTCATCTGAAATATTTAAAGGGAAAGTTTGATAAAATGACCTGGATATTAAATTTCATTAAAAATAATATAAATACAGCATAGGGATTAAGTACTTCATCACAAAATACCGAATTCAAGGCTCCTCGATTGCACTGGTACTTAAGTAGGTTACTTGTTTATTTATTTTTAAATTGTAAAAAAAATGGCGGGATGGCCGAGTGAGCAAACGTGTTAGGAAATACGCGTTGTCCATGATGACACGTATGATCGGGAACCTCAAGATATCAAGTTCAAAACCCGGAGTCCGGGGACATACATTTAATAATTCGCTGCGATTATATATAAAATATATTTTTAATCTCTATATATTGTATAGTATAAATTTTAGGTAGACATACATGTTTAACAATTCCTATTTACTATTTTTCTTTTAAAAATTTCGACGTTAACGACTATTCTAGGACCAGTCTCGTTTCGTTAATTCCTAATACAAAATTTACCACGATGCTAAAAATTCCTTGATATATTTAACATTCGTTATGAAATCCTCTCTGAAATATTATACAACAGATTGTCCCTCGGAAGAAAGATTAAAAAAAAAAGAGAGATAAAAAAAGTACCGGTAATATGTTCTGAAATTATGCGCAGACAGAAGGTCGCCGTAGATTTGCTGAAAAACAGTAGCAAGAACACATAAACCCGGTTAGGGATGAAAAGCATTTTCCGGACCAGAGATGGCCGGGTGAAATTCTTTTTTTTTTTCTTTAAAAAGGACAGGAAAGGTTTGCCCATCTCACCGCATTTCCAGATTTAAGGTTCTTTTTTCAGAACAGCTCAACAATAGTTATAAGTGAAACGGTGATAGCCCAGACGCTTGATTGTAATTGAAAAATAACGCATGGAATAGGTTTTTCCGGGTTTTGGTATGTCCGCATAATCTGATGAGGGAAAATTATGTTAGTTTTCCTTGATTCGTTTTCATACATGATTATTTTTTTTTTTTTTCATTATTTCCTTTTTTTAGCCGTAACTACAGACAGGCGTCATTATGGACCTTGTTTTATTACTTTTTCCAGCCTATAGGTAACAGTTATTTATTGAGTTTTCTGTAAAATTTATCTCTTCGAAGGAAATTATTGCCTTCACACCATCGACTCCGCTTTCTGAATTAAAACTTTCTTTTTCAGGAATATTAAATAATACTGAGTTATTTTTCTTGTGTTTTTTGTTCTCTAAATAATTAATCCTTCCTTTTAACCGATGGTTTCCTTTTCGAGTTCTTAGGCCCGGTGCACATGGATGGCAGTACACCGGGCCTTAAGCCTTGTTCTTTACACATTTGTTTTTGGCAATTACATTTTCCGAGAAACTATGTATTCTTTCAGTAGATTCTTCTAGAACTTTACTTCTTTTTTTTTTTATTATTCATTTTTGATTATGAAATTTAGTGAATCGATTCAAGTTCGGCTGACATTTTTTACACAGTATTGTTGTTGCTACTCGGTTTATATAAAGTTTAGTGATGGAGACCAGCTGACAATAACTTAAGTAAACAGTTCACTAATCTTGGAAGACGGGTAACTTTCCTGTTATAAGTCCATATCTTTAGACTTGATATGAATAGACCAATATGAACTGAATAGTTTTTCATCTTTTACCCTTATTATGATTTTATGCACTTAAGTGGAACAAATATTAGATAAATAAGCCCACTTTAAAAGCTATAAATCTTGGTGATGTTCTGCACTCTAACAGTGCAGTGGCCTACTCCGTTTTGGTACTTATACAACATAATGCATCCTGCAATGTATACCTTCCTCGCCTTAATTATTAAAGCTAAATGCTCGTAGCTAACGTTTGGGGGTGTGCATGACAAATGATTAAATATTTTATGTTTATTTTTAATAATCGACGTAAGATCATCGCCTACCTAAAAATATTACTTTAGCGAAAGATTTAATGTACAGCGTTGTATTCATGAATGATTCGCTCGTAGTTTAATGTTCTCTCCAACGAGGAAGATCTACTGCTCATAAATTCTCAACTGCCCTCGTGTTGCATACAAACTGTCTCTGTATTCTCACTACTGTTGTTTTAATCATGTAATAAGTATATTATTTTTTTTTTTTTTTTACTTTTACACTAATTTGATACTTATACTTAATATAAAATATATACAATACATTTAGAAAATAAATCATTCAAAGGTTAAACCTTATTAATAAGTTTCAATATTCTTAAATTAATTGTTTATATTAAATTGGGATCCCTTCATATACCGTATGAATTACATACAGTTTAATATCACCCTTTTTAAATTTATTTTATGCTTCCCTTTTAGTTAGAAAAAATATATGTTTAAATTTCATTAATTAAGACGGAGAGAGAGAAAAAAGTTTTTATTAATTATAAAATTGTACAACATTTTTACAAGTTTTACAACATATTTACAAGTTTTTACATGATTTCGGATATATTATCCTTAAAATCAACAATTTATATTAATTTGATAATTATTTATAATGCAAACAAAGGTAAAAATTATAAACAAAGGTAAAAATTATAAATTAAGACGGAAATATTTGTTTACTCACTGTTGTAACCCAACCCATTTGTATTTGATAAATAGTTTAATGTGAAGAAAAAAGATGGGCCATGGCCGGGATTCGGGTGTGTGGCTGCATCACAATGTACAGCCTGATAACTTTGTTGCAATACAGTGATATCAGCAGGTTCTTTGTATCATTAGAGAGTAGGTTGGCGTGACTGGGGTACGGTTCCTCTATTGCTCAAGTGGCTGTTTAATTAAAAAAGTTATTTAAATAATTACAATTAAAAATTTAACAAATAAACATCTTATTCTAATTAACTTATTTTTCAAAATCAGTAACATTATGTTTTCTGTTCCTGTAAGAAAAACATTATTAACTACGCTTTATATGTGAATAATTATTTCTACTGAGTGATTAATGAACCAAAATTATGTAATCTTTAAAAAAATATCTAGATATGTAAATATAAATTTTAGGCCAACTTTGTTTCCTGCAATGTTACCTAGTTTTAGTTTTCGAAAGATCTTTCATTATCGGATATTAATTTTACTATGTCTCTTAAGCCCACAATAGTGCAAAAAGTGTATTTTTTTTTCAATAATGCATTTAAATTACAAAAATATACTCGCTTTTTGAGTAAGTTTAATTTCTTAATTTACAAGGAGTAAATTTAGAGAAGATGAATATTCTCACGCTTTCGTTATCAATAAAACATCAGGTTGAGTGTTTAAACTTAAAATGAAAGGATTAAAATGTTAGCCATTATACTATCATTTTAATCCTTTTTTGGGGGAATCCAGCCTCGCATTCTCACATTAGTGGTGTTGCTAGTAGTGTTCAGTGAAGTCAACAAATATGGCTAGATTTACCAATGCTGCATACGCGGACATAGCCTACGTCTACGGATTCTGCGATGGCAATGCACGTCAGGCAGTTCGGGAATATCGCAGACGGTTTCCTGACCGAGAAACCCCACGCAGAGGTGTTTTTACCAGCACTTTCAGAAGCCTTCGAGAATGTACCATGTAATCGTGAGAATGTACCATGTAATCGTACGAATCACCATGTAATCGTGGTGGAAACCGTATGCAGGATCAAATGGAAGGCGACCTGAGGCGGAGGGAGAGGATACTGCGGCACTTCAATACCAACCCTTGTACAAGCTTCCGGAGAGCTGCTTCAGTTCTTGGCTTACCAAGGGTAACAATTTGGCGCACATTAAGGACTGACCGCAGGCATACTTACCATGTCCAAATTAAATACCCGCTGATTATCCACGCCGATTAAATTTTTTAATTGGTACAAAGAACAATTGAAAACGAATTAAACTTAAGTTCGAAAGTAATCTGGACGGACGAAGCGACTTTTACATGTACGGGCATATTCAACCAAAGAAACTACCACCTTTGGGATCATGAAAATTCCCGCGCTGTTAGAGAATTTCACTGCCAGCATGAGTTTTCTGTAAACGTGTGGGTCGGTCTTTGTAATAATGGCATAATAGGTCCCGTATTTTTACCTGTTCGAAATAATGCTGAAAGTTATTACCTATTCCTCGAGAATCACTTACGGGCACTTTTGGAAGATATCCCTTTGGAGAGAAGGCTTGAGAACTGGATTCAACTCGATGGTTGTCCTGCACATTACGGAAGGGCCGTGCGAGACTGGTTGGACATCAGCTACCCAGATCGCTGGATAGGACGAGGTGGGCCGGCCGGTGCCCAACTTTGGAGGCCAAACCTTGGCCTCCACGGTCTCCGGACCTCACGCCACTAGATTTCTTCGTGTGGAATTACGTGAAAGAAAATGTCTACCGAGAGCCCGTCCGTACAAGGGATGATCTCATCGAGCGCATCAGAATGGTTTGCAACCAGTTCACCGCAGAATAATGTTTAGATGCAGTACGATATGTGAGTACGCGATGTGATGCGTGTATTGTAGCGAGAGGCCAGCACATTTACGTTGACGCTGCCGAGAAGTTAATTATGTAATTTTAAAGATGGTAAAACCTTCAAAATTTTCATTTTTTTTTCTCAGTAAGGTAGTCCCATATAAAAACTGATTTATTCTTACTAGGAAAACATTTATGTTAAACTAGTCTTACTAGGAAAACATTTATGTTTTCCTAGTAAGAATATTTAATTATTTACTAAATTTTTAATTTTTTTTTTATTTAATTATTTTGTGGGTTTCGGGCGCGGACACGTCTACCAAGCATGTCCCATACATGCTCTATTGGATTGATACACGGACTTCTGGGTGGCCAAACCATAACTTCAATTTCTTCTTGTCTGAGGAAATTTTGCGCTGATTGAGCAAGATGAGGTCAGGCCAAAAAATAAAGTCAGATTCGATATTTCTGGCAAAAGGTATGACATGTGGCTCAAGCACCTCCGTAATGTACCTGTCAGCAGTTGTAGAGCTACAGTTCACAGTTTGCGGGAGTTTAAATTTATGCCTCCCACACCATCACTGACCCATCACCAAACGCAACCCTTGGAGAAAAAGCGTAAGGAGCACACCTCTCTCCCGCCTTCTCCATACCTTTTCGCGTCCATCTGGAGATCGGAGACTGAATCTGCTTTTTCTCCAAGGGTTACGTTTGGTGCTGGGTCAGTGATGGTGACTGAAATAAATCATGTTTCATTAAAGCTATAACAATTTTCTACTCTATGTTTGCAATTTATTTTATATTTGACATGTTCTTATTAAATAAATACGATAAAGGTGTTTAATTTAGTTTTATAATTATTTTTGCAGGTACGTACATCTGGTTATCTTGATCATATTCCTACAGCTGGGATTCACAATTTAAGTCAGTATGATAAATTGAATGATCACTCTCTTACCCTCGCTCTCTCTCGCTCTTTTTCTCTCTCTCTCTCTCTCTCTCTCTCTATATATATATATATATATATATATATATATATATACCATATATATACACATATGTTTTCTTCACTGTTAAACAACTATATTATGGCCAAGTTTCGAGACTATATTGGTTTCATAATCATGCCAATGTTACTGATGGATATTACCTTATAAACCACATAGATGTATAGAAACTAACTAACTACATTACTCTGATATACTTGACTGTTGATAGAAATGTGAAACGTTGCCATAATATAATTGTTTATTATTCACTGAACTTTAAGAACCGTATTATAACATACATATATATAATATGTTTCTGTGTTTATTTTTTAGAATTCATCCTATTTAAGTTTGGAGAAACGTAGTATGAAGTTATGATTTGAAGATAAAATTTATACTAGGTGTACATCTATTAGTAAGATTAGGGATGGATGGTGAAATGACATTTTGAATTACTTATTAAGTACCCTTTCATTTACATTTCTGTTACATTTTAAGCCCGTTTTGCTAAATTCAAAAAAAGTGTGGCTACCACAAGCGGGAGCCTCTCTAATACCACTCTTGGATTTATCGGGGCGGAAGGGGGGACAATTAAACAAGATAAGGGTCCGTTAAAATTCAGCAAGTAGAATAAAAAGCCACGGAATACTCCTCCGTTTTATTCGGTCTACTTTGTCTTTTTTTCCCTTCCCAAGACCACTTTTATCTTTCCTCTTTTTTTCTTTTTTGTATTCTCTTCAAGGTTCTGAATAAAAAAAATTCTAGTTAGTCCTTTAAATAGAATTCAAATATTTGATAGTTAATTTAATTAATAGGTTGAAGTAATTTGTTTAAATTATGAAATCCTCATAGCGTAAATTTTTTTTTTTTTGGAAATACAATATGGATGAAACATCATATACCGGAATCTCCGTGATTAAGCATTTATAATAATAATAGTAAGTGGGCCGCATTTATACCGTGGTAAGTGGGCCTTTAAAAATGATTAGTTATTCCTATTTTTAAATGTGACAGGCATATTAGCTTAATAAAAGAGATGTCTGAAATAATAGAAGTAACCAGAACATGCGGTTCATATTATATGAATTTTTTTTTTTTTCCGGTTGGCGCATTAGGCCTAATGAGACCTTAGGCCGCGCAGTATGGTCCTCTTACAGACATTTGTGTTGCTTGCGGGATAACAGCCAGCCTGGAGGGGGTAGCCCAAACCTCACGTTGCTGCTAGCCATGGTCACCATGGTACAGCGGCAGACTGCCCGTAGCTCCATAACCATTGGGGCCAATTTGGCAGTGTCCTTCCCACCGATGGCGTCAGCTCTCTCGGGTTCAAGGACAGTGACAAACTGGTCTAGGTCCAAGGATGATGGTAGCTCAGAGACAGCAGGCCCCGAGGACCTATATTTCTTTCCCTGGAGCATACGGTCCTTGAACCAAACCTCCGGGCGGTTACTTACATCCTGGAAGAAACACACCACGATTCTCGATGAGATACACGGGGAAGGTACATCACTCCTACGCCCGGTCGGTGTGAGTCGCCTCCATTAGGCTGACGGGCCTGACACCAATTAATTAATGTTCGATATCAGTATATCCTGCCTGTTTTCCTGAATAAATTTAATATACAAAAAGAAAAACAGTGTCATAATACGTCATCAATTTACTTGTTTACGTTTTATGTTTTAAAATACCTGACGAAGTTTTTTTTTTTTTTTTCATTTTAGCCTTTTGAATTTTTATAATTATTTTATTCCGGCCTTCAAACAACTCATTTAAATGTTGTTCTAACCCCGTTAATGTATAATGATTAAATTTTTAATGGTATGGTATGTAATTAAAATGAAAATGTGTATTGAGAATTTGATCTAGGTGAACAAATAAATATGTAATCTTTTGTAAAATGATTATGAACTTTATTGAATTTTAAGTTTAAAAATTTATTAGATTTTTTTTTTTATACATAAATACCTTTTTTAACAACCCCGCCCAATATTTTGTAATATTGTGAATATGTAATATTTTGCCATTAAATTGCTAATAGAAAAACACCATTATTATAATAATACATTTCATTAAAATAAAATGTTTATTTATTTATTTTTATAGTATCCTTGGTGGCAATTAATAAAAGAACTGCCAACGCCCCAAACTTCTGCCTCTCCAGAAAATTAAGTTAGCTATGCCGTTGAATGTAATTGAGGCTAATCCGACTAGCAAACATTAGAGGGGATGGACAATGGTGTGTTTCTGAGGGTGGTGTTCGTCAGATACGGCGAATGGACATTTTCATTTAAATAATTGCGTATTTTTTCTCTCTAGATCTAGTTTTTACCGACTAATTTTTCTATGAACTAATTTCCCAATTATTGCTTCCAGTTTAGATTAACTAATTTTCGAAAAAATGATTGTTATTGTCAAATGTTTTTTAGGGTGTATACATTAACTAATTTACGGTATTATATATATTTTTATATTTCTTGTTTTTTACATGCTCTTGAGCCAGATACAACATGATTGCATGTTCACGCAAGCAACATTTTTTTTAGCTGGTAGGAGAACATTTTCTGCTAACCGCTGCGAAATTAAACCGTCCTTTTAAGTGGAAATAGCAGACCAGGCTTGCTATCGAGCGAAGAGAAATTCACACACCTTCCACCTCCTATCCTGGTATCCGCGCCGGGAAATCCGGATTTGATTCTAGTTGATCCGGGCGTTAAAAGGTACGGTTTTATAAATTATAGTATATAATTTAGAAATAAAATTAAAATTAAGTAATCTGGAACCGTATAGATAGCAAAATATAATGTTTATTAAGCAATTTTAAAACTGAACTGTCGGAGCTTTAGCCACTGTCGAAACTTAATTTATCTAAATGCTGGATTTATCAGTGATATATTATTTTAGTATCCTGTTGGTTAAAAATAATATTTAACTGCTGTAGAAGTCTATTTTAATGTACCTGAATATAACCAAAAAATATAACCAGGAAAAATGTAAACTTAATTGTTTAAATTTCAAAACATATATACATATATAATATAAAATATAAAATCAATGTGTTACATTCCTTTTAGGGAGAATGAACCGTCACATAAAAATATAAGCCGGCTAAGATAGACGTTCACTCGTCTAGAGAGAAGAAACAAGGGGCTTGTTTTGGAAATTCCCTTTTGGATAATGAGGAGGGAAATCAAGTTCAATTGGTGCCTTGTGTTCGTAGCCGAATAGTCCAGTTCAACTTAAGTGGCAACTATCAAACACACACATCACAAACAAATTAAGGCCAAGGCACATTTCAATTTATATTAATTAATTATTATTTAGCTTCGAATATATCTATTGACTATTAAGAATAAATTCAGGACACAATGGCGTAAATAGAAAAAAATTTGGGGTGGAGGAAGTGGTGACGAACGTTAGGGGGTCTGACATCATACTTACTCCTGGGGTAGCGAAAGCCCAATGTCGATATTGTCATTAATTAAAATATCAGTCTAAAATATCGATACCATCAATTTAGCGGACTTTATATACTACTTGTCAATATTTTAAACGATATAATAAATATTTTTGAAAAACCATTACTTTTGAAATATGTCTAAATTCCTTATCAAATCAACAAGTTTAAAAACAATTTCGAACCATTATATTACATTTTGGTTATGCATGAAGTACGATATTTTGCTTTATAGGCATAAATAAAAAGAAAATTACGATTTTATTTTAAAAAACATCCCTTTGGATTTTTATTAAAAGCCTATGTTATTGGCTACTTTGTGGATCAGAGTTCGAATTTTATTCTTTACATTATTATTATTTAATTATGTTTGATAGTTCATTTCTTCACCGAATAGTGCATACCTACCTCTTCCTTCTCGAATTCCTTGATTCATCCGTTCAAATGAGCAGTAGTGATGTAAAACTATCGATAGTACTATCGAAAACATAGTGTTGAAAGGATAAAGTTTATCTTTTCAACATGATGGAATAATTTACGGACAAGTGATTGCCTTCCAGTCCTTGACTTGAAAATTACTCAGCCAATGGCATATAAACAAAATCACAGTTTTTGTAATAAAACTATTTTCGACCTACATAAATCAACTACCTGATAACATTTTTTGAAGTATGCACTTTTCGATGTAAGGTATGTGTAGAATAACGTCACAGAAACGTCCTTTTTTCTTCAAAACTCCGACACATTCTAGGATTGCGTTCCGAATGTTGTCTTGTAAAATCAACTACTTCGACAACTGGGAATCCTGGTTGATATAGCTAGAAGAGGGTTTTTATAGCTTTCCTAAATATACATCATCTTTGACCTTTTGATAAAGTTTTTATTCTTTGCAGTTACGACTAAGGGTGAAACTGATACAAATTATTTACAGTATGCGACACCAAGAAACCCCATTTTTTGAACCATGTTAAACACCACGAACACTAAAACATATTGTAACAACATGTAACCTATACTCTGACTCTAGAACAAGACACAACATACCACCTACTATTACCGAAGCATTGTCGGACGACGAAGAACAAATTGATAATGTAATTAATTTCCAAAAAGAGATCAAAATTGTTCATTTAATCTAATCAATATTTACAGAACTGTATAAAACAAAAATTATGGAATGAAGTGTAATAAAATGTAAATAACGATGTAAATAAGACAAAATACGTAATGTAAATATTGATTAGATTAAATGAACAATTTTGATCTCTTTTAGGAAATTAAGCACATTATCAAGCACATAACTGAAATTGTAAATAAGTAATCCTTGTACATAACAGCAATTGTAAATATCATGGAACCGCTCATGACCCATCTAGATAGATGCGAATAAATAAATTAAAAAAAAAAAGTTATAATGGAACCCTAAACCCTATTGATAGAAACGTTCATCCTATTCCCTATTAACATTCATCCTTAATAAAGAAAGGAAAGAAGTGCAAATGGAAACGTGCATTATAGCTTCTATCATTCCAAAGAAAAATTCTACTATTCCACTCCCCGACCCCCCGGCCATCACCTCAAACTATCGGATAGTATCGATAGTTTTACATCACTAATGAGCAGAGAACATGGGTCTGAATTCTATACCCTAGCAATACATAAAACATGATCATCCTTAGATCATTTCTTACTAATTAATTGTCTTTATGGAGAACTATTTTTAAAAAATTTCGGTTTTACATTACATTAAAATATATAAAAGTAATTAAGTATAAGGCACAGTCGACGTGAACAGTAATTTTAAGGCCTACATTTATCATGTTTTATTTACATTGCCTATAAAACTCTTTGTATATTTTAAAGATACTTTAAATATTCTTCTTCTTACCTGCATACTTACTCTAATGTTGGCATATACTTTCGGTATTTCAGTTTAGGTACCTTATGTTGGTTGGTCTGCATTTTTTTATCTTGTGTACCCATTGTTTCTATGCTTTAAAATTTAGCAGATGATATGAATGTTGATTAAAGAGAGAAAAAATATCGTGAGAATCTAATCGATTGTCGATTGTAGATGGAATCAATGATAAAAATATCGGATATCGGAAGCCCCCCCCTACTTACTGTAGTGCTGGACTGTTTGTTGAGTTCTGCTTCTGTACAAACCAAACTGAATAACCGGTTTTGTACGATTCATTAAAATAATACAAATTACGGTACTTAGTTTCCTTTATATTACTAATTTCGAAGAGAGGCCGGCCCTCCCTCCCCCGAACATATATACACAAGCATCCCCCCCCCCTTTCTTCCCATAGTAAAGTTACAAATAATATATAAACCTACATGTATTTGTAATTTATTCTTGCAGTAGGCATAAAAAGTGTATCCTTATAACTAATAGTATTTTCTGCACTAACTGGATTTACGGTAGCTGTTGCAAGATGTTTAATATCATTGAACTTGTAAAGGGTTAAATAGGAACAGTAAAATGAAAAGAACAGCAAAGTAGTAATTGTGAAACGGAGTTCGAATTGAGGTTTAAGGATAGATTGATAAACGACTCGTCCTCACCTCGGATATTGCGATATAAATAGCGCTGAAGAATTGAAAAAAAAAAAACGGAATTAGTATTATTAATTTCCGCCGTAACATAGATCAAGTGTATGCAACTTAGATAGGTATGTAGAATTTATGGTAAATGTTTTAAGGCATTTTTTTATTATGATGAATGTATTTTTTACTGGAAGTCTTAATATTTATGTAAGATTATTTTTTTTTACCTGTGTTACAGGCCTTATTTACTTTTTAAAAAATAATTTATATTTCTGTACACGGGTTTTTCGACAACCACAAAATTATATTTTGGTTTTAAAACAAAAGTATTATTGTTGGATTTTCGATCCCGACAACCTTTGGTCGCGCTCACCTTTTTCTTAACATAACGTCGTTTCTACACGTTTAATCACAAGTCCTTCGGGTTTCCATGTACCTTCAAAATGATTTGTACTTATTAATGATTAATTTATGTATTTTTAAAAATATAATTTGGATCTTAATTTGTTTTGTTTTTATTTTGTGTTTTTCTTGTACGATCTTTCATAAAAGGGTGGTATCGTTGACCGTTCCAATTTATTTCAAATATCAGAGGTGGAAGTTAAAGATGTTCAATGAACTACGGGAAGGGAGGAAAGTGGTTACTTTGTTGAGTAAATCGACGTGAAAATTGAACTGTCGATTTGGAGCGATAACCGCCCACCAAGACCTGATTGGGCTTCTCCTGGCGTAGTTAAGTTCTCACCAGGATTATGTATCCTGTTCTTTATTTCTAAAATATTCAAGTGACCCTTTAAATTTTTTTTTTACATATATAGTGACCTTCTTATTATATGTGAGAGTGATATTTACAAGGGTCCCACAATGAGGGGTGGGGGGTGGCAAGGTGAGCCCTAAAAATTTGAATTTTCTTTTCAGGAGAACGGTATTTCTGCGAGGTATAATTTGGAGGGAAATTCCGACAAGGTAAATTTTTAGGGCCGTATGTGTTTAACGTATAGAACGCAGCCCATTAGCGATCTCGATTCCATGGGTTGTGGTGCAATGTAACTATATAGCGTGCTCAAACTTCCCTTTGACATAGGCTCTAATACGCTCAGAAAATTCAATGGGTGCATAGTACTGCGTCAGATTATGTGGTAAGGAAGTAGAATTGTTATCCAAGTCAATTATTTGACAGTATCAATGCAATTAAGCAAAACCAAAAAGCAAATAAATATATTATCTATAGATTTAGACTGAACTGACTTTATAACAATAGAGTAGTTGTAGATGTCGGAAGACTTAAAACCGCTGTCTTATAAATAAACAGTAGTGTTTGATTATGCCCAAAACATATAATTAGGTTTAGGCTAAAAATTATTTACTATTCATATGATTTTTCTGATTTATCATAAAGCAAAACATTATGATTATTGAAAATACTGAAGATGAAACTTCCTAATTTTAACTTTCATTTTTCCCACTGAATGTCCAGCGAAATGTGGATCACCCCTTCTGCAACGGGTAGAAATCGCCTTGGGAGGTTTGACTTTTATTTAGTAGCGGACATAATTATTTTCAGTAATGTGAAACCTGGTAACACAATTTAGTTCATAAATGTATGAAACAGCCAATAAAAAAAATATACTCTTCTTAAATTATATTATCTGTGCAAATAATTCACTACATAATTTAAGTTATTGATTATAATAAATAAATGAATAGTTTTTCCATAAATAACAATTTTTTTGTGTTTAGGAATAAGTAACATGTTTCATGGAATGGTTCGAATGGGGGGATAGCGCGGTTAAGCTCCGCCATCGAATGGTTTGAGTGGGGAATATATTTATGAGTTTGGCTGGAGGCATTTTTTGCAGTGCTATGAATTTTCGAATACAATATTATTGGTTAGTTTCCAAAGAGGAACTTCCAAACTCAGAGAGGACATAGACCACAGCTAGTCTACTTTTTATAAGATAATTTTTTTTTCTAGTTTGTTTTCCCCCGTTTTTAGGAAGAGAAGAACAATAAAAGTTTTTGGAAGGCTGGGAAAGGCAATCCGTTTAATCTCTTGGTAATGGGGGAGCGCACCGATTGGCGAATTTAATTTTCTTATTAATAAACAAGCTTTATTTTGGAATAGTTGGGGACCGGGGTAGCCGAGTGTGCTTGAGCTCTTCCCGGTTCAGTCGGTAAAGACGGCAGTTGTTACCGCTCTGGGCGACTTGTATTTTGTGGCGGACCAACGGAATAAAATCTCCTCCTTTCCACGATGGTTAGAATAAGTTGGTTACACCTGTAATATTAACCCCCACCCCCCACCCCTACCACACAAGGCCAGGCACAAAAAAAAAAAAATACATAATTTGAATAAAATTGATAATAAAATCAATTAAAATAATTGTCTATCAGATTAGATAGGTAGATTGTTGAATAGCTTCTAATCTAAAAAGCGACCAAAGCTTCTGACGATTAATGAGTCTTATTTCTGCCTACCTTGACGAAATTTAAATTATAATTTCCAATGTACTCACGACAAGCATTGAGTTATAAATCAAAAAGATCACTCGACTCAATTTACAATTTAAAGGGCTTGGGTCGGAAAGCCCATTGCGTTGCCAAGCAGATTTTTACTTGATTAATAGCCTTCTCAAAATAGGGACTCGGAGGGGGAAGTGGATCCAGGTGGCAATGAAGGAGGGGAGAGAGTTCCTCTGGATAAAGAAAATGGAAAGGAAAGTGGAATAAGGATAAAAAGGAGACAATAAATAATAGAGGACGGAGCCGTAAAAGGCTGAGTTAACTGATGCCGGTTGGCTCATTGTTAAAATCCTCCGCTGGGGGCTGAGTTATTGGGCCATGCTAATTCCGAAACTGGGGCCTCCGTGGTGTTTTTCACCGTCAGCTAGTCTACCTCCTCTCACCTCTACACCAAACTAATTTGCATCTTGATAACTTGGTAATCTCATTGTTTGCCCCTATCTCCCTGGCTCCCTTCGCCCTTTTCTTCCTGCATCCTTCCAAACAACACTGTTTACAGTTCTCTTTATTATTCTGTCTAGTCTAGAATGCTGCTAATTTCTTCTTTAAATTGACCGTTTCCATGCTTGGCTGTCTTCCTTTCTAGACGTTCAGGGAAGATATTTATTTTCTTTTTTATTACTTTTTTTTTTATTCGTTTTCTGTCTTGCTCTGTTTCAGGATCTCTTTAAGGTATTTCTCTTTCAAAAATATTTCATGCTGGCTGTGAATTATTTACATCATTTATTGTATTGCTTAGTAACTACTTAATCCGTTCAATAGACTGGTCATCTTCATGACAGTTTTCCAAATCTGTCCTTTATAACTTCCCAGACAAAATTTACTGTATTCAGTCTCTTATGCTCAACAATGTATATAAGGTCCAGAAGGCAAAGTTTGGTTGCACACATCACACTATTTTTGTTAGTATTTTCTATATTTACTGGAAGATTCTTAATTTATAATGTTCCAGTTTAGGAATGTAGTGAATTTTTTTTTATATATTTTCAATTCAAGCACACTTTTTTCCCGCACCATCTCAGATTTTAATGAAATTTGGTACACAGGATACCTTCCTGTAGACTAAGAAACGTACCAAATTTCAGCTCAATATCTCAACCGGTTTTCAAAATATAGCTATCTAAACCCAAGGAAAAACGCACAATTTTTACCTGTCGCATCATCTGGAAATTGAAATTGCAGCTCTTCTAGACGAGATAGAGAGTTGAAATTGATGTCATTTTAAAACTGAATCTTTGACCTTCGTTATAATATGGAACTCAATAGGGTTTTTCAAAGTTTAAATCAAAATTTCAAATTTGAATTTCTCAAAAAGCCCATTTTTTAAAATTCTGAAATGATTCAGTGGATTTTAAAAGGCTATCATTAATAAGTGCTTTAAAAATTAATGGGACAGCAATGGGTTCATGCTTAAAATAAATATTGAAAAATTTGACGTCCAGAAACAGAAAAAATCATGAATAAAAGTTGCTGTAGATTTTTTTCCAAATATGACTAGGACTATGATATTGGTGTCGTTCAACAGCGCATTTCATGCCTTTTCATATGATATAAGACAATGTATAGGTTAGTACTAAAGAAATTTTCTTAAAACTAAATGTTAAATTTTAATTTCAATTTTCTCAAAAAGGGCATTTTAAATTTTTTTTTTTAAAATAGGTAGTATTATATCTATTCATACAGCAAATATATAAAAGTGGGATGAAAATTTCTTCATTACTAAAAAAAATTGAAAACTAGTGACAAAAGTCCATAAATCTAGCATTTCATGATTAAAATTAGCTGTAATTGTTTTCTAAATTTGACTAGGACTATGAGATTAGTGTCGTTTAACAGCGAATTCCATGCCATTTCATATGATATACAAAAATGTATAGGTTGGTACTAAAGAAATTTTCTTAAAACCTAGTTTAAAATTTTAATTTCAATATTCTCGAAAAGGGCATCTTTTAAAATTTATCTATTTTTTTTTTTTAAAAATAGGCCATACTGCCTATACCTACCTGTACATTGTTGTATGTCATATGAAATGGCTGAAGGAAGGCGCAAAATACGCCACGCCTTGAATTCACACTTACAAAGTTATACCTTTTATAAATGGAATAAAGTAAAAAAATCCGCAGCGGCCCGCAACCACTAACCACCAATAACCAGCAAAAAAAAAAAAGTTAAGTAATGATCATTAAGACTAACAAGTGCTATATACACTTCCCTTTATAATTTAAAGTGATAAATGATTAAATATGAAATATTCCTACCAAACAAAGGTATAAAGATTGAACCTGACAGGAAAATACAAATTCGGTAGGGTGGCTAATGACAAACAAAATGGCCTTTCCTTCTAAGGGTAGCCAGATCGAGTACCCTCCAATTTCAGCACCACGGCGCCAGGAAATAGAAATATCTCCGCCTTTCTTGATCCCGCCAATATATTTAACCAGCTTTAGTGCTGCTACATGTATGTTTATGTAACAAATTTTACTTCCTCCATTTTACGTGAGGTCATAAATTTATGATAATGTGTCATATAGTATATTTCGTACCAAGGGCCGAAAGTGGGCGTTTGCCGGCCCGAGATATTTTTTGACCGAGACGTAGTCGAGGTCATGAAAAGTTCGAGGGCCTGCAAAAGCACTTTGGCCCGAGGCACGAACGCTATTTTTCACCATACTACAATAAATATTAATACGATATAACATTAATCAAAAACAAGATTTTCTTTTGGTTAAGTGTACCTCTTTGTTAGGTTATCTTGTGGTTATGGGGACATGATGAATGTTTAATGTATGGATTGTTTTACGTTATGTTATTATCGTCATACCTATCTTTTGATTTTGCTGGTAACAAATCTGCTATGATTTCTTTTGCTCTTCTATTTATAGATTCTGATGTATTATTAGCCATAATTACTAAATAACTAAACAATAATACGAGCAAAACAAACTTATGTAATGTATATAATGAAATGAATGAATTAAAATAATAAACAGCTGATTTTGCGGCCCTAGGGCGAAATATTCATTTTCACCATACTACGGTGTAATCACCTGTTTTACACACCTAATTTGCGGTCCGAAAGCTACACTTCGCCGCCCTAGGGCCGCAAAATCATCTATTTATTATTTTAATTCATTCATTTCATTATATACATTACATAAGTTTGTTTTGCTCGTATTATTGTTTAGTTATTTAGTAATTATGGCTAATAATATATCAGAATCGTAAAACAATCCATACATTAAACATTCATCATGTCCACATAACCACAAGATAACCTTCTAACAAAGAGGTACACTTAACCAAAAGAAAATCTTGTTTTTGATTAATGTTATGTCGTATTAATATTTATTGTAGTATGGTGAAAAATAGCGTTCGTGCCTCGGGCCAAAGTGCTTTTGCAGGCCCTCGGACTTTTCATGACCTCGACTACGTCTCGGTCAAAAAATATCTCGGGCCGGCCCCCTTTAAAACGCCCACTTTCGGCCCTTGGTACGAAATATACTATTTCGGCCCTAGGGCGGCGAAGTGTAGCTTTCTGACCGCAAATTAGGTGTGTAAAACAGGTGATTACATCGTATTATGGTGAACAAATATTTTCCTCATTCCATGTAGTATTAAGTATTTGCATTTTCATCTTGCCTGCTCCCATATAAATATTTTTCCTTTTTGGTAACCGACAGCTGGGAGATAGAATTTAATAAAGAATTGTGTGAAATCATCTTGGAATAATCTTTATAAAATCCTTGCTAATTCATCGAAATTTGACTACAAATATGAAAGGGATAATCGTGTTTTTTTGATTTTTAGTAACCGACTTCCTTCATCGATTTCTTAAACGTAAAATGCGATTGTCTTTTTGTATTGCCTCGATGCTCTACCACCTTATTAACTATGAAGTAATTAGAAAGTAGTTTTACAAATAATTTACTTTAACTGTAATTTTATAATTTATGAACAATATTCGATGTTTATATTTATACACAAAAAAAGTAAATGATTCCTCCTTCTTATCAATGATTACATTTCATTCCTTGTGTTTTAATCTCAGTTGCATTTAAACGAACATAAATTTTTTTAAAAGTTTTTTTATTTAATTACTATTAAAAAAAAAAAAATTAATTTTCAATTTTTTTTCTTATAAGAATTATAGTTCTATTGTAATAAAACGTAAGTCAGTTGAAGAAGAGAAGTATTGTGCATGAGAGGGCAGAAGTCTATAATAAAAATAATAATAATAATAAAAAACCATCAATTAGGCTATCTAATAAACGCTTAAATTCTAACCGATGTACTGAAGTCATTAACTAATTTCTGAATAAAATTTGTTGCTACGAAAATCATTCTTATAGTTCCCGATTAGGATGTAGGAAAGACTCCGCACTAAAAGCTTCACGGACAAATTCTAATTAGGCTCAAAGTTGTCCGAACAGTAATATTGTAGATAATAAAACGATGGCTGCATTATAATGTATTTTTCATGGCTCGTTCCCTGCGCCATTATGGCCTGAGACGACCGTAAACTTCACAAAGGCGCCGGCCTCACCTTTATTAGGGCAGAAATAAAGATTATTAACGGGATAATGTTTGGTTGATTTAACCCTCTATAAATAAAAACTGTTAATTTATTACTTTGCGGAATCAATAATGAGTAAAAAAAATTATCTAATAGTTATCTAAGATGTAATATCATAACATTTATTTTTGAATCCTATGTAAAAGGATCAAAACTTTTTTCCATGGAAGGCCTATTCTTTGGGTTATTTAATATATTTGTTTTTGGCTTAAGTTTGAGGCAATTTGTGTTTGAGGAAATGAGAAAGGCATCTCCTAGGATGTCACATTCTGTTATCTGGAACTTCATATCAGGCTCATTAATTGTCGAACTTGCAGGATGTGTGGCATGAATGAATTCTTTCCTCTCTTCCAATGATAGGTTGTGATAGTGTGTGAGATGTCTCCAATGGCAAGGCTGGAGTGAGAACAAAATGAAGTGGTGAGGCAACGGATTGGTGTTTCGGAGAACGTGTCAGAAATATTCGGGAAACTGTAGTTGAGGTGGGTCTTACCGAATGAACATTGGCCCTTCAGAGGCAGGCACTGCCCCGTGAGCAGGAGAGGACGGCCCTCAGTACCACCTGGATGGATGGAGTCCAGAAAACTGGGCTGATAGAAAGGTGTTGTGCTCAGCTCTGATCTGAAACGCTACCCCTCTTTGAACACCGAGAAAAGTATGTTTTTGGACTGATTGTTTATATCATTCATTATAGATTTGCCATTCCCCATTCACAGAGGTTGTATGACTGTATCAATCAAGGACAAATAAATATTTTGGCAACTATAAGCTAGATATATATATATAGCCATATTAAGTCGAACCCAGCTATCACTCATTTTTACTGATTGGTATCGCTGATCCACGGTGTCTAAATTTTTCAGTGAAACTCTGGGAGAGCTTTTATTATTCATACAACCATTTTTTTAATGTTATTGTGTTTCTTTTCAGTAGAAGTTAAAACATGCAGTTTATTATTTCCGTTTCATAAAAATATAAGGAGCTTAAGTAATAATCAAATGATAAAAGTGTAGGAATATACTTACAATGTTGCTGTTGGATATTGCTGTATAAAATAGATAGATGTATAGAGACGAATTAACTATATTTCTCTAATGTACAACTGAAATTTCAGGACTTTAAAGGAATATGGAAGTAAAGCGGTAAAGAGCTCTTGGGGTTTTTCCTGACCTTTTGGTATAACCGATTTTTTTAAAAAAAAAAAAGAGTTTTTTTTGGATATCAGCATAAAAAGTAGATCTAGCTGTTATTTGGCTAAACAGCAACGTAGTTTAAACGTTTCACATTTCTCCATTCCCTACTTTTCGACTTTTAACCTTGCATTTTTATGTATAAGGTCATGTTTTTTTTTAATTTGAAGATTTTCCAAGGGCTGTAGTTTTAGTTTTTTACAATTCATTGTTAAGAATCAGATCGCTTCCGATGTAAACTTAGCTGGCCAAAATGCCTTGACACTAACCATATCTTGCCATCGGTGGTAAGAAAAGTTAACTGAGCACACCTACCGGCTTGAAAAGATTAAGAAGATTGGTTTGGCAGGAGGGTGGACAATATATGTGGGGCTTAAGAGCGACATGCTTGGATTAGGGCTACGGATTAATTGCTTTGTCTCTCCACTCTTACTGAAGATAATCAGTCAGTAACAGACTACCGAGCCTCTGCAATTTATATCCACAAATAAATATTTTGGCAACTATAAGCTAGATATATATAGCCATATTAAGTCGAACCCAGCTATCACTCATTTTTACTGATTGGTATCGCTGATCCACGGTGGCTACATTTTTCAGTGAAAATCTGGTAGAGCTTTTATCATTCATACAACCATTTTTTTAATTTTATTGTGTTTCTTTTCAGTAGAAGTTAAAACATGCAGTTGATTATTTCCGTTTCATAAAAATATAAGGAGCTTAAGTAACGTAATGGTCCTATTATGCTAATTATCAGAAACTAATTACCTGTAAATCGGTAATTATGTTTTTCAAATAGTCATAAAAAATATATCAGTTTAATGTATTTGATTTTTAATAGAAAATTATGGTGGAGATACATGTATAATTATTTGTTTCAAAATTATTGATCAAATTAGAATAAAAATCTATTGATCAGAAAAAGAAATAACCATTTACAATTGGGGTCCACTGAGTCCAATTAACCAAGTCCCGGGAAATGGTCTGTGTGTGTGTGTGTGTGTGTGTGTGTGTGTGTGTGTGTGTGTGTGTGTGTGTGTGTGTGTGTGTGTGTGTGTGTGTGTGTGTGTGTGTGTGTGTGTGTGTGTGTGTGTGTGTGTGTGTGTGTGTGTGTGTGAACAGACTAGCTCAAAAACTATAAACCGTGCGAACCTGAAATTGGGTATTTAGTGTATGTATATGCCCGCGATGTTACAGCGAAAAGTTCATCAAAATTGCTCAAAGGGAGGGGGTACTTTAATTAATAACTTTTCAAGTTTTTTCGATTTTCTCAAAAACGGCTCTAACGATTTTCATTAAACTGAGTATTTGATCTATTTATATGCCCTAGATATTGCTGTAAAAATTTCATCGAAATTGATCAACCGGAGGGGGGACTTTCCTCAATAAATTTTGTATCATTTTCCCGTGTTTTTTTATTTACTCAAAAACGGTTTTAACGATTTTGATCAAACTGGGTATGTCAATGGGTCAAATGTATGTATATGCCAAAGATGCGATAGCCAACATTACATCAAAATTGATCAACCGGAGGAGGGACTTTACTTAATAAATTTTGTATCATCTTCACGTGTTTTTTTTATTTACTCAAAAACGGCTTTAACGATGTTGATCAAACTGGGTATTTGATGTATGTATAGGCCAAAGATCTGATAGCCAACATTTCATCAAAATTGGTCAAACGGAGGGGGCACTTTACGTGTATTTCATAATTTTTTTCCAATTTTTACCTTTTTTCGATGATCTCAAAAACGGCTTTAACGATTTTTATCAAATTCGTCAAGCTTAATGAAAATTAAGTGTTCCTTAATATCAGGTAAGCTTTATCATTATTAAAATGTTCTGAGGGGGCTTAAATGGGGTAGGGGCCTTTTTTGTTTGTTTGTATTTTTGTTTCCTATAATGTACCTTTGTTTTTGTTTATATGGAGAAATTAACTGTTTCTCGTTATGCCTAAAAATAAGGAATGGCTAAATATGAGATATGATAAAAATAAAGAAAACAGGTAGAGGAGAAAAAAAGAAAAATATTCAGGCAAATCATAAAACTCGTTGAGTCCACGCATGCGGAGTAAGCCTATAATGGCAGACCGTTGTTCATAATCATAGCCGTTCTGTTCATTTGAGAAGTGGCAATTAACAAAACGCATTAATTTGTAATCTAAGTAAGTTGGTAAGTGAAAGTTGTGTGTTGCGCGCCCGCACCAGATTTTTAATGTTATATTAAGGCGTTTCCATTCAATTCATTACTTTTCTTATTCTGTACTGTTTATGTTGTTTAACATATTTGGATCTGGAGTTTTAAGTATTTTATTAAAACTATCTACCTATGAATCTTGACATGCACACTCGTTCTTGAAATTAAACTCTTCTAGCTACACCAAGCTATTTTTTTTCTACTGCAGACTCAAATATAATCATGGACGATTTATTTTTAATAGACATTTTTTTTTGTTCAAAAATGATGATCGGGATATGATTTCTTTCACTTTTATATTTTTTATAAATCCAAACATTTCCTAATAACAATATCTAATGGGATCTTAATTAGTGCATCAGAAAACGTTTGGTTATATTGCAACACATATTAATTTAGTTAATTCATAAAATGAAGTCTCCATAAAATATTCAATAAAATTAATTTTGTCAAAATAATTCAATGAATCAGTTCGGTCGAATCAATAACCATAACTCCAGGTCAAGTTATCAAAAAATTGGGTTGGTATCTGGAAATGACTGACTTCCTTGGAGATCCCTGTACTTCTCTTATAGTATATTTACAAAGAAATTCATGACTTTCATATCATTTAATATTTTTCAACAAATTAATTTTATCACCGTATTTTTACAGAAAACAGAGAGAGATTTAATTTTATTATTGCAAAGACAGCAAAAAATTTTTTTTATAGTGGAGCACATATTAATTTAGTCAATTCGTACAATTAGGGCTCTTTAAAATATTCAATACAGTAATTTTGTCAGGATAAGTCAAGTCAACCAGTTGGGTCTAATCAATAACCATAACTGATGGACAGTAATGTAATTAGTTTCTGATAATTAGCATAATAGTATTCACAACATTATCGGGTTTAATACTAATATAATTATTATATGTATGATTGGTTAATTATTTACTTTCTTGGAGAATCATGATTACGCTACCTACTCCATTCCAGTTAAAAGCATGTTAGAGCATTGGGGGATCATTTAGCTTTGGTAATAGATAAATATGTACATGCCTATATTGTTATAGACTAGAAATTATAAGAGTGTTCTTGGAAATTAAAGACTCCTTTTTCATAAAAGTAAACTCCATTGGTCTATTTTCGGGTTTTCAGCCACGTAAACTCAACTGCAGAAAAATTTCGGCGATACATATTAAAATTCACAGTCGTGTTTTAATTCATTTTTCTTCCTTTTTGGTTTATATGTTAACACTTAGCTTGGCAGAATATTTTTTATTTTTGTTCAAGCAATTTTCTTTCTCTATGATCTTTTTGCTATCTTGTTTAACAGTTGTTATTACTAACAAAAATGTTCTTTAAAATTAAATTTTGTTAGATTTTCGAAGAGGGAGGAAATTTTTTTTATTTTTAATCTCAGAAGAGAGATTGTAAGGTCCAGGGGCTTTAATAAACACTGGAAAAATAAGTTAATGCCTCATTATTCTATCTTATTTTTCTAGTATTTTTTTTAATTAGATAAATTTATATTATAAAATATAATTTTATTCACAACAGATCAATTTACATTTTTATTCTATAAAATGAGTGAAAGATAAGTTCTATACACATGGACAATATCCAAATACTTAAATTAAATTCCTGAATAATCAATGCTTCTCAAAAATTGCTTTTATGAATTATGTTATTTTGATTAGAATTCATAGAAATAGTGTTTGCCAAACAAGAAAGTGCTTGCAAAACAGTGTTACACGTTTCATGTGATATGGAAGTTTGAACTTTGCAAAAATTATAATATACCCAAATTAATCAAATTTTGATGATGTTGATGGCGGCGAGACACTTCTTTTGTCACTTCATTTTTGGTATGAACTGTCTGCAGTACTAAAGGCGCTACATCTTTTATAATAGAATAAAAATAATAAAATTATCTTTGAAACAAGTTTAAAGTGCTCCCTTTCTCTTTAAGTAAAATTTGCTTGATGCACGACCGCGCAATTAGCTATTCTTGGCATGTCCGCCACATTTTTGCCGCTATCAACTATTTTTGTAATCCTATTAATTGTAATCCTATTGGGATTATGAGATCTTTGGCCCATCGGTCATATTGGAGTTAACTGGCGTTGTAGTATCCTGATCAATACTATCTGTTTAATTTAATATTATAATTAATTTAATTATACAGCAGTTACACACAATATTATCATAAGATTTTGTTTCAACTCCGTAATGGTATCCGGATTTCTACTATTGGTGTTTAGTTTTGTTTCTGCAATAATTTGTTGTTTTAATATTTTCCTATGTAATTCCAGTGTATCCTTTAAAATTATGAAACACAGTGGAATAAGTAATTAAATTGTTTCCTTTGCATTTTTCCCACCAATTAATCATTTTCTTGGGTCACTTCCTTCCTGTCGTAAAGTAATAATAATTAAATAGCTAAACCTGCCAAAAAGAAGTTTCATTCAAAAAAGAAAACATGCGTATGGCTTAAGAGATATATAAACTATTGCGTTGGCATTCGTTAGGTACTACTCTCCGACGCCCCGTGCAATTTTAGTTTCGATGCCTCCTGCAAAGCCAAAACGCCAAGCCCAGATGAATTAATTTTTTTTTTACATTCATTAATGCCCATCAATTTGACGTATTCTCAGTAGGAATTTCTACTGGAAATAATACCTTTCGTATTAAAAATATCTTCGTTGTCCCTTCTATCCTAGTCAAGCACCCATTTAATATTAATAATTTTAGGTATGCCATTTTTAGCTGGGATTAGAAGTTTTTACAACCAGGTTGTTTTTGCGAGATTTAATATTCTATAAATTATATTGATGTATTGATAAAAAACGAGGTTGTTACTCTTTCTCGTTGTGCTTGGTTACAGATGCTTGTTATTATCTCATGTTATAATCGATGCTGTTAGTTACATCGATTCTATCAGCCCTTCTGATAGGTTTCATTTTTGACTGGGGCGTATTGTCCCCCATCAGCTGCTCTGTGATTGATGTCAATCGAGAACTATAATTACCGTTACCTTTCATATACTGAAATTCACAGCTCAAAATTGCCCTTTGGTCACTACATTTAACACTAAAAAATATTAAACTACGATTGTCACAAAAAAAAACAAAAAAACTGTATCTCTTACCCATAAAATATTGTTTATTTCTTAATTGCATTTTATATCAAATTTGGTGACTGACTTATACTCTATGCCCAGGA
Organism: Aelia acuminata; assembly: GCA_911387785.2. Lineage (NCBI taxonomy): Eukaryota > Metazoa > Arthropoda > Insecta > Hemiptera > Pentatomidae > Aelia > Aelia acuminata. The sequence continues at coordinate 113,993,453 of OU426979.1, read as the reverse complement.
TAGTTAATTAAATGAAGGGTTGTATTGCATCAAACCAACAGGTTATAAAAGTTATAATAGTGAGAATCAAATCAAATGTAATATTACTAAACAACAAATTTCAAAAAAATACATAATGTACCTCTCTTACCCTTTAAATATTTTTTATATTGGTCACTGGCTAATAATCTTTGCCAATTATTTGCCGACAAGCTTTGATCGAAAAATGTTCCATACCTGTCGGAACGATGAAACCGATTTGATTTTCCACTAATGTAGTGCGTTCCTTTTTATTTTTCCTATTATTTTTTTTTTAAATATTGCTAGACTATTTTTATTTTTGTCTTGAAACAAAAGTACAAGAAGAACCCCTCCTCCTACTTAGTATATTTTGATTTGTTTGAATTTTGTCTTAATAATCGAAATAGTAATTGAGTATTTTTATAATAATAAATAATAATTCAAATGAAGGAAAAAGTAGTCCTAGTTATTTTGTCTAGAGGTTCCCAGAAGGAGATTAGATAATGATGATATTTTACGAGATTATAAATTTTGTGTAGGACAATTTTATGGATTTATTCTTGAAAAAGAAAGATTTCATTGCTGTGAAAGTTGAGCCAATTGAGTTATTAAAATTAGATTAATACTATGGCTTACTTATGCATATTAAGTTCTTGTTTTTACTATTTATTGACTTAAATTGAGAATCCTATACAACAAAAAAATAAAAGGATTTTCGTGCATTGATAAAATAAAATAGAAATAGGAAAATAAAAAATGGCCTCCAATAGGGGAATGGGGAAGTTTTTTCAGAGTGGTGAATAAATTGGACGAGAATTTATGATTCCAGCGAAATAGATGGGAGGTTAAACTGACAAAAGGATTAACGCAAAAAAAAAAATTTATATGTGCGTTATCTATATTTGATATATATCTTTCCTTATATTTCCTTTATTTTTAATAAATAAAAAATATATTATTGTTCATATTATTGTATATTTATTTGTATATTTCATAGTTATTAATAACTGACAATTAGTAAATTCAGATAGAGTAGGAATGGAATTACTGCTACTGATTTACTTTAATGGTCAATGAAAGCTCTTCGTTGTTAATACAAATAACAAAAATATAATAAACATATAATAATAATGTTTATTGACAACATTAATTGCATGATTGTCTCTGCATTGATTCATTTTTTTTTTCATTTAGATCCAACATTCTACAATTATTTTCAAATCAGTCCTATATCGGTTACCAACGTATATAGAATTAAGAAAACAAAAGAAAAAAGAAGTGGTGCAGTTAACATCATTGCTAAAGCTAATTTAATTATCTGATATAAATTAAAAGTTATGATTATGTTATCGAGGTACCTTATGGCATTTGTGACTGACTGTCCTCTATTTAGTTCTTCCTCTCCTTAATTAGGCCTCCCATTAAAAATATATTAATAGTAATACGAGGGCGTATTGAAAAGTAAGGTCTCCTATTTTTTTTTTCATAGAAAATTTAATTTATTTACAACTTTGGTTACATCGTTGGAAGGGTTGAATATTTACCTATTTTTCTACATATTCGCCTTGACGATCAATAACTTTTGCATTCTGTTAACCAGCTTTTTAATGCCGGTGCTGTACCACTCTCCCGCCGCTGCTTCTTGAACTTCCTCATCTGACTTGAATTTCTGTCCCCCAAGGTGTTTCTTGAGAGCGGGAAACAAGTGGTAGTCGCAGGGGGCAAGGTCCGGGCTGTAAGGAGGGTGGTCGATGATATCCCAGCCGAATCCATTGAGTAGGGTGGTCGTTTGATGTGACACATGTGGACGCGCATTGTCATGAAGCAAACACACTCCTTTGGTGAGCCAACCCCTTCTTTTGTTTTGAATGGCTCGCCGAAGTTTCTTGAGAGTCTCGCAGTAGCTTTCTGAGTTGATTGTTGTTCCTTTTGGCATGAAATCAACCAACAGAACCCCGTTCCGGTCCCAGAAAACGGTGGCCATAACCTTTCCCGCTGACTTCTCCGTCTTGAACTTCTTGGGCTTCGGTGAGGTCGGGTGACGCCATTGTTTCGACTGTTCCTTGGTTTCCGGGGTGTAATGATGTGCCCAAGTTTCGTCTCCAGTCAAAAAGCGAATGACTGAGCGCAGTTCGCACTTGGCGGGCGAGCGAAGCGGGAGCTCCATCTTAAATGACTGCCACAAGGCAACGGAGCGTCCCAAGGTCACGCGGGTGGATTTGCACTGTGGTGGGGGAACCGCGGGTGAAGCGCTGTTGTCAAATCTCGCCTAGCAACTCGTGTTCGGAAACGGCGGCGTTGGAGACCTTACTTTTCAATACACCCTCGTAATAACTGCTTTATTATTTGTTTAGGAAATCGGTAATCACTAAAGAGTGGTTTTTACTTTCACTTACCTATATATGAAATATATAGTAAGGAAAGTATTGCGATCGTGAAAAATTTCGACTTCCGGTTTTCAACGGAAATACACGTTTTGGGGTCCCCTGAATCCCATTAACCAAGTCCCGCGAAATGCTCACGCGAAATGGTCTGTGTGTGTGTGTGCGGGTGCGTGTGTGTGTTTGTGTGTGTGTGTGTGTGTGTGTGTGTGTGTGTGTGTGTGTGTGTGTGTGTGTGTGTGTGTGTGTGTGTGTGTGTGTGTGTGAACAGACTAGCTCAAAAACTATAAACCGCACAGACCTGAAATTGGGTAATTGGAGTATGTATATGCCCGCGATGTAACAGCAAAAATTTCATCAAAATTGGTCTAACAGAGGGGGTACTTTAAAGAATTTTGTCTGATTTCTAGGGTTTTTTCGATTTTCTCAAAAACGGCTCTAACGATTTTGATTAAACTCAGTATTTGTTGTATGTATATGCCCGCGATGCGACAATAAAAATGTCTTCAAAATTGGTTTCAACGGATGGGGCACTTTACTTAATTAATTTTGTCACATTTTCACTTGTTTTATTTTTTTATTTACTCAAAAACGGCTTTAACGATTTTGATCAAACTTGTTATTTAATGTATGTATATGTGACAGCCAAAATATTACTAACCGTATTCTGAAAATAAAAACTTTTATTTATTAATAAAAAGATTAATTTTACTTAAGAGAGTAAATACGTGATGCTCAAATTTGTTGAAGCATCGCAGGTGTGTAAAAATATGGCATAAGATAATAGTCTATAATTAATACATATTTTAGTCTATAAACTTTTGTTCCATAATAAATTTTTGAAAGCAATATAAAGCGATTTTAGAGGAACATTAATCGTTCTCGATATCCAAAAAGGCATAATTGACAAACTTTACAACGAGATGTAAATACACCTATCGATTCACCTTCACGATGTATTTACAAAAAGCAACTCGTAGTAAAAAACTAGTAAGCAGTAAAAAAAACTCGTCTGTTGATGAAATTTGTCCCTTCATAAATAAATTAGCAATAATAAATCGAAAAGTGCTGAGAACTACCAAATTTTCTATACAGATACTCTATAACTTATGGAGATATACAAATATAAGTATACACTGAAATGTGGGACAATGTGTGAAGTTGAGGAATGGCGTTTACATAATATCGAAACACGTCGATTTCTAATCTAATCAGATTTTTTTTTTTTTTTTTTTTTTTTTATGTTGATGGTAAGTTATGTTTATTTAAATAATATCGTTTAATTGTTGCTGAAAGAAATCCTCATCAATTCCGACTGATAAATTTTCGAATGTATAAAATCATGCTTTTAACTGATTTAATGGCAGAGGATATAAAACTGTCAAAGTATTTTCAAATAACCAGGTATTAAAAGCTTAAAAATAAGGAGATATTACTAATGGGCTATGTCGGGTAAACATTTCCAGCTTTTATTGCGGAGGATTAAGGATAAATTATTTACCAAAAATAAAAATTACCTTTTTCAATTTTAATGTTTTTGAGAGATGATTAAATTGTTTAAATGGAGTTCAAATCCGTTTACCTTTTCCCTTCTATTAGCAGGAAATCGTCAGAAAAAATAATTATTAACCTGAAAGAAAAATCCACCAACTCTCTTAATCCTAAAATGAAGGCAAATATGTCTACCCATAAATCAACATCAGCTACTTTAGAATGTTGTGAGGTTGAATGTTAACTGGTTCGACTTAAATGTTAAAGAGTTCTTCAACTTTTCCACAGGCGAGTTAAAATTCACCATCCCTGAAAACCGCATTGCCACAGCGCCACAACCTAGGCTGGGGCCATTCCGCCCTTGGGATTTCAATTTCTAGGGAACGACACAATCCGAGGATCTGAAAGGCCAATGCCGCTGTAGGAAATAAGGTTTTGGAGTAGGTGATAAGAGGCCTCTGATAAGGAGGGCTAATGTTGGTACAGAAGGGCATTCTCTTAGATCATTAATACCTCCCCCTTCCTTCTAATCTCTCTCAATGTCTCCAGAGATCGTTATCTGCCCTTAGTTTCCTCCGGCCAGGTAATTTCTTTGTGCAAGTATTCAGGTTCCACTTCGAGCAAGTAATGTCTCTGGTAGAGCTCAACATCGAATCCCAAAAAAAGTTTAGTTTTTTTCTGGAGAATCATTATGATCTTGAAAAGCATTGCTAGTGATAAATGAAAGTATTAAATATCAAAAAGTACCTAAACCTACATCACTTCCGCTCACTTCATTCACTTCTACATCACTCCGCTTCTCACTGAAATGAATTGCCATCATCAGGTAGAAGTTAGTGTTTGGTTTGTTCAGAATGAATAATTGTCAAAGAAAAGTTAAGAGGAAACTTTAAAAAAAAAGAGAAACTTTAAAAAAGTTAAAAGGAAAGAATGAAATAAGCTGGTTTTATTAATAAATACAACAAGAATAATTTACAACAAACGTATAACCTACTTAATCGTAATTCTTATCTAACAACACCTGTTTTTATTAGTGAAAAAGAAACATTAAATTAAATGCTCCTGTCTTAACTCCCCCCTTCCAGTTTACGAACATTCTTCGTAAACTCCTACAGGTCTGTTTTATTATACAGGAGTGAGAAAGATCTGTACTTAAGCTATAATAAATACAATTTAAAAAAATACAATAATTAGGAAATAGGGAAAAAAAACAGAAAGTGGTTTATGTCTAACCCTAAAAGAAAAATTATAAGCTAAATAAACAAAACTAAGTAATAAGGAAAAATAAAATGGTTCGTCCTCTATCTATAAAAAGTTCCGTAATCCATCGAAGAGATCACTCTGGGCAACTATGGCTTCTCTATTGGAACCTTTAATTGTTCGATGTGCACTGTTCTCCGTTTCTTGGGTTCTTTCATACTCTCAATAGTCACGACGTTATGCTCGCGGATGGAGACCACCCTGAATGGCCCTTCGTACCTCACCAACTCCTTGTCTCTATTAGACACCTTTCTCCTATATACTACCCTCCCAATTCTAACATCGCCCATTACATCCCGGACCGTCAAATTTTCTTTCGCTACCCTTTTGCTCTTTTCCAGGTCTGTTTTCTCCCCAACCTTTCCCAATAACTTAATCAACCCTACTCTAATATTGATTACGCGTTTAGACAGTTCTCCATTTATTGTCGTGGCCATAATATCTCTACAGCGAACTCGGAGTCCAAAAAGAATCTCGAAAGGCGTAAACCCTGTTTCTGTGTGAATTGAATGGTTATACGCCGCGACTGCCTTTGCCATTGCTATATCTGGCTTCAGCCCTTTTTCCACCTGGTATACCCGAAGGTGATCGCTTAGCGTGCTGTGAAGCCGCTCTATACTCCCCCTACTCTTCTGATGTCCTGGGGTATTAAGGTGCCAATCGATCTCCAAGGCCTTTGCCTCCTCCCTTATACTGGCATTATCAAATTCCCTACCCCTGTCAGATGTAATATGGTCTGGAACACCATAGAACTGGTACCAGGTCCGTAAAGCCCCTAACACTGCTTCCGATGAACGTTCTTTTACCTGGTATGCCATAGCCACTTTGCTGAAAAGATCAATTATGGTGACCCACTTGTATCTTCTCCAGGTGAACGTATCAATCTGTAGATCAGTCAATGGCACTGAACCTGTGGTTTTTTTTTCTTGTATTACTTTGGGAGGATGTCTGTCGTATTTGGTCTGTAAACATATCTCGCAGGCTCCAATGACCTCTTTAATCGTTTTTTCCGTTACCTTGCCAAAAATATTTCCGTTTTAGCGCCTTTAACGTTTCATTTATTCCGCGGTGATTAGTCTTGTCTTGATGATATGCATTTGTAACCTCCAGCTGTAGTTCTGCATCCTTGAGCGTTTCTATCATTAGGCTGCACCGTACAAATGTTCGGTCAACACCGATTTTTTTCGACTTCCAAAGCCGTTTGATTTTCTCCCAAACCGTTTTATTCCCCACGTAGATATAATGGGGTTTCCCCGCCGTCGACATGTCCATGAGTGTGCTGCAAATGAGGTCCTCCGTCACCCCTGGTTCCGACCATACCGTGATGATTTGAGACTTTCCATACCTATCTCGCTCAATCTTCATCGGTCCCAAGGCCCAGGTCTTCCAAATAATTTGCCGTGGCTTATCATTGATGATCTCCATCGACTCTTCCATATCAAGTGGTCTATCTTCGCTAAGGCTGCTTTCTTCTGGGGTTCCCTCTTCATCATCGCTACTTTTCCCTTTTTCTTCTTCCAGTGCATTCACCATTATTGCTCGAGAAAGCCAGTCTGCCACAACGTTTTCTCTTCCCGGTTTGTTCACAACGTCTATGTTGTACTGTTTAAGAAATTCCTTCCATCTGGTGATTCTAGCGGAAGATCCTTTTAATTTACCCACCCACTGAAGGGGCCTATGGTCTGTATGGACCCTAAACTTTCTGCCGTAAACGTATAGCCTGAAATGATCGATGGCCCACACTACCCCAAACAGCTCCCTCTCTAGCGCGCTATATCTAGTTTTGGTGTCTGTAAGACGCCTGCTGGCGTACTCTATGGGTCGTTCTCCTTTATCCGAATCCTGTGATAATACGGCCCCCAGCGCATACTCACTCGCGTCCGTTGTTATGGTAAATTGTTTCGAAAAATCGGGAAACGCTAGCAGTGGCTCGTCTTGTAGCTTCTCCAAGCACCTTCTGATATTGTTTTCCATCTCGGGCGTAACAACCACTTTTCTTCCTTTCTTGAGTAGATTATTTAAAGGCACCAGGTACTCATCCATCTCGAGAACAAATCGTCTATAGTAATTTAGTGACCCCAGTAATCTTCGAATTCCTTTAACATCAGTTGGAATTGCCATCTTCTGTAACGTAATTACCTTACTCATGTCAGGTTTCACACCTTCTTTTGAGATCGTGTGGCCTAAAAACGTAATTTGCTCTTGTCCCAAAAACGACTTTTCGTAAGACAATTTTAAGCCGAATTGCCTCAAACGTTCAAAAACCATTCGCAAATGTTCGACGTGTTGCTCCTCTGTCCTACTAAAAACTAACAAGTCATCCATGTACACTTGGCAGACCGATTCATCTATCCCCCGTAGAAACTCATTCATAAGCCGTTGAAACGTAATCGGGGCATTTTTTAGTCCGAACAACATCCTTGTAAATTCTTAGTGCCCTCATTCGAAAGTAACTGCTGTCTTCCCTTGGCCCCTTGGGTGCATTTTAATCTCATGATATCCCGCCTTTAAGTCTAGGGTACTAAACACCGTTGCCTCATTTAATCTATCGATGATATCTTCGAACCTAGGAATAGGGTATTTTTCGTCAACCGTTTTCTCATTCAATTTCCTATAGTCTACTACTATCCTATATTTCTCTCGGGTCTCGTCCGCCAAACTCTTTTTCTTTACTGCCCACAATGGACTATTATACGGTGAAGTGCTGTCCACTATGATACCCTAGGCCTTTAAATCCTCTATCTCTTCGCGAATATAATGTCTCAGCGCCTGTGGGTATCTCCTTTCTTTAACATAAGTGACCTTTTCTTGCTTTAGAGGTATCTCATCGACCGTTTTACCAGTTACCCCAAGCCTATCTCCCTCTTTGAAAAATATGTCCCTGTATTCCCTTTTCAGAACAAGCCTCCAATCCTCCGCTCTATTAATTGCACCTATTCTCTGCCCATCACCCTTAACACGTTTCTGGCATTTGTATTTCGTTTTACCGATTCGAATTCTCCACCGCCCGCCGTTGTTCTCGATTTGTGCTCCGACTTTCCCCAGTAAGTCGCAACCAATAATTCCCTCATATTCACGAGGCATATTTCCAACTATATGAACATTCAAATTACTCCCCTTTACACCACATCTACTCAGCCCTATCACTGTTTCCCCCTCTACTTTACAAGGACCACCCAGGGTGATTGATTTACAGATACATACCTGCGTTTGGAGTTTTCCCTCGCCATCATGCAGCTCCTACGCAGCTCTGTTGCTTACGATTGTGCTAGAGCTCCCGGTATCCACCAGATATCTTACTCCCACAACTCGAATAATAGGCAGACCGCCATTCTCACTCCTCACGCTGCAGTTTACTAGAGTGCGGTCGCCTCTCAGCTGACACCCACCTCAGGCCTCTGCTCGATCCTTTCTTCCGGCTATTGCCAGTCGATGTCCATTCCTTCGGCCGCTACTTCCTTCTTCACCTCCACTGTTCCCTGGCCCTTCTCTTTCTTCCTCAGATTCGCAAGTCTCTGAAGTTTCCGACGAATCCACTTGTGACCTATTTTTCCTCCATACCTTCTGGGCGTTAACTTCGATTGTCTCTCTTTCTCTTCGTCGGTAAATGTAGGGACACCGTCTGGCGATGTGTCCGGCCATTCCGCATTCAAAGCATTTCGTGCGGGGGCATTGTGCTACTAGATGTCCAACTTTCCCACATCCGTGGCACCTCCGGTCTTCTAGTTTTCCAGTTGGTTTTAATCTTCTCTGGTCCGGCTTCCTCCCTTCTGTTGGTACTTTCTCTTTTCGAACGTAATCAGGTCCTTCTCTCTTCCATGCTACTGGTGTGGTTCTAGGTCTTCTGTAGCTTACCCTACTCCAACCGGACTCTTCTAATTCTATCCGGGCCTCCTCATCGCGCGCACTAGAGTCTATCATATCTTGAGCGCATTCGGCAAATGAGCGCTCTTTAGGAAAGCTTTCTTTTCTTCCAGTTTCTCGTGCCAATTGGACTTTTAAGATGGTTGATAGGAATGCCATCTTAGATTCTACGTGTGCTGCGCTCTCAGTTTCTCTTAACGTCTCAGTAATCTTATTAAATTTAATTAAAAGTACTTCTGCGAATTGCCCGCTGGTCATTCGCGGGTGCTTCGCTTCCCGAAACATTTGAAAGATGTCCTCCTCCGGTGTCCATCTACCTCCTCCATACGCTTTCTTCAACCTTTCCTTTACAACCGACCATGGGTATCTTCATCAGCTTGTATAATGTTGAGCACATTTCTCTTAACCCGGCACACCAAATCCGCTTTAAACGATTCTGCATCCCTCTGGTCTATCAATTTTTCTGCTCTCTTTGCCTCAATACATGCCATAAGTCGATCATCACCTTTCAAGAAATGATTCAATTCACCTATTTCTCCAGTGCATTCCTCCAAATCAGAGACCGCCTTCCTGAAATCCTTGGAGTTCGCCGCTCGTACTTTCAACCATGCTATAGTATTTGCATGCGCCTCTGCCGATGTATCTTTAGGCACTGTAGGTATCTTTGACACTGCAGATTCCTCGGGCATATCGCACTTTTCAGTTCTCTTGGCTTACAAGGAAAAAAAAGAAAGAAAAAACTGCTTAACTCACTTACTCTGCTTTCTGCTTCTGATCACTGGATCTCCCGGGTTTCGGCACCAGTTAGTGTTTGGTTTGTTTAGAATGAATAATTGTCAAAGAAAAGTTAAGAGGAAACTAATAAAGAATGAAATAAGCTGGTTTTATTAATAAATACAACAAGAATAATTTACAACAAACGTATAACCTACTTAATCGTAATTCTTATCTAACAACACCTGTTTTTATTAGTGAAAAAGAAACATTAAATTAAATACCTACGTACTCATGTCTTAACTTAGAAAATGATGTACTTGTGTGTAATTCCCCAAACATTTTCATCTCTATTTACGACTTTGGCGAAGTTTCTTCGCCTCTTTTTACTAAAAATCGGGGCCTAGATTAGCTTTATTAGATCATTACTCTCGACTTCTGGTCGTTTCTTTTGCTGAAATAGGGTGAACAAACTCCCAACCGGTTCTTTTCAGTTGAGATCGGGTCTACGGCTTGTTTACGTCCCTCTGCTTTTGAACCACTCCAACATTTTCTTGATTCTATCCAGGGGTGATATGAGATTTAATTGGTTTATTCAATAAGTAGAAGCCGAACAGTTATTTTTCCAGCAAGCATTTTTCTTCATTGCTGTCTTCAATAGAAAATTTAACGTAAATATAAAATTTAAAAAAATATATAGTTTGTATAAAATTTTTGCTTGAAATTTCATTTTGGTTCATTAGTTAATCTAATGGGTAAAAAAAAAGTTATCGCTCAATTACCCTTCATTCCGATACTAACATCATTTACATTAATACTACCCCCTCCCCCTCCCACCCAATGAAGATTAATAAATGAAGTTTCCATCTTCGCAGAGAGATAAAACAGATGAAAAATGAGTTTAAATTTAAACGAGTTAGGAAGAAATGGTCCGGATAAGAGGAAGATGTCGAGAACAGAAAAAGCTAATCACCTTGGAGTGGAGAGTATAAATGCGCCTTCACAGAAGTAGGTGCCAAAAGGTAATGGGATCCCGATCCGAGGCCGCTGATAGCCATAGACAATAAACCACAGGCCTCCGCATTAAGGACGGGTAATAAAATTCAGGGACTGGAGAACTTCCATTCCGGGCTTCCACCTTTTGGTACATTAGTTCTTCTCGTTTATTTAGTTTTTTTAAAATATTATTCCTCTGGGTGATATGAGAGCTATGCTGACAAAACAAAAATCAATGAATACCATTATTTCATTGTAATTTAATTGGTTTAATTCAATTATGTAAAAGGTGTTGCATTTTTCCTGATCAATCTGGTCCCAGCATCCCATCTTCGGAGGAGAAAGTCGGAGAATGGACTAGTCATTCAATATCTCTTGACCTGAATGCACAAAGGTGCATATGGCTCCTAGCAACCCATCAATATATTTTCATCCGTGAATGCCACGGATATTTTAAGGCACTTCATCGAAGGCCGAAAACTGGGATAATAAAACAGGATACTCTTCCCCTTTTTCAAAATAAAACATAATCCAAATGGGGATAGACCGCAGCCCCCTCAGCCCTCCCGTGGATTCGCCCATGCACATACATACGTTCTAAAACCCTTATAGAAGTACTACTCACAAATTTTGGTTTAGAAAAAAATCGGAAATTAATAAAATTCATACAGTTTATTTTAATTTGATTAATATATGTCTATACTATAAGGGTGTTCATAAAATACAAATAATCGAAAGCTTTATTCATGAAAAATAAATCGTAAGGCGTTGATGGCTTAAAACTTTTACGTCTCCTAACAACAACCAAAAAAAAAAAAAAAAAAAAAAAAAATAATGAAAGTAAGAAAGAACTACAAACCTTTCAATCCAAAATGTTAAATTTTACGAGCATAACTGTAGACATTATTACCAATTTTGCCAGTTTTTATAACTATTTACATTAAAAAAAGTAATATATTAGAAAAAAAACAACAGGTTTTTACTTTTACTTACCTGTATATTTAGTAAGGGAAAGTATTGCGATCATGAAAAATTTCGACTTCCGGTTTTCAACGGAAATACCTACACGTTTTGGGGTCCCTTGACTCCAAATAACCAAATAACCGCGAAATGGTCTGTGTGTGTTTGTGTGAAGAGACTAGCTCAAGCAAAAACTATATACCGTACGAACCTGAGATTAGGTATTTGGTATATGTATATGCCCGCGATGTGACACCTAAAATTTCATCAAAATTGGTCAACCGGAGGGGGTACTTTATTTCATAAGTTTTTTCCCCATTTTTACGTTTTTTACGATTTTCTCAAAAAAAGCTTTAACTATTTTGATCAAACTCGTCATATTTAATGACAATCAAGTATTCATTAATATCAGGTAATATTTATCATAATTAAAATGTTCTGAGTTATTTTTGTATGCCTATAAAGTACCTATGTTTTTGGTTATATGGAGAAATTATCTGTCTCTCGCTTCGCCTAAAAATAAGAAATGGCTAAATATGAAATATGAAAAATCAAGTAAACATATACACGAGAAAAAAAGAAAAATATTCCGTCAACTCATAAAAAGAAGTTAGTCATATAGGGCCTTCCTAATTTTTTGGTTATTTTCTACACATTTTAGATTTTCTAAAAAAATTAAACGTACAGTTGGGGGGGGTGGGGGGGCGGGTTATTTGTCTAGGAATCAAATACTTCGTTAATGATTTGATAACCTTGACATATATTAGCTTGAAACATACTCTTGTTCTAATTTCCCATCGCTTATATATTTGTTAGACCATTTGTTTTTCACTTATATAATATACATAATATATATTATGTACGTATGTGTGTTCTGGCCTCGTAATGAAGGGTACCATATGTTCACATTACCATCGCGAAAATTCTCATGAGATAAGACCCTATTAACGAGGGTAAACTTTTTGGTCTAACAATAAATTTAAAGTTTCACAAAACGGCAAAGGAGAAGGGCACTTAAGGACACACAATGGGGACCGCAGTTTAAGGTCCGGCCGCTGCAAATGATGATGGGAAACGGCCCTCACTTAGCACAAAATGGCCAAGCCTAGTGCCCTAATATAAGCCCATATATGATGACACATTAATTTTAAGCTTATTGCTATACATTTTCCTAATTCTTATGTAAATTTCAATCTTTTATTTTTTTTATCTTACAATAAAATAGTACAGTTGTTTCGATTTTAAAATAAATTTCTGAATCCCCTCTGATTTTCCCCCAGTCTGAATCTCCGTTTCAATACCAAAGTTTAAAGGCAAAGATGTTATTTCGAATAATGATAATAATTAAAACAATTAATTACTTAATTCAAATGAAATATTTCTGAAAGCACTTGCCTAATACGAACGAGCATATATCGGCGACCATCAAATTCTTCAAAAAGACAAAGTGCCTTGGACTAATAATTGACTGAAGGATGACCTGAGGCCTTCATTTTAAAATAAAAAGGCAGGAACAACAAAAGACTGAGAATACTGTACTCGCTTTTTTCCAAATCTTCAATGAGGAAAAGAAGACAGAAACTTAATACATACCCCTTGAGCGTATCGAGCCGATTAAAAAGAGGCCGCATTCCAACCTGGGAGGATCGGGAGGAAAATCGACATGATCTTTTGCCCTTATATTACTTTTCCAAAAATGATATACTACTTGCTCTACATATTTTTTTTTCTTTATGTTCCTTCCTTACTCTCAGAACAATTGAATTCCCTCTTTAATTAACAAAAAATGACCGAAAAGGGGGGCTGCAGCCCCATGAATCCATCCTTGACGTGCACATACATTCTAAAACCCTTTATTGAGATACGTCCCACAAACTTGCGGTTCAACAAAAAAAGAAAACACCTTTACAAAAAAGTGTCTCATTTCAAAAAAGTTTTTGATCTTATAGCCTGATAGTACTCATTTCATCGACAACAAATGTGAACGTCTGCCCCCAGATCCCCAGATCGATTGCCATCAAATTTTATAGGCAAACAAAATCGGAATGTTCTAAAATTTTTCAATTGCTCACTAGAAAACAATTCATCGCAGAGAAAATTGTGTTCCATATAAAATAAAAGGACATAAAATTTCGCGTCGACTGAGTTCCCCAATGTTAAAATCAGTTAAGTTTTTTCGCCAAAACCGATTATCAATTATTCACACTATTTGCTATTTTAGCGGAAAAATTAATTACGCTCATGTTCCAAAGCCTTCAATTTGAAGAGGGCTACTCCAAATAAAAAATTATTCCTATAATAGTTGTAAAATATAAAATTCTGTGTAAAACGAGGACCTTAATTTTAAAATTAGCCCACTCCTGTGGAGACAAAGTGATTAATACGTCAACGTATTTAGCACTTAGTGGCCTAAAGTTTGTGAAATTTTTGGATTTTTTTTTCTGTTTTTCTCATATAAATCGGCAAATACAGATCACAAAGAATTACTTTCTATTTATTATAAAAGGCTGTGCTATTGCAAATAGAATGATATATATGAAGTTTAAATCGGTTTAGTGGTTTAGCGGGGTTTAGAACATCAAAAATCTGTATTTTTAACGATTTTGGTGGAAACCGTGTTCCAACGCCTATAACTCAAAAACATCTCGTTTAAATGAAAAATGTTTTAGATAAAAGTTGCAGAGCGTAAAATTTAACTTGAAACAAGCTCCTTACATACAAAATTAGATAACATCTGCGTGGAATTACAATTAAAAACGTGGAAGCATTCGTAATGATTGCAGAGACCTAAGAGTGAATGTTGGGAGAAATAGTTAAGGAGGCGGCCAGAATAGGTGGGTTTGGTGTACCAATCAATGGATAAAGAATCGTCGGGGTTTCTAGAGATGAAAATGTCTAGTAATGGAAGGGAATAATTGGTTTCCAATTCAACAGTGAAATGAAGACGTAGTTGGTAGGAGTTAAAGGTGGTGAGAATATCAGTGATATCATTGGGACTATCAACAGGAGGTCATATACATATTTTTTAAATAAAAAACATATCATTGGTTGGGTAATACGGAATCAACAAAACAAAAACAATACTCCTTTGCTAAATTCTTTTTCCACCCTATTTACAGTTTAAGATATCGAGCTATTGAATCAGCCACTCACAAAGATTATTCACTTACCTAGATTTAATTAAAAAAAAAAAACACTTAGAATTTCTCAAACCGGTAATGAAGAGTGTATTCACAACATATCTTTCACACAAATTCCCCCAACGTTAACATAATCTTTAGCAATACCTTATTTCACTTCTCACGATTCCAATTTAAAACAGTTAAACCACTGACTCATAACAGACCCAGAACACCTTCATATAATACCCTAACCCGTGATGAGGATATCAGAAACATGTCGCCTACCAGGACATGCAATATTAGTATCAAATATCTTTTACAGCAACCCACCCATTCATCTCCTTCCTCAGCCCAATTCTATAAAGAACTTTCCTAAACCCGTTCATTCCTTGAAACTCTTAGCCAAATCATCGTAACCCGTGCGGAAAAAGGAACCAAAACTGTTATCTTGGACCGCGCAGATTTCAATGATAAAATAAAAAACTTCTCTCTGCCACTAACTCTCAGAATCCATATTCATCCATCTGAAAAAAAAATCCTGTTAACCATAATGTAGATAAAAACTTAATTTCATCTAATTACTTCAACATCTTCGGCATCCTCAAATCCTAGTTTTAGATTTGTTAGGTATCCGCAATTATCGATTGTTATTACCTTTATGATTAAATTACTCCTGTTTTATATATATATATATATATATATATATATATATATATATATATATATATATATATATACATACATTGTTACCTTTTGTATACTCTCACTTTTATTTTATTATTGAACCCACTTATACAAATATTGTATGCTATACCATCTATAAATGTTAACAGTTCTATTCCCCCCCCTCTCTTTCAATAATATTATATTTTGTCAAATATTATTAATCTCTCTTCAGATGAAAAAAAAAATAAAAAAATTGAGGGGTCACCTGTGGTGTTGTGGTTAGCATGGCAACCTACAATACTAAAGGTCGCGGGTTCGATTCCAGCGGTGGCCATAGGATTTTGTAATGGGAGAAAAAAATCCTTAGCTATGCCGTCCCTCGGATAGGACCTAAAATGGAGGTCCCGAGCCTGTACAATGTCAGGTACTCGTTAAAAATCCTTTTCCTAATTATACCTGTATAGGCAAAATTTAGGACTCCCACTGTAGCCATAGTTAGTGTAGCGTTAGTGTAGTAACGTCCCATTAGCCTTAGTAGCATAAAAATGGACGTTAAACAACCAAAAAAAATTGAAAAATATTTTCATTTGTTATTGAAAATTATATTTCTTCTCTTATGAATATTTTTATAAGAGTGAATAGGGAAGGAATTTTCAGTTTCTGTATGTTTACCCCCTGCTGGTAAGTGGCTTTTGGATGAGCTATTTATTTTACGTCGGATTTCTCTGGTTGTTCCGGCTGGCAAAGGCCCCCGGCCCTTGAATACAGCACAAGGGATCAGCTGACTTCGCTCCTCCAATTTCACATTCCTAAATTTTCACCCCCTGATCTACCTGGAGATATAAAAAAATTCTCAAAGATAGAACCGTGAGAACACCGTTCATGGAACCGTGAGTCTTACCATTTATAAGTGGTCCAGCGGATTAAAAAAAAAGGTGAAATCAAGAATACTACTCCTTAATCTGTTTAGAGTATCAAATTTTATATCTGTAAAATAATCTATTAGCTAACAACATTTAGTTTTACAACACATATTACTTTCAATTAATTACATAATAATCTTTCAGGTCTAATAAAATAAGTCTGTCAATTGGAACTCATTAGTTTTAAATGTTTTTATTTAGTTATAATTTATATTTATATCATAAAAAGTATTTGTTTTATTAATAATTGAAGTAGTTACAGGTAAAATAAAAACATCAGATATAATTTATTATATAGCTGTGTCACAATGTTTTGCCATAATTTCCCCTTTTCATTACTTTTTTCTTTCACTTACCTATGTATGAAATATCGTGAAACATCGACCTCCGGTTTTTAACGAAAATAGACGTTTTGGGATCCCCTAAGTCTAAATAATCAAATCCCCCGAAATGGTCTGTGTGAATAGAAGAACTCATTATTGTAAATACTATGAACAGTACGAAATTGAAATTGGATATTTGATGCATGCTCGCGATGTGACAGCAAAAATTTAATCAAAATTGATCAAACAGAAGGATACTTTATTTCATAAATTGTTACGTTTTATGTGATTTCCTCAAAAAAGGCTCTAAACATGCGAACAGAAATAAAAGTCGACTGTTGATGAAATTAGGATTTTTAAGCCCCTTAAAAAAAGATATAAGCAATAATAAATCGGAAAGCACTGAGAACTCAAGTTTTGCAATATAAATGATAAAGCACTATAAGTTATGCAGACTAACAAAAATAAGTTAATAAATGTGTGAATTTGCTGAATGTCGTTTACATATTTATCTAAACACGTTGATTTCGAATCTAAGTAGGTTGGTAATTGAAAGTTGCTATCATGCTATCATCGCGCCAGATTTTTTTAAGCATTTATAAAAAAATCACCATTTTGCAATGCCACGACATAGGAGTAAGGATGTTTAAAAAGGAACACCATTTCGGTTTTAATGAAATTATTCTTAACTCAAAAATAGGTCTTGTTTGTTTGGTCAGATTGACAATTACTATTTAAACGGGCTATTACTACATTGCGGCTTTGATTGCAGAGCCTGCCAATAAAGCACAACGGGGAATAAGCTCAAACTAACATCCCAACAAAGCTCATTCGACACACAAATACAGTTCAAATCCCATCGGCAATCCTGTTGTGTGAAATACGTACCTGGAATTTGGGCGGCCACGAACTTCGAATAGAATTTTGATTAGGTTACGTATGAGCTTACCCTGAAGTATTCTCAATTGCTTTAATATTAAGGCTTGGATTCATATGATTCAAGCAATATAACTAGGTTCATTAATAAGTATATCTTCCAAAAATTTGTATTGTAAATAATCATAATTATTATAAAAGGGGTTAAAAAAAAATCAAAATTATAATGTTTATTTGTACTCAATATAAATCTATGCTCTTTTTCTTTATTAATTTATTATTTCTACTTCCTATTATTTATTATTTATATTATTTTTTTTTTTCTATGTTTGTCCACGGAGTACTCCGAGATGGATGGACCAATTGGAACGAAACCTTTTTTGGGTTCTTAATTTATTTTAGAAGTTATTGGGAAAAAACATGCAAATAATTATTTAATTATCGCTCAAAACATTTACTTATTTGAAAAACATATGGCATATATATCATAAGGTATGCTCAAACAAACCATTAAAACACGTTGATAACTAACAAACTGATCATGTACTATCCCCGCTTTCTTTATTCTATATTTGATTGGTTGATTTTAAGCAATGCTCAATCATTTTTTAATAGACATGAATCGGTTGGGAAAACCAACCAATCAAATTCACAATTAAAAGAGTGGGGGAGAACATGGACAGTTATTGACGTGGTCTAAGTGCTTGTTGAAAAACCTTATATATAACCTTAAATAAATTTTCAACAATAGATTTTAATAAAGATATATAATATCAGTAGAATATCGCTGTCGTTTTCTGAAAAATGAAACACTTCTTTATGGTTCCGGCAAAGTTATGGTTTTTTCGACCCTGTTCCTGGAAAATTTTGCCAACAAATAAAACTCAGGAACATTTTTTTGGGTTGCTTAAAAGATTTTTTTTAAGATTTAAGGAGATTAAACTTCGATAACAATAAAAAATTCTAAATGTATGTCTAAACGACGGATGGACAGCATAATCATAAAACCACAAAATTCATAGAATTAAAAGAAAGGCCGAGCATGAATAACCCTTTTTAAAGCAGATTCATAAAATGGTAGCCATTTTGTTTTAAATTTGATTTTGATTTCCGATTTCCAATAGCTATGCACATAAAAAGGAAATTCAATACTTCCTGGAAAAGCTCATTTTAAGTTTATTTAGAGGCCTAAACAAAAGATTCAGGCACCTCCGTCTGCTTCCGGATACACTCGATCACTGTCGGATATTAATATACAATGTAATCATAAAATCTTGTTCGGATTCTTCACTCTGGAGTGAAACTTTCTGCATCTATTGAGGTGTTTAGATGAAAATTGAGTGTCTGTAAGTGTAAAATTATTGATTTTGAGAAAACTCCAATTATAATTATAAAATTAAAATATTAAATACCCTGTTCAATACATCACAATCTTTTCGGAGGCGGCGCACAATTTAAAATTGTTAACACTTACAATTAGTAAAATATTCTATAGATTTTCTATTGTGAGCCGCCTCCGAAAAGATTGTGATGTATTGAACATGGTATTTAATATTTTAATTTTATATTTTTTATTAACAGTTAGTATGTATTCGTACTCTATAAAATTATCGTATCAAAATAAAATTATCCGTTTTAATTCATTTTTCCGCTTTTCATACCATTTTCAATTTTGCAGAGTATTCATAAAAATCAGAAGGTAATTATTTCATACTTTTTAGGGCAAATATTTTTACTGGTTCTTAGTTTTCGTAGTCGGTTCAATTTTTTTTTTTTTTTTTATAAAATGTTTTTTTATTTAGCCTTATTGAAAACCTGAATCTCGGGTTGAATACATGGTTATATACGCATATTGTTTTTTCTGAGCGCATCCCAGCATCATTTTCATTCCAAATATTTCTGCGGTCAACTATTTACTACCATTAAAAATAAATCATGCTATTATAATATTTTTTCTAATCGATCAAGAAGTTCTTTTTATATTGCATTGAAATTGAGAGAAAACGCCTAAGTTAAAATCTTAGTAAAAAAGAAATATGTTATTCCACGTTTTCACTTTGAAAATTATTTGATTAATAAATACCATACATATTTTGAAATTCTTTCTCTAATAGGTATATGGATTGAAATATTTTAAACTATAAATTTCAAACTCATTACTAACCAAAAATGAGCAAAGAATTTCCAGAGTTGATAAACACAAGCCTTATATAATTATTTTATTGGATTATTATTTAATATTACATAATATATTACATTATATTATCATTATTATATTATATATTATTATTACATTGAACAAGCGCTTATGCTGTTCGAACCACATTCAAAATATAAAGGATGATTTTAAAAATCGTTCGCACACTCTGAATAGGGTACATACAGAACTATGCACTTTACAAAACTCTGATCCGAAGCAAAATTGATTATGGCTTGCAAGTTTACTAGCATGAGTCAGGAGAGCCTTTTAGACAAGCTTCGAACATATTTGTCCCTAAAATATGTTTCCAAATTGAAGGGATCCTTAGATCATCTTACTTACTTACTTACTGGACAGCACTACAGCCCGGGGTGGGCCTTGGCCTCCCTCACGACATCAGACCCCTTAGATCATCTATTGAATTAAATTATGCTCAGCGAAGATCCAAACGGGCATGAACTTAAGGGATGTGAAAACAAAAATCTTCATTCAAAGGGTTCATAAATCTCTTACATAACTCTGTTAAAATTTAAACCCAATTCATCTTAACATTGGCATTTCAGTCCCTCTTATTTACCGTGAGGTAATTGATCCAGAAAGGTTGTCATGAGAATATACAATATTTTCAGCCATATCAACTGCCAGTAGAGAGGCCCTGAACCTAAGTAAAATCATTACCAATCCTGAATAGGGTACAAGCCATAATCGCAGATTTAATGTCCGTAATTAATGCCATTGAAAACTCCTAACGAAAACATGACTTTATTCGAAAGAATAGAAACTGTGTCAAGATGGCAGGAGCAGTGTTTTCGTTTGGGCCCCTTCGCACTGCGGAATACCTAGAAATGAAAGTGCCGCTCACATTGCATAAATATTTACATGCATAACAGTGGACCAATTTTTCAACACCATGACGAAGCAGATCTATGTTGCAAGATCCATGATGTAGAAAATAAGATGCAAATGGCTAAATATTTGGAGGCCATCGCGCTCAAAACTATTAGAGGTCAAAGATGGACCTCCGAAACGGAAAACAAACACGCAGATTTCCAGAAGACAGGAAACGATTTTGTTCAACAGATGCAGGCTCCGTATTGGGCAATATGAATTTTCGCACTGCATTTGAAGTCATGGCACTTGGAGTTAAACATAAAATGTAAAGTTTGTTTTGTTAAATCTTGAGAAACTAATTTGATTAAAACATTTTATTTGAAACTTACAAAAATTAATTTCTACTGTAGCTGTTTATGTAAAATACGATGTGCATATACAAATTATACTTACTGGCCAACTAATTATCATTTATTATAGAAGACAATTTTTTTTTTCCCCCAGCGTATAATAATAACGCCGATTCTAACAATCGTAAAATAAAGTAAATGTGTTCCGACCTAAAATTCAGTGTTGCGAACTGGAATTGATAGCAAACAAAGTAATATTCATTTGGGTACCATCTCACAAAGCAATCAAGGCAACGAGGCAGTCGTTGAGGCAGCGAATATTGCTAGGCTGGAAGAAACAGAAAATGCATTTATACTGAAAGAAGTCCCAAAAGAGAAAACTGGCTGCATCAAATGTAAAAAAAATTTACACAAAAGAATTTCGAGAAGAGAAGTTATATTATGTCGTATTAGGATTTGGCATTGCGGATACACACACGATATCTTCTCCGAGGTCTAGAAGCACCCGTATGCAAAAAATGTAATAATGTACGTACCCCAAACGGTGAAACACCATTTAATAAAATGTTCACAATACAAATATCTCCGGATAAAACATTAAATGGAAAAACACTGGATGAACGTTCAACAGATGATTTAGCTAAGATTCTTTCTCTGTTATATGCAATATATGAAAGAAATATCCTACTACAGTAGCATATAACAAGACACACCACCAATGACCATCTGGGGTATAGGCGGAGATAAAGAAAAAAGTATTTATATCAGAGTTTCGTTTCAGTAGAATGTGGAAATCCAATTTCCACAGCAATCCATTATTAAGAAGCCTGAATGAGAAATTTTCCCATCATTCTGTTCAGGAAATAGCGCTCATTATTCATATTTATTAGATTTATTTATCTTGTATAAACATTCATCACTCAGATGAATGGACTACGTTGCCTATGAGTGGCGGTTAAATACCCCTTTGTGGAAATAACTTTGGATTGTTTAGTTGAATTCTATATGGAGATGCAGTCTGATCCTTATCCCTTATTCATACCCATCACGCCGTGACTGGAAAAACACATCCGAATTGTTTTTCGTTTTATCTGTTTGGTGGGGAGGCAGGGGAAAAAAGGGCCCCTATCTTTATCCCTAATCTGGATTATTATAATAGGCCAAAATGTGGGTGGAGTATGTGGGGCTGGTGATGGAAAAACCGATCGCTTTTCCGCATCGACAAAAATTTCTGAAAAAATAAAACAGAATCTTTATTTTTTATTAATATTATTCATAGTATCTGATAATGTTATATATTTAACAGCGGCAATATATTGTTCGAATAAATCGTAGTTTCATACAAGTTTTCACAAAAAAAGTGAAGTCTGAATGGGCTTATCAAGGTAGGGACAGGTGGGCTGGTTGGTGCCCATCTTGGAAAATTTTAAACCGAAATACCAAAAAGTATAAACACTAAACAACATGAATTTGCGATATATTTTTTCTCCACTTCCTCGCCTTTCCTAAACGGTTTATTTGTATAACCGAAAGAGGGCGGGGTACTTCTGCGTTAAATGGCACCGGCACCGGGAATTCAACTCTGAATCTTAATGAAATCTATGTTGTTGTCAAGGCCACCCCGGCCTAATCACTTAGGGATTGGTAAGAACTCTGGGGCATGTTTCAACGAATTTTTCGGCATAGTATTATCTAGGAAATCTGAAGATCCATTTCCACAATATCCCCTTGCAAACATTAATACTCAATTTTGAAGTATTAATGATTGCCGAAACTTAAGAGCGGAAAAGTTCAATATATAAAAATGAAGACATAGAATATAATAGTAAGCTAAGGTCGCCAATAAGTATCTATTCGATTAAATTATAAATAAAATGAAGTTGTATAAATGAATTTTATTTTTTAACCTATGAACCCCCGAGGATTCCAGTGGTACTTAAAGCTTCAATAGGGAATATAATATCGTTTAAACAATAAAACGAAGAATAAAAGGACAGTAAAATAATTTTTTTTTATAGATTTTTAATGAAATACCAAAACATCTCAAATCTATGTACTAAACAATAAATGAAGGAAATAATATTCTTCCTCATAGCTCTTAAACTTCACTCAAGGGCATTCCTCTCATATCCCATTATTTCAAGCTGATGTATGTAGAATTGATTTACTTCGTTTTCTTTTTAAGGACCTTGGAATTAGTCGATAAAATTTGTAAAGATTATTTTATTTTTAGAAGCATTTTAGTTGTAAAGATTTCTAAAAACGGGTTACTAACTGTTGAGGAAACCCTAGCATTGGGCGTCATAAAAGGCTTGCTTTATGCAGTTTGCCCTTGTTGTTAAGCTAACAAGAAAGGGTTGTGTGGACAAACTCAGGTCCAGGTTAAGTGCGGGCATTGGGCAAGTAAATGTTATCAGAAGCGAATACATTAGTTGGGCCCTTTTATCTGACCTTGTCGACCGACGCTAGTGCTTCAACTGAAGCAAGCAATCGGCAAAATATTTTAATCGTTCGTTCATAAATTTACATTGAGAATAATATATTTCAGTCCTTTTGCCTAAAAATGACTTAATTTATTTATTTATTTGTACAAAACCTAGAACCTAAAGTTGCCAAGGCAATAAAGTGTCTAAAAAATCGAAAAGAGACCAAACGCGACATGGCTTTATTTAAACAGAGCTGCCACTTACTATTTTTATCCTGAAATATTGATGATATTTAACTAAAAATTGATTGATTGTCAGGATTTTCAGTTAAAACTATTAACTTAATTCAGAGGAATGCCTTATTATTACTATGGACTATGTAGCCCTGATGAAGATCCAAAAGTGGGATCGAAACGCTGGCTTTTCAAAATAAAAATGTTTTAACTGAAAATCCTGAAAATTAATCAACCTACCGTAAAGAATTACAGATGAATATCTTTCTTCTCTAATTATTTAACTATTAATAATTATTTTGTTCGTTAATGGAAATACTTCATTATAATAAATTACCCAGTACGCCTCATTATCCTTTATTACAAAAGAAGCACCAAATTGAAAATAAAAGTATAAAATTATCTAGAAGGTTATTTATTATTCACTACTTTTCCTTTCCCTATGAAAATAATTCTATAAGGAAGAATCTATAAGCACTGATACCATTCAATATTACCGCGTAACTTTTTTTTTTGCATTTGCATGGGGTGGTTCACTTTTGCTAAATGTCTATCTTGTTCGCATTGTTATATAAACTTATTATATTAAAAAAAAAAAAGTAAAATTTTTGTGGCCAGTCCCTTTTTTCGTCATTTAAAAAAAAGATATTTTTTTCCCCCGTTTCTGGTTAGAAAATACTTTTCCTTTGATTTTATAATGTTAAAACATCATTCAATACCAGATTAGTAAGAAAATAATTGAAATAGATGGAAGAAATGTCAACTACAAGCTTGTCATTCCCAGATAGCAATATACCTTTAATACCTTGGGCATAATTTTTTCAGGTAGTCACTCATGATGTATATTCAAAAGATTTAACTTGGTTAATTATGGATATAAACCTTAGAGCAAGCAAAAAGAAATTTAAAAAAAAAATGTTAAAATACTATAATAAACCTATAAAAAGAGAAAAAGATAAAGAGAAAGAAACTGACCTGCGATTAAGGCATCATAAGGACAATGGAACTG
This sequence comes from Aelia acuminata, assembly GCA_911387785.2. Classification (NCBI taxonomy): domain Eukaryota; kingdom Metazoa; phylum Arthropoda; class Insecta; order Hemiptera; family Pentatomidae; genus Aelia; species Aelia acuminata. The sequence goes on along the minus strand of OU426979.1, from coordinate 113,968,828 downwards.
TCTGAATAACATTTGCTCATATATTATTTAGAAGACAATTTGCACTTTTTCCTAAGGGGTCCTTCGTATGGTATTAGCGGGAAAAAATAAACTGACTTATAAGAAAAAAAATCTGGTGCGTGCGCGCAACACACCACTTTCACTTACCAACTTACTTAGATTAGTAATTGACGTGTTTTGCTAAATATCATTTCCCAAAGTCACACATTTTTCTACATTCATATATTATTTTTGTTAATCGTTAAAGCCGTTTTTGAGTAAATAAAAAAACCCCGTGAAAATGATACAAAATTTATTAAGTAAAGTCCCCCCTCCCGTAGATCAATTTTGATGAAATTTTTACAGTCATATCTCGGGCATATAAGTACATCAAATACCAAGTTTGATCAAAATCGTTAAAACCGTTTTTGAGTAAATAAATAAAACACGTGAAAATGATACAAAATTTATTAAGTAAAGTCCCCCCTCCAGTAGATCAATTTTGATGAAATTTTTACAGTCATATCTCGGGCATATAAATACATCAAATACCAAGTTTGATCAAAATCGTTAAAACCGTTTTTGAGTAAATAAAAAAAACACGTGAAAATGGTACAAAATTTATTAAGTAAAGTCCCCCCTCCAGTAGATCAATTTTGATGAAATTTTTACAGTCACATCTCGGGCATATAAATACATCAAATACCAAGTTTGATCAAAATCGTTAAAACCGTTTTTGAGTAAATAAAAAAAACACGTGAAAATGATACAAAATTTATTAAGTAAAGTCCCCCCTCCGGTTAATCAATTTTGATGAAATTTTTACAGTCATATTACGGGCATATAAATCGATCAAATACTCAGTTTAATCAAAATCGTTAGAGCCGTTTTTGAGAAAATCTAAAAAAACGTAAAAAGTTATTAAATAAAGTACCCCCTCTCTTTGAGCAATTTTGATGAAATTTTTGCTGTCACATCGCGGGCATATACCTACACTAAATACCCAATTTCAGGTTCCCACGTTTTATAGTTTTTGAGCTAGTCTGTTCACATACACACACACACACACACACACACACAGACACACACACAGACCATTTCGCGGGACTTGGTTATTTCGACTCAGGGGGTCCCAAAACGTGTATTTCCGTTGAAAACCGGAAGTCGAAAATTTTCACGATCGCAATACTTCCACTTACTATATATTTCATATATAGGTAAGTGAAAGTAAAAAAATCGTTTAAAAGGAGAATCTAAGAAGGAAATGGCGTTAAAGAGTAGAGAGTAGCTTTAAGAGAAGCCCAATTTTCTGAGGCTAAACCACTTACTTGGTGTGAAGGTTATTTGTGATGGTGCTCGGCCGGTGGTTCGTTAGGGCCCTGCTAACGAAGGCTCACTAATTACAACAGTCCCATCCAACTAAAGTACACAATCACAGTTCCCTCCTGCTATAGCTGCCCCCCCCCCCCCCTCCCCGGTCATTATGAAAAAGATGTCTCAGTTTTGCTACTAGCCCCCTTCCCCCCCCCCCCCCCCCCCCAAAAAAAAGTTCTCTCATCTTGTTGGAAAAAATATATTTAAAAAAAAACTGAGATTAGGGAGAAGTGAGGTAGGGGCAATTGAATTACAGTCCCCTCCCTATCCCCTCGACTCCTAGCGTCCTCCACCGTTTTTTCTCAGTTTAATCTGTTTCATTTATATGTATGAGAGTAGCGAGGATTTTACCAGTCGGAGAGTTATTATTTTTAATTGCGGCTGGGATTACTCTGCTGGAGATAGAGTGGTTCTCCTCTCGACCGGTTGATAAATACCTTTAGAAGTTCCCCCTCCTTCCTCCACGACATTTTGTTACGGCCTGATTGATGGCCTGTGGCAATTTGCATAGGCTTGCTGAAGCCTTGGTGCTATTTTGCTGAATGGTTGGTTTGTCGACATCCTTATTACTGCTTGCTTATCGTTTATCTTTTTTTGATGAAACACCTTTAAATGAAACGTATCTATATTTGGATTCAATGTTCTTAATTCGACGAGCTATGTTCTATAGGTGTAACCTATTCTCATGTCATGCCAGTTACTTTGAGGAGTTCTGGATTAATTCCGTGGGTATGTGTGTGTGTGTGCGTGCGTGCGTGCGTGCGTGCGTGCGTGCGTGCGTGCGTGCGTGCGTGCGTGCGTGTGTGTGTGTGTGTGTGTGTGTGTGTGTGTGTGTGTGTGTGTGGGTGTGTGTGTGGGTGTGTATGTCTGAACAGACTAGCTCAAGAACTATAGGCCGTACAAAACTGAAATTAAGTATTTGGTGTATGTATATACCCGCGATGTGACAGCAAAAATTTCATCATAATTGCTCAAAGGGAGGGGGTACTTTACTTAATAACTTTTTAAGTTTTTTTCGATTTTCTCAAAAACGGCTCTAACGATCTATTTATATGCCCGAGATATGACTGTGAAAAATTCATCAAAATTGATCAACCGGAGGGGGGACTTTACTTAATAAATTTTGTATCATTTTCCCGTGTTTTTTTATTAACTCAAAAAAGGCTATAACGATTTTTATCAAATTCGTCATGTTAAATGAGAATTAGGTGTTCTTTAATATCAGGTAAGCTTTATCATTATTAAAATGTTCTGAGGGGGCTTTTTTTTTGGGGGGGGGGGGGGGTCTTTTTTGTTTGTTTGTTTCCTATAAAGTACCTTTGTTTTTGTTTATATGGAGAAATTAACTGTCTCTCGTTACGCCTAAAAATAAGAAATGGCTAAATATGAGATATGATAAAAATAAAGAAAACGTAAAGAGGAGAAAAAAAAAATATTCAGTCAACTCATAAAACTCGTTGAGCCCACGCATGCGGAGTACAGACCATTGTACATAATTAAAGCCGTTCTGTTCATTTGAGAAGTGGCAATTAACAAAACGCATAAATTTCTAATCTAAGTAAGTTGGTAAGTGAATGTTGTGTGTTGCGCGCACGCACCATATTTTTTTTTAAAAGCAATATATACTTTGTCTGTCTTTTTGCACTCATGATTTAACGATGATAATTAGGATGAATATGAGTCGTTTTAAGGTCCATTAAATGTATATTCAACAACAGATTACAATAATTATTCAAATGGAAATCAAGAAATCGTTTTCAACTAAAACCTCTCCCCCATTGCGGGGCTTTCAGGAGCTATAATGGACATAAAGTAACCAGAAGGATAAAATTTTTGAAAACATTTAATTTAATCTCCAAAATAAACGGAAATATTTCTAAACACATTATTTTAAAATACATTTTATATTTTAAAATATAATAACATGTAAAAAAAGAAAAAAAGAGATATAATTCATTTAAAAAAAAAAATAAAAAAATAAAATAAAAGCCTATCTATGTTAATATTGATTTTAATACATACAATCATATATAATAATACATAGTTAAATTGAAGCAATGTTTTCCTTAGTTTTAATTTTCTATTTTACCTTTTATTCTTTTTGCTTGACATTTTAGCTTCTATTCATAAAATACTAAGATTAAGTTGACTATTAATAAATATAATAATTGTGTATCTAGCTAAAACCGAAATGATAATTTGAACATTAAAATCAAATGATAATATTAACCTACCACAATAAAAAAATTGAGAATAAAACATTCAGCAAAAACGAGCGTATAAAATTTTATATAAAGACGTATTAAAAAAAAGCAACACATTATTATAATATAAATATGTTCGGTTCTAACATTTCATCTTGTCAAAATTTAACTTTATTACCTTTCATTTCCCCTGATTGAGAACGGCAATATTAAAAACAAGAAAAGTTTTTTTTTTCCTTGTATAAATATAACCGCCGACATAATTTTAAAAATAATTTGTAGGGAATAAGGAACTTGATCGATTTTTTTTTATTGCTTCTTTGTATCCCCAATCGCAATTTTCTCGCTTCTCAAAGCCAATATTTTCAATATATTTAAGATATCTTTTTATATTAATTTAATCCTTTCTTGTGGGTAACCATTTAATTTAATTTTATATTAATTTTAAATATTTTATTTATTTTTTTCTCTTCATAAATAAAATATTTATAATATTTCATAATTCTTTTTTTTCTTCTTATTTTTTTTCACTTTATATTTTTTCAACTCTGACTTCGTATGATTATGGACAGTTGTTAGCAATTATGACTTACTTGTACCATAAATAACCATGATGGGTTATTTAACAACCAAAATGATAGTATTATAGTTGTTATTTATTAGACTAGGTTGATATTTCAAGCCGATTTAAGATAATATATCTAATTTATATAAGTTAATAATTTAGAGCTGGGTCAGAGTGTAGGAAATCTGATCTTGGTGTTCATTAAGCTAACTATGGATATCTTACACTTCCTCTAAATTAACCGGCTGTATTTCTATAGATTTTGCTGAGATCCTGATGAGGATTCAAGTTATTAATTATCTAATAATTATTATTAAAAACAATAATTGTTTTATATTATCATTTTGGCGGATAAATGAATTACACTCATTAAGTAGTACAAATGCCTACGATTAGAAAAGGCTTCTCCAAAAAAGAATGTTGCGTATAAAATATGTAGGCCTTCAAACACTTTCTAAAACGAGCACTTAAATATAGAGGTAAACAAAAAAAAAAGCTTGAAAGTATTAATAGTCATTCATTATTAGCAAGATTTTTTGTAAAGTAAAATCAATTTGTAAGTTCAAATAATCCTACATTTTTCATTTGAATAAATTAATGAGTAATTTAGCAATGCTCCTACCTAATCAAATAGTTAGTTCTAATGTATTATTGTTTCATATCACCTTATACTAAACAAGAAAAGGTCTAAACAGGGAGTATGCACTAGGAATGCTTTTAAGTTTTTATTTGCATATCTACAAAGGGGTAAGAAGCTAATGTTATAATTAAGGAAGTCGTTTTACTCACCATTTGATGCTCTACAACATATATGTGTAAAGTCCTTTTCTCAGTCTTATTTTTTTGGAACGAAGGTGCGATTACAATAGACCAAATAGACATTTTTACAAGGTTAAATTCTTCGATAAATCTTTGGAAGAAATGTTGTAGTTCGCTTATTATTATATGTAACCCATGACCGGTGGTCATAAAGCGAAGCGACATTTGATTCCAAACTTTATTGCAAAAACGTAACCGTGCAAACACAGCCCTTAACAGGTTTCATTTGAAATAGCCTTTTTTGAATTACATGCTTTCAAACATGACCTTTCAATTTTCAGCCGATATCATAAAAATTGTCGATCAACGATGATAGATTAGGCTAAACGACTTTGATTTTAACTTTAAGTAACTCTTTCGACGCGAAAGATGAAGCTCTTTACACTTTTTAGTAGAATTCCATTTTCAGCGCGATAAAACGTTTCCGATTTATAATCCAAAACCCAGAATAATTTACATTATATCATATACTTTCAATGTCAATACTATAAGGATTTAAAATTTTATCAGATTTTTTGTCGAAGTCTATTTTTCCTTACGGGCTCTCGGTCTATCCATTTTTTGCTCCTTCATGCGCCGGTGTGTTCACTTAGTGACTTCCACTTCAAAAAATTATATATTTTTCATAATTAAACTTTTTCGTAATTATATTTTTTAAGCAGTAACATATAAGCCCATAAAGTTTTTCTTGAATATGTAGCTACGATATTACTTTTAAATTCCCTTTTCGAAAAAAATATGCATCTGTACTGTTTAAGTTCCAACATTTTTAAGCCTTGAGTTTATTTAAAGCTTTCGAAGTTATTTACTATCCCCGGACCCTTGAGCAGAAGGTTGGAGAGAAATAGGGTGAATACATGTTGGCGCGAGACAGGGGGGGAAGGAAAACCTTGTTCGAGAGCCTGATTTATTAGGCTTCTTTTTTGTTAATGCAGTCTTATCGTGGGGACCCAACTGCGCCTCCTATTCCGGTTTAAGATAGCCCCTTTGGTCTTCGCACCCTATCTCATCTTTATCTCCTCATTTAAATCAGTTTTTTTTTTCCCGCTAGGATGTATGCCTATTTTCTTTTGAATTAGTAAACAATGCTCTCATTCTTCTGCAGTAAGTTTTTCTATATTCTTGAAAAAATATGAAATAAATACTTAACACATCTGATAACAGCGCAAATTTCTCAACTTTCACTCTTGTAGCTCCTTTGTAATTATTAGAAAGCTACTAAAAATAAACTGGGTAAGAAATCTCTTCTTTTGGATTAAGAGATGAATTCAATACTGAATGAGTACTTTTTCTTTTTACCGATAAAACGTAAATCGAATTTATAATTCCCATTTACTGAATGTCACACTGATTATGCAGGTGTTAATAAAATTTCGAAGAGAAAAAGTAACATGTAAATATTTCACTGATTCAGTTAATTTAGAATAAAAAATTGAAAAATAGCTATTTCTCAAACCGGGAACAATATTTGACTAAAATTAACATAGAGCTCATTGTTTTATGTTGAACGAGAAATTTTAATATATTTGTATGAAGATGAATTCAAACATAACGCGTTCCTTATATTTTAATGAGTTGTACTCTTGCATAAACTTGAATTGTAATTCTTTGAAAGTTGTAGCTGGATAAGTTTTCTCCAATCCCCTTTGTTTTGATCCTGTTCTCCATTGCTAACGAATTAATAAACCAACTACGCTGAAGTGTCCAGAAGCAATTACAAAGCAATTCTCATATTCAGTGAATAAATTTGAATTTCAACCAGTCGCAATTAATTTGACGAGAGAGAGTGAGAGAGTGGAAAAAAAAAGTTGGCGATTTGACCAGAAGTATCTAATTGAATGGGGTGGGGCGGACTTGGCAGTTTGTATTCCTATTATCACCAAGTTGGACTTGAAGTAATTAGTGAGTTTATTCCCGCTAATCAATGTAAATTACTGTCAGTTTCTCGAGGAGTCCTTTTCAGCGGATCCTGAGGCATCTCTCTCTCACTCGCTCTGTTCGAGGATTTTGTAATTTCTTTTCTTTTCTGGTTCTCTTTTCCATCGGCTATCGGAAGATTCTCTATTCAGAAGGTGAATGAATTCAGATGAATGGGGTTCCTCTACCTTGCCTCTATAGGAAGAAGGGAGGCTATTGATTTTTTAACAATTCAATCTTCTCGACTTTCATTCCGGGCCCAAGATGTATTTCAATATGAAGGGCTTGGCACCGAGCATCATTATACTCTCGTTTGTTCGAATGCCAGCTTACATTACCGCTTGAGAAGGTGCCTTTTAAAAATATAATTCAATATAAACTTTGAACTTTCTGAATGGAATTGATCATATACGAACGAAGAAATTTCTATTTAACTTTGTGAGTATTATTTTTGAACGAAAACCATTTGAATGAGTCGAATTACTTAATAATTTAAATCACAACTAACAACAGCTAAGTAAATATGGCTGCTGAACATGAGCTGCAAAGTATTCGTGGGTGCAGCAACAGTTTTCAATACTATATCTTTGGTACTCCTTTGAGAAGGGTTTAGCGTCATGCACATATGCACTGTCCTGTAACAAAGTACGTATTATTGGAACACTGTAAATAGTCAAAACGCAGGATAGGAACAGAAACTAGCGGCAGCTCGGATACCTATCGAGATAGGTAGAGGGTATTGACTACCAACGTATTTCTGCCCATCCGATTGATCACGAATTTCAATAACTTTGCAGTTCACATGCATAGTTCATCATGCACCCTATGTCATTTTGAAATAGTTGTCAAGTACTACTAATGTGTAAACCTGGGGATTAAGTGAAAAGTTATTTCGAAAAATTAAAAAAAAAAAAAAAAAAATCTGGTGCGTGCTCGCAACACACAACTTTCACTTACCAACTTACTTAGATTAGAAATTAATGCGTTTTGTTAATTGCCACTTCTCGGATGGACAGAACGGCTTTAATTATGAACAATGGTCTGTCCTTAAAGGCGTACTCGGCATGCGTGGGCTCAACGAGTTTTACGAGTTGACTGAATATTTTTCTGTTTTTCTCCTCTTTATGTTTTCTTTATTTTTATCATATCTCATATTTAGCCATTTCTTATTTTTAGGCGTAACGAGAGACAGTTAATTGCTCCATGTAAACAAAAACAAAGGTACTTTATAAGAAACAAACAAACAAACAAAAAAGGCCCCCTCAGAACATTTTAATAATGATAAAGCTTACCTGATATTAGAGCCGTTTTTGAGATAATCGAAAAAAAGGTAAAAATTGGAAAAAAAAGTCATGAAATAAAGTGCCCCCTCAGTTGGACCGATTTTGATGAAATGTTGGCTTTTACATATTTGGTATATACATACATCAAATACACAGTTTCTTCAAAATCGTTAAAGCCGTTTTTGAGTAAATAAAAAATATGTACACGTGAAATTGGTACAAAATTTATTAAGTAAAGTCCCCCCTCCGGTTGATCAATTTTGATGACATTTTTACAGTCGTATCTCGGGCATATACATACATCATATACACAGTTTGATCAAAATCTTTAAAGCCGTTTTTGAGTAAATAAAAAAAACACATGAAAATTATATAAAATTTATTAAGTAAAGTCCCCCCTCCGGTTAATCAATTTTGATGAAATGTTTACAGTCATATATCAGGCATATAAATAGATCAAATACTCAGTTTAATCAAAATCGTCAGAGCCGTTTTTGAGAAAATCGAAAAAAACGTAAAAAGTTATTAAATAAAGTACCCCCTCCCTTTGAGCAATTTTGATGAAATTTTTGCTGTCACATCGCGGGCATATACCTACACTAAATACCCAATTTCAGGTTCCCACGGTTTATAGTTTTTGAGCTAGTCTGTTCACACACACATACAGACCATTTCGCGGGACTTGGTTATTTCGACTCAGGGGGTCCCAAAACGTGTATTTCCGTTGAAATCGGAAGTTCACGACCGCAATACTTCCACTTACTATATATTTCATATATAGGTAAGTGAAAGTAAAAATGGTTAGAAAAATGAAGATTTCAATTAATGATTTCAATGCAACATAAATTAACCACAAACAAAAAAATCTGGTGCGTGCTCGCAACACACAACTTTCACTTACCAACTTACTTAGATTAGAAATTAATGCGTTTTGTTAACTGCCACTTCTCAAATGAACAGAACGGCTTTAATTGTGAACAATGGTCTGTCATTAAAGGCGTACTCGCATGCGTGGGCTTAACGAGTTTTATGAGTTGACCGAATATTTTTCTTTTTTTCTCCTCTTTATGTTTTCTTTATTTTTATCATATCTCATATTTAGCCATTTCTTATTTTTAGGCGTAACGAGAGACAGTTAATTTCTTCACGTAAACAAAAACAAAGGTACTTTATAAGAAAGAAAGAAACAAACAAAAAAGCCCTCTCAGAACATTTTAATAATGATAAAGCTTACCTGATATTAAAGAAAACCTAATTTTCATTAAACATGACGAATTTAATAAAAATCGTTAAGGCCTTTTTTGAGATAATCGAAAAAAAGGTAAAAATTAGAAAAAAAGTCATGAAATAAAGGGCCCTCTCAGTTGGACCAATTTTGATGAAATATTGGCTTTTACATATTTGGTATATACATACATCAAATACCCAGTTTCTTCAAAATCGTTAAAGCCGTTTTTGAGTAAATAAAAAATATTTACACGTGAATTTGGTACAAAATTTATTAAGTAAAGTCCCCCTTCCGGTTGATCATTTCTGATGAAATTTTTACAGTCTTATCTCGGGCATATACATACATCATATACCCAGTTTAATCAAAATCGTTAAAGCCGTTTTTGAGTAAATAATAAAAACACGTGAAAATGATACAAAATTTATTGAGTAAAGTCCCCCCTCCGGTTAATCAATTTTGATAAAAATTTTACAGTCATATCTCGGGCATATAAATAGATCAAATACTCAGTTTAATCAAAATCGTTAGAGCCGTTTTTGAGAAAATCGAAAAAAACGTAAAAAGTTATTAAATAAAGTACCCCCTCCCTTTGAGCAATTTTGATGAAATTTTTGCTGTCACATCGCGGGCACATACCTACACTAAATACCCAATTTCAGGTTCCCACGGTTTATAGTTTTTGAGCTAGTCTGTTCACACACACACACACACACACACACAGACACACACACACACACACAGACCATTTCGCGGGACTTGGTTATTTCGACTCAGGGGGTCCCAAAACGTGTATTTCCGTTGAAAACCGGAAGTCGAAATTTTTCACGATCGCAATACTTCCACTTACTATATATTTCATATATAGGTAAGTGAAAGTAAAAACCCATGTAAAAACTTAGAAAGTAATTTTTTTTCTCTTGTTCAAAATTAATCTTTTGTATGACCGATGATGATTTGAAAAAAAAAAAAAATAAAGAATGATAACTTGATAGTTACCCTGTGTCATGAAACTAGGAGCTTTCTGCATATATATATATATATATATATATATATAATTTTACCGGTTATAATATCTAATTTTGACCGGTTATATGGTAAACTAAACTATAAACTAAATAAAATAAAAACTAAGTAGTAAACTAAAAAATAAAATTGTAGGAACAGTTATAAATATGAAGAAGCACTCTAAAGTTAATCGAATTTTTCTAATGAGTTTTTGGACATGGATTTAAGCACTTGCCTTGAAAAAAAAAACAGGCACATTAGCTTTGTCTCATTTGCGGAATTCCACCGGAAGTCTCATATCCCTTGAGTGGGTCCGTGGGAGGGGGAGTAAGCACCCTTTAAATGGGATGTTGATTTTCGAGTGTTTCGGTCATGTTTTATTTTCTTTATCCATTCCACACTCTTACTCACTTACCACACTCTCGCCCTCTCTCCTTCTGTTGGTTCGGTATTTATATGACTAAATTCACTTAAAACCACTAAATCATGACGATGATCAAGTTATAGGACGAGAAAAACTTTCCCTTTAGAAAAGCTCATAATTTCGAAGTATAGATAACTAACGCAATTTTTTCCATTTCGTATTTTAAAGAAAACATACTTCATATATATATATATATATATATATATATATATATATATATAGAGAGAGAGAGAGAGAGAGAGAGAGAAAGAGAGAGAGAGTAAGATAGAAGTGGATGTGGTGTGATCTGAGAAGTATTCACACTAATATGTAAAATATTAGGGCGTCATGAAAAGAAGAAAGAATAAAAATTGAACGATAAAAATGGAAATATTATATTTATATAAAATACGAGGGGGTTATGTTGTTACCTTAAAACTCGGAGAGTAGCGGGTGGATAAATCCGAAACTTTTACACGAGTTGCTCTTTAGCCCCATAGAGGCCATATTATTTTAAAAATTTTATATAGTCAATAGAAAACAATAAAAAGAACAAATAATTTTTATCCATTTTTTCTTTAAAATTGTTGTTTAAATTCTTTCTTCGCTACAAATTGTGAAAGAAATCACAACATGACATAATTAGAGTTAATATTTGATTGATTAAGCCACTGAACGACGTGGCCGGGTTTAGCTAACCCAAAATCACTTACTTCAATTTAAATGTATTAAAGTTTTATATAATTAACAGTTTTATAATTCCATGTTTATGGTATATGTTTCTCATGCTTGTGTTCTATGTTTTAAATCAATCAAATTTCATTATTCCTCTAAATGAGGAAATATTACCACGGAAAATTGTATTTCTATAAATTTTTAGGGCTCAATTTTATTTGATTGATATCCCTCTTGGCTTCCGATCCTTGAATTTATTTTTGAATAAACCATCGGAACAAAGGACTATCCAATTTACTTAGTCCAGCCCCTTCAAGGGCCTCTTTCAAACGACATCTCAGGCCAGTGCCCCTTCTATTTTATTTATCTAATATTTTATTTTTCATCCCGTTATTAAATTCATTGCTGAATATATTTTAAAATCATCATTGCTGGATTTGAATATTTTTATAGATAAGATGAATAACTGTTTTTTCACTGTTAATTAAGTAATAAATTTATTTATTTATAACTACACTAAAAATAATTAATGCTTTGATTAAATTGATTTTGTTTCCGCGTGGAGGCTTCAATTAAATTCATCATTCAACAAAAACTTCGGCATCGATATGGCATCCCTATTGTGTTCTACCGGCATAAGACATTACTTCTCTTCTGTGTTATAGCAGTTCAGATTATTGATATCTAACTGAAATCTCAATGCTCTCTTGAAAAACAAATATCTTTCAAACCGCTGAAAAATGTGGAAGCGCAGTAGCAACATAAGGTGTGAACTGCTAAATATCTTTATAGAAGGAGAGATGACTGGGCCCATAGCAGGTGTAATTATATCGGACGACCATCCATCACCAACCGACAATAGCCGATTATCCGCCGACCTCATAAATTACCGATCTTGAGGCGGAGGCTGAACGACCAGATAGCCCCTGTTTCTCGCATCGCTACAATAATGTTGATTAATGACCCTTTACTTCTCTTATACACTTTGCCCGCTTCTCCTCTTCTTTTTTTCTTTATTTCTATATCACTTATTTCGGTCTGTTTGCCGGTCGAGTTACCGTATCCTGAAAAAAGGGGTTTAGCTGCTTGGTGTGCTGTTTGAGATAGTTTCCCTAAGTTGGACTTTCAGCTTTGTTCCTTAATGAGTCAGGGCCTTACGTTAAAGTTTTTTACAATTTACCAAGTTTATGTTTGTACCATTTATGTGTTTTTCAATTTACAAATTTAATGATATTATGTTCATCAAAACTTGGGGGTAAAAATCTCTGAAACTGATGTAAAATATAGAGGCAATGCTGGTACTTCAGGGAAGAAATGGCGGATTACAACCCACCCTCATATCAGCTGATATCGACACCATCTTGCTTTCTTATTATTGTACGTCTCAGTAATCTTGTATTGACGTTTATTTATTTGTTTTTCTTTTGGTATTTTTTTAAAATTTGCCTAGTTAAAAAAATTACTGAGTGTTGAAAACGTGTTTACGAGTGCAAGCTCCGTTCGCTTGGAACATTATTTACGACTTCAATAAGATTCCATCAGGGATACATTGAAGGTAGTTATAAATTAGTAATTATTAGTATCTTCCCCACTCCCATCCGTAATGACTAGAATTTTCGTTATCATCGGTGTAGTAAATTTTTGTATCGAAATTCTCTTTTTTACTGTGAATTATGTCACATTATATGATAATATAAATTGAAACAATACCTTTAAGGAGTAGAATTTTATAATAAAAAAAGGTTAATGGTATTTTTACAAGGACATTTTGCTACTATTCACTGTCTATAAATTATGAACCTTTGTTTAAATACAGACCTAGTGGATAATTAAGAGTTAAATGTTTTTACGGAATCATTGATATTGAGCTGTAAAGTACCTTGACAGTTACTGGAGTTAGGGATGCGATGAGTTGAGAAATCCGGGGCATATATATCGCCTTGGGGGTTTTCCACATCCGACACTTTTCCAAATTGAATAAGGCTCCCTCTAGGACGCACGTACATCCACAATTCGATTCTTTGGAATGATTGTCGAGAAACTTCCATCATTGCCCTCTATCACCACAGTGGTTTACTTTAAACATTTTTTACTAATGGAAAAAAGTTCAAAACGCAATCACGGGTAATAAGGATTTGTTTTTAATAAAAATTATTTGTACAAATATTTATTTTTGAATTGATTAATTGGATATATAACATTTTTTTTCGTCGAATTATGTACACGAAGCGGCTAGTAATACCAACCATAGTCCTCCTAGCACAATATAATGTATCTTTTAGTAAATCTCCGTATATACCATCCGAATGTTTCCGAATCTTCACTCACTTTTCACCGATAAACGGTTTCAAAATTAATTGAAATTAATTTATTAGCTCTTCGTTCAAGCCATTAATTTCAGCAAGTAATTCCAGGAAACTGGCAAGAATTGATCTGGCTGCATTTGAGTTGTTTGAAGTACCGACGCCCAAGTTTTTGTTCGTCCACTGACTGTTATCCAAGGGATAAGCACAATTGGAAGCTTTCTTGAATCCTTTTTTTTTTGTGTAAATTTCTTTTATATCGTAACCCGTTTCATTCCATTTGTTGAAAGGAAGTCTGTATGACATATGGAGTATAAACATTAAATAAAACGAATCCAACGGTGAAATGTGGGCAAGCCAAATTTGTCTCGTATTTATCTGCGGAATGGCTTTGCATAGGCAACTCTTTAAACTTGTTTTTGTTTCTTATAATTTTTATTTTATTTTTTGTACTGGATTAATTTTTTTTGTAATCTTCGTGTTTACTCAGCAGCGAATGCTGCTTAGGCGGTCGATCTTGAAAGTTGATCATTAAGTCGTTCAAGCTCGAAGACGGATTTTTATTACAAACGGTGGATTTCCAATTCGCATGTAAGACAGGTCTGCTGGGTTAAAAACGGATTATTTAACTTCAGTGTCATTTAAAATTTTCCCGCTGACGACTACATAAATGCCAATTCTTCCTTAACGCCCAATCATACATATATGTTTTTTTTGTTATTGCGTGATCTGAAGGTACAAAAATGTTTAAATGGTCCACGGTAGCTGCATTGTGGGGAACTTTTAACTTTATCCATTTGTCCGTAGTTTATGAATTTTAGCTTAACGGTATTTTCTGATTAAAAAATCAATAGAAAATCGTTGAAACAGGGAAGATTTAAATCAGAACACACTAATAACTAAAAATTATTAGTATACAAACTAAAATATGTTTTTTTGAAGATTTTTTTATATTTTATTTAAAACATAAAATATTAATAATTATAATAATTAAATTTTACTTTTAAGTTAACAAGAAATATTACGTCTAAGTACATTTTTTTACTTTCACTTACCTATATATGAAATATATAGTAAGTGGAAGTATTGCGATCGTGAAAAATTTCGACTTCCGGTTTTCAACGGAAATACACGTTTTGGGGTCCCCTGAGTCCAAATGACCAAGTCCCGCGAAATGGTCTGTGTGTGTGTGTGTGTGTGTGTGTGTGTGTGTGTGTGTGTGTGTGTGTGTGTGTGTGTGTGTGTGTGTGTGTGTGTGTGTGTGTGTGTGAACAGACTAGCTCAAAAACTATAAACCGTGCGAACCTGAAATTTGGTATTTAGTTTAGGTATATGCCCGCGATTTGACAGCAAAAATTTCATCAAAATTGCTCAAAGGGAGGGGGTACTTTATTTAATAACTTTTTAAGTATTTTTCGATTTTCTCAAAAACGGCTCTAACGATTTTGATTAAACTGAGTATTTGATCTATTTATATGCCCGAGATACGACTGTAAAAATTTCATCAAAATTGATTAACCTGAGGGGGTACTTTACTTAATAAATTGTGTCCCACTTTTATGTGTTTTTTTTTCATTTACCCAAAAACGGCTTTAATGATTTCGATCAAACTTGGTATTTAGTATATGTATGTGCCCGCGATGTGACAGTAAAAATTTCATCAAAATTGATCAATTTTAGGGGGTACTTTACTGAATAAATGTTGTCTCATTTTCACGTGTTTTTTTTTATTTACTCAAAAAACGGTTTTCACGATTTTGATCAAACTGAGTATTTGATGTATTAATATGCCCGAGATATGACTGTAAAAATTTCATCAACATTGATCAAATGGAGGGGGTACTTTACTTAATAAATTTTGTATCTTTTTCACGTGTGTTTTAAATTACTCATAAAAGGAAAAAATAAGAAATGAATGTGGAAAGATTTGTGACTTTGTGAAGTGGCAATTAACAAAACACATCAATTTCTAATCTAAATAAGTTGGTAAGTGAAAGTTGTGTGTTGCGCGCACGCACCAGATTTTTTAAATATTAAATTTGAAGAAATTTACAACTGTACATTAAAATACAACCAGTAAATGAGAAGTAGATGCGGATAAAAAGAAAGTAGGAATTCACTGTATTTGTACCGCAATCCTAGATGCCAAACTCGGTCAAATGCTTGTTCTACGTTGAGAAAGACTTCAGTATAGTACATTCCGCGCTACAATGCAGACGAGACAACGTCCATCATATGATGGCATTGCAGGATCGTGGAGTGGGATGTTCGGAATCCGAACTGATAATCTAGGATTATGTGATTCGAGTCTAGGATGGGATAAGGCGAATGCGTTTAAGAATGAGTTATTCAAGGATTTTGCTCATGAATGGTACTAGAGAAACTGGATGGTAAGAGGAGTGACATCCTGGTGTGTATCGCTTCCCTACAGTATTTATTATAAATGAATGACAAATGTTTTTTATACCAATGCGCTTCATGAATTTTGTCCAACCTTTGGTTTTAGTCGTCATTAATTCCTTATCTGCGTTTAAGCTTTGTTAAATAATATTGATTAGTTCTACACTGCACGAACTAATTCCAAATATATGTTTAATGACCACTCCTGGAAGCTGACGGAGCGGCCATAGGCTACAATTCGGCTACTCAATTATTGAATGGAGCCCGACATTCAGAGCGCTGACACAAAACAATTAGCGAACGCTCAACGATTCAAGGCCCTCCCTCTGCTTCACATAAGTGAACTAATATACATAAAGTCCTAAGCTCACATCGCACAGGGGCGGCGGATTTTAACTCACCCACCTACGCGCTCTGATACCCCCTCAGTTACATTTATTAAATTTCCCCTATGTTGTGGGAGTCTTGGCTTTATATTGCGTCGAGGGTAAAAAAGTAAGTTCCATATCCTTCACGCCTTATTCAAATTATTTCAATTCTGGAGGCCCTTCTTTACGACCTTGTCTCTTCATAACTGTACCGAGCACAGTGGGACGGATAGTGATTCTAAGTGAAAATAATTCTGGAAGCGAATTATTTAATTTTAATTCTTCTATGCGATTAAACATATTGTTTCTGACAAAGTATTTAAAAAAGTAAAATTAAAATATAAAAAATAAAATATAATTATTAAGGTAAATTGTAAATTGAACGATTATATTAATATTTAATTTTAAAATGTAGTGTACTATTGTAAAAATAAAAAATAAAATATGTATTAAATTGTAATATCAAATGCTCAAAAACAAATAACCGAATAGTTGATCTTTTGGATCCATTCAAATCTGAAAGATCTGAATTCAGGTTAGATTCTTCTTCAGAACCCATTATCCAGTGGCGGTTCTAGGAAGGGGCCGCCACCGAAGGGTTTTTTAAGTATAAAATGCTCTATATTTTGTCATTTTCTAAGTCCTAGTGATGTAAAACTATCGATACTATCCTTAGTTTTTTAACTACCGAAAACATTGTTTTTAAAGGATATAATGATAGCATCTGCCTCTAAGAACCCATGTTCTATATAATTCAGGGAAACAAAAAATAAACAAAATTTAATAGTGTAATTTTATTACTAATAATTTTCCAACAAAAAATGCTCATCTACTCTATAAAAATATTTCAACCACACAAAAAATAAAAGACTGAAAAAATGAATGGTTTCCTCATAAACGCCTTCCAGCTTAATGGAATAATATACAAACAAATCAACTGATTGCCTGCCAATCCTTTGATTTGAAAATTACTTTTTTAACGGCACATGATCACAGTTTTTGTAAAAAAATATTTTTAACCTCTCTAAATCAACTACTGGAGAACATTTTTTGAAGTTCCGAGGTAAGGATGTCTAGACAAATGTCACAGACACGTTCTTTCTTTTCCAAAAACCCTGATACATTCGAGGATTGCTTTCCGAATTAGGTCATTTCAAATCAACTGCTTCGACAACTGGGAATCTTGGTTTCATGGTTACTTGAAGTGGGTTGGCATAGCTTTCCTCTAAATACAGTTTCTTTAACCTTTTGATAAAGTTTTTATTCTTTGTGGTTACGACTTAGCTTGTAATTATTTGAAGGTATAATGGAACCCATCCAGTATTTACAGAAATGTTCATCCCATTCCCGGATAAAAGAAGAAAGAAATAAGAGCAAATTGAAATGTGTATTATAGCAGCTATCATTCCGGAAAAAAAAAAAAATCTGGTGGGATGCGCGCAACTCACAACTTTCACTTACGAACTTACTTAGATTAGAAATCGACGTGTTTCGATAATATGTAAACGCCAATCCTCAACTTCACACATTTTCCCACATTTAAGTATATACTTATATTTGTATATCTCCATAAGTTATAGAGTATCTGTATAGCAAAATTTGGTAGTTCTCAGCACTTTTCGATTCATTATTGGTAATTTATTTATGAAGGGACTAATTTCATCAACAGTCGAGTTTTTTTTACTGCTTGCTTGTTTTTTACTACAAGTTGTTTTTTGCAAATACATCGTGAAGGTGAATCGATAGGTGTATTTACGTCTCTTATGCCTTTCTGGAAATCAAGA
The DNA here is from genome assembly GCA_911387785.2 of Aelia acuminata. Lineage (NCBI taxonomy): Eukaryota > Metazoa > Arthropoda > Insecta > Hemiptera > Pentatomidae > Aelia > Aelia acuminata. The sequence continues at coordinate 113,950,518 of OU426979.1, read as the reverse complement.
ACGATTACTGTTCCTCTAAAATCGCTTTATATTGTTTTCAAAAATTTATTATGGAACAAAAGTGTCTAGACTAAAATATACCTATATTAATTATAGACTATTATCTTATACCATATTTTTACACACCTGCGATGCTTCAAAAATTTGAGATTCACGTATTTACTCTCTTTAAGTAAAATTGATCTTTTTTAATAAATAAAAGTATTTATTTTCATAATACGGTTAATAAAATTTTGGCTATCACATATATTTACATCAAATGCCCAGTTTGATCAAAATCGTTAAAGCCGTTTTTGAGTAAAAAAAAAAAAAAAAACACGTGAAAATGGGACAAAATTTATTAAGTAACGTGCCCCCACCAATTGGTCAATTTTGATGAAATTTTGACTGTCACATCGCGGGCATATACATCCACTAAATACCGAGTTTGGTCAAAATCGTTAAAGCCATTTTTTAGTAAATAAAAAAAAACACGTGATAATGAGACAGCATTTATTAAGTAAAGTGCCCCCTCCGTTTAACCAATTTTGATGAAATTTCGGCTGTCGCATGGCGGTCATATACGTAAATCAAATACCGAGTTTGGTCAAAATCGTCAAAGCCATTTTTTAGTAAATAAAAAAAAACACGTGATAATGAGACAGCATTTATTAAGTAAAGTCACTACTAAGTCCTCAAATTGAAAATGGATTGTATTTCAACGTTTAAGTCATTTACAATGTCACTATGTACTAATACATATTTTAAATTAGATCATTTGGTACCCCTGAAACGTAAAAAAAAAGTGTGCCCTCCCAGAAAATTTTAGGATCCGCTACTTCCTCTATCGAAATACTGTTATACTCCACATAACCGCAAATCCACATAAAGTGGGACTTGCAATTCGGAAAGAATTTTTTTACTTTCACTTACCTATATATGTGATATATAGTAAGTGGAAGTATTGCGATCGTGAAAAATTTCGACTTCCGGTTTTCAACGGAAATACACGTTTTGGGGTCCCCTGAGTCGAAATGACCAAGTCCCGTGAAATGGTCTGTGTGTGTGTGTGTGTGTGTGTGTGTGTGTGTATGTGTGTGTATGTGAACAGACTAGCTCAAGAACTATAAACCGTGCGAACCTGAAATTGGGTATTTAGTGTAGGTATATGCCCGCGATGTGACAGCAAAAATTTCATCAAAATTGCTCAAAGGGAGGGGGTACTTTATTTAATAACTTTTTAGGTTTTTTTCGATTTTCTCAAAAACGGCTCTAACGATTTTGATTAAACTGAGTATTTGATTTGATTTGAGTATTAATATGCCTGAGATATGACTGTAAAATTTCATCAAAATCGATCAACCGGAGGGGGGACTTTACTTAATAAATTTTGTATCATTTTCAGGTGTTTTTTTTATTTACTCAAAAACGGCTTTAACGATTTTGATCAAACTGGGTATTTGATGTATGTATATGCCCGAGATATGACTCTAAAAATTTCATCAAAATTGATCAACCGGATGGGGGACTTTACTTAATACATTTTGTATCATTTTCACGGTTTTTTTTTATTACTCAAAAAACGGTTTTAACGATTTTAATCAAACTGGGTATTTGATGTATGTATATGCCAAAGATTTGATAGCCAACATTACATCAAAATTGATCAACCGGTGGGGGCACTTTACTTAATAAATTTTGTATTATTTTCACGTGTTATTTTATTTACTTAAAAACGGTTTTAACGATTTTGATCAAACTGGGTATTTGATGTATGTATATGCCAAAGATGTGATAGCCAACATTTCATCAAAATTGATCAACCGAAGGGGACACTTTATTTCATAACTTTTTTTCTAATTTTTATATTATCTCAAAAACGGCTTTAACGATTTTCTTCATATTCGTCAAGTTGAAAATTGAGTGTTATTTAATATCAGGTAAGCGTTATCATTATTGAAATGTTCTGAGGGGTTTATAGAGCAATTGAAAACGAATATAAGAAATGAATGTGGTAAATGTGCAACTTTGAGAGGTGGCATTAACAAAACGCATTAATTTCTTATCTAAGTAAGTTGGTAAGTGAAAGTTGTGTGTTGCACGCATGCACCAGATTTTTTACTTTCACTTACCTATATATGAAATATATAGTAAGTGGAAGTATTGCGATCGTGAAAATTTTCGACTTCCGGTATTCAACGGAAATACACGTTTTGGGATCCCCTGAGTCAAAATAACCAAGTCCCGCGAAATGGTCTGTGTGTGTGTGTGTCTGTGTGTCTGTGTGTCAGTGTGTGTGTGTGTGAACAGACTAGCTCAAAAACTATAAACCGTGCGAACCTGAAATTGGGTATTTAGAGTATGTATAAGCCCGCGATGAGACAGCAAAAATTTCATCAAATTTGCTCAAAGGGAGGGGGTACTTTATTTAATAACTTTTTAAGTTTTTTTCGATTTTCTCAAAAACGGCTCTAACGATTTTGATTAAACTGAGTATTTGATCTATTTATATGCCTGAAATATGACTGTAAAAATTTCATCAAAATTGATCAACCGGAGGGGGGACTTTACTTAATAAATTTTGTATCATTTTCACATGTTTTTTTTATTTACTAAAACGGTTTTAACGATTTTGATCAAACTTGGTATTTGATGTATTTTTATGCCCGAGATATGACTGTAAAAATTTCATCAAAATTGATCTACTGGAGGGGGGACTTTACTTAATAAATTTTGTATCATTTTCACGTGTTTTATTTATTTACTCAAAAACGGTTTTAACGATTTTGATCAAACTTGGTATTTGATGTACTTATATGCCCGAGATATGACTGTAAAAATTTCATCAAAATTGATCTACGGGAGGGGGGACTTTACTTAATAAATTTTGTATCATTTTCACGGGGTTTTTTTATTTACTCAAAAACGGCTTTAACGATTAACAAAAATAAGATATGAATGTAGAAAAATGTGTGACTTTGGGAAATGATATTTAGCAAAACACGTCAATTACTAATCTAAGTAAGTTGGTAAGTGAAAGTTGTGTGTTGCGAGCACGCACCAGATTTTTTTATATATTACTTTCACTTACCTATATATGAAATATATAGTAAGTGGAAGTATTGCGATCGTGAAAATTTTCGACTTCCGGTATTCAACGGAAATACACGTTTTGGGATCCCCTGAGTCAAAATAACCAAGTCCCGCGAAATGGTCTGTGTGTGTGTGTGTCTGTGTGTCTGTGTGTCTGTGTGTGTGTGTGTGAACAGACTAGCTCAAAAACTATAAACCGTGCGAACCTGAAATTGGGTATTTAGAGTATGTATAAGCCCGCGATGTGACAGCAAAAATTTCATCAAATTTGCTCAAAGGGAGGGGGTACTTTATTTAATAACTTTTTAAGTTTTTTTCGATTTTCTCAAAAACGGCTCTAACGATTTTGATTAAACTGAGTATTTGATCTATTTATATGCCTGAAATATGACTGTAAAAATTTCATCAAAATTGATCAACCGGAGGGGGGACTTTACTTAATAAATTTTGTATCATTTTCACATGTTTTTTTTATTTACTAAAACGGTTTTAACGATTTTGATCAAACTTGGTATTTGATGTATTTTTATGCCCGAGATATGACTGTAAAAATTTCATCAAAATTGATCTACTGGAGGGGGGACTTTACTTAATAAATTTTGTATCATTTTCACGTGTTTTATTTATTTACTCAAAAACGGTTTTAACGATTTTGATCAAACTTGGTATTTGATGTACTTATATGCCCGAGATATGACTGTAAAAATTTCATCAAAATTGATCTACGGGAGGGGGGACTTTACTTAATAAATTTTGTATCATTTTCACGGGGTTTTTTTATTTACTCAAAAACGGCTTTAACGATTAACAAAAATAAGATATGAATGTAGAAAAATGTGTGACTTTGGGAAATGATATTTAGCAAAACACGTCAATTACTAATCTAAGTAAGTTGGTAAGTGAAAGTTGTGTGTTGCGAGCACGCACCAGATTTTTTTATATAGTGTAGATTATACTTTCCGAAAATATTTCGGTTTAGGTCGATATAGATTATCAGTAATCCCATTTATTTTTTAATAATAAAATAAGTAATAGTTTAGTAAGTAAGTAGCTTACAGTCTAATGGAAACAAAAAATGGTTGTTTACTCCACATTAAAAAAGACAAACACAGACATACTTGCAGAATCGCCTCTCATGGCCTGGCATAAATTTATTAAAAAAAAAAAAAAAAACATATCTATTTTGGCGCTTCTGTAATAAGATTTGACAAATTAACTGATTTAGCATACCTACGGTCAGTTACGAAGATACCGTGCCCTATTTCGCACCTACCTATGATGAACATAACCTTTTTCGCATCAAATATTTCATATTATGCTTTACGTTTTAGAAAAATACAATCTAATCCTTGATAATATTCAAGGTATAGCGGCCAATTTTATTAATGTCGAAATAAAGTATTACGGTCTGATACTTCCATTTTAAAACAGGTTAACTATTCTAGATAATCTCAAGAATGTTAAAAACACTCAACAGTTCTGGAAAACAGTAAACATGCTAAAACACGCATGCCACCAAAATAATCAAATAGAAATGGAAGAATAGGTTAGATTTTATCAAGCGCACTGTGGAACGAAGGGAATACACGATTCAGTTTTTTTTCTCAGTAACACACCCAATTTTAGACACAGAAATAACTCTTATAGAACTCCAGTGTTGCATAAAAAACTTAAAAAATAATAAGTCTCCTGGATTAGACCTTAAAATTAATGAGATATTCAAAAGTTTACTTCCGGAATGGGAGCATTTTGTTCTGAACATGTTCAACCAGATCCTACAATCAGAGCAGCCACCGAAAGATTGGTCAAAATCAATTCTTTGTTTGATGTACAAGAAGGGAGACAGGAAGAACCCAGAGAACTATAGAGGAATCTCGCTCATTAATACCATAATGAAATTGTTTACTGGTATCCTAGCAGGTAGGCTTCTGTTTTGGGCTGAATCCTTGAATCTGCTTCCTGAGGAGCAAGCTGGGTTTAGAGCGGGCAGAGGGTGCATGGACCATATCTTAAATGGCACTTATTTGTATCAACTTAGGACATAAGGGGAGATACATTTATGGAGTTTTTGTTGACCTGAAGAAAGCGTTTGAATCTGTCAACCACGGCCTCCTTTGGCAGAAGCTACATTCATTGGGTGTGAGTGGGAAATTCATCAGATTAATGATGTCATTGTACGAGGATGCGACTATGCGGATAAGAGTGGGAAAATGTTCGTCTGATGAGATCCATATCACCTCAGGTTTACTTCAGGGAGAAAGTCTCAGTCCTGCTCTCTTTATAATGTTTATTTCCGACATTGTTCAGTTCTTTAAGGAAAACGGAGCCACAGGAATCAGTATTGATCAAAACAAGGAGGTGATAATGCTTCTACTTGCGGATGACATCGTTTTGTTGAGCGATTCTTGGAACGAGGCGCAAAAGAAACTAAGGATTCTACGACAGTATTTGGAAGCCCACTCATTAACACTAATGAACATAAACCCCTCAAAATCCAAAGTTATCGCTTTTCACAAATCCCCTAGGACAAAGAAACTGAAACCACTGTTATGGAATGGTCAACAGCTCGAATACTGCAAGACTTACACTTATCTTGGAGTCCCATTTACAACGTCTGCGGGGCCCGGTGTGGCTGTGCGGTAAAGCGCCGTACTCCCATGCCGGAGCTGCGGGTTCGAGTCCCGCCCTGGGTGGTGCTTTTCTTTCGTAGGAGAAGTATCACCCAGTGCCATGGGTGTTAGTATGGGCAGTATAGGGCTTCAGTAGAAGCCTTAAAGTCCCAAAAAAAAAAAAAAAAAAAAAATACAACGTCTGGTAAATTCCAAAGAGCATTGGAACACTTTATACAGAGAGGCACAGTTGCAACTGCAAAAGTTAGAGAAATACTTAAAAATGGAAAGAGTGATTCCTGGGAGTCAAAATCAACATTATTTGATTGTATGGTCTCTTCAACTCTTTTGTATGATGCTGAGGTATGGAGTCTTAGATATTTACTCGTAGATGCACTGGAACCTGTCCAATTAATTTTTTTTAAATACATGTATCTCTGGCCTAATAATACACCTAACTAGGTACGCATGGAGACAGGCAGAATCCATGTTAGGCTACAAGTCTTCAGGAGGGTGATTGGATTGTGGATGAAGCTTGCCTTGATGCCGGAAGAGAGAATCCGTCGCATTTGTTTCGACAGGTTGAGGAAACTGGATAGGGAACGAAGTATGCACAACTTAGACTACAACTGGATCACACAACCTCGATCTATTGCTGCAATTATAGGTTGCGAACAAGTTTTCCGATGGTCATCTAAATTATACCATATACTATAGGGAAAGTGTAATAGAAAAAATGAAAAACCGTTTATTATCAGTAAACATAAATAGAATCGTCAACTCAACAAATCACCCTCCCTATAGAACATTTTGTAACTTTCAATATAATGCACCAAAGCAGTACCTTACATTTCATACAAGTATTCAAAAGTTGAGGTTGGTCAGTGAGCTGAGGATGTCGGTCACAGAAGAGCTAAGATTACGCGACAAGGACAAAGGCGTGTATCAAAAGAAAAAAGAAGCCTGTGCCTTCTGTAACCAAGTTTTAGGGAACATTTTATGTCATTTCCTTCTTGAATGCTCGACTCTGGAAGGATTTAGAAATAGGTACCTGCAGGAGTATATATCATATCCCCATCAAGAAATCAATTTAGCCAATATCCTAAGCATTGACTCTCAGGATCAACTCAACAATATTTTCTACTTTTTAAAGGCAGCCCTCAATAGGTCTTACTAAACTTAGTGAATTCCTCTATCCCTTGTTTTATTTACGCTTTTAGAAGATTCTTATTATTGTGTGAACTTTTTGTTTTCTTTTGATCCACGTGTTTATTATTGTGTTGTGTTTCAAATGTTTATTTTTATATTTTTGAATATTTATAAAGTTTAAGTAAATTTGTTCTTATTTAGTGTAAAGTCTAAAGCTTGTAAGGTCTCAAATGTTATCATATTGTACTGAAATGTTGATCAAATATTTGTACAAGAAAATATTCTTTCACAAATAAATATATATTCTATTCTATTCTATATTCTACTTCCATTTTAAGGCGGGAATAATTTTTTTTTTTAAATTATAAATGTTAAACATATATAATATAATATAAATTGACTAGCATTCCCCGTCGCGGCTTTGCCCGCGGGCCTTTAAAATCAATTCTGTGATCATTTTCTTGGTATTGATTTAATATAATATGTTAACTGATGTTAAGGAGATTTAGTAGAATCGGAGCTTCCGGTAGGTGGGATGTTGGAGGGGGAAGCTGCCGTATGGTTAGAAGAGGGAGACGCGCAATGGAGAGTTCACTAAAACCGCCGAAACGAAAAATTGCTTCCTCCTCCTGAACGCTTAATTTTTCGGCTTTAAAACATGGTTTTCGACGCCCCGTAGGACCTTTCGAGTTAAACTCGTCGTACCAAGATCTTAAAAATGAATCCAAATTAGATATTTTTTCTCGAAGTGCAAAAATAGGTGTCCGTTAGAGTTAAACAACAATATCGCCGGAGTTACATTTTTGAAATTCCTTTCTTAGCGGTTACCTAAAATCAAAATTCCGGGAAACTTCAAGTTTCTATTATTAGTAGTTTTTGCTCTGCATTGATTCTATCAGTCAGGACAAAGCCTCTTATATATATGGAGAAGAGATCGAAATGAACACGCACCATCCCCAATCATGTAAATCACAGTGTGCAAAATTTGATTACCACTAATATTTAAATGATCAGTAGCCATATTTTATGTGAATGTCTATTTTAATAATATTGTAACGTTAAATCGATATTCAAATAAAAAACATATGGTTTAAAATCTCAAAAATATATTTCCGTTAGGGCTAAACGACAATTTCGCCATTTAAGCCCCTTAAGGGTTACATTTTTGAAATTCCTTTCTTAGTGGTTACCTACATCGCGTTTAAAATCTATATTCCGAACTTTATGTTTCTATTATTAGTAGTTTTTGCTCTGCGTTGATTCTGTCAGTCAGGACAAAGCCTCTTTTATATATAGAGATTTTACTGCAATTGATTGATTCTCCAGTGGCATTGGTATCTTCCATACTGTTAAATATTAAACCTGAAAATAATAACTTTATAAAATATGGTTCCTTGATATAGCAGGGACGGCTTTTGAAATCATATGCGCTTGCTTTGCTAGCTGAATTTACAGTCATTTTAATATAGCATTGAGAACACTTGTGATCAACCCCTACGGCAGCCTCACACTTGAGACGGGACAAGTGCTGACGGATGCACTCCCTTCTACTCTTAAAATTGTGATGGGTATTCGATTCGGGATTTCGTAGAGGGCTGTCCTTTAGTTAAAACTTTTATAAGATCGAAAGAAAAATTATGTTAATGAATTATTAAAGACCAAAAGTATCATATCCTTCGGCTGCTTTTTGATTATTAAAATAGGTTATGTTTTACAGCTTTCACATTTCAAGCTCTGTAGTTATAACAATTCGTTTATTGAATATTCGGGAACGAAATTGTAATTGTCTTAGAATTCTAATAAATCTTTATTATTAAAATTTAAACTTCATGAATAAAATCCCGAATGCAAACTAGATAGACGATAATAATTCAAAACATAAATCTTGAGTCAATAGAAAAAATCAACAAAGTTGGATATAATTTGTTGTAATCACTAATATGTTGTTGAAAGTTCTGCCCCGTTAACTGAGGAGGGGGGTGTAACAACTGTTATCAACGTCACAGTTGATAAATCGCTTTACGGCTAGTAATTAATTAACCAGGTAAAGATAATTAGGACTTACTAAACAGTTTCGTATTACAAATTGACTTAGAATGAAGGCAACTGCTATAGATCAATTCTTTGTGGAAGATTTATTATATTTTTAACAATTTTAAGTTCACTTTCCTGTATATGAAGCGTCTATTTACAAACAAGGAAAAATTCTATTTTATACATTTTTATCAATTTATCAAAAATGTCTCTACGAGATTTTGTTTATGCTTGAGATATCAATTTAAAATTAATTTTTATTAAATATTACGCAGAGAATATTATCAAGGCTGCTGAGATGAGGACTAGAACCGTTGAAGTAATTTATTTATACGCTAAAGATATTATATTTTGTCATGATTTATTCTGGGTGCTATGATTTCATTTCGAGTCTGGAAGATCATATCTTCAAAATTATGCATAAATCATTGGAAAATAATCTACTAATCTTAACCTTAGACCAAACTATTAAAAATGCAGAAAGAATTGTCATTTTTTGAAAAAAGTTTATAGTTAATCATATGCTTCACTTTACATCTTATGATTCCTAAGTTAATTCCCTTCTTTTAATCTTAATCAATTGATTCTTTTTCTTATCAAAATATATGATCATGGATCTATATTATAATATGCCCTTGATTCTCTGATGTGTTTGTTTATCAAAATGTAACGAAATTGTGAAACTTCGACGTTTATATTGCATATATGACTAAGTTGGGAGACGGAAAATTTTGTGATCACTAATTGGGAAGGCCTGGGTTTTGATAGGCTTAATTGCGGAAATGTGAGCATGGGGGAACTTAAAGAACAAAACTCAGTAAATTGATTGAATATGGTGGCTTGAAAGCCCGTAAGGGTTTTGTTAAAACAAAAGTTTAATATTTTATTTTCATACATATTTTTAGCATTAGCTAATATTTTGCGTAATAGTTTAATAAATCTGTTTTGAAAGGAGTAAATTATTCGTGAATATCATCGTTGTAATTATTAATAACATTCGAGGAATATCCTTTATGAATGATTTTCACTAATGATTGATTAATTCGTGATGACAACCTTCGTAACTCCAAAGGCGGAATTCCTAAATTTTTTATTGTTTTGAAATATTAAAGATGGGACATCAATTGGCTTAGACATGACTGATTGATTACAATAGAATAAAATAAACTAATATTATCTATGTTTCCATACTCTTCCAACAATAACAAAATCTTTATAAAAAAAAAAAAACGTTCTTGTTGAAAAAAATATGGCATGTAAGAAGAGACAGTGGTTTTGTTCTTCGTTTTATGAAGGTTTTATTATGAGGGATATTATTCTTGGTACTTCCTCTTAGGTTCAGTCAAGAATACTTCGTAAGGAATGAGGAACATCAATGACTGTACCAAGAGAAATGTATCCATGTGAGTTCAGTTTTTTTTTATCCTAAGAGGTATCGAAACTAATATTGCTAGGGGTTTCTGACTGGAGTGTTTAACTATTAATTCCAGTATTGATAGTACTATCAAAAACTATTTGTTTTTATAGAGAATATAATTCTCATCAACTATCACCGTGTTATCACATGTTGCCTGATGATGTCCACTCCCTGGTCATCAATTCTGAAAAACCTACCCCCCCCCCCCCAAACCTCCACGGCACTAACTGATTGTTTACGTCGGATAATATAAATCGATATACTCGTATAACTATAGTTTTGCATCACCAATCCTTCAGTGCATTTAGAATAACCGCCAAATCTAAAAGAGTTAATTTTCGAAGTATGCAGTGTAAGTATGCAGTGAGCTGTTAATGAAAGGAGTGAGCTGTTTGAGGCCGGTTATTTTCAACCACGCTATTTACATTTTTTTTCAATTACTTTCTTACGTTAAAATCCTCTCTGAGATGCACTCTAATAATGGCTAAAATAATTTGTTCCATAACCCATTAAAAACATATATAGGATAAAAAGATATTCAATTGGGCGTAAGTGTAATAAACCTTTCCTGTTTATCCTACCGAGAATCGCGGGAGTATTTTCTTGAATGTCAGTAACCTTGCCCTGCTGAGGTTCGGTCCAAGGAGGGTCTGCTTGAGGGAAAGTAATATATGTAACTTAAGGGTTTTTGGCGAAACTCGCCTCAGAATAATTCAGTGCCAGAAGTATATTGTAAATGATAATTCTAAATTATCATAAAACGATGTAACTATAATTATAATATAATAATAAGGCGAAAAATAAAGTACGTACTAGCCATTTTTTGAACAAATCTAAAAAAGTCTATGCTTTATCTTTATTTGTTCGAGTGAACTTAACATTTGGGCAGAGATTCAAACTTATGGTGGCAGTTAAGTCCTCATTGCTTATTTAAGAGCACTTGAAACTTTATCACTGTAAAATGCTAATGAAGTCGGGTTTAGTGAAGCATGTAGCCGTTTCTTTGGCATCTTTCAATGTAAATACAAATTTGTTAGGAGTGATTGTTACCATTCCAACATTGCTGGTCCCTGGTTTATTATCGTCGTTTTGAATGAACAATTATCCTGCTTTAGTGATTGAAATTGGTGAATGAAATTTGTTTAGCTTATTTTATTTATGGTGCCTCAAAAAAAAAAAACTTTGAGCAAACACAACACTCAAGTACCTCGTCCTTAATTAGGAACTATTGTAATTCTTTCCTCTGAAATTTTTGATACTTATTAGGTTTCTATTTACTTTGTTGATTATAATCTTATAATTATTGATATAAGATAATTATCTCTCCTTTTAATAGAGGACTCTTACGACAGTTAAACAGGAAAATCCTTCTCTCAGAAGTTTTTATATTTCCTTTTTCTTCTCCCACGTTCTCTAGTTGTCTCACTCTAAAGTATTAAATTAATGCCAACCTAATTAGTAATCACTAGTCGGACTGTTATATCAATGGAAAGCGCTTTTTTTTTTTTTGTGTACCCAGAGGTTTTCTAAGCATTTTCATAAATATTTCCTACAACACCTTTTTATACACGGTTTTATACACGGCTCAACAAATTTGGTTTTCCACTTGGAGGCTGAAAACAAGTCATTAAGGGCGTTTTCAAAAAATCACATGTTTTAAATAATGTTTTAGGTACACATTTTATTAAAACTAAATTTAGGTTTTAGATTTTTTTAATTAACCATGATATTGTAATGGAAACAAAACACCAAACATATAGTTTAGAATAATCCTAGACTTGTTGTTGGAACGAAATAACAGTTGGAACAAACTGTCATAGTACATGTTTGTGAAAAGGATGTTCGAGTACCATCTACGCTAGCCTAGATCCTTCGAGGCTGGCCATCTTACGACTAAATATAAGGAGCGATGGACTGGAGAGTTAGGGGAGTTCGTTTTTGTGTTCATTTAGAAAAGTTTAACTAAGAGATTGTTCCCTATTACTGTGAAAAAAAAAAAAATAGTTAACATCTATGCAGGACATGGAATCTGTAAAATTTAGAAATACTCGCTCCTCCCATAAGGGGACTATGGAAGGGGGGGGGGAAAGAACTACTGATAAAAAGTATTTTATAATAATTCAAACAACACGAATAAGAAAATATTGACTTCTATTAATAAAGTCGGTTTCTGTAAAAGGACGAGTTCAATAGATTTGGTATCTTTTGGTTTTCGCCTTCATAAATTTCTACTGTTGTGTACAAATGACAAACCAGTTATATTCCTATTTTAGAACAACCTCAACTTAACCGGATCGGCAAGGAGCAAACATTTTGACACAAAAGGACCGGAATGGAACGCAATTATACCCGTAGATGCTCTACACTAGTCAAGGATGAGAGAAAAGCGTCTTATTCTCTATTTAAAACTCTGTAAAAAACTCTAGTTCTTAAATTTATATATCTGCCATTTCTTGGATTAATAATTGCTACTGCAAATAATAAAGCTAAAATGTCAAAACAAATAATAATGTCGTATAATTGAACGTACAAAGGCATATCAACCGCTGTCATCGTTTGGAGAAAGGCGATTAGCGAGTGAAAACATAAAATATAGTAACTGGCATACTCTCACATTACAGTAACTGGCATAACCAGCCAGCATAATAATAGATTCTAAGTTCTAATATCAGTCTATTTGATGACTCCTTGTCTGTTGGTTGGTATGATATGAATTAATTTATCTTTCTGTTTCAGGTGAGTAGAATGAACATTTCCAGGACTCATTAGTAAGTCATTAAGATTTTTTTTATATACTCGACAATTATTATTTGTTAGAACAAATATATATATTAATACTCTGAACTAATTTTGATGGGATTTTGAGAAAAATATTAAAATGACCGCAGTTAGGGGACTTCATGATACCCAAAATTGATTCCGTAGCTGAAAAGAACAGTAGCCTAATAAAGGCAATTTCAAATATTCAAAAAATTAGAAAAAATATGAGGGGATATAAAAAAAAATTGTTTGATGTCGAATATGAGGTGTAATAATACATGATCGGGGTATCCAGTAATGCAAAGAATTTTTTTGCACACTCACAATTATATTATAATGGGTAAATGAACTTTGGATCAATTGAAAAGTGAAAAAATAGAAGAATTTTATTTCTTATAACATTAAGAATATTTATATTATCAATTATTCTCAGACTGACGAACTTGTCAAAAATTTTATTGTATGGGATGGACAATAAGAATGTTGAATATTACTCTTTGTAATATTTAACTTTTGATTTAATCTTAAAGCTAATGGAACTTCGTCTGATATTTGGGTGTTGTCGACACTGCTCAGTTAACATTTAACTAACAATAAAATGGTTCGCGCGATCCCAGAATAATAAATGTAATATTATTATTCTGGGATCGCGCGATCATAAACTGCTTTGTTTCCTGATTTAAATTAATTCTCGGTAAGGTAAATATGGACGGTTGCGCAAGGCCTTACTCGTTGGCCTACCTCGTTAGTGCAAGACTTAATTAAGATGATGTTGAAGCCAAAGTGTTGCCTTGTGTTAAGTAGGAGCGCATTAGCTGCGTGGGAGCGCTGCCAAGCCAAGTGCGGCTAGTTCACAGGCGTCTGCCTTACATGGAATTAACAGTGGCATTTTTTGCATATAAAATTAGTGTCTATTTCTATCACGATCCTTCTGATGATAATGTTACTTTATCCCTTTACTTCCTTTATCATCAGATTAATTATTTACATTTTTGTGTGGAACAGTTCGTCATCATTTGACTCAGATTTGGTTTATTATAATGGCTTACAATATTCCAAGACTGTAAATTATTTTTGAGGACGTCAATGCTAATCCAGAATTACTAACACTACTATTGAAAGTAATAATTTTAGTTATACAATTTTTAAGTTTGATAGCACTACTACAAACCAACATAGTTTACTCAAATATTCAGATAAGTTCAACGCTATTTTCAAGTTAGTGATGAATTGTCTGATAGGAATAGTTGAACGAAAATAGATAATTATTTTCTTAACCTAATTTGTCTAATCCTGATATCGAAATTATAAAGGCAAAATTAGGCATTGCTAATAAATCCTAGGCTATGGACTAAAATCAATAATAATATGAATATATAATCACTCTGTAAGCTTCTACAAAAAATGAATGACCTCAATAGTATTTAGGTAACCTTGAGAAGCCAAAAATTAGATGGAAAGACGGAATCAATAAATATGCTGCACAGTTGCAAGCAGCGAACTGGAAAGATTTTGCCTATAACCCAGAAGATATTGGCAGCGGTTGACATATCTGGTTTGGATGGCTTAAGACATACAAGGTCAGTAAAGCCAAGATTTAAAAAAAACAAATGTCGCAATCTCAACGCAAGACTATTATGACTCCATTAAATAGGGTTTTAATTTTATTATTACTTTCACTTACCTGTATATGAAATATATAGTAAGGGGAAGTATTGCGAACGTGAAAAATTTCGACTTCCGGTTTTCAACGGAAAAACAGGTTTTGGGGTCCCCTGAGTCGAAATAACCAAGTCCCGCGAAATGGTGTGTGTGTGTGTGTGTGTGTGTGTGTGTGTGTGCGTGCGTGCGTGCGTGCGTGTGTGTGTGTGTGTGTGTGCGTGCGTGTGTGTGTGTGTGTGTGTGTGTGTTTGAGTGTGTGGTAGCGTGCGTGCGTGTGTGTGTGCGTGCGTTTGTGTGGGTGCGTGCGTGCGTGCGTGCGTGCGTGCGTGCGTGTGTGTGTGTGTGTGTGTGTGTGTGTGTGTGTGTGTGTGTGTGTGTGTGTGTGTGTGTGTGTGTGTGTGTGTGTGTGTGTGTGTGAACAGACTAGCTCAAAAACTATAAACCTGAAATTGGTTTTTTGTGTACGTATATGCCCGCGATGTGACAGCGAAAAATTCATCAAAATTGGTCAAAGGGAGGGGGTACTTTATTTCATAACTTTTACGTTTTTTTTATTTACTCAAAAACTATTTTGATCAAACTGGGTATTTGATGTATGTATATGCCAAAGATGTGATAGCCAACATTTTGTCAAAATTGATCAACCGGAGGGTGGACTTTACTTAAATTTTGAATCATTTTCACGTGTTTTTTTTTACTCAAAAACGGTTTCAACGATTTTGATCAAACTGGGTATTTGATGTATGTATATGCCAAAGATGTGATAGCCAACATTTTATCAAAATTGGTCAAACGGAGGGGGCACTTTATTTAATAACTTTTTTTACCAATTTATACCTCTTTTTCGATTATCTCAAAAACGGCTTTAACGATTTTCATCAAATTCGTCTTGTTTAATTAAAATTAGGTGTTCTTTAATATCAGGTAAGCTTTATTATTGTCCTTCCGTCTGGACAATTGTTCAGCCCTCCGGTACTTCGCTACATTGTGGCGAGAACTGGTGGGGAGGGATCTCAGAAGTAAAAGATTCGATCACGGTTAGCTCAGTGGTAAGAGCGCCGCAACGTAGATGCGGAGGACCTGGGTTCGATTCCCGGCCGTGGTCGAATCTTATATCTTCTAATAAAATAATGTAAATAGTTTTATTTAATAATAAACAAATTTTTTTTTTTTAAGCAAATGAAAACAAAAATAAGAAATGAATGAGGAAAAGTGTGTAACTTAGAGTACTGGCAATTAACAAAACACATTAATTTCTAATCTAAGTAAGTTGGTAAGTGAAAGTTGTGTGTTGTGCGCATGCACAGATTTTTTATCTTGAAACTGGTCTACAAAATGGTAAATAGACATATTTTTAAAATTTTAGTTATTTAATAATATTTGTTTTGAGTCATTAGTCATTAAATGTCGAAGTATCACGTTTGAAAATATATTGTTCTAAAACTGAAGTAGTAATGATTGTGGTTCCTTGAACTGAGATATTAGCTCCTGTAAACGTGAACAAATATATCATAGTGATTTATAAGATTAAATAAAACCCAAAATCATTTTTTTTTCTTAATTAGGTTATTTAGAGTATCATGGTACGGTATTTTTTTTTCACAAAGTTTTTTCAATTTTGTTTATTGAGTGAGTCGGAACATGTTCTATTTCGCCTTAAACTCACTCAAAAATAGGTACTGCATATATTAAACCAATTCTGCATGTTGTCTAAGGCTCAATCCTTAAATAAAAATATAAAATTGTACAATTATAATTAGGGCGTGACCCGAGTCATCAGCGTGCATTACTCTTCAATTATTATTAAATGAGGATTCAAATATTTCAGAAAAACTAACTGAATTCAAAGTAGAATTTAGGAGGATTATATTTTTTTTTGTTTTTACCTTTAATCTTGTATTTTTACATCTCACTTTTGTGGCAACATTGCCGATACTCAAACTATACGATTTTTCAGAAGCTGCGTTAATGCTTTTTGAAATTAGGCATTTAAGGTGTTTCGAATGTCAGTGATCAGTTCCTCTGCAGTTTATTATCTACCTTTAAATTCCTTTTCTATATAACCAAATATAATCTTGACTTGGTGTCAACCGTCGCATCTAACCTTTGATAGTTTCAATAACAAATAAAAATACAATTTTAGTTATGACAAAACAGCTTGCTTTTGGTTTTTTTCCTTTGGCTTTGTTTTTGATTGGGCCATTATTTAATTTCTAAGTCAATACATGATAAACTTCATTGCAATGTCCGCTATAAGCTCAAACAACACGATTTTATTGTCTGTTCGTCTTTACTGCATTGGTTGGGTCTTTTATTCCTTTTTTTTTATTTTCTTGATTATCAAACTTTAGTATATGAGGTAGTAAATTCAAAGCTGGTATAATATTCGCTTCTATTCGTAAGTAAATGTGGAAGAACAGCACTTGGCAGTCTGTGAACTTGTTAAGTTCGCTTCAACGTTTCCCAGAACACCATGCTTTGACTCTATATAAAAGCTTAAAGTTACTAAAATAGTGAGGCTCTTTAATTAGTTTCGAACAAAGGATCTGCAACTTTAAAAGATTCGGCGATATAGAATCCTTTATTGTTTAGAGTATTATGTTACGATTTTACAACAATGTTGATTCGTTACAATTTATTTATTTGATTAGTATAATCGTAACATAGCAGCTAAAGAATTTTTAAGAAAATAATTATTATTAACAGTTCCATCCCTTTGAATATATTCTGTATAGCGTCGCTCTTCTTTGTCCAACATACTTATCTATTTCTTTTTTCTCGTTGAGAACGTTTCTAATCATCCTTATCCCCTGATACAGCCCCTCCCCTATCCATCCCTATTATTCGCCATATTGGCCCGTACGGACCTGGATCAGGACCCTTTTGTAAAATATGACAAAAGGTTTCCTATACCATCTAGCAAATATTTTCTGCTTCCGAAATTCGAAATCTACTCAATGATAGTAACTAAAATATAATTTGTTTAATATATATATAAAATGACCACATATTGCTTCTTAAATTGAATATACTCTATACTTTATTGATTTTCAATCTCATAATACCCTACTATGTTGCGATAGGAAGTGTTTTGTTTTGAGATTCAATTGCATGTTTATATTATATTTAAAATGTATATTTATATTAGACGTTGAAAGCAATGAACAAAAACGAAAGGATAGGATATACATTAATTTTGTAATTGGCCAATAAGACTTGAGAAAAACTAAAATTAGAAGGGCATTAATCAGTTATTGAATTAAAGTATACATTACTTGCAAATAATATTTCAATTTTTTTGGGTAGATTGGCCTTTTTGATTTAGAAATTCAGTGTAGGTATATATCTTAATAATTCAATTTAAATCTTTTTTTCTTTTGTTAGTATTTCGTACCTAAGTGCTGTTCTAACTGTTACCTAACTCTGTGCCTCAATCGTTCAAAAACTCAATGTTTCTTTACAAATCCATTGATAGAAACATTTCCTACAATACATAAAAGTTAAACTCAGTGAAAATTACCTATGATTAGGCCCAAATATTAAATATATTATATATTTAAAACATAATTAATAAATAAAAGATGATCTATTAGTAGGATCACGAACTGAAAACTATTTATTATTTTCCATAATGCTAAATGTGTGAAATGTATATAATTATTTTACAGGGTGTGTTAATTTAAATTTTATGTATGAAAATGTATGAAATTTTCTCATTTTTTTTTTTTTTTTTTTTTTAATTATTATTAGTATTATTTTTCTTTCCTTTTTGTTATTATTCTTTCTTTTTTTTCTGTTTTTTTAAGAACTATATTTTTTTATTTTATTTATTTATTTAGTTTTTTTTATTTTTTTCGCTCTTTTTTTTCTTATTCTTTTTATATATATATATTTTTTTTTTATTTATTTTTTTTTTTTATAGCTTATTGTAAACGCCTATACATTTCATCAGGTCCAACAAGGCATCTACTGCAACAAGGCATCAATGTTTGCAATATATTTTTTCTGCTTTCTTTCATTGATTAAAAAACGAAAAGACTAACAAAAATAAAACCTCTTTTATCCCTCGATTTGAATTTTAAAACATATAAACAACAAGCAATTAATTAAGTATTAAATGATAAAACAAAAAATAATAAAAACAAAATTATTTGAAATTGAATAGATGAGAATGTTGAATAATTGTTAGTTATTTTAAGATAAATTATTTAAAGGTGGAAAAATATGGTATACTAATCTACTATAGTATGCAACTGTTTTAGATATTTCGATTATCAATTTTAACCGACTTCAAAAGAGGAGGTTACTCAATTCGATACATATGTGCCTTTTTTTTTTTTTTTTTTTTTTTTTTTTTTTTTTTTTTTTTTTTTTTTTTTCTTTTTTTTTTCTACGTATGTCCACCGATTACTCCGAGATGAGTGGACCAATAGGAAGGAAACCTTTTGCATCTTGTAGAGTATTTTCCCAAGGTGGTCTCATTTAAACCTTTTTTGGGTTCTTAATTTATTGAAGAAGTTTTTGGGAAAAAACATGAAAATAATTATTTAATTGCCCCTCAAAATATTTACTTATTTGAAAAACATATGGCACATATATCATAAGGTATGCTCCAACAAACTATTAAAACACGTTGATAACTAACAAAGTGATCATGTACTATCCCCCCTTTTTTAATTCTAAATTTGATTGGTTGATTTTAAGCAATGCTCAATAATGTTTTAATGGTCGATGAATCGGTTGGAAATACCAACCAATCAAATTCATAATTAAAAGAGTGGGGGGAACAATAAAAAAAGATTTTAATAAAGATATATAATATCAGTGGAATATCGCTGTTATTTTCTGAAAAATGAAACACTTCTTTATGGTTCTGGCAAAGTTATTGTTGTTTAGACCCTGTTCCTGGAAAATTTTGCCAAGAAATAAAACTCAAGAACATTTTTTTGGGTTGCTTAAAATATTTTTTTTATAGATTTAAGAAGATTAAAGCACAGTAAACACCGATAGCAGTAAAAAATCCTAAATGAATTTCTAAACGACTGATGGACAGCATAATCATAAAACCACAAAATTCAGAGAATTAAATAAAGGCCGATCATTAATAACCCTTTTTAAAAAAGATTCGTAAAATCATAGTATTGCTAAATCCTAGTACTGCGTAAAATCCATTATTGTTTTAAATTAGATTTTGATTTCCGACTTCCACTCGCTATGTACATTAAAAAGGAATTCAATACCTCCTGGAAAAGCTCTTTTTCAGTTGATTTGAGGCCTTAACAGAGGATTCAGGCACCTCTGTCTGCTTCCGGATACACTCGATCACTGTCGTATATATACGATGTAATCATAAAATCTTGCGCGGATTCTTCACTCTGGAGTGACAGTTTTGTCACGTTATCCAGATTACTATCATCGGTATTTAATTATGTTTCTGCAACTATTGAGGTGTTTAGATGAAAATTGCTGTAAGTGCCAAATTTTTGATTTTGAGATAACAAATAACTATTAAATAAGCTTAAATTTGGTTTGAAAATTAAGAAAAATACTGTGGATATGTCCATAATATTATTATTATGGACTTATTATTATTCCAGTCATGAAATAAATACGTCTCGCTAAAATATTTCAATATTATTTTCTTCCATCTCCAATTCCATCTATGATGGTGAATTGTCTCATTTGTTTCCTTTAAGTTACGATAACGTCACTAGCTGGTGGCACTCGATAACAGAGTCTAGAGATGAAAATCTTAAAGATAGTCATTTATTAAGAATTGTTTCCATTTCGAGGCAGTCATATTCTCAGATACCGAAATAATAAACGTATATATTGTGTATTAAGTATATTTACCAATAAAACGTGTCAAAAACGGTGAAAATCTCAACTATTCAGTGGCGTATCTACGGCTTCTTGAAGTGGCCGGATTCATGTTACAGCGGAGCAAAACTGAGCACCTCCTCTCGGAACACGGATGTATAGATGTAATTAACAAGTACCGAAGACAATATTCCGCTAAGGAAAAAGATTGTTATTGTGGAAAAAAAGTTGTATGTGTCTTGCCGATGGAACATTGGTCTTTACAAAAAATCAAAGTAGACAGGGTGTTGAAAGGTGTGTACTGCAAACGATTTTCAATTTTCTATGCATATTCATAAAATTGATAATGTGACTATTATAATACAAAGTTGATTAAAATTGATATAATTATAATATAAAGACCCGGGATAAACGAACGTGGTATAGCTGCTATTAACAACCCTGCATTAACCCCCTATGCTCCCTCTCGGACCGGGAAAGCCACCCGCTCTACGTGGGCGGGCTGAGATTTATTTCGCGAGGGACCCACAGAATAGACCTCGTCCTTCCCATCATGGATAGAATAACCAACTTATGAACCAAACTCACTTGTAGTGTTTAGACAGGGGTACCGAATAAAAAAAAAAAAAAAAAAAAAATGCACTTAAAATCTGTATAAAAAAAAGCACATCGATTTTTTTTTAGAAATCAACGTATTGCTTCCTATAAATTATCTTCCGCCATTAAAAATTATGAAATAAAAAACATTTTATAAAAAAAATTAAACCGACTTCGAAAACTAAGAATCAGTAGAAATAAATGCACTGAAAAGTATGAAATAATTACCTTCTGATTTTTATGAATACACAAAAAATTGAAAATGGTATGAAAAGCGGAAGATTGCATTAAAATGGATAATTTTATTTTGATTAGTACGAATACATACTGTCAATAAAAATTATTAAATTAAAATATTAAATACCATGTTCAATACTTAACAATCTTTTCGGAGGCGGCGCAAAATTTAAAATTTTTAACACTAAAAAGTAGGAAAATCTTAAAATTATCTATAGATTTTCTATTTTACCCCGCCTCCGAAAAGATTGTTAAGTATTGAACATGGTATTTAATATTTTAATTTAATAATTTTTATTGACAGTTAAGTAGTATGTATTCGTATTAATCAAAATAAAATTATCCATTTTAATGCATTCTTCCGCTTTTCGTACCATTTTCAATTTTGTTGCTTATTCATAAAAATCATAAGGTAATTATTTCATACTTTTTAGTGCATTTATTTTTACTGATTCTTAGTTTTCGAAGTCGGTTTAATTTTTTTTATAAAATGTTTTTTATTTATTTTATTTCTATCTTCCCTTCCGCTTTTAGGCTATATGGTGGTTTTCCCGGTCCGAGAGGGAGCATAGGGGGTTAATGCAGGGTTGTTAATAGCAGCACACAACACCTCAATCTCCCGAATTTCAGGTAATTACCAGAAATACTGTACTGAGTACAGTACTGATCCCAAGAACTTCCATTGTTTTAGTGGTACTTATTTATTTAGTTTTAAATAAAGAAATTATCAAAATAAATTTGCTTCTCTTGGAACATTTCAAGCCTTTTGTGATTCAGTCAGTATATGAGATTCCAGTCCACTTTCCGGGGCCTTGGGTTTCCCTACCTCTTAAGTGTTCTGGGTTGAGGGTATTTATTCATCTGGTCGGTCCGTGGCGGCTGACCGGAAGCGATTCCCTTAGACTAACGACATGGTAGGATGAAGCAGGCAACTGCGGAATCCGTTTAAGTGAAGTATACCCGGGGCTAAGCCGCTGCTGGGAACAATAAATAGGGCTGCTTGTTGTGGCCGTGTAACTTTCCAATGGCTCCATAGCTTACCATTAGGCCATTTATAAGGCCCCAGGTCCCGAGCACATTAGCAGCTTGCCTTTTTTTTCTGCGGTCTTTGGGATCCTTTACTGTAGGCTCTTACCAACCTCAGTGAGATTTCTGTTTAATGAAATTAATCTTTTTAGTTAAATAAATTAATTTTTTTAATTAATTAATTAATTTTTAACTTTTAGTTAAAAAATTAAATAAATGTTTAACGATTATTTTTGAAGATAAATTATATCTCATACATAATTCAAAAAGGATTAACCCACCTAAATAAATCAGGAAGTCTTACCAAGTAGCGCATATTAATATGAATATACCCTTCCGAAAAAACCCTCACTGAGAATCATTTTATATTACCAAGAAAGTCTATTAATCACATAAAATTCATTAATTAATTAATTAAAATGCTTGATAAAGATTACGTTAACAATTTACTTAATATTTTATATGTTAAACATAATTTACAATTAGCTTTAATTAATTGAAAATAATGCATAAAATTCTTTTCTTATCAATCGTAAAATAAACCCAATTTTAAAAGTATCCATACGAATTTTAAGATTTAGGGCCAACGCCCTCTCCGGCTAATTTTTATTTCTTAAAAAAAATCAGTTCACTTATAACTCTCACTGCAACATCGTCCGATTAGCCTTAGTGGTATCGATGTCGATGTTTCTAAAACATCGATATGATGCAGCCGATGTTTTGTGAACATCGATGTTTGTGTTTTAAGTTGACTTTTTTGCAATGTGAAATATTGCACTTTAATATTAATCCTGTATATAGACATTGTAATTATAGCACTCAGTAAATATAAGCCGGAAAGGGATAAATAAAAAAAGCGAACATGATAAAAGGGATTTAACCAGCGACCAATCAAGAGGTTTCGGTTTGAAACTTCCATCGGCTTTATTTTATATATATTATTTTATATTATATATATATAGTGAAAATGGCGGGTTTAAACATGGATTCCAAAATTGTCGTGGTTCGTAATTTTATTTTTAGTTTTTTATATTAAGATGCCTCCAACAGGTTACCTTAGGAGATTTCTAAAATATCTAACGTATTAGACAATTGCATCAAGCATTTCAAAATGTTTGGCAAATTTACTTGAACAAAGGAAACAAGGTGATATTTATTGTTGTTATGAATAAATTTTTGTAATCTTCGAATCCAAATTTTTCAGTGCTTTTATTTAATCCCTATTAATGATTTTGAATCGAAATGACGATCGGGCTTTTCTTTTTTAAATTCTATTTAATATTAAAATCCGTCGCCCATGAGAGCTGAAAATGGATTTGCACTTCCGTATTGTATAAAGTGCAAAGAATTTTTCTTATCGTATTCTAATATTTTCTAATACAGTTTTAATTTCAAATATTCACCATTTGAATTAGTGGAGACTAAAGATGATTTTTAAGATAGGAAGGCCAGTAATAATCTCATCAATCTTTTAAAATGTCTATTAATACATTTCAAATTTTCGCCTGTTCAGGCATCATTAGGAAAATACATAATTTATTTATGGTAGAGCACCAGAAGGGAAATCAATCACTATAACAGTGATTTTCTACTAATAAGAAATTTCTATATAACAAAGGATGGAGCCAATAACTAAAAAATATCCATATTCAAGAACTACAAGCTCATCACTTTGATAAAGAAGACTGGTTATCCATGGGACTGTTATAGTGATTGATCTCCCTTCTGGTGCTCTAACATAAATAAATTACGTATTTTCCTGATGATGCCTGAGCAGGTGAAAATTTGAAATGTATCAATAAACATTTTAAAAGATTGATGAGACTATTACTGGCCTTCCTATCTTAAAAATACAGTTTTAATGTATTTATATCATTATGCCATTTTTTCCTTTATTCGAACAAGATCTATTTATTAAATATAACTTAATAATACATGATTTACTATATTTTTTTCTTCTATTTCTTAAAGAATTAAGTGAAAAGTATTACGTAGTAATTATTGTAGGTATACAAAGAATTGTTAAGTAAGGAATTTAAGATTAATTGTGGTTATTCTTTATCAAATCAACGAGGAGTATGAGCTTGTAGTTCTTAAATATGGATAATTTTTTGTTATTGGCTCCATACTTTGTTATATAAAATTTCTTATAAGTAGAAAACTGGGCACGCTTAATTAGAAGGCTACCCTTAATTTACTCTCTTTTCAGGTCCGTGACGTATAAACATGTATGTGATCTTTATTTTACACATGCCATGAACCTATTACCATCACTTAAACATTGTAAATTGAAGTATAGTTTTAGAATTTTCTGGCGGTTTATAAGGTTATATCCAAAAAAAAAAGGTGCGACGTGAATACAATGCCTATAAACATTTTTTCTTATTATCAAAAATTTAATACAATGCTATTTCTACTATTTGTTTTAAGGTGGTATTTTATTGAAAAATTTATTCTATATGTTATATATGAATAGAAGAGTTAGGTTCTTACATAAGCATATGTTTTTATTACATAAGATTGGGAAATAAAACACTCTTCTTATATCAAGAAGCTGCCCTGAGAGCGATTTATCTTAATTAATCAGACTGGCCTCGTGTGTCTTATTTAGTACTCGGCCGCTTTCTTTGATAAATGGTCCTTGCTAACAAACTCCAGCTGGCTTGCTTTTCCGTTCTAGAAGTGTTGGAGTAAATAGGTGTTTTTGTTGTTGATATAATAATGATCTTAAGATTAACATTTATTATTAGTATAATAATACCCAAAACATTACGAACCTTTAAAACTAATCTCATTATTTTATTTTAAATATATTTTTTTTTTCTTGGCAGATATTATTTCTTGATTATAAATTTCAGTTTATTCTCATGAAAGGGAAGAGCCCAGAAGCATTTGTCACTTAGGCTAATTTGTTTCATGATATTTATTGTAAAATGTGAACTCATGGAATTTTTTATTATTTTAATTTTTGAATTTTTCACAGGTGCTCTAGCCGATTACTACGAGGCGTTTTGGAACATCTCATCGCATCATAGCTATTTTTTTCAGATTGTTTCTTGAAATAATCAATAATTAATTAATTAATAATTAAATTATTACACTTGAATTGAATGACTGACCGTTTTGTTACTTATAATAAGACATTATTACTATTCAGCAGGCTCTGATTTCCGTTTCCTAAAAGCTCAAGGAAGATAATCTTTATTAAGGGGTGAATTAATATTAGTAAAGAGAGAGTAGCACCTTCCTTTACCAACGCAATTCAAACGTTTAAATAACATAAATCAAATAACTTTTTATAATCAGTTTCAAATGATACGTTCAGCCAAATGCTATTTTACTTCTTTTAAGTAACCAGCTCGTTCTTGTTAGATAATAAGTAAGTGGTGTATATGTCAGAATTATGAAAATAAATAAATAAACCTATTTTAGATTATCGTAAAAGTTTTATGGCTGTGCTTTAATGTGTTTAAATAAATTTGATTTATTTTAATAATTTAAATGCATGTATACTTAATGTATTTTATAATGGCTGTATTTTAATGTATTTATTCGTTAGTTTTTTAAATTAACAGTATAAATATGTTAAAATATATATCTTCTCATTCTTTCAAATTAAGAGGCCCTATTATGTTTTGGGACCCATATTCTCTGGCTACAAATGAAAAAAAAAAAAAAAAAAAAAAATGGTCAAATGATTTATTATTCTGCGCCTATTTACATTAAATAAAAAAAAAATAAAAACTATTCTCTATGCTTTTGCGGTTTTACAATGATACCGACAATATGTTTATCCTAAAAATCATTTAAATTTTGTTTTAATGAGTTGGATTTCCATTCTATGCTGTGAGTCTTTTTCTATCGCTGCATTGAAAGTATCGTTTTTTCGCTTCCTATAGATTTTAAGATTTCATTTTTTAAATTAGGCTTCTCAAAATAAATGTTTATTTCTTTTTCCTACGGCTATGCCTTAGCAACAATTCAATTTCTACCGCTCCTTTATATTTATATCTGACACTCGGCTCGAGAAAGTAACAAATACTTGACGCGTGACCGTTCTGTGAACCCTGCGTGAATTCAAATACCCTATCTCCCTCCCAAATCCCATTTCTCCACCTCGAGGGGGTGAATTTGTCGGAAAAAGAGGTTTCCTCCTTGCGGGATAGGGCGACCTGCGAACCATAATTTAAAATCGGAAACTGACAACCCGTTTTGGTAGGAAATCAGATGATTTTCAAGGGAGGCTTTTAGAAATATCTGAACCAGGACACGTATTTTCCTCATAAAATACTCGGAGGGACCAGTAAAAGGAGGGTTTAATCTGTGAGCTAAGATATCGCTATAGATACCGGATACTTAGTTCGCTGGCTTATATCATCTTACTTTCATGGAATATATCTCTACGTTTTCTTTATCCTCTTTTTTTATATTTTCCAATAGGCATTTTTTATTTGAACTAAAGAACGATAATGCATTTATGCTATCTATGTTAAAAGGAAAACTTCGCCTGATCACTGTGTCACCTAATCCTAAAAAATAAACCAACGGAATTTCTTTGTTGAGGCATGATTCCTGAAAATGGGCTTTCATAATTGGTATATATATCGGATATTGTTAAAAGCGCAAAAGTGAGGTGTTTAAAATTATATAAAAATAGTTTTATGGTAAATAGGATAAAATTAAGTCTTAACCTGAAGGGAAGTGAACCTATCCCGAAAAAAGGGTTTAACAAACTGACATACAACACTATAATATAAATCACAGATATAATAAACTAATACATTTTTGTTTGTGTAAACAATAAAACCTTAGAAAGAAAAGCTATAAATAAGTATTGTTGCCAATACTCATTACTAGAGGGGCTGGCTATTGTGTACGGGATCAGAAAATTTCACAAATTTTTATGGGGTCGGGAATTCATATTGCAGACAGATAGTCGTCCTCTGATGCATATTTTAAGTAGCAAAAAGGGAATACTTCAAAATACAGCAAATAGACTCCAGAGGTGGAGCCTTTTGCTCATGAACTACACATTCACAGTGGAATGTGTGAATACTTCAAAATTTGGACAAGTTGATGCTATAAGTCGCTTGCCCATTCCTCAATTAGAACAGACTGACTTTGCATTTGAGGAAGTTGACTCAAAAATATTTGATGAAAATATAAACTCCTTACCAATTCAAAGCCAAGATATTGCCAAAGAGACCCCAAGGACCCTATTCTTCTCACTGTACAAAATTTCATATTGAAAGGATGGCCTGCAAAATGCTCTGAAGAACTTCTACCCTACTTCAAAATCAGAAATGAATTATCAATACATGGAGAATGTATTCTTTGGGGAATCAGAGTTATCGTACCTCCCACACTAAGAAAACGATTGATTTCATCTCTCCATGATACACACATTGGCATTGTAAGGTCTAAAGCCTTGGCACGTGGGAAGTTTTGGTGGCCTAAATTGGACCAAGAAATTGAAGAAAAAATCAAGTCCTGTGAAATATGCAACAAATACAGGAATCAGGAACCTGTAGAATCTATACCATGGCCAGCTTCTGGACACCCTTGGGACAGAATACATCTGGATTTTGCAGGCCCATTCAAAGGTAAATTATTATTGCTGGTCGTAGACGCTTATTCAAAATGGCTTGAAGCATTTGTTGTCAATGACATGACAGCTGATACAACAATATACATAATTAAATCACAATTACTGACTCGTTTTGGCTTTCCTAAGACGATCGTCACAGACAATCAAAGCACATTCACGTTCTCTGAATTTAAACTATTTTGCGCTAATTTTGGAATCAAGCATATTTTAACTCCAAGCTATCACCCCCAATCCAATGGACAGGTAGAGAGATATGTAGATCACCAGAGATATGTAGAGTAGATATACAGACCACTAAACAGAGTCTTCGAAAATTAATGGAAACTAGGAAAGACATACAAAAGGAATTGTGCAACTTCTTGTTTCAGTTTCGTTCTACTCCAGTTTCATCAGGTGCAAGTCCATCGGAGCTGTTTTTGCGTCGACAAATAAGGACAAAATTAGATGTCATGCATCCACTCAAGACATGTTTAACACCTGAACACGTAATTTCAAAAAAATACTTCAGGGAACTACAGCCGGTGTGGGTGAGAGAAGGAAGGAACTCAACATGGAAGAAGGGACAGATCGCTCGTAGCTGTGGGAAAAATACATACATTCAAGAGTCTGGGGAGAAAAAACAAAGCTCGCAGCTCAGACCCTTCTTGTCTCCAGAGGTGATGGCTCCTGAACCAAAAGCTACCTCAAGTGCAACAATACCCACGGATGATTCTCCTTTGAACCATGGGACAGGCTTAGAAGAACCTGATGATCAACCTGCCCCAACCAGACCAGTGAGAAACCGCCAGCCTCCTCAGAGGGTAACCTATTCCTCATTCTAGAAGGGGAATAGTAATGAGTATTGGCAACAATACTTATTTATATAAAAAAACATATGTTAATTAGAGATAGTTAGTTCACATAATAACCTTGTTGTAATTGTTTTTTACGATTGTTTGTTACTCTTGTTGTGCTAATAAATACAGTGTTTATTACGTATTAATTACATTAATTACTAATAGTTAAAGTACACAGAAGCTATATAACGAACAAGATTGGAAATTTTATGAGAAAAAAGACAAACTCAAAAATTTATGTGACACAAAAAAACGTGATACATGATCTCTTTCTTTAATAAGCTGTTCGACTGTCATTAGAGTTATATTTTTTTAGAATTTTAATTGAATATAGTACATTTCTTTCAGATTTCTGATAGATAGATAGATAGAAAGATAGATAATTTATTTGTTTGGGAATATTACCCCATACAAATAGAGTAAATATACCCCATATAGCCTGTACAAATATCATAACTAAAAATTATTACAATAAAATTACATTTAATTAAATTAAATTAAAAAGTTAATAATACAATTGATACCTTACATATGATTATATACATATAAAATTGATCAATTAAACATATATGCCTGATATAAATGAAATAAACAAATATAACGACCTTGATTAAAAAATTAAAATTATAAGATATTAATCAACTAAATATTATGATATATTGTTTTTGAAAAAGGTACAGCATAAACAAATGTAAATGAACTAAGTTTATACTAATTCACAAACAGACTTGTATTCGATTGTTATTATCCTCTTATTTAGATAAGTAGTTATATAACAGATAGCTGATTTAGACGTTTATCCATTAATAATAAAAGATCTAATTCTCAGACTATTGAATATATAATAATATGTTGCTTTTATTATTAATGGATCACTAAACTGAAAGAAATTCGCGAATTGAGCTTCTGTTGAATTAGTAATAAACGGTATGTAGTGATTGCGGAGAGAGGAGTCTACAGGGCAAACCGAAATGAAATGATATAGAGTTTCAGATGTTTTCATATTACATATAGTGCATACTTCCTGTGGATTGATTATATTTACATTATTTTTATGGGTAAATTTTATCTGATACTTACCTGATGGGCGAGCTTGGGTTATTATTTTGACTATATTAAAAGAAAGGTGAGGTAAAGATAAATATTGCTGTAACTGTAGGGTGGGATTGTACATAGATTTGTAATAAGCACTGTAATTACTATTTATGAAGGATTTTTTATCTATATTTATCAGCATTTGTTTATATAGTTCCAATATTTCTTTTATTTTTCGTTTAAAAATATTCGGGTTGATTTCAAACAGTATATGACTTTTGTTTATTTTATCTAAAATGTTGTAAATTTGTGTAAACCAATTGTATTTTTGATGTTGAAATTATTTATAGTAATATAGTGTAATACGAAATTGCTAATTCAGAATTTTTGATAAACTTGCTTCTTAGCGTTATGTCTCTAACAATTTATTGTTATATATAAATGGAAGTTATGCGCTTATTTAAATTATTTTATTTATTTTTTATTTTAAGATTTGTTTCCAAATCCTATAAAACCATCATTGTTAACGTATAATGCGACTTCCAAGTGAGGCCCGAATCTTGCTTAAGTCACAGTCGACTTGAGTACTGGACGTCAAGTGATGACTAATTAGCGTTTATGTGACTTTTAAAGGCGATGTGGTTGATTATACAGGTTATAATAATCCGGTAAATATTAAGTAATCAAGAAAAAATCATTTAGGCGTCCTGTTATTAATGAAATTATTAACTATAATGCTGGTCGTTAAATAGTTGAAATATATATTTTTCAATGGTTCTACGTTTATTACTTTCACTTACCTATATATGAAATATATAGTAAGTGGAAGTATTGCGATCGTGAAAAAATTCGACTTCCGGTTTTCAACGGAAATACACGTTTTGGGGTCCCCTGAGTCGAAATAACCAAGTCCCGCGAAATGGTCTGTGTGTGTGTGTGTGTGTGTGTGTGTGTGTGTGTGTGTGTGTGTGTGAACAGACTAGCTCAAAAACTATAAACCGTGCGATCATGAAATTGGGTATTTAGTGTAGGTATATGTCCGCGATGTGACAGCGTAAATTTCATCAAAATTACTTAAAGGGAGGGGGTACTTTACTTAATAACTTTTTAGGTTTTTTCGATTTTCTCAAAAACGGCTCTAACGATTTTGATTAAACTGAGTATTTGATGTATTAATATGCTTGAGATATGACTGTAAAAATTTCATCAAAATTGATTAACCGGAGGGGGGACTTTACTTAATAAATTTTGTAACATTTTCACGTGTTTTTTTTATTTACTCTAAATCGGCTGTAACGATTTTGATCAAACTGGGTATTTGATGTATGTATATACCCGAGATATGACTGTTAAAATTTCATTAAAATTGATTAACCGGAGGGGGAACTTTACTTAATAAATTTTGTAACATTTTTACGTGTTTTTTTTATTTACTCAAAAACGGCTTTAACGATTAAAAAAATAAGATATGAATGTAGAAAAATGTGTGACTTTGGGAAATGATATTTAACAAAACACGTCAATTTCTTATCTAAGTAAGTTGGTAAGTGAAAGTTGTGTGTTGCGCGCACGCACCAGATTTTTTTTTAACTGACCTCGAACGAAAGAGGAGGTTACTCAATTCGATACGTATGTGACTTTTTTTTTCCGATTACTCAGAGATGGGTGGACCAATTGGAACGAAACCTTTTGCATCTTGTAGAGTATTTTCCCAAGATGGTCCCATTTAAACCTTTTTGGGGTTCCTAATTTATTTAAGAAGTTATCGGGAAAAAAACATGAAAATAATTATTTAATTATCGCTCAAATTGTTTACTTATTGGAAAAATATATGGCATATATAACATAAGGTATGCTCCAACAAGCTATTAAAACTAATTGATAACTAACAAATCCCAAAATTGTATTACTGCTGGATGAATCAAATGGGATAACCAACCAATCAAATTCAGAATCAAAAGAGTGGGGGGGGGAGAACATGAGCAGTCTGTTAGTTATCGATGTGTTTTACGTGCTTGTTGGAACAAACCTACACATAACCTTAACTAATTTTTCAACATTAGATTTAAATGAAGATATAAATATCAGCAGAATATAATATCGTTGTCGTTATCTGTAGCGATGTAAGCATAAATATTAGATAGATATATATTCACCGATAACAGTAAACCTTCTTAATTTAGATCTAATCGACGGTTGGACACCATAATCATAAGACAACAAAATTCGTGGAATTCCAAGAAAGACTGAGTATTGGTAATCGTTTTAAAGCAGAATTTAAGACTTCTTCAAGTTTCCGGAGGATCGTTTAAATTTAAAATCGTAGCTATTATTGATTTAAATTAGATTTTGATTTCTATTTTTTATTGACTATGCACATTAAAAAAGAATACAATAATTCCTGGAAAAGCTCATTTTCAGTTGACTTAACAAAGGATTCAGATACCTCGGTCTTCTTCCGGATACACTTGCCGGAGGTCTTTTGCCGATCCTTTATGGGTGACTTCTGTTATGTTATCCGGATTACTATTATCGGTTTTTAAATTTGTTTCTACAACTATCGAGGCTTTTGCTGGTGTTCATCCATCAATAAAAACTACAAAATAAAACTTGATAACTACCCGAAAACAACCTCATTGTATCAAAGTCCCCTCAGCAAAAATTTGGCAGTCATGGAAATGATTGTTAAAAATGATGATAAATGCTACGCCACTAGAATTGAAGCAACAGTGTTTAGCAATTTATTTTCTGAATAATGTTTTATTACGAAGGATATAATTCATAGTACTTCGGTAATAAATTTAGTCAAAAATTCATCGAAAGGAATTACGAACATAATTGGCTCAATTTGGAATTAAGTCAGTATTCTAATACGGAGAATAATAATATCCTTCGTAATAATAAATAAACCATCAATACAACCCCTGAGTCCCAAACCCTGTTGCTTCAATCCTAGCGGGGCAGTCTTTTTGATATCGATAAATTTTATGGTTGCCCCTTTTTTAATGGGACTTCTATCCAATGATGTTTAATCTAC
Organism: Aelia acuminata; assembly: GCA_911387785.2. Taxonomy (NCBI): domain Eukaryota; kingdom Metazoa; phylum Arthropoda; class Insecta; order Hemiptera; family Pentatomidae; genus Aelia; species Aelia acuminata. The sequence continues at coordinate 113,917,619 of OU426979.1, read as the reverse complement.
TTTTCCAACCATCCAACCGGATTTATCTATTTATGTATATTTAACTCAAAACATCTCGGAACACTGATGCTGTACGTAAATGACAAGTACTGACGACATTTAGCAAAGGAAAAATATTGTCATTGTGGAAAAACATTTTATGTTAACAATTAGTGGATATTTGTACAAATCAAAATAAAATTATTCGTCTTATTGCATTTTTCCACTTTTTATACCATTTTCAATTTGGCTGTGTATTCATAAAAATCAGAAGGTAATTATTTCATACATTTCAGTGAATTTATTTGTCGGTTTGATATTTTTTTATAAATTTTTTTTTTTTTTTTTAAATCAAATTATAATAAAACAATTAAAGAAACAATAATCAACGTTTAACAATGAAATGAAGTCCCCATTTCAGAAATTTAAAGCTCGACATGAAGATGTTACCTGTTAAGAATAACTTCAAAGCCATGGGTTTAGCAAAACAACGATTGGATATTGTTTTATAAATATTTATACAAAACATAATAGATCGTAATTATTATTAATAATATATTGTTTCAAATCAAAATAATTGACAGTTGAATTTAAAAATAAAAGTACCCCACTAATTAGAATTCGTAAATTAAATATGTAATATGGTAAATATTATACCCCAGGATGAACAACTAAATATTATAAAATTAAACTAAATAAAAAAATCTTCTAAAATGTGTGATTTTAACTTCCTAAAACCAACGTATGGAATCAAAAACTATACCTACTCGTAAAGCTACATTACTGCAAGTTCTACTTTAATATAGAGAAATAAAACACGCACTAAAAAGTGTAGAGCAACCTAGGTAAAAAACACTGTATTGTTTCAAGTGCTTTTACTAGAGCCGTTACACTCTCTTCTAATGGCGATTATATACTTGCTCCTTATCACTGTCCGATAATCCCTTTTATAGATGTTCTTGTAGCCAGCAATGTGATCTGCGGAGTTTTTATAACGCTACGTCATGCGGTGCGGCTACTAAGATAATATTAGTTGTATTTATTAAACTAAATTACTTTTATACTAAATAGACTAGTAAATTAATTTTTTTTAATTATATTTTTCCATGCACGACACAATGGGTCATTATTTATTTTATTTTTTATAGCGAACTGTTCCTTAATTGTAAACACAATCGTGGTTTGGAACTTACAACTTGTAAATCCTTCAATAAAACCCATCGTTGTATATGCTTAATTTAACTTTAATTGATTAACTTTAATATGCTTAAAATAATCAATTAGCTATTAAATAATCAATTTATTACAATTATCATTTAGACAAGCCGGTATTACTCCTGTATTCTGTGGTCATCCTGTTAGTTCAATAACTACCTCTGAATCCGCCCATGGCTTAAATCCCATAAGTCAGTGACTTAATTGGGTCCATTATACATACCAGATGGAGCTTCTCTAATTAATTTATATTACTTTGATTTAGATTTCGAGTAAATCTTATTACGGTAAAAATATCTGGATATTGAAAATGTTAATGACTTCAAATAGAAGAAAAAAAATTGTGATACCGCAGTGTTACCATATAAAAATTATGTATTATCTATTCCTTTCTCCCTTAATTGCTACTTAATGCATCTCAATTATAAAGGAAGTTTTTGACCTGATATTCTACAGCAAAGATTTCATAGATTCTGTTGCCTGTTACCCATATAGCCAGGGTTAGGTACTCCAGTGAAAATGGAGCATACATCAGAAAATAAGAAGAACTTTTGGACGTTTCGACGAATTGCAAAAGAGCAATCTACTTCGTTCTCAGCGATGCGCCATTAAAGTCATTTCATAAAGTCGTTGTTCTTTGAGCTTCAGATGGAGTTGTCAAGGAGAAAAGTGCAAAAGGGAAGAAACTTTTGTCAAAGAATTTCAGGCCGGTTGGATTAACCACTTTAAAATTGAAAAAAACTTCAAATATTCCAAACAGCATTATCCCTTTGGATACATGCTACACAAGTAGACCAGCCATTGGCTACTCGTAAATAAGGAACTCCAATTATTCTTATTAAACGATCTTGTTAGGCAAAATAAATAATAATAATAAAATAGCAAATAATATTTGAATACAAGTGCTCTTAAGCATTGTTTATCGATATCATTAGATATGAGATTATTCTAAGATCATTTTTTTTTCAACGTGTTCCTTTTATATTTTAGCTTATGAATATTTTAAATATGGCTAAGAAAATGTATTCTTTCATAATGATGGAAAAAGAAATAACGAATCTCAATTATTATTCAGCTATTAGTACGTAAACAATTAAGCTGTAAATTTTATATCATCCATATTATACAATTCGTTTGTTTTAGCTTCGCGTCTATAATTTAATGCAATAAATTCGAAACGGTATCTTAATGATTTACAACTACTCGAACTGTGTTATCTTCCTAAACAATAGCTATTTGTTTAGCTATCTGAGGCGATCGTACCTCCCAAGAGCAATAGTCTCACCTAGGGAGCTCATATTTCATCCTTCTTATAATACTCGTAATTAGGGAACTAAATTACATTTCCAATAATATAGGCCATCGGTTAGATAAAGAACGCATGGCGGCGATTGGCCGAGTTCCAGCCTACTTAAGAAAGTAAGAGGAACATTTAGCGGGGCTTATGTCTTCGCCAATTGATTAGCTTCGTTTAACTGCTTTTGGATCTGCGTTTTAATGCCATCGATTATATTTTATTTATTCTGTCTTGTTAAAATTTCGTAATGAATTCCTAAATAATTCTTCAGTTAGATTGGCAAAAAAAAACTTCTAAAAAGAGAAATGTAACATATTATAAATCAAAATACCAAATAATGAATGCAGTTAAAAATCTAATAAACAGAGCTGCAATATTCATAGATAGTGTTCAGTGAAAAACAACAGTAAAAAACAAAATACTAATCGAAAACTTTTTCTTACGGTTTACGGTTCAGAACAGTAACAAAACAAACACAGCACTTTAATTATTTTAATGAAATTAAAATAATAGATACTCTCTCTCTCTCTCTCTCTCTCTCTCTCTCTCTCTCTATCTAAAAAAAAAAAAAAAATTAACTGCTTGAATTTACATAAAAAAAACAAACAAAAAAATTGCAGTAAATTTCGAAACACCCAAAAACCCCTATTCACACTTTGCTGATATTATAAATAAAGTAATAATAAAATATCAAAATAATTACCTAAATAATAAAATATGTACCTAAATACAATCAGTAGAATGTATATGACCGCGATGCGACAGCCGAAATTTCAGCAAAGTTCGTCAAACGGAGGGGGTACTTTACTTAATAAATGTTGTCCCATTTTTACGTGTTTTATTTACTCAAAATCGGCTTTAACGATTTTGACAAATTTGTTATTTAATGTATGTATATGTGACATCCAAAATTTTACTAACCTTATTATGAAAATGAAAACTTTTATTTATTAATAAAAAGATTAATTTTACTTAAGAGAGTAAATACGTGATGCTTAAATTTGTCAAAGCATCGCAGGTGTGTAAAAATATGTGTAAGCTGGTTGCCAATCATGTGTTGAGATCACACATGATCATTTCACAACCTAAACACCAAGATACCCATGTGGATCTTATCCTCATGTGTATTGTTACCATCTTCATTTAATTTACACCGAATCCTGTTCACCAACGTTTGGTTCAATCGTTCGTTTAAGCCGTTCGATTGAGGATTATCGACTGAGGTATAAACAAGTAAAATACCTTTTTCTTTTAAATATTTTTTTAATTTCAATGAATTTAATGCTGTGTATTGATCGACCAACAACATTTTTATTTCATAATCTTTAGTCAACGGATTTATTAATTTAATGAAATCCTGAGCATTTGCAACTAAAACAAGCAAATAATTTAGAAAAGGATAGAGAAGAGGCTTTCAAAAATTCTGAAAAAAGTTTGGAAAGAATTAAAATTAGAATAACACACAACAGACACAAATAACACAACAGACAAGAACAGAAGAGAATATGAATTTCAAGAAGGTGACTTAGTGTATGTAGCAAATGGTAACAAATTAAACAGAAATAAGCTAGATGAGATCAAAAGTGGACCATTCATGATAAAGAAAAGACATTCTAATTCAATTTATGAATTAGGAAGTAGAAAGAAACGAAAAGAAGGGAATCTGTTCCACAGCACCAAGCTTGTACCTTACTCTTTTCCTATGCAGTAAAAGAGTCTTCGACCTAGGGAAGTGTAAGCTGGTTGCCAATCATGTGTTTTTTAGAGGACGTATTGTTTTGTATGGTGCATTGTTGTGGATTTTCTATCAAGAGATGTAACAATGGATTGTTAAGCAATTGTTACTTTTAGGTATTATAGTATTTGTATAATTGATATCTATTATATTGTTGTAAATTTGTATTAATAAAAGGTTACTTTTAGCATGAGATTAACTCCAATTTGTCACAAGCTTAGATATGGCATAAGATAATAGTCTATAATTAATAAATATGTTAGTCTAAAAACTTTTGTTCCATAGTAAATTTTTGAAAGCAATATAAAGCGATTTTAGAGGAACATTAATCGTTCTCGATTTCCAAAAAGGCATAAGAGACAAACTTTACAACGAGACGTAAATGCACCTATCGATTCACCTTCACGATGTATTTATAAAAAGCAACTCGTAGTAAAAAACTAGTAAGCAGTAAAAAAATTCGACTGTTGATGAAATTAGTCCCTTCAAATATAAATTAGCAATAATCGATGCAATGAATCGAAAAGTGCTGGGAACTTCCAAATTTTGCTATACAGATACTCTATAACTTATGGAGATATACAAATATAGGTATATAAATGTGTGAAGTTGAGGAATGGCGTTTACATATTATCGAAACACCTCGATTTCTAATCTAAGTAACTTCGTAAGTGAAAGTTGTGTGTTGCGCGCATCTCACCAGATTTTTATGCTACAGAATAAGCAGATTTTCCTTTAAGAGTTTATTCTGTTTCGATAAAATCTGTTGTTAAGTATATTATAAATAAAATGTGAATTAAATGCGAATATTGATTTTATGAGGTAGTAGGGTAAAAATTGAAATTCTGAAAAAGAACTGTTTTATTATTAATCCAGCTAGATAAAAAATAGATTCGAAACAGTTTGAGTTGCTGCAGACTCTAGCACACGATAGATATTGCTCTGAAAAATGCTTTGTGAAATTTAATCGGTTAATTAAAAAACAAAACGGATTAAGTTAAAAAAAGCGGAAAACACCCACACCTTTAATTTCACTAAAAGTAAGAAGAAACCCTGTTCTCTAATGCCCCGAGAAAGGAATAAAAACAAAACTTGGAGGGTTGAGTATGTGTCGGGAATTTTAATTAGTAGTATAATTGAAGTACTATCGGATTGTGTTAAAAGGCCGTTTTGAAGAGGCTAGGCTTCCAGAAAAAGCTAACATCAACTGAAACGGGTTCCTATTTCCATTATAAAGGCACGCTTTTTCATCGGATCAAAAGAAAAACCATAGATATGTTAAACAACCCGGTCCTTTTAAGAGGGAGGGTTCTACCTTAACCCACCGTCCTAATTACGCGTAATTGATTTTTAAAAAATGAATCTAGAGCAATTTTTCTAAGACATGTTTACCCCAGCGTTGCTACAAATTATGGGGCTTAACGTTTAACTCATAACCACGTTAAGACCCAAATGTTTGACTTTTGATCTTGGGCGATGCGAATATTTAGCTTTAGTATATGTATAATTTTTTAATCGGAAAATAATTCTAAATATGATTAATACTATTTTTTATTTAAAAAATTTATTGATGATGGAAATTAGTAACAAAAATAATGATAATTAACCTTTAATTCTCTCAATATTAGAATATAATTTATATGTTTAGAAAATAATTATTAAAATAATTATTAAAAAAGTTATAAAAATAATTATAAAAATAATTATTAATAAATACGTGTTATAAAAATAATTATAAAACCAATTAAAAATATAATTAATAATAATAATTATTTTTAAATAATAAAAAAAAATTTCAAAATTCAATCGACCTGCCTCTAAATTTCGTAATTATAAATACATTCAATTATGGAATAAATTTACGCAGCTATTTTTTCACGAATCTGGTGTGGCGGTGTACATAGAATTTGAAATTCAACCTTTTTAATTTCAATTTGAACCTTTTCCTAGTCAACGTTAACCACTTCTCCATGTTCAACCGGTCTAACCCCCTACTTAAGCCTATCATATCATGACCACTTATTTATTAAAAATATTAATTATTTTCGAATTCGAGTCAGGGGGGGGGGGGTGAGGTGATCCACTATATTACAAATGGTAACCTTTTCGAATTTCTTTCATAAGAACCTCTATTATCATTTTTTCAGCGATGATATTTTTAAAAAATTACTATTTTGAATTCTAGTTGGGGCGCTCTTGTATTAAAAAAGTAAACCTCTGTGAATTTCTTTGACATGACGGTCTAATATTATGTTCTTGAGGCTTGTTCTTTTGAAGAAAATACCATTTTTAATTTTAAAGAGGGAGAGCGCACTAATATCGAAGAAGTTTTTCGAATTTCTTTGACTCGACGGTCTAATATCGTGAGAATGTTGTGAACTCTCAACAATTAATATTTTTCTGACTATTAATTTATGCTTTTAGTTATACCATTATTTCAATTTTTTCTTTTCTTTTCAAATGAAAGAATTAATTTTACCCTTCTTATTAACTCTTTATTAATTGAATATGTCAAGGAAGGCTCATCTTCTTCTAATTCTTTTGACGTGCTTTTAATTAACCACCAACTTACGGGATCGGGGGAGATAAATTTTATTTATTAATTTATTTCACTCTTAAATACGTCCGAATTTTTAATTATTGAGGAATTGTAAGAAAAAAAAAAGGGGGAAATAATTAAAGAGAGAAGAAGAGGGTTGAGCGATTGATTGAATTCTTTATTTATTCGAACCTTTAGACTTATGGCTTCTCTGTAAGTCGTTCTTTTGTTCTTTCTTCGTAGTCCCCTCATTACAAATATGACTAATTACCTACTATTTATTATTTATTATAAATAATATATTTCTATAAGTTAATTAAAATTCTTTATTTATTGTTATATTTGTCTCTACCTATTAAAAAAAGTATTCATTGGACCATAAGGGTCGAATGTAATATGGAATTATATATTTTTTTTTGGGCCGCCGAATCGAATGAAACTATTTCCCGGTTGAATGTATTAACAATATTGGAAATATTTTATTTCAAAACGTTTTTGTACACGTTCATTCAGAACATTTTCAGGCTATTTTTTCGCTAAAAAAGAAAAATTAATTCTACTTAACTTCTTAATGATGCATGGTTTATTTTTAATAAAGAAATTAGTTAAATTCAAAGTTTTAGTTAGAAACATTTTTTTTTAATATGGGCGGGAAAAGAAGGCAAGCATGGTAATTAATTCAAATATTAAAATTAACAGAAGTAAAATCAGTAATTATTCACATTAAAAAGGAATATTTACTTAAGTAACCTAAAAAGGTTTCAAGAAAGGAATAATTAAGTTAAATTTTGGAAATAGTGCACACGGAAAAAAAAAGTATTACCTCTTTATAAATAAATCTATGTTTCGTAATAAAATTAATTTCTTAGCAACGATACCATCATTCTCGTGAGCACTTTCTGCAATGGAAGTTTCGGTAATCTTTGCTTCTATTCTCTTAAGCTTCTTTAGAGGGGGTTCCTAAAGGTAGCACGTCATAATCTTTTTATTCAAGCTTCATACATAAGAATTTTGTGCGCTTTTTTAAACAGTACCCACCAGGGATTGAACGAAAAATTGAAATTATCAATGACTAAAACCTTAATTTTTTCATTTGAGTTTATAGAAATAACTAGCTGTGGGGCCCGGCTTCGCTCAGGGACTTGTGGAATAGGTGGAATGAAAGAATAACTTTAAAATGTAATAGTACAGAAAAATAGACGAAAATTAATCATGATTAAAACAAAGTTTGTACCATCCTGAAACTTCAGTTTAGTATTAGTGGTAAGTTTAGAAACCTCAGAGTCCGCCAATGTATGGTTTGGGTATAAGAGACCCTATTAATGCGGTTCTCTTGATGCGTTTTCTTCCTTTTTCTCGATTAAGAAAAATTATTTTGTCAGCAAATATGTCCTGGTATGTACCGTTTTTATGTGGTTTCTATTTTCTGATTCCATTGAGACCATTGATACCGAATCCTAATCAGGTAACTTCTCCTTTTTCGAATTCGGTTGAAAATTTACGAACATAACAGAACTATTAAACAGAAATATTATATGAACACTTTATTTTCGATAAATATTCCATTAGGTTATATTTTTTATTCATATTATCTATAGGTTATCTATTTTATTCAATGTTAGTTTTTATTCGCTCACTACACTAATAAGCAATTTTTCTTTTGTTGTAAACTTACTCTTATATTGTATATTGATTAAAGGCAATGTTTCGACCAATTCTTTCCTCTTCTGTAAAACTTAATGCGCTTGGTTTTGTTTTTAATTTCAATTCATTGCAGAGATGTAATGACCTTATTTAAAAATAAAAAGGAAAAAATAATTATTTATACATAATCTCGTGTAATTTAAAGAAAACAGCTGAAGCTAAACCCATAACAAAGCGAACTAACGAACGATAACCTTATGAATTGAGTTTAGCTAGCGCTCCTGGCTTCCAAATGTCGAACTAAATGTTTTTTAAAATTTTTTCATTCATAACCTCGCCTGGGCTTATTAGAGGGGCTAATTGCATGTTGCGAGAGGCTTAAAATTACAGCCCTTGTCCCTTCAACATTACTCAGTTAATATGAAAACTGAAACCTTCTTCATCGTTAGGGGCAATAGAGCAATGCGACGACATAACATTCCATATAGTAGGTGTAGTCGTTTTTGAGCCTTTTCGGCACGCACATTGTACACTTTGCTTTATAATATATATTGATTATGTTCAACAACCCCGCGCCTAGATTTTTTTCACGTTATCAAAATATCTTACCGAATTTCCTAAAAACTGAACTGTGAACCCAAACGGAATCGATATTAAATGACAAAATCTGGTGCGATGCGCGCACACACAACTTTCATTTGCAAACTTACTAAGATTAGAAATAGACTTGTTTCGATGTAAATGCCATTCCTCAACTTCACACATTATTCCACATTTATAGGCTTATATTTGTATTATATTTATATCCATAAGTTATGGAATATTTGTATTGCAAAACTTGAAAGTCCTCAGTACTTTTTGATTCATTATTGCTTATTTCTTTTTTTAAGAAATTTAATTTTATCAGCAGTCGGTTTTTTTTTTTTTACTTCTTGCTTGTCTTTTACTGTGAGTTGCTTTTTGTAAATATATCGTGAAGGTGAAATGATAGAACTCTTGTTGTAAAGTTTGTCACTTATGCCTTTCTGGAAACCGAGAACGATTACTGTTCCTCTAAAATCACTTTATATTGCATTCAGAGATCTTTTATGGAACTAAAGTTTCTAACCAAAAATATAAATAATTAAAGATTATCTTATACCATATTTTTTCACACCTTAAATCCTTTAAATAAATTGACCATCACATATTTACTCTCTAAAGTAAAATAACATGTATTATTGTTAACTAAAAGTTTTTGTTTGCATCAGTGATAATACGGGATATGAAATCTTGACTGTCAATCAAATACCCAGTTTGATCAAATCGGCTTTAGGGGTAGGTATAGTTGTTGATTGGATGCGTTGGTTTTACGAATTTAGAATCACACATTTTAGACGATTTTTTTATTTTGTTTAATTTTAAAAGATTTAGTTGTTCATTCTGGGGTATAATATCTACCATGTTATTGTCTCACTTTTAGGTTTTTTCGATTTTCTCAAAAACGGTTACAGCCGTTTTTGAAAAAATCAAATAACCTAAAAGTGAGACAAAATTTATTAATTAAAGTACCCCCTCCATTTGACCAATTTTGATGACTTCGCTATCGCACCTTGGGCATATATGTACATACACCAAATATCCAATTTCAGGTTCGTTTATAGTTTTTGAGCTAGTCTTTTCACACACACACACACAGACCATTTCGCGGGACTAGGTTATTTGGACTCAGAGGACACCAAAGCGTGTATTTCCGTTAAAAACCGGAAGTCGAAAATTTTCACGATCGCAATTCTTTCCCTTACTATACATTTCATATATGTGTAATATGTGATAGTAAAAATCCTGGCACCCTAAAAATCATGTATACTATGAGTATTATACCTGATCTGACTTTTCCAAGATTTTTCTTTACAATAGCTCTGCTCATGAAGAGATTTTTTTAGGTATTGTAGGTTATCTGTAGCAGTTTAGACGGATTTCGTTTCCAAACTTTATTCCACTGTATCATTATTTTAGTTTTATATGCCTTGATATTATGTAGCTTTTGCGCGTCCGAGCCACTCAGCATGCAGCGTTTTCCATTTGTTTTCTTCCAATGCCACTAAGGGATGGAGACCAACTAGAAATTATTATTTTTCTTCCCTAATAATAGTCTTTAGGTCATTATAAATTTAAGTTGAAATAAACCTTATCAATATTAATATTATTTTTTTCTATTTCCACTCAAAAAGTTATTAATTAGCCATCTAACGACATTTGTAATGTTTCATTGACTATTACAAATTTTTATTTTTAGTTGTTTATTTAAATATAACTTAATTCTAAACTATGACAATTTTCTAAGAATTAGATCTACATTAGTCAGAGCACTTACACTTGAATTATTTTAAGGTAGTTGTAGGGTTTCATAAATAAATAACTATCTGATATGTACTTTTCTAAATAAATTTCCCTATAAAAAAAAATTATACTATAAACGTTTAATTTTTCCTCCTTTCTTTTCACTAATTTTATTATGTTGGTTTATTTATTGAATTCATAAAGCGTTATAAATCTAGTAGATTGAACTGATCTGACTGAAAAAAAAAATGTAACTATATACGTCGGCTAACATTACCATTGCTGTGGGTTGCCTCTAACTAATTAAAAACACTATTTCGTAATTCTAAGTTATCTGATTATATTTTTTTTAATGAAATGAGATAATGTGCGATCTAGCGACAATCTTCCACGTGGATTCTTGCCTAAAGTATTGTAAATCCTTCCCTTTATGATTTCCTTTTCTTCTATATTATACTTCCAATCTCAAACTTTATTTTTACTTGAGGCCTATATATGTATATATATATATATATATATATATATATATATATGTAAAATAGAATGTCATAATGTCATGATATCCAGTATTGGATGAGTTACAGACATTTTCGTTGGAATAAAATGTATTTTCATGTACTTAGATTTTCATTAAGTTTTATAACATTTTCACCTTTATTGCACGCCAATTGTGAATTGTAACTTTTTAAAAATCGATGTACATTTACGTACATGTACATTCATTGTGCATTAATGAATGCACATTACTTTCTTTTTCTTTTATTAAAAAGAGCTTTTATTTTTTATACGGCATAAAAAACCTCTTTTGAAAAAAAAATAATAGCATTTCGAAAGCCTTTCAAACTTGGGTAAACCCCGCCATATTTTCCCATTAAATATTGAAAGAAGAGGTAATTTGGTTTCGGAAAGGGTTGAGGGATGTGAAGGGGGGAGGCGGTGTGGTTTGGTCACGGTTAGAGTTGATTTAAGAGTCTTGGATAACGTATAAGGGGATCTTATGAGACCAAATATCTATGATAAAAGGTGGAATAATGGTTCCCAGTTGAAGGTTTTGGCCCCGACCCTTAGGCAATCCTTTTCAAATTTATATCCAAAGGCAGAGAGTCAGGAGCCTGGTTCTTCCTCTTTTTTGGGCCAGAAGAATTTTTATTTATTTCTCTAAGGCCAAACATCGATATAGCTTTCCCCTTCTGCATTTTCACCGGCTCATTCGACCATTCTTTTAGACTTTGAAATGTAAGAACGGTTCGGTATTGTCCTTCAACTTTACCTCTCGGAATAATGCGCCAAAGTAGTTCTGGATGTCTTCTTCGCCGAGTGGGGAGGGAAAGATGGGGACTCTGAATAAATTTCCTTCGAGTTTTTTCGAGTTCAAAATGGCCTATTTAAATTTCAGATGCTCTTCTACCGAGAAGTTCACTTTTCTCTCTTTCTATTGAAAATCATTGTGACTTAAGTGATGCTAGATCTGCTACTTATCTACAATTAAATACATTAGTTGATATCGCAAATCAGGCTAGCATAGTAGTATGAAGACTACCTAATTTCTTAAGAACTGTTAATCGGCTAAAGAAAGCAAAAAGTTGAATATTCTGATCACATTATAGAGGCTGGGTGTGCTCCTTAAAGCTCGATCCGCACAAAATATTAGAAAACGTAAACTTAGTTACTTAGTACTTAGTAAATAATTCTATCTGAAGAGGAAAGATTAGCCATTAACCTTGGTCTAGGCCTCACCCTTGCATGTATGGGGGTTGTCCGAAAAGTTTGTAGAGATTTTTTAAATAAAATTTACCTTTAATTTTTTCTACTAAAAATAAATCACAAAGCTAATGTTTATTTATATGCCTTTTGTCCTCATGGAATTAATTATGTTCACACACTGAATACTTCTTTATTAAGGCTCAGTAGTGTAGTTTATTGCAAACCAACATGATTGACGATCCAGCTCATTTTCGGCATATTATGCTAATGTTCTTTTTTAAAAAAGGGAAAAACGCAGCCCAAACTGCAAGAAAGATTTGTGCCGTGTATGGGACGAAAAAAATCTTAGGGGTGCCTGGAACGACGCCGCTCAGTGCTTCGAGTATATGGAGTTTTTGGACAAAAATCTTCTGACCATGGAATATTATAGGGAATGCTGAGCTGATTACGAATATACCTCATATGAGGGGTCGGAAATAATATTTGACCAAGTTAGATCCAAATAAAAATGCAAATCATGGTTTTGGCAAATTATCTTAAATTTAAGGGAAATTAGAGAATCGTTATCGGTTAGTTGATCAAACTTTATCTTTAATAAGATAATTAACCAAACACAAAAGATACTTTCGTGATCGTACAAATAATACTACTTATATAAATAATATTTTTCATAATAAAATAATTTTTGAGAATATGTACATAAGAGAAATATAAACATCAATTCATCTGACGTCCTCGTGGAAATTAGCTCCTCCACTCGCCTTTTTTTTTGTTTTTACTGAACATTCTGAAAAGGTTATTAAAGGTCTACCGCGACTTGTTCCTGCTTTATCATCAATGTTCAAAAAAATTATGTTGTCTACTGTAAATGAATTTTTCTACGACTGCACTACATTTTTGGCTCAACATCAAACAAAACAATCTAACTTTATCTTCCAAATCGGTAACTAAATCAGGCTCCATTTTTTCCCCTACTAAATGAGACAAGACGGCATCATTCTTACAGCTGGGAGCCACAGAAATCCTCTTTTCAAAGAGTTTTCGATTTTTAAGACCTAAAAAGGATACTCATGACTATTAGGCAAATTTAATACAAATTCAGCTCCAAAATTAAATGAGAGTTTTATTTTTAATTGAAAAGTCAAATATTACTTTTATAGGATAATGCAGTAAACGCAATTTCCAAGTACAAATTAAATAATTGTAAAGACAAAATAGTAGATACATTGATTTTATAAATATATTTTTTTAATTAGGGCATACTTTCAGACACTGCTTAAAATTATTGAAATTGGTCAATTTACTGTAGCAAAAACGAATATTTTTTATGGAATTGGGTGTAAAAATGTATCTAATTAGAACGGCTAATCTAATTGTTGTAGATGCGGATTGGTTTTCAAGCAAGCGCTGAGTGCCTGATTTCATTTGAAAAAAAAAATTGTCAAAGTCAGAATCGCAGATTATCTTTATAGATTGTTATTCTAAATTAGTTATACTGCAAATATTAAAAAAATGAAAGAGGTATTTTGCGGACATTTTGTAATATTTCACTTTAAAGTTAGTAAAACATCGAGAGAGTCAAAAAATTTTCTTTCCCTTGGCCATATTTTCCAAAATAATTTCAACTTTTACTTAAAATAAAGTTCACAGTTTACCTCTTCTAAACAGAAAGAAGACTAAATGAAGAGATTACGACAAAGCCAATGTTTACATCTAGTATTTACCTTCGATCTAAAATCCATTCTCGACTATTACGAGTAAGTAAGTGGTCACTAATACTGTTTTTTTTCGAAACATTTCTTAATTATAATAGCAATTGAGTAAACAAATATATGTAATTATTATAATTAATGATCATTTACATCTTTAGGAACATTTTTAATGCAAATTCAAGAAAAAAATTAAAACTTGATTTTTCAATTTTTGTCCATTGATCGAAGCACTGTGCGCCGCTCGCAACACCTAAGGCCGGTTGCATCCAAGAAAGGTGATGCTCAGTATTTGGTGGCATTGGAAGGGACCCATTACATACATTTTGAGCTCCTTCCACGAAACCAAAATATAACTACGGACATTTACTGCGCCCAGTTAGATCGATTGAAGGCAGCAATTGAAGAGAAACGGCCAGAGTTGGCAAATCAGAAAGGAGTGCTATTCCACCAAGACAACGCTAAGCCCCCCCCCCCACGTGTCTTCGCGCATTGTTCGCCATTCTCAATTCGCGTCTTGTCTTCGTTGTTAAGTCAATATCGAAAACATTTAGGTTGGTGGATGCAATATAGTCATTAGTGAAAATACTGCTAAAACCTGAAACCTTGAAGTATGATCTCCTTTTTCTTAGGCTCCTCAATCCAAGAAAAAGACAAGACAAAAAAGTATTTTAGTTCAAATAAATCATAAAAATGGTAAGTTAATTATTTTTATTGTAAATTAGACTATAATTTATTTAAAGTTCTTAAATTTATAATGTTTAAAGAAAAAAAAAACAATAGTAAAATAATAAATAGTTAGCTTCTTGTATCATGAATTATTTGATATCCTATATATATATATATATATATATATATATATATATATGATGCGTTTCAGCATTAATAAGATATCTTTATAAAAATTAATAATTAAATAAAGAAGTTTTTTTTAATATTTTAAATAGTGACTTTAATATATTGTGTGATCTCATGTTGAATAACCCTTTACAAAATTGCTATCCTGATATATATATATTTCATGCTGCTAGCAATAATTTTAGATATATTTATTTGAATTTTGAAAGTCCAAAGAAATTTATGGGGTCATTGGCTGACTGCATAAACATTCCAAGCTTTTAGTTATAAACTCAAGAATTAAAAACAAAAAAAATTACTATTCCTGTTTAAGAATTAATGAAGCTGATGATTTAATATTGGGGTAGGGTATATTTTTATGCTCCATGATATACTTAATTCCTCTTTTTTGGTAATTAATTTAATTTTTATTTGTTATATATAAGCATATATGACTTTTCCATTATGTTATATACATAGGGGGATTTTCCAAATTAATTGTTTACTATTATTACTAATTAATTTATTTTTTAACTGTAAATATATTTAACGCAAACATCAAAATCCAATATTTATTACTTTTGAGCATGTCAGATTTTCTTAATTAAAATTTGGTTTGAAAAAAGAGAAAATTATAAGTATCATAACATCTTTGTATTTGTAAGTATCTAAACATTTTTGAATAGCAAGGTGAATTTTGAATCTTCAAGATTTTTATTAAGATGCAAAATTACCATTCGGAAGTAGTATACGCAGTTATCTTTAAAGTTTTAAAAAGAAAAAACCTTTCCCATTATATATATATATATATATATATATATATATATATATATATATATATATAAAGGATTAGGTAATTAAAGAAAACTTAAAATGAGGGAAAAGCCATTTGGGAGGGTTGTTTATTAAGGGCTCCCGCATATTAATACTTTTAATCTACTTTGCGGAAGCGACTCATTGGCAGCGGTTTTTTTAAAGATATATTTTCCTACCTTGCCCCGTTCCTTTCCTTTAATTTTTTTTTGCCAACGGCCCTAGGATAATTTATTAGGATAAAATCTCTTCCCTGACGTCTAGTAGTAAAAAAAAAAAAAAGAGTAGGGATATCCAACTTGATGAAGCGTGGATATTTAATAATAGTGATCGGAAGGGTGGGCCGTAGAAATAATTCCTTCGTTAATCGTCGTCGCCGATGGCGTAACGAAGCTTGTGCCCTTTTGTGTCACTAATGAGGGGCGCTCCTTAATGACCTTGCGGTCGAGTACCGCGCGAGCCCTAAGCTTCCTAGTACCGATCTGTTGCTTCCTCCCCTCGCTTCATTCAATTGCCTGTGTGTGTTGTAGTATTAATCAATTTAATGAATTTTATAATTGCAATTAAAAAAAATGCTGCCAACAACTAAAAATCGCTACATAATAATTTCAAGTGTATATGCATAGCCTTATTGGATTACAAGGATTCCATGTGAGAGAAATTCAATAATTTTTTGGTTTTGAATGCTTATATTGATTAGATTTTTAAAATGGTTTGCCAGATTGGAACGTTTGTCATTATTAAAAGGTACTGCAGGACCGAGTGTTTTGTCCTTTCGATGCTTGATAAAGATGACTTGATAAGGATTCATTTTTATTCCCATTTCAGATACCATTGAGGGTTGTCACGTGTGATGGAGATGAAGAATGCAGAAGTTGGTTACTTATACACAGATGACAAATATGCTTCTTTAGTTTAATTAATGAAATTGTTTAATTATTAGGACCTATGATCCTATCTTGAGGGACACCGACAGATCGAGCAAAGAGGGTTGTGTAGGCAAAATTGTGGATGACTTTGAAGGTTCTGTTCGTGAGGAAGGAACGAATTAATAGGCAGTAGGTATAAGGTAGAAATTTACAAAGTTTCCAAAGCAATCTCGGGTGCCAGATCCGATCAAAGGCCCGTTAACTCTGATATGAATTTAAATAAACCAACGAACGTTGATAACAAAGGTAATGTTTGCCTTGTAAGCGTTTAACAAAAATTATTCTCAATTTTAATTGATTTAACTTTTGACGAATTCTGAAAACAAAATCGATTTGTTAAAGTACTTCTTTTTTAATGTACGAGAGTCCTTTCAGCGAATGAATGCCCTCCGTACCTCACTCCATTCTTCAGTGGTTTGCTGTTGCTTACTATGTAGATAAGTCGACTTGGGGTGATAGTCTTGGACTCCTCCCGGCTGTTATTCTTAAGGGCGATGACGTGATCGAGATGGGCTGGACTGTAATCAGGAGACGAATCCCCTAGGGTGTGAGAATTGGTCCCGCATCTGACGGGTCATGCTGTAATGGAAACCTCCCCTGTTTGCTCCCTTGGTACTGCTTTGATGAAACAGTCATTCGGTTAAGGTATTTTTGTTGGAAATTTCATCACTATACTATTTATTATAAGTCAAAAGATTATTTTTTCACTCGGGACGCATTATTCCTTCAAAAATAGTTATTCGGTCACAATTTTGAAGACTACTAACACTGAGAATGACAAAAAATAAGCTCAAAAATCTGTGCGCAATAGCCTAAAAACAATTGCTCTCATTTTCATTAAACTAGCCTCTCAAGTCTCAAATGATTTGAACTAATCTTATCTTATGTTTTAAATATGAAGGAAAAGAAGCGTAAACAGTTTTTATTTTGATTTCATTACCTGCAGACGAATAAGCGGTATAAATGTTCTGCTGATAGTTTTTGTTTAAAGGCAGTAAAGCTGTAGTTTTACTTTATACCTGTTAAATAAACCTGTTAAATTATTTTTACTTATGGATCGGACAAAAATAATTCCGAATCTCTACTGACCCCGATCGACTCAATTTTTTTTTAAAAGTGAAGTTAAATTGTTATAAAGTATGATTTTGGTTTATGGTCCTTGTTTGAGAACTAATAGGGTGTATAAAAAAAAATGACCGTTTTAGACAAAAAATTAATATATATTTTTTTTATACTTTACAATAAAATTAGTATTCAAAATATAACCCACTGTTATCTAATGTTGCTTGCCATCTTTCCGCCAGTTGCATGATCCCCTGCTGGTACCACTCTTTAGGATGGCTATCGAAGAATTCCTGCACCGCTGTTTCGACTTCTTCAAAGGTATCAAATTTTTTCCCTTTCAAGAAGTGGGCCATTGACCGAAACAAATAAATATCTGATGGAGCAAGGTCTCGGCTATATGGTGGGTGAGGAAGAAGTTCGATCCCATCAAGATTTTTTAATTTTTCCTTGGTCTGACGGGAAGTATGCGACCGGGCGTTATCTTGCTGTAACAGAACTCCTTTTCGATTGACCAATGCTGGATAAAGTTGCGACAGTTTTGCATATACTCTATCTAACTGTATGCAATAAAGGTCAGAGTTAATTGTGGTTCCATGAGGTACGAATTCATGATAGATTACACCTTCATAGTTCCAAAATACGCCTTCTTCCGTTCTAAGGTCGTATCTCCACTGTGAAATTTTTGGAACCAACGCCGCGTGGTACGCTCGTCAAGGAGACCTTCTACTTCAATTCTGTTGATTTCACGAGCCGCTTCAGCGGCAGAACACGATTTTTTCCAATAATGTCTCAAAATAATAAGAATTTCGTAAGACACCGTCATGTTGCTTCTCCAGCAAAAACTTGTGAACTGAGGTATTATTGAGTAAGTCCGGTGTTGATAAATAAAGTTGGATTAACATTCTAAAGAGTACTGGACTTGTTGGTAAACAATAAATAGGATTAACGTCTTTACAGTCCTTGGAATTCATGCATTTGACGAAACGGTCATTTTTTTTGATACACCCTATTAACTAAATATATATTTTTCATTATTTGCTTAGAAATTATCAATGACTAAAATACTTCAATATATTAAATCCAATATAAAAATAATATATCCAGTACCTTTACTTTTTTATAGATGATATTTATTTATAAATTTTATAACTGTATGAGTTTTTTTAAAATCCCTTTATAACTTCAGTCAATAGCATAGGAATTTAAATAAAATTCAATTTGTATTCTGGCGTTAAAAGGGAAAAAATTACTTTTTGAAAGATAAGAGAAACGAATTAGACTTGAGGGTTTGCGTGATTTAAGCCATTTGTTCTTGGATGATTATTGTTAATGATGCTTGAAAACACTGCTTTGACTGTTTATTAAATTACAGTAATTTATTGTTAGAAAATTATATATTTTTTAAATTTTTATATTAATTACAACTTAAGTATCAATAGACTAAAATTATGATATCTTATTATTTTCTATTTGGTGTAAAAAAAGTAATGATAAACTAATACATGGTTTACATCGGTTTATCTTAGACATTTATCATATTTTTATTTACAAAACAACAAAAAATCTCTAATTAATCAACAAAATTCTAAATTTGAATATCCTAAATTGACGTTTAAAACTTATTTTTTTATTCGGTCCATTTCAATCCATTTCAAAATGCTATTCCTTATGCGTTTTCGTAATGAGACAGATCAACGAATCCGAAGAACGAACATATTCTCAAATGAACTTAATAGGTTTCCTGTTCTATCTTTTATCTTTTTCTTTTAATTTTGGATAAAATTGCATCTACAATAACAAAACTAATTTGAATGATCTAGATTTATCTAGGTCCACTTTGAATGGTAACCAATCGTTAATGGAATCAGAACTATATCCCACCCCATCCTTACAAAAAGAAAAAAAATGCAATTACAATGGCGAAAAATAAAACGGGATATTTTTATTTAGAAGTGCATTTCTTATGCAACGGAAGGTGGTGGCCCAGCTTGTTTAAAGCCCAAAAATTGTTTAATGGTTGGAATCATGTGATGAACAATACTAAATTCCTACGCAGGGGCGTTTTTTTTTCTCTTCCAATTACCTTAGTCTCTTTTAACTGAAATATTCTTTACCAATCCGAAATGTTTTTTATTTCTTTGTTTCATTCAGTTTGATCCGAGTTTCGAAATATATAATTACAATGTACTATTGATATAAATAGAATATTTTGATTTGAATGTGTAAGTTATAATCGCAATGTCAGAAACTATTTAAATAACTGGCAAGCTCTAAAATCACGGTGAGTATAAAAATTAAAAGTTTCTGTTTTAGAAGCTAGCAATGGTAATTGATTTGAGAAAACCATTTTATTTAAATTTGCCTCAGATTCTCATTACAACATCGACTTATTATTTTATAAAATTGGCTTAAATATATTTATTTCGAAAAATGAAAGAAAAAAGTCGCCTCGCCACTTTTACTATCATTGAAATCCACTTTGTTCGGAGGTTGATCAATTTAATGCTCCATCTCAGTCCATAACTTACCGTATAAGAATATAGAGTGCATAGAAAAATTTTTCGGATCCCGCGGGTAATATTTCATGGCGCACCTTTTAGTCCATATTTCAAGGCGTGGCGGGGACTCTGTATCGCATTCCCTAAATAATTCTGCCCTTTTCAGCACATCATTGCCCCCTGAACACTTGGGAGCTAGCAGCCTTAAATCAAACATGAGTAATTGTTTTCATAAATCTTACTGCCTTTCCGCCCAATATTTCGTGTAGTAATACAGATTTAAGGAGATAGTTGCCTAGACGTTTTCATTGATTGCCTTTGTCACTCTATTAGCTCCAAACTTATCCGAAGAAGCATAATTATTTCTGGTTCTACAAACGAGACAGAAATTTATTTAGTTGTTACTCAGTTTTTTTATTATTAAGTTATTTAGTTAATTATAATAATAAATGTCTCGACGAACCCGAAGGTTCATAGACATAACAAATTGTTCCCAGCACATCTCCATCCACGATTGCCTTCCAAAGCAAACTCTGACAAATCATCATTAGCATAATCATCCTAAATCTGTTTCAGCCCTACTCTTCGGTTGTTTGTCTGTCGGCTCATTTAAATTTGGGGTTTGTTCGTTTCATTAATATTGCGGGTAAAGTTTAAGTTCCGGTTTTTACGTGTTTAATGCTTACTTAAAAAAAAAAAAATAAATGAAGTGATCAATAATACCAAAATATATAGGGCAGTAGAAGTGATATACTCACAAACCTGACAATAACTATTAAATAATATACAAACCACACCAATCACATCTTGCATTACCATTAATTATGGATTTTCCCAATTTCAATGTTTGATTTCCTCTGTCTTTGTTGAGTTGGTAAGTAACGAGGACAGAGAGCGCGATCTGATATGGAAGCTTAAGGAGGAAGCCGCTGAAAAGAACTAAAAAAACAAACAGCTGTACCAGAACCTTATTAGGGTGTATCCGTTCTTGGAAGGTGACAAGACATGTGTTCACACCACCTTCTATGGCTGGAAAGCAATTTTTTTTTTCTTTTGTAGCATAAAAGAACTTGTATGCTTTTATTTAAGAAGAAAGGACGAAGGCCAGTAGGTATGTATCGTTTTATTATTTTTTTTGACAACTCATCAGATTCACCATACAATTTAAAAAATTCGAATCCAAAAAGAAAAATAATAGGTGAATCATTAAATAATTATCTCTGAAACTATATATTATCTTGTCTGGTCTACTAACTAATGATCCCGTGTTGGGAGAGAAGAGGGTCATGAATAGAATCAATGTTGAAAATAATAATGCTTATTACTTTCACTTACCTATATATGAAATATATAGTAAGTGGAAGTATTGCGATCGTGAAAAAATTCGACTTCCGGTTTTCAACGGAAATACACGTTTTGGGGTCCCCTGAGTCGAAATGACCAAGTCCCGCGAAATGGTCTGTGTGTGTGTGTGAACAGACTAGCTCAAAAACTATAAACCGTGCGATCCTGAAATTGGGTATTTAGTGTAGGTATATGCTCGCGATGTGACAGCATAAATTTCATCAAAATTACTTAAAGGGAGGGGGTACTTTACTTAATAACTTTTTAGGTTTTTTTCGATTTTCTCAAAAACGGCTCTAACGATTTTGATTAAACTGAGTATTTCATCTATTTATAGGCCCGAGATATGACTGTAAAAATTTCATCAAAATTGATTAACCTGAGGGGGGACTTTATTTAATAAATTTTGTAACATTTTCACGTGTTTTTTTGATTTTCTCAAAAACGGCTCTAACGATTTTGATTAAACTTAGTATTTGATCTATTTATATGCCCGAGATATGTCTGTAAAAATTTCATCAAAATTTATCAACCGCAGGGGGCACTTTACTTAATAAATTTTGTATCATTTTTACGTGCTTTTTTTATTTACTCAAAAACGGCTTTCACGATTGTGACCAAACTGGGTATTTGATATATGTATATGCTAAATATGTGATAGCCAACATTTCATCAAAATTGATCAACCGAAGGGGGGACTTTACTTAATAAATTATTTATCATTTTCACGGGTTTTTTTATTTACTCAAAAACGGCTTTAACGATTAATAAAAATAAGATATGAATGTAGAAAAATGTGTGACTTTGGGAAATGATATTTAACAAAACACGTCAATTTCTTATCTAAGTAAGTTGGTAAGTGAAAGTTGTGTGTTGCGCGCACGCACCAGATTTTTTTTATTCCATGTCAGGTACGTTCTGAAGTTGACCAAAAATCATCTAACCTAATTATTTGAAATTGTAACTTTTTTATTTAACCTTCGGTCGGGCGCATCTAATCTGTGAGATGAAGTATTTAGTTTTTTGGTGTGTTTACGGGCGGAGTTTGTAAACAATGGTGGCGGGCCAGAGTAGCTTCCTGATTCCACACCCCTGAAGCAAGGGTATTGTTCAAATTTCTCTAGTGCACTGATGATCTTCAAGATTGACGTTTTAATCTACTGGATGAGTTGCGCCCGATTACGTAAGTATTTTTGATTTCCGAAATTAAAAAGTCTTTTCTCAAAACATTTATTTATTTACTTATTGTAATCGTATATGTATATTTCTGTCCCTAATTCAATGATATTTGTTGTTTTTTCGTAAATAATCTGCGAGATTAATTGTGCCCGATCATGTCGCCTAAACATTTGTTTTTGTTGATTGTTCAGAAAAATATGGCTTCTTCCAATCTAAGTCAAAAACAATAGAATCAACGCATCTTTAACTTGCAGAATCCCAGCTGATGTAGTAGCTATCCACGAAATTCTTCTAGCTGAAGATGATATACTTTTTCGGGAAGACAATGGAGACGAAGAAGACACCAACATAGAAGAGGAAATTCAGAAAAGAAACGAGGATTCTGAGACTGACCAAGATGCTGAAAGTTCTGATGATGAAGAACCTGGCCTAGAATTTTTTTGGGCAAAGACAAAGTTACAAAGTGGTCAAAAAACAAGCCTTCGGCGAAAGTTCGACGAGAAGCACACAATGTCTTGCTGCGTTTGCCTGGCACCATTGGGGATGCCAGATATGCGAAATCACCATATGAATGCTGGAAATGTATATTTTCAGAATAAATAATTGAAATGATTGTGAGATACACAAATATTTATATTGAGACAATTAAGGTAAATTACGAAAGAGAAAGGGACACCAAACCAAGTTAGTAGGTTTGAATTCAAAAGTTTTATTGGTGCTCCCCCAATGATTTTAATTAAGTCCATTGCGAGTAAGATTAATCTGTATTCCTTTAATTGTAACAAGCTTGTATTTGTATTTTTAAGTAGGTCAAAAAAATGTTATTTTCACTGTTACCGATCAGTTAAATATAGTTTTCTTTGTTTAGTAGATTAATAATTTTTTATGAATATTATATATGATTTTATTTGTAATGTTGTTTTAAAACAAAAATATAACGATTCTAAATTGAATAGTTGAGTGTAATGAATTTTTCCTTTACTTCTAACTAGAAATTTCTTTTTAATCTCACAGATGAGTTGCGCCCGAACGTGTTAGGATTTGTATTGCGCCCGACCGAAGGTTAAAGTTTAACTGATAAAAATATATGTCATAAAAATAGTTTTTTGGGGGCCAAATAAAGACCAGACAAATAAAGAAAAAATGAATGAAAGCTAACATGGCGGTTGAAGACCGGGATCTAAATGCTTTAGAGAGAATCCGAAGCAATGTCAATAAAATAAAATGACAGATTATATTTTTAAAAAGTCGCTATTCAATGATAACTTCTTTCTCGAAGTGACTTTAAGGGATTTAGCTTCAAAAATTATAAATACTTATTTGGTTGCATAATATATTATTTAAGAAAATGTAAGCTAATGTTGAGCATATAACTAAAAAATGCTGAATATTAAAATTTACTCTTTGGTGAGAAGGGAGTTTTGAGACGTAGGAAAATGTGGGTTGCCATAGTCAATTTAATAATTTTTAAAGAAAGATTGTGAGTTTAGAAAAATAAAAGATAAATCATACCCTTGCTTAGAGGATACCGTCGTATGTTATTTGTTTTATTTGATTGATTCTAACTATGTATTCTTTTCTTATATGGAGGACGGCGGATACAATGGTTACCTTATGCCCATATTTTTGGGATCATAAAATATGGTTACACAAAAACATATGTGAATAGCCTGAAGTACAGAAACTGTTATAAGTGTCCCGGATCCTTTTGACCGAGGGGAGAGCTGCCAACAACCCTCCTTTGTTCAACTTCCGTGGGTGCGTCTTCACCCCCCTCCACCACCGCCCCACTGTCCTCTTCCAAGAAAACACTGTTTTTCTTGTCTTTGGTCTATGTTTTTCTTTTGCGTCTGATAACATCTTGACGTATAGGGTTAGGAGAGGGAATCAACAAGTCCACTGTCTACGGTTGAGTCAAAATATTGATGTCACCAGATTTATGTGTCTTCTGGTGCCTTCAGAAAAAAAAAAAAAAAAAAGGCGCCTTTCGTAAAAAATCTTTAGGATATGAAGGCAATTATTCGGGATAAGAATGAATCTTTTCGTCGGTCAAACTATCAAACCTCGGAGTTTTACAGGGAAAATAAGAATTGATACTGATTGAAATAAAATAAGTATGCTAAACGCCTGAGGAAAAATAAAATTAAAATAGTGGTATAAATAGTTAATTTTACGCATTTACATATTATCTATTTGAAAAGCTTTTTTAAGTTTTTTAAAACATATTGATTGGGCACGATATTCTGCTTGACATTCTCAATTTTTTCTCCATTATTATTATTTTCTATATAATTAGCGCCACGGATAACCCCAATTGAGAAAACTCTTAAAGGTTTTCCGTTTTATTTATTCTAAACTACGTAGGCTATTGCTAAAGGCAGTTTACCAATTCTTAAAGGACTTAGGAGTATTACGTCGGAGGAATACCAAATATGTGTGATGAATGAACAAAATTTCAAAGCTGAGTTTTATTAATACATACAGGATATATACACCATTTTCTTTTGGATATTTTGAACTAATAATTATTTTAAAATTTATTTATTAAAATTAAAATGAGATTTTAATAAAAACTGAAATCAAGGATTGTATTAATTTGTATAATGTGAAATTAAGAGTAAGTAAGCTAGAATAATTCAACCAACATATTTCAACCAAATTAATTTGATTGAAAAAACATAGAGCTAATCTATATACTTAAATAAAGATGAAATTCTGTTTGTTTGTTTATTTGTTCTTTATAGAAATCCATACCGTTTGTCCTAAATTCTCCAAATTTCGCTCGGTGGTTCTTTGATACCAGGTGCGAACACCTGTCCATATTAAAATTGCATAACTTCAGCCGATCTTTAGCTGATATTCTTTAGTCTCCAAATTTCGCTCAGTGGTTCTTTCAGACCAGGTGCGAACACCTGTTCATATTAAAATTGCATAACTTCAGCCGATCTTCAACTGATATTCTTTATTGTTATAAAAATCATAATGATCTCACTTTACAATGTTTTTTTTTTACGAAATCGACCGTTTCTTTAGAAAAATGAAATTCTCCGTGTGAAACCGGGATATACAGCTCTAATCTATGTATATAAAGATGAAATTCTGTTTGTTCTTTATAGAAATCCATACCGTTTGTCCTAAATTCTCCAAATTTCGCTAAGTGGTTCTTTCAGACCAGGTGCGAACACCTGTCCATATTAAAATTGCATAACTTCAGCCGATCTGTGGGTATATTCTTTATTGTTATAAAAATCGTTTTGATCTCGCTTTACATTGGTTTTTACAAAATCGACCGTTTAAGTCTCAGTTTATAGATTTTATAGGTTTGAAAAATGAAATTCTCCGGGTGAAACCGGGATATACAGCTAGTAATACATATTTTCCGTACCAAGTGTATATAGGTCGGAGAATTAACTCGGTTTGATGTATGTTTACTATTTTAAAAATAAAAGTAAATTTAATATTTCTCTTTGAAATTCCATATTATCTAGAATGTCATTAATGCCCTTAACTTCTAGTTTAAACAAATTAATTTTAATAGAATATTAAACAATAGAAGAGGTCAAGAAAACCCCTTAGTCATTATTTATGCTAAATTTTCATTTTTAATTTATTTTTTTTATTGGAGGTTCTTGCATATTTTGTCTGGTGTACTAGAGCATATTTTATATACAGAATTTACTTTACTCAAGAATATACAAAATAAAAGAATATAGCTTCAAGATAAAAAATAAAATAAAACAAATACCAGTTCTATCTTTTTATTGCCTTTTCTTAGTTGAACTTATGTTGTAAAAGTATAATTTTTTTTTTTCACCAAAACTAATGAATACTCAACTTTCTGAGAGAAAGTCAACCTTTTTACTTTACCCGACGTGGATTGATGGGTCAGTATAAAAGATCTATTCCACAAAATCGTTTTGATTGTTTTCCAGCAATTTTCTTAGCTCTTAGTTAATGTTATTTATCTTACTTCTCCTTACGCCATGGTCTAATTTCTAGTTTTTATTCAGCCTTGATGCTTAATTATGATTTTGTTGTGGGCGTAACATAAGTGTTGGCAAGGAGCTCAAAATATTATTACAAACACGTAGCATATAATTACATAAAAGGACTGGATTTTTTTCCTCAGTACCCAAGAACCGTAAAATTTTAGGACCGTTAATCGCGTTTTTATTGCCATATGTTTTTCTGATAATTAAGCATTTTGAGTTGCAACGTTTTTCGTCTTCTCTCGTACATATCCTCTTTTTCCCATTGAAATACGAAATTTAATTTATTTTCAGTTTGTATTAATAAATTTATTATTAAAAGTCTTGTTTGTATTAATTAATTACTGAACAGTAATCATCATACATATTGTAACACATCTGTCGGTTAACAGATATTTATTCAACAAAAATATACAATTATCAATGCCAACGAATTAATAAAATTCCAATATCCGAGAAGATTACAGAAATTATAACTTTATAGCACACAAATCGTATGGTTTGAGCATCACATTCAAGACTCAGACTAAGACTTAGACTAATTGGCCCAGTCATTCGCTCCTTATATATCGTCGTAAAAGGAACCTTCTAGAAGGTTCGAGGTCCTCTTGGGAGGTTCTAGGTCTCCGACGAAAAGATCTACTCCCAACCACGTCTTTTAACGGTTTTTTCCGACCGCTACTTAGCGAAAATGGTCGCAGGGCTTTTTCGAAGGTGTCATTTTTTTCAGTTTGTCGAGATGTACATTTTTGGTTATATAAACTTATATGCATACATGTATATAGTTATATACACCGATTGTCCACGTCGTTTGCTAGTTACAAGCAAAAACATGCGATTTCAGTCGATACAATCAGCGCACTCGCGAAACCGATATGTTTATTTAAGTATTCTAATCTGATAACAAAGGAAAGGAATTTTGGAGTTTCAAAAAATAAATAATCTACAATTTAAACACATCTTATCATTACTTCAACCCTCATCTATACCCATGACGCATTAAATACGCATTGTATAATACTAAATATACGGTGTGCACTTCAATTAAGTGGGATTTAAGTAGGTTAGAGTGCAAATGCTTCGCGCGGTTTAGCTAGTATAAAAATAAATAAGTGTACTTAAAAAAGGAATAAAAATACGTAATGGGATTATTTCTCCCTTGCCTTTTAAGCCCAATCAGATCATCTATGATAAATTAAATAATATAAGTCTCATTAAACAAGGAAGTGCCTTTTTAAAAATCATTAAACTATTAATTTTATTGGTAGAGTATTACTTCCGATTAGTAAATTTTGTCAAATAACTACCTCTTCATTTCTGATTTCTACTCCACGCTTTTTAAGCTTATCTTTTAACTCACACTCTCACACACACACACACACACACACACACACACACACACACACACACACACACACACACACACACACACACACACACACACACACACACACACACACACACACACACACACACACACACACACACACACACACACACACACACACACACACACACACACACACACACACACAACACACACACAACTCACACACACACACACACACACACACACACACACACACACACACACACACACACACACACACACACACACACACACACTATGAATGCACCTAGTTCGATTTAATCCTCGACAGTTTTCTATAAGTATTTCATTTTTTTAGTAGGTAATATAAATTCGCTTACTCGCTACTAAGGTGGCACGATATTCTTGATAACTTGATCGTTGACCGTTGCCCTTCTGATTCCAAAGCAGTCCAGAAGAAGGAGAGGCCCTTAGCGCATCGAAGGTTAGGTA
This sequence comes from Aelia acuminata, assembly GCA_911387785.2. Taxonomy (NCBI): domain Eukaryota; kingdom Metazoa; phylum Arthropoda; class Insecta; order Hemiptera; family Pentatomidae; genus Aelia; species Aelia acuminata. The sequence continues at coordinate 113,888,999 of OU426979.1, read as the reverse complement.
CACATTGTTAGCCTGGGCCCTTTCTCAGAGCAAACATCCTGGCCTACGAAAGGGTAATAATACCTTGCTATATCAACTTATATATCTAACAAATATCCTGTAATTGTCCGGTAAGGATTTACTTTCTTCAAAGCCCTTTTGAATTCGGCGCGGTGATTTAATGTTGTTTGATCGCATAGGTAGATATTTCCATTTCGTTTCAATGGATTTTTCAGTAATGCACAAAAAATCAGTTTCTACAAAATGTGTATTCATTGAGTCAAGCATTAACATTGAACAGTTAATAGAACATTAGCGTAGTCAGATAAAGCAGATTTCAGGGGGTCCCACTGTAGGGAATTTACTCCACCCCTCGGAAAACCTTTTATAAAGGGGTCACATGGGTCGGAACTGTCCCTCTGGTTAACAGGGCAAGAATTCAACGTTCCTTATGGGGCCTGGCTCAGTCTCTGTGACCCAACTCCTCATCAAATACAGACACTGCTCCTAGACGCTGTGTATATGTATGTAATCTGTAAGACCTCATAAAATATGTAAGACCTATATATGCAATACATACAATATGTATTGTATGATATAATATATAAGATCTATATTTCTAATTTGGAAGGTCAATATGTAAGACTACCCAAGGTCAAGGAGACACTACTCGGGTCTAACCAAAGTGTCCTAATTTAGAAATTGGTTAGTGGGAATCTTGTCGTTGGGATGTGTTTTTGGTCCAACATCTTTGTTAAATATTTCATAGTTTGTAGTGATATAGTTTTTTTTTTTCATTTTTTTTTTCTGAAATAAATAAAAGCCATAACTTCTAACATTCAATATAAACAACAATAAATATATAATTATTGATCTCACTCTTTTTAACAACATCTTATCTCAAAAGTAGGCTATTATCAGTTATGCCTGGTCTGTTTGCACTTAATAATTATTATATCTTAGCAAGAACGTCATAATTCAAAAAGAACTTTTTTAAAATTACAGGTAACTATCATGTCATTGATCATGTTTTTTTGAGATATGACGTTGTTGGAAGTAGGGAGCGGTATGAACTACATTAAAAAATAAATAAACCAATTTTATTAGAATCAACCAAGTTAGGAAAGTTTGAAAATATTTTTTTACTGGCTACACTCATAAAACTCATGATGGAGAATGGCAAAAAAAAATTGGTTTGTTTATTATGCAAGTAGATAATTGTTGCTGCGGTTAAAAAAGCACGGTAGAGGAACTAAGCTGCCCACTTAAAGTTGCTACAAAAAGCTTCCTTTTGTTAGACAAACTTATGAAAAATTCATATTCGGAGGGCAAAGCAGACTTCTTTGATTCAGGGAAGTAATGATTCTTAATGCTCTTCTCCACAAAGGCTTGAAAGTAATCTATCCAAAGTTAATTAAGTCCCTCATTGTTGTCTCCATCGAGTTCTCCATTTTTTGGTGTATTCTTTTTTTTTTTACGCTGCCCAACATTTTTTCTCTTTATCTTGCGCTTCGCCATTATCAATACTCCCTTCTAACATTATAATGAAAACAGAAAAGCTCCAGGGCAAAGAAGAGTTATTACTTTATCAAGTTTTTCATTTTCCTTCTTTGCTAATTAAGAAGTTGAAACGTCCAATCAGTTTGCTCCTGGCATTAATGGGAAAAAATGAATTAAAAACCTCCCGGCAGTTCTGATTGGAAAAATCAGAAAGTCTTATCTAGATAGCTTTTCTTCTTTTTCACCTTTATGAGATATAATTTCAATAAATTTTCAATTCGTTTATTCATTTTAAGATTAATAGTATATAAAAATGTGTATATGGGTCATTCCAAAAATATGGGTTATTTTGTGTCACATGGCCTCTATGCCTAAACTATTCGTCATAGAAAGTTCAAAAATTTTGGAGAGATAAAACAACCTGGCCCCTACATGGACAAACTAATCTGAGGCTAAAAAGTTGACATGTTTCATAGTTAAAAATTGTTAAATACGTCGATTCTCACACCCTACAACTGTCACACGGTATAGGTTTCTTACATCTCATATTTTTATGCTACCCTAACTGAGTGCATATTTAATAATTAAAAAAAATATTTTTGCCCTCAGTGTACCCTCCGGTACGATAATATCTGGGTAGATTATGAAAATAAAATCCTTTACCCATACATCTCATAGGTTTTATTTATGTCACACAGTTTTTGCTCACACCCTAAAAATTTTCTTAACCAACCCTCCACAACCAAGAAAAGATATATTTCACTTCTGTCTGAAAAATATCAGGTAACGCAGCTGCTACATAGCTACCAGACTAACTTAGCTTTGTTTTTATTAGACGACATGTATTCGTTGAAGAAATTTTTTGTGGTAGAATTCGTTAGAGCATTTTTATACTTCCTCACTCCCTACAAGACTTTCGTAAATTAAGGTAAGTGTTTAATCTATTAATGATGGGCAGTTAATATGAGCATGAATGGTCAGATTATATGAGAATTTTATAATATGAGAAAATCTGAAACCTCTGGCCAGCAAAGCATAAAAACATTCAAAACCTCACTCCCTAAAAATAAAGAAAAAATCAAATTTTTATGGAGTGAGACGAGGTTTGGGGATTGAGGGAGATAAATAGTTCTAAGGGATAATATGTCACTACAACCTGTTATCAATAGATATAAACCTATATATATATTTGTAGGTGCAGATAAATATGTTAATCTATGGCCGGGGCTACATTTAGCCGTTGTGTATAGGGGAAGTTTTTATACTTTCGTTATGTCGAAGTATCGATACTTTGTTTCCAACACTCACCATAGTTGCATCAATACTTTAATTGTTCAACGTTACATAGGAAGTATCGATATAACCGATATTTTCAATATTTCTTTAACTGGTTAATTGGCATGAAAACTTGTACATATTGGCTCTCTTTAGTTTTAGAGACTTAGAAGTACTCTTAAGTTAATTTGTAATAAATGTATGACGTTATTATTTCGATGAGTTTTGATTGATATTATTTAATTTTACTGGTGCCTCGGTGTCACTCATTTGAAGAGATCCGTTTTGTCAAATAATTCTATTGCATCCTTTTTTTACTAAATTATCTTATTACTTTCACTTACCTATATATGAAATATATAGTAAGTGGAAGTATTGCGATCGTGAAAATTTTCGACTTCCGGTTTTCAACGGAAATACACGTTTTGGGGTCCCCTGAGTCCAAATGACCAAGTCCCGCGAAATGGTCTGTGTGTGTGTGTGTCTGTGTGTGTGTGTGTGTGTGTGTGTGTGTGAACAGACTAGCTCAAAAACTATAAACCGTGCGAACCTGAAATTTGGTATTTAGTTTAGGTATATGCCCGCGATGTGACAGCAAAAATTTCATCAAATTTGCTCAAAGGGAGGGGGTACTTTATTTAATACCTTTTTAAGTTTTTTTCGATTTTCTCAAAAACGGCTCTAACGATTTTGATTAAACTTAGTATTTGATCTATTTATATGCCCCAGATATGACTGTAAAAATTTCATCAAAATTGATCAACCGGAGGGGGGACTTTACTTAATAAATTTTGTATCATTTTCACGTGTTTTTTTTATTTACTCAAAAACGGTTTTAAAGATTTTGATCAAACTGGGTATTTGATGTATTCATATGCCCGAGATATGACTGTAGAAATTTCATCAAAATTGATTAACCGGAGGGGGGACTTTACTTAATAAATTTTGTACCATTTGCACGTGTTTTTTTAATTACTCAAAAACGGCTTTAACGATTTTGATCAAACTGGGTATTTGATGTATTTATATGCCCGATATACGACTGTAAAAATTTCATCAAAATTGATTAACCGGAGGGGGGCTTTACTTAATAAATTTCGTATCATTTTCACGTGTTTTTTTTATTTACTCAAAAACGGCTTTAACGATTTTGATCATACTGGGTATTTGATGTATATATATGCCCGATATATGACTGTAAAAATTTCATCAAAATTGATTAACCGGAGGGGGGACTTTACTTAATAAATTTTGTACCATTTGCACGTGTTTTTTTAATTACTCAAAAACGGCTTTAACGATTTTGATCAAACTGGGTATTTGACGTATGTATATGTTAAAGATGTGATAGCCCGCATTTCATCAAAATTGCTCAAACGGAGGGGGCACTTTATTTCTTAACTATTTTTGCAATTTTTACCTTTTTTTCGATTTTCTCAGAAACGGCTTTAACGATTTTCATCAAATTCGTCATATTTAATGAAAATTAGGTGTTCTTTAATATCAGGTAAGCTTTATCATTATTAAAATGTTCTGGGGGGGTTTAAATGGGGAAGGGGCCTTTTTTGTTTGTTTTTTTTTGTTTATATGGAGAAATAAACTGTAAACTCTCGTTACGCCTAAAAATAAAAAATGGCTAAATATGAGATATGATAAAAACCAAGTAAACATATAGAGGAGAAAAAAAGAAAAATATTCCGTCAACTCATAAAACACATTGAGCCCACGCAGGACGCTTTTAATGACAGACCATTGTTCATAATTTTTTTATTGAAAGAATTAATACATTCTGCCACAATCAAGGGCATTAATATTAGGGCTGTAAGGATACATTCACTCAATAAATATATACAAATGTACAAAAAAAAGAAGAAAGTAATAATCATAAATAAAATATAAACCTATATATGGGAAATAAAAAATAAAATAACAATCGGAAAAATTAAAGAACACACATTCATACCTATTTACAATATATACATTCAGCCTGGGAAACTCCGACTCGTGCTTTGCAGGCCACTTATGGAAGGCAAAGCAAGACTCTGGGAGATCCCAGTGCTTCTCTCCCAACCGCGTCACTGTAGTTAAGAACCAGTGGGGGCTAGGTGAGAGCACTCGGCTTCAATCATGCCGGACATGAGTGGAGAAGCTGGCCATTGCCAGGACTCCAATAGTATTTTATAAGAGGTCTCTTGGCCACTGTTCATAATTAATGCCCTTCTGTTCATTTAATGGAAATGATTTGTTTCATGGGAAATAAATGAAATATTCAATAAGTATATAGAGAATTATAAAATCAGTCGACTTGGAGTATTATGCTTGCATTGCTGAATTATCTCAAGTAAAACCTTTTATTTAATAATAAAAGAAATTAGTGTTTGTTATAGAGCAAATGAAAACAAAAATAAGAAATGTATGTGGAAAAATGTGTAACTGAGTGAGAAGTGGCATTAACACAACGCATTAATTTCTAATCTAAGTTGGTAAGTGAAAGTTGTGTGTTGCGCGCACGCACCAGATTTTTTTTTATTTGTCGATACTTGAGTATCGATACTTTTGTCCGGTATTATCGAATATCAGCAAAGTGCAGTCCAAGCAGACGGCTATGTACGCTAGCAGTAAGCTAGGAGGTGCAATGAGGGGCGGTTTTGCTTAATTGCAAAAGCCTTCCCAAATGTTAATATTTTCTCCAGTTACCTACTCTAAATTGTTTCACTATCCAGTATAGCGCAACCACCACGTCATAACCTATTCGGTCAAGATCCTTGACCTTTTCATCGAAAAGGGCAATGAAAATAAAGTTTATTCATATTATCATAATGCAATCTGGAAAATGTGCTGAGGTCAAAATTAAAAAAAAAAAAAAAAAAAAAAACATTACGAAAAAACACGTTTCGTAAACATTTTAATTTTTTTAACTTGTTTGCATGCTGTGCTTACTGCAGTGTATGGCTCCTACCAAGAATGTATTATCCAAAGAGGAATGGAAAGAGTATGCGAGGAAGAGGAGGGAAAGGATCAAGAGTGATCCAGTTTTGGCCGCCTTTGAGGCAAAACAAGAAAGGAAGAAGTATCAGGTGAAAAAAAGCAAAAAGACAGATGAATTTAGTGAAGGATATGACTCCAAAGCAGTTTAAAAAGATACGCGTCTTCAGCTAGATTGATGGTTAAGATATTACATCGATGAACGAAATTTTACCTCCAACCCACCCTTCCTTCAAGCGGTCTATAGGAAAGAAGACACCCACAGATTGGCCATGAGACGATTGAGCTGCTTTAATTCTTTCGAGTGCGAAAAATATTTATTAGTATACCACGAATTCCTGTTTGATGATCTGAATAAAATCCAAAATATCTCCTAGAAAAATAAGAAGGAAAAAAATGTGGTACAAACTTGTAGAAGATTAAAATAAAGCGTTGGGAATGATGCATGGTTCTCAAGATTTTGTTTAATTAGAAAATAGATCTCGTTTTTCTTCTTTTCTCTTTTACATTAATGCATAGATATTTATTTTTGTTATTTTTGAAAACTGAAATAAAAGTTATAAGTTTAATTTGACGTTATATAAGTTATATAAGTTATAAGTTTTTTACAAATTATGGTAATAACTTCTTACACACTTTGAGTACCTTTGAAAGAAATTGCAAGGAATACCGGAAATCCACAAACTACATTTAAATAGAAATGATGTAACACGGGCTGAAGGAAAGCATCATTGTCAAGTTAATTATTCAAACATGAAAATGTGCTTTCTTAGAATACTATGAATATTAAGTGGCCATTAAGAAGGAGACAAAGGATAATTCGTTAACTCTCTTGGATTGTCAATCAATAAATAATGGCTGGCTCAATTAATTTTAAAAACGATTACAGTACGTCTGATGCGTTCTCCAATAGTCCTTAACAGTAGCTAAATATAGCTTATGCAATCCTTCTATATATCGTTTAGCACTTTAGTATTAAATAAGCATAATAGGCTTCAATTTTATTCAGTTTATCAAAAAAAAAATCTTAGTAATATTTTAAAATTTCTGGGATGCGTCGATTTTGATGAATATTGTACCAATCAGCTTTAGCTTAATTGCACAAGTACACACCTATATATTTTGTAAATTTTTATACACATCCTTTATGTTGATTTTTGCTAATAAAGTATTTTGTTAAAACAAAGTGTTTGAAGCTTTTATTGCTTCTTATAGTTTTACCAAGGCGTTTTAATAGAAGGTACCTCTTCCATACTCTTCTATATGTGCAATGTGTGTAATTATTTTAAAATAGTATTAGAATATTTTTAGGTTTTTTTTCTAATGCTATTTAAACCACATTAAGTGTACTTTATGGAAATATTTTTTCCTTGGCCACTACAGATTGTTTTGTATAATGATTAAACCAACCTCGTTTAAAGAATACTTCATTATCGTTAAACATGAGCAGTTTAATCAAAATTATTAGTGCGGTTCATGAGAAATCTTAATAAGAAAAAATAAACTGGGATACAGTGCCCCCTTCGTTAGTTCAATTTTGGTAAAATGTTTGCTGTAACATCATGGGCATATAGTTCACACACACAGACCATTTTGTCAAATTAGCTTATTTTGACTCAAGGTGAAATTCCGGTAAAAGCCTGAGGTCGAAATTGTTCTCCATTTTTCACTACTTTCCCATATTAAAAATTTCTCATGTAATTGAAAGTAAAAAATATTGTGTGGTAATTCTACAAATGACAGAACTTATGATTGATTTGCCAAAACCTACAATACTCATGGTATGATATGCTCCAACAACATAACGAATTTTATATAAGTAAATAAAAAAAAAATCAGACTCTACCCTTTCGAGAACTCTCTCATTAGACACACAAACTTTATTTTCATATTACATTCAAAGTAGAATCAATGTTAGAGATATTAATTAAGCAATATACATACTTAAACCGACTAAATTTAGGTAACTTACTTTGCTTAGTATACTTTTTTCTTTTTCTTACCTATATATGAAATATATTGTAGTAAGGGAAATTATTGCGATCGTGAAATATTTCGACTTCCGGTTTTCAACCGAAATACGCGTTTTGGAGTCGAGTCCCCTGAGTACAAATAACCAAGTCCCGCGAAATGGTCTGTGTGTGTATGTGAACAGACTAGCTCCAAAACTATAAACCGTACGAACCTGAAATTTGGTATTTGGTGTATGCATATATCCATCAAAAATTTCATCGAAATTGATCAAACGTGGGGCACGTTATTCAAAAACTTTTTTTAACGTTTTTTTCGATTTTCTTAAAAACGGCTTTAATGATTTTGATCAAATTCGTCATGTTTAACGGTTTGTAGTAGGCTATTGAACATTAATAAAACAGCTATGTTTTGTACAAAATTATTATCTTTACGCCATGCAGTTTGAACCCATAAAAACAAAAAAACCCTACCTTAGTGATCAGATTTACAAATAGCACATCAAGACTTTAATAAACATTCATAAATAAAACATCAGGCTAAAATATAAATCTTTTTTTAATTTTGTTAGTTGTATAAGTACAGTAAAATTATATATAATATACTATATATACTATAACCTATTTTATATATAACCTATTTCCTATACCATCTGCAGACAACTTAAATAACTCTTGATGTGTCATATGTGTAACCAAACGTTTCCTCGAAAATGGTTGATTTTTAGTGTTAAAATCTTGCAAAAATGGTATACCGCGTTATGTAAATATCATATGATAATTATTCAACAAATATCATAATATTGTTTGTAAAAATAGTAATTCAATTTTTGTCAAATAAAGCCTTTCTATACAAGGTATATTTTCCATAACAATTTATTTGACAAAAATTAACCGTCCTGCGTTCATCAGTTAATTTAGGATGGAAAAATTCTTTAGACCAGAACGTCTCTCACTAGACCCAAATGAGCCTCAGGCAACACGTCAATGGGTGCATTGGAAGACTACATTTGAAAACTTCACGGAAGGAATTGATGCCACAGACGAAGATAAGTTAAAACTTATTGCTAATTTTGTATCTTATAAAATTTATGAAATAATCGTGGATTGCTCTACGTATCAAGATGCTATTAACACTCTTGAAAATAATTACAAAAAAACAACCAATGAAATTTACGCTCGACATCAATTGGCTTCAAGGAAACAAGAATCCGGAGAGAGTGTTGATCAGTATCTGCGCAGGCTTAAAGAACTCAGTAAGGAGTGCAGATTTAAAGCTGTAACAGCTGAACGGAATAGAGACGATTACATAAGAGACTCGTCGGGGGTTCGTTTATTCGGGGTCTTATTTCTCCTAAGATTAGACGTCTATTAGAAAATTTAGCTTTAACGTTAGACGAAGCCTATAATCAGGCATCAACTCTGGAAGCAGCTGAAAACCAGGCGAACTCGTATATGACTTCGTACAACTCACTAAATTCCCTTTCTAATCAAAATCATTAAATACCCAATGATAGAATGTCTTCACCTGGTTACATTCGAGAGGAGATTTTTCAAAATAACCCTGAATCTTAATTAGCTTCACTCAAAAGCTCGCCTGACAAATGTATATTCTGTGGGTGCTCACCAAAACACCCACGCAAAAAATGTGCTGCACGTAAAGCTGTTTGTAACAAATGTGGAAAAAAAGGGCATTTTTTTAAGATGTGCAGATCAATCAGAAATCCTAACCGGGAGAGTTCGAACTCCGTATCAACTGTTGCTTCCTTATTAGCCGCCTCTCCCAAATGCTTATCCAAAGCTACCGTCCCAATTTCAATCAATGGAGTAACTGCAGACGCACTATTCGATACAGGTAGCTCTGATAGTTTTATATCTCACATGGCAGTTCAAGCAAACAATATTCACTGCTTTCCAACACGAAGTCAAATAGTATTGGCATCTACTGACCACGTATCTTCTACGATAGGACACTGTTACGTCAACTTAAATTTAGAAGGACATGACTATCCAAACGTAAAATTACTTATACTACCAGAATTGTGTGCTGATGTTGTTATTGGCCACGACATAATGAATCAGCCTGACCGAGTGGAACTGAATTTTGGGGGGAAAAGACCTCCCCTTAGCGTATGCAATCTCCTAAGCGCGAAAGTGACTCCTGCTTCACTTTTCAATAATTTACACCCCAATTGTAAGCCCATAGCTGTTAGATCTCGTCGCTACTCCTCTCAAGATACAATGTATCTTAACAATATAAAAGAAGGAGTGTCAAGGCTACTCTCCAAAGGAATCATCGAGCCGAGTAATTCACCGTGGAGAACACAAGTTGTAGTAAATAAAGAAGGAGAGAGAAGGTTAGTCATAGATTATTCTCAAACCATAAATAAATATACATTTATTGATGCCTATCCGTTACCGAATATTGAATCGTTTGTCGCTAAATTAGCTCAATATAATATATTTAGTGCAATAGATCTAAAAAGTGCTTATCACCCGCGTATCTAAATTTCGGGCGTGAGCTGCCGCGATCGGGGGATTATTACGAGGATAAAGTCAGTGGGCCATCAGATGTCGTAAGAGATAAAGAGGATCGTCTGGAAAGACTGAAAAAACTGCCGGTTTTGTTTCAAGAGGTCGAAGATAGGTTGGAGAGAGCCTATGAAAAGAGCTCGAGGAGTTACAACTTGCGAAGGCGGCCAGTATCATACAGTGTTGGTCAATTTATTTGGTGTCGGGCACATCCCCAATCTAGTGCGGTGGATTACGTATCCAGCAAACTATGTCCGAAATTCAAACGATTCCGCATCAAAAATAAGATATCGTCTGTAACATATGAGCTAGAAGATCCTTCTTCGGGTTGTTCAGCCGGAATTTTCCATGTCAAGGATTTTAAGATGGACCCCGGAGAACCCAGCGGTGGGGTGTGAAACTATTGTCTTGTTTTTATTACGCTGTCTAAGAACTACCTTGTAAATCTCTACTATTTACTATTCCTTTCTTTTGTTCGTATTTCTCGGTGAGTAACAGCGATGTTGAGATGGTATTTTGATGAGGTGATGATGACTGAATTAGTTATTCTTGCTTTTGAGGTTTTTTTTAAAGGTATAAGTAGTTACGGGTTAATAAACAAGATTTCTTTTTGTCTTAAGTTTGAGTCACTGGGTTTCCATTTTTTTTTTTTTTTTTTTATTATGAAAGGGGAGAGTTGTTACGGTGTAACAAGGTTTTTGGTATATTTTTTTTGGAAAAAAAAAATGGTAAAGGTTCAAGAGACCAAGGCCTTTTCTTCTCATTACAGCTTGGTCCGAACAATTTTTATTGTTAGTTTTGGTCATGATCTTTTTTTTCATTCGGTAGAAATTTTTTGCTTAAACAGGTTAGAATAAAATTTTGTAAATATTGGCCATAGTTTATATTGTGATTTAAATTAATTAACCTAGTGTTATAAAGCAATAAACAAAAGGGAACCAAATCGAGTGAGCTTAATAACTCGAAATTTAATAGCAATTTCATTAGAATATTTTTTTTATAGTTCGCTATATAAAATGTAAGATTAAATGTAAATTAAACTAGTATAAAATAAAATAACCGTTACAATATTAGTGGAATTCAAAGACATATTGTTTAAAGAAGTGAAAGTGAAGAAATATTAACTTATAACAACGAGCGCTACGTGATGGCAGAGAAAAAAAAAGACGAGCGGGGAGAGACAGTCGAGGCGAGGCGGGAGTTGTGACGGCTCTGCCGGATTTAAATTTTTTTCCTGAGTCTTTTTTTTTAAGTTCCAAAGCGAGTGTGGTAGCCGAGCATTACCCGAGGAGGGGACTTACAAGATCAGGAAAATCTGAGGCTGTTTTGGCGAGCAAAGAGCCAAAAAAATTGAAAATAGAAGAGGACTGGGGGCGAGCGACCGACGGGTGCACCCACCAACCAGCTAAGTTTCAGTTTTCTTTATTTTCAGAGCTCTGAATTAATATTTTAATTATGTTGGAGAGAAATGAATCTTTTTGTAATAATTTGAGGGAATAATAGTAGTTATGAAAATAAGAATAGAAAAGTAGCTTTTGTAATTATTATTAGTTAGTTTGTGTGATGGAGGAATTTTTTTTTGTTTTGAGCATTTTTGCCTCTTATTGTAAATATTTATAGGGTTAATCAAAAGTTGGTTTTTTATGATTGTATTTGTTTAAAAAAAAAAATGTAAATAAATCAATATTAATTGCTTTTGATGTTCAATTATTTTTTTTTGTAAATGAATTTTATATTCCCTCAAAGAGAAAGAAATTGCTATTAAATTCACAGTACTGATTTTTTTGTTCCTACCAAATTATTATTTATTTCACAAGGTAAGTTTGATCCAAAAGGAAGAAAGATAATTAACATAAGAGATGTTGGTTCCCTGGTATCCATATTGAATTTCATTGTAGAGATAAGGATTCAATTTTTATTTTTTTTTTAATCCTTTTCAATAGTACTTCAATCATTCATTTGCCTTGTATGGATTGGGTTTTCGACGTTTTTCCGGATCTTAGGTTTTAAGAACTAAAAAACGGCGTGGCGCCTACAATTTTTTTTATTATATTTTTATTTCCCTCCCTGTTAATCGGCATTTATTCATTGAATTATTTTTATTTACTTCTTGATTAATTTTTAATTATTTAATTTTTGTTTTCATTTTTTTTTTGGTTGCTTCTTTTCCTACCCACCCCTTCTCCACTGAGTAGGGCATATATTTACGTTCCCGAAATTGGGTAACAAAGTGTGGCGCCCAACGTGGGGCCCTTAAAAATATATATATATATAAATAAAACGGTATAATAACAAAAGAAAAAAACTTAATAAATAGATAAATAATTTTGTTTTTATTTTTCGGTCCGTGGCAAAAAAAAAAAAATCGACATGGATGTCTATCGATTGGCAAAAGATGAGTTGGAGTACGAGCTCCAAGTTCGTGGTATAAAGGGAATTTCAGATGTTGAGGGGATGCGGAAGAAACTTAGGCCGCTTCTAAGACTTGAAATGGAAGGGAAGGTACCTTGGCCAACAGTAGTTATGACCGAAATTTCTGAGGTTGAAACATGCCAGAAAAAACTAGAAAAGCTTTTAGCGAAAATCAATTTGCTGGATGAGTCCTCGAGTGCAGGGGATCGGGCTAAAATCGATACTGGGCTGCAGCATGTATATAATCGTCTCGCGCGGGTCCATGTAGTGGAACCGCAGAATGTAGAGCGGAAGGAGACAGTGAGCGCATTTTGTCTCGAGCTTTTTGATTTGTTTGATTCGAAAAGTGCGGTTGAAGGAGAAGGTGTTAGGAAACAACCTGCCATAACCAAACCAATCAATTCGGAATCAGATAGGCAATCTAATCTCATGAATCGGGAGACAGAGGGTCAGCCTGAATTCTTTGAAACAAAAAGAATGCTAGACACTATAAGGGGGTCCCTTGATAATTTTAGTGGGAGTCGAGGAAGTCCGATGGGTCGGCTATTAGACGAATTAATCGCAAATCTTCTAGGGACTCTTTCGACTATGACTGTGTCAGGTACTGAGCATGAAAAACTGAAGTCTGAATATTTAAAAGAATCAGTCTCTTGTTTGCAAATATTCAACAATATCTGCAACGGAACGGGACTAGTAGATAAATCATCAGATATTAGTGATGCACGTGGCGAGGAAAGAACCTTTGGGATTAACAGATATCAGGTTCCAGTCAAAGATTGGGGCATTCGATTCCTTGGGGATGGTACAGGGCTAAGTGTAAACGCATTTTTGGAGGCTATCGATGAGATGAAATTAGCTAGGAACACCTCCGATTATGACCTCTTGTCCTCTGCTTACGATCTGTTCGGGGGAAAAGCGTTAATTTGGTATAAGGCTATGAGGCGACGGGTCAAGACCTGGTCTCAATTGGTAGCCGAGTTGAAAGGGGAATTTGAACCGATGGATTACTCTGAGAGATTGTGGGAGGAAATAAGAACGAGAACACAGGGCAGCGAGGAATCCATTGGCATATTTATAAGTGTAATGGAAAATTACTTTTACCGACTCCCATCTCCCCCAAATGAAGATGAAATGCTTAAGGTGATTAAAAGGAATTTACATCCGTACTACTTAAAGGGATTAGCCTTACAAAAGATAGAATCGTTGGAGACTCTTCGCAGACTGGGAAAAGAATTAGAGCAAACCCGATGGCGTGTACAAAACCACCGACCCCCTCCCGTTAATTGTGATTTGCTTGAACCGGACCTTGCCTACAGGCCAACCCTGCCTACCTCTCAGAATGACAAATACCAAAAATTACCGAGACCAGATAACAACCTAGCGAGGTCCTTAGACAGCCAGGAGCCAAAGAAATATGACTCGAATTGGGAACAGCGTCCAATACCGAGGGTGAAGTGCTGGAATTGTGGGGAGCCTGGCCATGTTTCACGAGAATGCCGTAAACCAAAGAAAAAATCATTCGAAGTATCGAAGCAGAGCCCTAATGAAAATAGGCCGGGAAACGCAGAAGGGGGGCGAACTTAGGAGGACGGAGTTCGCACAACCCCTTGATGTCCTACAGAAATTCTCCTGAATGGAAGGAGTGGCTGGATACGGTGCGGGAATTTACGGAACGGACAACTAAGCATCTCACTGCGCTACAAGGGAAGGATGACAGGCCTTACCTCTCTGTCAATATTTTAGGGATGAAGTTCGTGGGATTACTCGATTCTGGAGCCACAAGATCACTGCTAAGTCATGAAAGTTGGCAAAAGTTTTCTTCTCTGGGCATGGAACTTAAACCTCAGAAAGAAATCAAGATAGCACTGGCAGACGGATCATCTATTGAAGCTGCGGGTTCTGTGACGCTTCCAGTCGAGATTGGAGGAAAAGTTGCGGCACTGAACGTTTTGGTTATTCCAGGGCTGACAACGAATCTGATATTGGGAGTTGATTTCTAGCGAAAGGTTAAGGTCGTTCCAGACATATCACGAGGTACCTGGGAATTTTCTAACACCATTTCGGCAACTGAAACACCGTCTTTAGTAAGTCGGACTTCGTTGGATAGTAGCCAACAGAACCGACTCGAGGAGCTGATTGAACACTGGAGAGGAAAAGGAACTCCTAAAATCGGTTGTACCAGCCGAGTACAGCACGTAATAGAGACGGGCGACGCACGCCCAATAAAACAGCGCTATTACCCTGTATCCCCCCACGTACAGAAGATTTTGGATGCAGAACTTGAAGAAATGCTTAAGGACAAGACAGTCGTCCCTTCAAGAAGTCCTTGGTCGTCCCCAGTTGTTCTCGTTCAGAAACCAGATGGGTCGCATCGCTTCTGCGTGGATTATAGACAGCTGAACTCGGTAACGAAAAGAGATGCCTATCCGTTGCCATTTATTTCCCATATCTTGGACAGACTTCGAGACAGCAAATATCTTTCGTCAATAGACATAAAGTCGGCTTATTGGCAGGTTCCGCTGAGCCCCGAAAGCTGTGAGAAAACTGCCTTTACAGTCCCAGGGCGGGGGCTTTACCACTTTTTACGTATGCCATTTGGGCTCCACAACGCTCCAGCTACCTGGCAGCGTCTTATAGACGATATATTGGGTCCAGATTTAGAGCCATACGTATTTGTTTATCTGGATGATGTGGTAATCACGAGCCCAGAGTTTGAGAAGCATTTAGAGGTGTTAGAAGAAGTACTAAGAAGGTTATTCGAGGCAGGGCTCACTTTAAATTGGGAGAAAAGTCAGTTTTGCCGCTCGGAATTAAAATATCTCGGCTACGTAGTTAATGAGAATGGTCTGCAGGTAGACCCAGAAAAAGTTACCGCTATTTTGGATTTCCCAACCCCTAAAAATGTGAGGCAGGTCAGACGTCTGGTTGGGCTGGCTTCGTGGTACCGAAGATTTGTACCCCATTTTTCGTCTGTTATATCCCCATTGACAGAGCTACTGAAAAAGAACCGTCGGTGGCATTGGGGAGAGCAACAACAGAAAGCGATGGAAACCATTAAAGAGAAACTGGTATCCGCTCCTATCTTGACTTGCCCTGATTTTTCATTACCGTTTTTGTTGCAAACGGACGCCTCATCAACCGGACTTGGCGCCATTCTTTCCCAGGAAACCGAAGCTGGAGAAAAAGCAATTGCATATGCTAGTAGGGGATTAACCGCTACAGAACGTAAGTTTTCAACAACTGAACACGAATGTTTAGCGGTCCTCTGGGCAATTGAAAAATTTAGACCGTACTTGGAGGGAATGCCTTTCACTGTCATTACCGACCACATGGCACTGAGATGGCTTCAGAATCTCAAGGACCCCAATGGAAGATTGGCTCGTTGGGCGGTTAAATTACAGCAATATAATTTCGAGATCAAGCATCGACCCGGTAAACATAATGCTGCAGCAGACGCCTTGTCTCGTACGAGGGAATCCGATGCTGATATAAATGTGGTGGCTGTTGAATACCCGGACATGGACGCGTGGTACCTAAAAATGTTAAAGTCGGTCGAAGAGCGTGCGGCCGAATACCCAACTTGGAAAGTAGAGGGAACGAAGTTGTTCAAACGCATAATAGATCCCAAAAAGGTTCTCGGAGATGATAAGCCATGGAAAATTGTACTACCTAAATCTAAAAGAGGGGAAGTGCTAATGGAATATCACGATAATCCTTTATCAGGACACCTAGGCACTTTTAAGACTTTGCAGCGTATCAAAGAAATTTATTACTGGCCAGGCATGGCTTCAGATGTAGCCAAATATGTGGCTCGATGCCAGACATGCTTATCGCTGAAACCATCACAACAGACTCCAGCTGGATTAATGGGTGCTCAACGGAAAGTGACCCGGCCGTGGCAGATTATCACCACCGATATCATGGGACCATTACCAAGATCGACCCAGCAGAATAGGTATCTGTTAGTTGTCAGCGATTACTTCACCAAGTACTCAGTGTTGCTGGCCATGAGAGAAGCGACATCGAAAAAGATTGCCCAGCTAATTGAGGAAAGAGTCTTTTGCATGTTTGGAGTGCCGCAGGTAATCGTTTGCGATAACGGAGTACAATTTAAGGGTGCTTACTTCTTGAATAAGATGAAGGAGTACGGCGTAAACATATGGTTCACACCATTGTACCACCCGCAAGCAAACCCCACTGAAAGAATTAATCGAGTTGTCAAGACCATGATGGCATCGTATGTGCGAGACAATCAGCGGTTATGGGACAAAGACTTATATAAATTGGAATTTGCCCTGAAGACTTCAGTCCATGAGACAACGGGATTTTCACCCGCGTATCTAAATTTCGGGCGTGAGCTGCCGCGATCGGGGGATTATTACGAGGATAAAGTCAGTGGGCCATCAGATGTCGTAAGAGATAAAGAGGATCGTCTGGAAAGACTGAAAAAACTGCCGGTTTTGTTTCAAGAGGTCGAAGATAGGTTGGAGAGAGCCTATGAAAAGAGCTCGAGGAGTTACAACTTGCGAAGGCGGCCAGTATCATACAGTGTTGGTCAATTTATTTGGTGTCGGGCACATCCCCAATCTAGTGCGGTGGATTACGTATCCAGCAAACTATGTCCGAAATTCAAACGATTCCGCATCAAAAATAAGATATCGTCTGTAACATATGAGCTAGAAGATCCTTCTTCGGGTTGTTCAGCCGGAATTTTCCATGTCAAGGATTTTAAGATGGACCCCGGAGAACCCAGCGGTGGGGTGTGAAACTATTGTCTTGTTTTTATTACGCTGTCTAAGAACTACCTTGTAAATCTCTACTATTTACTATTCCTTTCTTTTGTTCGTATTTCTCGGTGAGTAACAGCGATGTTGAGATGGTATTTTGATGAGGTGATGATGACTGAATTAGTTATTCTTGCTTTTGAGGTTTTTTTTAAAGGTATAAGTAGTTACGGGTTAATAAACAAGATTTCTTTTTGTCTTAAGTTTGAGTCACTGGGTTTCCATTTTTTTTTTTTTTTTTTTATTATGAAAGGGGAGAGTTGTTACGGTGTAACAAGGTTTTTGGTATATTTTTTTTGGAAAAAAAAAATGGTAAAGGTTCAAGAGACCAAGGCCTTTTCTTCTCATTACAGCTTGGTCCGAACAATTTTTATTGTTAGTTTTGGTCATGATCTTTTTTTTCATTCGGTAGAAATTTTTTGCTTAAACAGGTTAGAATAAAATTTTGTAAATATTGGCCATAGTTTATATTGTGATTTAAATTAATTAACCTAGTGTTATAAAGCAATAAACAAAAGGGAACCAAATCGAGTGAGCTTAATAACTCGAAATTTAATAGCAATTTCATTAGAATATTTTTTTTATAGTTCGCTATATAAAATGTAAGATTAAATGTAAATTAAACTAGTATAAAATAAAATAACCGTTACAATATTAGTGGAATTCAAAGACATATTGTTTAAAGAAGTGAAAGTGAAGAAATATTAACTTATAACAACGAGCGCTACGTGATGGCAGAGAAAAAAAAAGACGAGCGGGGAGAGACAGTCGAGGCGAGGCGGGAGTTGTGACGGCTCTGCCGGATTTAAATTTTTTTCCTGAGTCTTTTTTTTTAAGTTCCAAAGCGAGTGTGGTAGCCGAGCATTACCCGAGGAGGGGACTTACAAGATCAGGAAAATCTGAGGCTGTTTTGGCGAGCAAAGAGCCAAAAAAATTGAAAATAGAAGAGGACTGGGGGCGAGCGACCGACGGGTGCACCCACCAACCAGCTAAGTTTCAGTTTTCTTTATTTTCAGAGCTCTGAATTAATATTTTAATTATGTTGGAGAGAAATGAATCTTTTTGTAATAATTTGAGGGAATAATAGTAGTTATGAAAATAAGAATAGAAAAGTAGCTTTTGTAATTATTATTAGTTAGTTTGTGTGATGGAGGAATTTTTTTTGTTTTGAGCATTTTTGCCTCTTATTGTAAATATTTATAGGGTTAATCAAAAGTTGGTTTTTTATGATTGTATTTGTTTAAAAAAAAAAATGTAAATAAATCAATATTAATTGCTTTTGATGTTCAATTATTTTTTTTTGTAAATGAATTTTATATTCCCTCAAAGAGAAAGAAATTGCTATTAAATTCACAGTACTGATTTTTTTGTTCCTACCAAATTATTATTTATTTCACAAGGTAAGTTTGATCCAAAAGGAAGAAAGATAATTAACATAAGAGATGTTGGTTCCCTGGTATCCATATTGAATTTCATTGTAGAGATAAGGATTCAATTTTTATTTTTTTTTTAATCCTTTTCAATAGTACTTCAATCATTCATTTGCCTTGTATGGATTGGGTTTTCGACGTTTTTCCGGATCTTAGGTTTTAAGAACTGAAAAACGGCGTGGCGCCTACAATTTTTTTTATTATATTTTTATTTCCCTCCCTGTTAATCGGCATTTATTCATTGAATTATTTTTATTTACTTCTTGATTAATTTTTAATTATTTAATTTTTGTTTTCATTTTTTTTTTGGTTGCTTCTTTTCCTACCCACCCCTTCTCCACTGAGTAGGGCATATATTTACGTTCCCGAAATTGGGTAACACCAGGTACCAATAAGCCAACAGGATAAGCCGTTCACAGCGTTTGAAGCAAATGGTAGGCTCTATCAATTCACGCGTGTACCTTTCGGTGTAACAAATGGTGTTGCCTGCTTCCAAAGAACCATCGATCAAATAATTGAAACTGAAAACCTAAAGGATACCTTCGCATATCTCGATGATGTAACAGTATGCGGGAAAAATAAAGAAGAACATGATCGAAATCTTAATCGATTTTTAGAGGTTACAAAAAAATATAACCTAACTCTGAATAAACACAAGAGTAAATTTTCACTTCAGAAAATACCAGTCCTTGGGTACGTCGTAGAAAATATGTCCATGCGCCCAGATCCTGAACGTTTAAGAACACTTTTGGATTTTCCGGTCCCCGCAGACAAACCTAGTCTCTTGGGATGTTTTCCTACTATGCTAAATGGATACCAAATTTTTCAGAGGAAGTTAGCTCACTGATTAATACTACTAAGTTCCCAATGAGCCCTCAAGCTCTCGATGATTTTAACTTAATTAAGAAGGAAATCGGTGATTCACGTATTTTTGCAGTGGACGAAGATCTACCATTTACTGTCGAAACGGACGCCTCAGAACAAGCTATAGCTGCCACGCTTTCTCAATCAGGAAGACCAGTTGCTTTTTTCTCAAAAACTCTAAATAGGACTGAACGGAATTTCCCCCCTATTGAGAAGGAAGCTTATGCTATTGTAGAAGCTCTACAAAAGTGGAGGCATTTCCTCATCGGTCGTCATTTGAAACTCATTACGGATCAACGATCAGTATCTTACATATTTAATCAGAAACACAATGGGAAAATCAAAAATAATAAAATGCTGAGATGGAGGTTGGAGCTTGCATCATATTCCTATGACATCGTTTATCGACCAGGTCGTGAAAACGTTGCAGCAGATGCATTCTCAAGAATCTCTTGTTCACTGTCGATGAAGGACGTCGAAAAACTTCACCAACTACATTGCGATATTGGACACCCGGGTATAACCAGAATGTTCCATCTAGTAAAATGCAAGAACCTACCATATTCACTGGAGGGTGTAAAGAGAACAATAGCCTCATGTTCGGTTTGCGCCGAGGTCAAACCTCGTTTCTATCAGAAACCACCGTCTAATCTGATCCGTGCTATGGCACCGTTCGAAAGACTAAACATCGATTTTAAAGGACCAATTCCGTCTATTACAAGGAATAAATTCTTATTGACAGTTATTGATGAATATTCAAGATTCCCTTTTGCGGTGCCATGCCCGGACATGTCTGCTGCTACTGTGATAAGAAGTCTTACCCTTATATTCTCAATTTTTGGCTTGCCAGCATTCATACACTCGGACCAAGGAACGAGCTTCATGTCAGCTGAACTACAAAACTATTCAGTTTCTCAAGGGATCGCTACAAGTCGCTCATCACCGTATAACCCACGAGGCAATTCCCAGGTGGAAAGGTACAACAGTATTATATGGAAGACAATATCGCTTATTTTGAAAGCTAAAAATCTTAAAACAGAACAATGGGAAAGCGTAATACCAGAAGCTCTCCATTCAATCCGTTCCCTTTTATGTACTTCACCACCTGAAAGGAGGTTTAAACATCCTAGGCGGTCTTTCTATGGAATTTCTAAACCAGATTGGCTTATGAACCCGGGCCCTGTTTATGTTAGAAAACAAAATAGGGTTAGCAAATATGAGCCATTGGTGGAAGAGGCTCATTTAATTGAAGCGAACCCTGATTATGCCAGAATCATCAACCCAGATGGCAAAGAAGCTCTAGTATCTACCCGCCATATCGCAGCTCCTCCTAAATCTGTTCTGAAACAACATACTGAAACGGTGAAAGAGAGAGTTGACAAATTGAATTCGAGAGGGCTAGATGAACAGGTTAATGTAATCGGAGAGTCTGAGAGAGAAAAAGAAGTAAAATCAAAGAACACTCCAGTCCATGAACCGGCTACTGATTCAGAAGTTGTTCAAGAACTTGACGAACTAAAGAGTGAACAGAAACCCGAAGCAACTAACGCCCCAGCAACAAGAGGATCACCGACTAGTCCTACTCCCAGGCAATCATATAGAAACAGAAAAATTCCTGCTTATCTTTCGGACTATGTACTAAAATAAAAGATGGGGTGAATGTTATGTAAATAACATATGATAATTATTCAACAATTATCATAATATTGTTTGTAAAAATACTAATTCAATTTTTGTCAAATAAAGCCTTTCTATACAAGGTATATTTTCCATAACAACCGCAAAATCTATAAGTAGATCAAAAGTTGACCTGTTTACTATCTTCAAATAGAAATTTCGGTTCAAGTCACAGTGAAACGCCCCTTCATTTGATGCATCCTCTTTCATTATTGAATAGCTCCTGGGAACGGAAAACAGATCTACACTGCACGATTATTTGTTATCGTAGGGGATGATTAATTTAAAAATAAATAAATTGTATTTAAAAATTAATGTGTTACATTTTTGAATTTATTTATGCACTTAGGTAGGGACTTTTTAAAATCCTAGGTGACTAAAAGAGTTTTGTCCAAAGGTTTAAAATTAGAAGAAGCTACTTTTTCCAAATCCATTTTTTAATTTTCGTAGTTACATAAATGACAGCCCTAGTTCCTATTATCGCATTTAATACTCAATAGCCAATATGAGCGTTGCATAATCGAAACCTAATGATGCCGCTGGTTACAATAAATTTATTGTAATATAAATTTTTTGTATACTTCTTTCGACTAATATCGGTTTATCAGTAGTCCATTTCTTCGAACTGAGAGATTTTCGAAGAGTACACTTCATCAGACGCAGAGGTGTTGCAACCGTTCTCATCATCAGCTTCTTCGTCTTCGGAGTCCAGGGGGACCTTTGTTCTCTTCTTAGTACTTATCAGTTTCTTTTTTATTACCAATTCCTTGCCCTTTACACTCTTCCTTACGTCGGTTCTACTTGGTGACCCGGAGTTCAGAGTTTTCATTATCGCTTGTAGGTTTCTTCTCCGAGTATTCAAGGCCACTTCTTCTAAGTTTCTCTGATGTTTAACGTCGTCTATGTGACGTTCCAAATCGATACTGTTAATTATTGTGTCGCAGTAACTGCAGAAATATTTATCCGCGATGTTAGCTGGAATCTTTTGCAGTTTTTCGGGTGTATAATCTTCGCAATCAGATCCTCCATCTTCGTTTTCTAAAGATTCCTCGTACATTTCATAGCTTTCGCTGTACTCCCAGTCACTAATCATTTTACCAATATCAAAACCTTTTCCAAACTTATAATAAAAGGTTAGTACATATGTTGTTGCACTACAAATAAACTCTGAAACAACTGTGATTCTATGATTAAATAAATAGAATCGAAATTTTTAATGAATAAATATTTTTGGTAACATACCAAAAACTTAACTGTCTGGTCTAAAAACTGATGAATATTGGCTGGTTTGATTATTGTGGACCGTATGTACGTAAAATAATGGATTTGACTTAACGTAGAATAAAGATATTCTTCTGAAATGATGGGGTATATTATTTAGAGTGTATATTATTTAGTAATATATTTCGGATGGGGTGTGGCCCTGAAAAAATATACTATGGCTAATCCTTTTAGTCTAATTTTAAATAAGTGGAAAAATATGAATATGTGAATACAGACGTGATAGTTTGAAGTGAAACTGACGCGCTGATTAAAGTACAAATAAATTATTAAAATAAGGTTGCATCTCGGTTTTTCCTGGTGAACTTTTTGAAATTAATTCCTAATTATTTAATAAATGAAGTAACTCACTCATTGTTGCGCAGGCCAACTCATTCCCCCTCAAATCACCTTTTCATGAGTTGATCGGTTCCACTTCTTGATTTTTTGGATTTAAGTATGAATTAAAAAATGTGATCACAGGCGCACAGCTAGCTCAAATCTAGTTCGGGTAACTAGTTCGGTTTCTAGTTCTAGTAGTTGCAAGCCACAAGTTGTAGCAGGGACGTGCAAAGTCGCGATCTGAGCGATCCGAGATAAATATTTAGCATTATTTATGTATATTATAAAATACGTAAAATTATATTGATAAAAAGTTTTTATAAAGTTTTAGCAATACAGGCCTAATTTATTAAGCCGTCTTCACCTATGATTCGTCGAGTATCTATAAAATCAAGACTCAACCATTACATTTATTTATAGTTTTTGTTTTACTAAGTGGCATTGAAGATTAGAAAGTACAGATGATTCAACTATTAATAGTTTTAGTTAGTAATTAAAATAACTCTTACACAAAGTAAAGAAAAATCAGCCAACATTTTAACAAAAACGAAAGAAAAATATGCACGGTAGCCTTTTTGTAAAAGTTCTATCTAATGGATTAGTTGTTGCTTTCTGCTAATTCAATAAAACTCCCCCCCCCCTTGAGTTTTATCAGCTTGAACATTATTACCCATACATTTCTCTATTCTGCCTTTCCCCATATTTTATGAGGAAGGCCTCTCGTCGAGTACATATTGCAGGTTTAAATAAAACTATTTCGTGTTTAGGTGACACCTAAATATGTGAATATACTCGTAGTTGATAATTTTATGAGACCTTTCTCCTTCCCCGGTCTGACTGTGATGCGTGGATCTCGGTATGAGTATGCTTTGAATGAAAGACGTGACCTCTACCCCTAGATCACTTATAAGCAAACGCCCAGTACTTACTATACTTTTATGAAAACCATTTACGTAAAGGGAATAAACTTCCTGGAAGTGCCAGCATCCTCGTTCTTTTCTTCTTATTTCTAATTCAGAGCTGTATTGTTCAGCTGGTTAAGGCCTATTTACACACATCAGTGACGGCACCGGCAAATAATCCGTCCGGCTTGTTTTGAGATATTCTTCCATGTATTTCAGATGAGTCTGTTTCCACACAACCGGCACAGTACCGTATCAGTGAAGGCAGTGCCCCGTCAGTGATCCATCAGTGAAATTTAGGTTAGTCCTCACCGATATTTTTATTTTTTCACTGACGGATTCAAACAGTGATTTTCTGAATTAATTTGATTAATGACGAAAAACGCATCGTATTGGTGCGTTTGTATCCTGTGCAGTACCTACGATCTGGCAAACCCAAGGTACATGGAAACTGAATTCAAAAACACTATTTGGATAAAATTAGAGAGGAAATGAAAAAAACTGGTAAGTAAACACAAATTTATATTAGTCTAATTTCTTTAAAGTTGTTTATAGTTATATATTATTTTGAATTAATTTATCTCTAAAAAAAAAAATCAATTTAACGTAATCGCAGTATATAACCAAAATCCAATATCATTTTAATGTTTAGATTTACCAACAGATTTACAATGGGTCGTTCATTCATGAAGATCTTTATAAATTATTATTTATATTTTATATTTCCAATAAAATATATTTGTTTTGTTTTGATTAAAATCGAAGAATGGCAATTTTTAAAACACGTAAACGCAAATAGCTCAAGTACTATTTGTCCTAGAAAGATTAACCTTGTATCAATTAAAATTTTTCATTGTACCAATCTGAATAATGTATATATTTTAATATCCGATTTTGGATTGTTTATGGATGGAGCAAATAATGGAAATGCCTCATCAGCAACTATAACGTATGGTGCTGCAATATTTGTGTTTGGTACCACAGCATTTTCCGGCACATTCATTGACGTTTGTTGAAGTATTTTACCTAAATTTGAATTAGTGAAAATTCCCCCATCGCTATTTTTTCTAGGGAGCTCTTGCAAAACCAGATGGAATAACATGAGGGACAATTTCAAAAAGTCTCTGCGAAAAACTACTACAATGAGGCCAGAAGGCTAAAAGTGTGATGCTGTATAAGTACGCGGAACACCTGAGCTTCTTGAAGGCATATTTCGATGAGAGAAAGACCGAGAGCAACATAAACCGGGGCTTCTCAGATGACGAAGGTGATGAATATATGGTGAATTCAAGCATCAATGAAAATACTAAAAAAAAGTGAAAAAAAACGAAGTTCCTTTAAACGAAATTAATCAACATTCAAATGCCCAAACTTCAAGTAAAATCCGATTTTGGATTGTTTATGGATGGAGCAAATAATGAAAATGCCTCATCAGCAACTATAACGTATGGTGCTGCAATATTTGTGTTTGGTACCACAGCATTTTCCGGCACATTCATTGACGTTTGTTGAAGTATTTTACCTAAATTTGAATTAGTGAAAATTCCCCCATCGCTATTTTTTCTAGGGAGCTCTTGCAAAACCAGATGGAATAACAAGAGGGACAATTTCAAAAAGTCTCTGCGAAAAACTACTACAATGAGACCAGAAGGCTAAAAGTGTGATGCTGTATAAGTACGCGGAACACCTGAGCTTCTTGAAGGATTATTTCGATTAGAGAAAGACCAAGAGCAACATAAACCGGGGCTTCTCAGATGACGAAGGTGATGAATATATGGTGAATTCAAGCATCAATGAAAATACTAAAAAAAAGTGAAAAAAAAACGAAGTTCCTTTAAACGAAATTAATCAACATTCAAATGCCCAAACTTCAAGTAAAACGCTAACAACACAAACGGACTTCTTACGACGTTCTACTACACCTAAAAAATAAATAAATAAACGGCTAAAAACAACAGTTAAAACAGCCGCTTCCACTGTAATGGAATATCTCCTAAAGCAAAACGAAACTAGCAGTCCTTGTGCACAATCCCCACTTGATCCTGTTGATGCCTTTCTAAATGGGGTAGCTCCTGCTCTAAAAAAATTACCACCACGATACTGGTACTATGGCAAGGAAGAAATATTTGCAACCGTACAAAAGTACGAGAACATATTGCTCATGGAGGAAGAAGCAAGATCTCAGTCAACTCAATTTTCCGCTCCTACATATTCCGGAGCGCCTTCCACTTCAAGAGGAATTCAGCATATTCTTAATATGGGTGAAAATCAAAATCTTGGTCATGAAAGCAACCATATTAGGAAATTTGGGGCATAAAAAAAAAAAAATAAAAATGAACATTTATTATTCTAGTTTATTTAAAATTGATTTAATAATAAAACTGTTTTAACATTTTTTTTTTCTAATACTATTTCATATTTTTTTACCTAATATTTTTTTTTTTACTTTATGTTGTGTGTTTTATTCTATCCGACTTACCTTAAACAAACGGAGAGCCGTTCTCTTGGATAAATTGATTTTCCCCAGTGTGTCCTGCTTTTTCAAATTCGCTTCCAGTTTGCATAAGAGAATGTTCATTCATAAAGTTTGCTCTTTCGTCCATCAATTCCTTATAGAGTGCAGCGTATTCTCGTTCTGTTTGTCTTTTTATCCAAGTCTGATTAACCCACTGTTTCCTAACTTGTTGGTTCTCCTCTTCATCCAGAATAAGTGCAATCATTAGTAACTCTTTTTTAGAAAATCTGGGTCATATTTAGCAACAATGCATGTAATTTTTAGCTGAGAAAAAGTACTGACTGGTGCCGGTGACGTTACGGTTGTGTGTGAATCGAAGGAACTGAGAGATTACAGGAAGTTGAATCACTGACTGGTACCGTCACTGTGCAGTCACTGATGTGTGTAAATAGGCCTTTACAAGCTCTCGCAGCCTTCCTCCCGTATTCAGTGAACGAAAATTGTATGCTATTATTTCTCATTAATTTTAACCAATAGCATTCTATATATACCTTTATGTTTTAATATTTATAAGATAGAAATCACAACCTTCTGCTGGCAGTTTTAGGAAAATAAATTTATACGCATGCCGGTTTATACAGTAAGCTTCTTATGATACTTGCAAAATTAAAGCAACATTAAGAAAATTGGCCTGCTAGATTAGCCAAGCAATAAAGGATTGGATAAAAATTGTGTTAGTTGGAGGCTAAATGGTACGGACAGTTATGGTGTGGGTGAGGGGAGGGACTTACTTCAATGTGAGATCATTTGCCTTTAGAGACAGATGCTTTACATATTCTGTTAATGCAATATTCAATTGTAAGTTATCAAAAAAAAATTTCTTGTGATGGAAAATCCCATAAATGTAATGTTTCGCCCCTAAAATGAGGTTATTATAATATTATTTATATTTTAAAGATTTTTTTATAAATGACTCACTAAGACTGACTACCCATTGTTCAAAATAATATTAATTGTTTCCCGTAAAACATTTTCTTAAGTTGGCTGCTATCATTTTATTTTATTTAGTTTTTACTTTCACTTACCTATATATGAAATATATAGTAAGTGGAAGTATTGCGATCGTGAAAAATTTCGACTTCCGGTTTTCAACGGAAATACACGTTTTGGGGTCCCCTGAGTCCAATTAACCAAGTCCCGCGAAATGGTCTGTGTGTGTGTGTGTGTGTGTGTGTGTGTGTGTGTGTGTGTCTGTGTGTGTGTGTGTGTGTGTGTGTGTGTGTGTGTGTGTGTGTGTGTGTGTGTGTGTGTGTGTGTGTGTGTGTGTGTGTGTGTGTGTGTGTGTGTGTGTGTGTGTGTGTGTGTGTGTGTGTGTGTGTGTGTGTGTGTGTGTGTGTGTGTGTGTGTGTGTGTGTGAACAGACTAGCTCAAAAACTATAAACCGTGCGAACCTGAAATTGGGTATTTAGTGTATGTACATGCCCGCGATGTGACAGCGAAAATTTCATCAAAATTGCTCAAAGGAGGGGGTACTTTATTTAATAACTTTTTAAGTATTTTTCGATTTTCTCAAAAACGGCTCTAACGATTTTGATTAAACTGAGTATTTGATCTATTTATATGCCCAAGATACGACTGTAAAAATTTCATCAAAATTGATCAACCAGAGGGGGTACTTTACTTAATAAATTGTGTCCCACTTTTGTGTTTTTTTCCATTTACCCAAAAATGGCTTTAATGATTTCAATCAAACTTGGTATTTAGTATATGTATGTGGCCGCGATGTGACAGTAAAAATTTCATCAAAATTGATCAATTGGAGGGGGCACTTTACTGAATAAATGTTGTCTCATTTTCACGTGTGTTTTTTATTCACTCAAAAACGGTTTTCACGATTTTGATCAAACTGAGTATTTGATGTATTAACATGCCCCAGATATGACTGTAAAAATTTCATCAACATTGATCAAATGGAGGGGGTACTTTACTTAATAAATTTTGTAGCATTTTCACGTGTGTTTTAAATTACTCATAAAAGGAAAAAATAAGAAATGAATGTGGAAAGATTTGTGACTTTGTGAAGTGGCAATTAACAAAACACGTCAATTTCTAATCTAAATAAGTTGGTAAGTGAAAGTTGTGTGTTGCGCGCACGCACCAGATTTTTTTTTTTTAGAATCAGTTTATATAATCATTCAAGTTTCAGTTGTAGGAATTGACTTATTTATTTTAGGTACGCAGTTTTCTTATTTTATTCACACCGGATAGTTTCTGACAATCTTTAAGTTTTCTGTCAGTCAATGAATAATGTTGTATATCAGTCATTAGGAAGATTAGTAAGTAACCTTCGGCATACCTTTCTATCTTGTGTTTAGTATATATACTGAGGTGAGAAGACGGCTTCTACTTGAGCCTCTTTTGGATATGGTTAGTTCTAATCATGCCTTTATAAGGGGTTAGTATATCCAGGCATTATTATCATGTATTATTTCACTAATGATATACAAAGGTCTTAACATGTTAAGTAATGTTGGTGACGTACGACAGAACCTTTATCATTTTCCTAATTTTTTTTGTTTACTGAAAAGTTTATTGTGGACAAATAACAGCAAAGATATAGTTTTCTGAGCTCATAGTTATTGAAGTATTTTTCAAATCCTTCGCATGCTCCCATTTGAATCGACTTTTCTTGGGTTACTATAATAATACGAGAGCTAAATGTTCTTTTGGAACTAACTGCAACTCTTAGGTTATGATCAGTTCCGTTTCTTTAATTCAAGAATACGTAGGAATGAATCGGAAAAAAATATTTATTTACAAATTTATATTTGATAACATGTAATTTATAGTTAATGATCTTTTATTTACAGTTTCACATTTCCCGATTTCTGCTACAAAATTCTTTCAGGCTTATAACGGGAGCATTTAGGCTTTATGAGATCATTAAAAATATTTAAATACGTGTTTGCATAATATTCGGTTTAACTTTTATTTTTTTAATTTCTTTTCCTGATAAATTTTTAAAGAGCTAAAAATATTATCTATTATCGTAGAATTGGAATAAATGAAGTGAAAACACAGTTTAATTAAACCGCCTACATAATATCATTTCAGGGACCCCCCCCCCTCTAGGCCTCTGCTCCCTTTCCTCTTGAATAAGAAACTCGGTTAGGTTTGCAAATTTATGCGCTCTGCTATTACCAACTGGAAGATTGGATTATCTTATGTGCCTTACCAATTCTCCCTCTAACGTGGAACGGCTAAAGGTTCAATTCAGGTGTTGGGGGACAGATTTTCTGGGATATTTGTATCGCTTAGGGTGCATGAAAAAATTCGATTCAACTATAGTCGAAAATTCTTATACTATATTTGAAATATAATTACATCAAATATTATTTGTGGAAGGGTGCAGTCAATTTGAAATGTGGAAATATATAAGAAGGGTTCTTGATGAATGAATTGATAGATGAATGCTTGGCAAACTTTTGTAAATATCAATGACCAATGAGCCTCTTTCCGTGATTGGTGATCTGCTCTTCTCCACAGCTTTCGAAATTCAGATTCTTACTTGGTGACCGACCCGTGCATTGAAGTTCCCAAGAATGATGTATTACTCGCTTCCTCACACCTTCTCCAACGCGAGCCTGAAATCCACTAGGATTTATCCTTTATCTTTATAGGCTTATTATCCCAGGACCTGAGACATCCATGCCCACGAAACCTCAGCGTAACATTGCCTTTGTGTTGATTTTTTATCAGGACTCACACACCCATGTGTGTTCGCATATCTCTTTTTACTCTACTCCAGATGTGCAAGTACTCGCCTAACCGTTTCTGACACTTTTCATTCAATTTCGATTCTGTACGTGGTACCTCACACAGTCCGGAGGCATATCTTCGCAATATAATAAATATATTTAATGCATTAGTATTAAATAATTCCGCTTTCAATAATGAATGCTCTTTAAACAATATGATGGGTGCCTTCCGCAACACGTTACGGATCCTTTTGGACGAGTGATATAAAATTCCAACTGATTCAAAACTTTCTATCAAAAACATTACCCTACCTATGGCCGAAATCTGGTAATTATGTTCAGTGCTAATTATACAATCCGAAGAATAATAGGAATAAATAAATATTGAATGGATGTATTAATGATAATTCTTTTGTGGGCTGAATGAGTTTAGTAATGTATCGGAGTGATGTGTATGATAAATAAAATAAAAAACATAGGGATGGGGTGCGGGATATCCCGGGATTACTTCCAACTGACAGGGTCGGTTGTCACTGTTCTCTCCCGCATTTAATCATGTCCCCTTCGTAGAAATTAGCTTCATTTTCTGTGTTAAAAATGTTTTCACATCCCCAAAACATAACATTACTATTTAAATTCTTTAATATATAAAATATTCATAATAATTTTATTGATGATACAATCTGATATTATTATTTTCAAAAAACGAAATAAGAATTGACCAATTTCTACGAAAAAATGCGAGGTAAAAAATGTACAGATTGTTGAGGTGTATTTCCCGTTACGAAAAGTTACAAATTGGGGAAAAAGTATAAGTCTAAGACTTCACAAACCATTCTCATATATATATTAGGAAGAATCATGCATGCAAACCATCTTTTCATGTATGTATATAAATCGTGTCACGATGGTTGCCAGGGGTAAAATCAGAAACTACTCAACCGATCTTTATAAAATTTGGCTCATTTTTGTGTAGTTTTGTACAACTTAATAGATTGGATAGTTTTTACCTTGATTATTGGCCTCAATATTTCATTCATTGCACATTAATTGTTTATTATAGTATAATTGAGTGTAATTATTTGTAAGTTTTAAAAAAATTTCAACAGGTAGCGAAGGCAAGTTAAAATTGCCACAACACTTTATTTTCTGTAGGTATTTAGAGTGGCTAAACATCCAGTAGCCAAATCCTATTTTTCCTGCTTCGGCTAGGTAAGTCTGTGGGTAATTATGTGTCGCGTGTTAACATGTGGGGAAATCGTCGAATCTATCTATGACAGCAAACGAAAGGTTTACCAGAAACCCTAATAATTAAGAAACATTTAAATTATTATTATAAAACGTAATAAATTAGCCTTTTCTATCACATTCATAATGTTCAATTTTTATCCAATTATATTTTATACAAGCTGTATATACCCGTTTCACCCGGAGAATTTCATTTTTTAAATCTATAAAATCTATAAACTGAGACTTTTATCGACTCAATTCGATTTTGTCGATTTTGTAAAAACCAATGCTAAGCGAGATCAAAACGATTATTATAACAATTAAGAATATACCCAGAGATCGGCTGAAGTTATGCAATTTTAATATGGACAGGTGTTCGCACCTGGTCTGAAAGAACCACTGAGCGAAATTTGGAGAATTTAGGACAAACGGTATGGATTTCTATAAAGAAAAAACATAATTTCATCTTTATATGCATAGATTATAGCTGTATATCCCGGTTTCACACGGGGAATTTCATTTTTTTTAAAGAAACGGTCGATTTCGTAAAAAAAAAAAAAAACATTGTAAAGTGAGATCATTATGATTTTTATAACAATAAAGAATATCAGCTGAAGATCGGCTGAAGTTATGCAATTTTAATATTGACAGGTGTTCGCACCTGGTCTAAAAGAACCACTGAGCGAAATTTGAAGAATAAAGAATATCAGCTGAAGTTATGCAATTTTAATATGGACAGGTGTTCGCACCTGGTATCCAAAACCACTGGAATTTAGGACAAACGGTATGGATTTCTATAAAGAACAAACAAACAAACAAACAGAATTTCAACTTTATTTATATAGATGTTTTGTACAGCTGTAAGAATTTACTACCGCTCAGTTATCGGTTTTGATAACCTGTTGCAGGAAGATCCTATCGATATGATAACTAATCTCATCATGTGTTGCATTCTGAATTTATTGTATACGAAAGCGAAGCGTTGCTGTGGCTCAGTAGCTATAATGCGTTGAATTAATTATATCATATTCTTTTTAATTCAGTCAAATCAAAATTCACTGATAAAGATAGCGTTCCAGCTAATCTAAAAACCAATGGGATTTAAAATATAATTTTACGCCAAATTTGAAATTGTTTCTTAAAGAATTTAGAAGGTTTAAAGTTTTTATTTTTATATCTCATATTTATATTTATTTATATTTTATAGTATTTGACTATTAATGATATAGACTATTAATGATTGACTATTAATGATATAGACTATTAATGAACTAATATTTGACTATTAATGATATAGTATTAATGATCCATTTATTTAGCACTTATTGGACTATTTCAGCAGACGCGAAATTAAATATAAGTAACATATATGTAAAAGGAACTAATAAAGTATATAATTGGAATAGGGTTTAGTAAAAAAACAATAGAAACTTAGCTAAAATGTGCCAACTTAATCTTTTGTCCTAATATGTATTAATTAAATTCAGAATATAGCACATGATAATATGAGATATCGTCTACTTGTTGAGGTTCTACCTGAAACAGGTTATGAAAAGCGAGCAACCTCAAACCATGCTGAATGTTACATGCTACTTATTAAAACAAAAAAAATTAATTATATGAATGAGATAGATAACGTTGTTATAAATGTTTACAACAATAAAGTACATTTTTTATTATAAGAATTCCCAATTTCTATTAACTCTAGTGCTAATAGGTGTACCGTTATTTTGCTGTTTATGCTGTTGTATGATTTTAACCTGTCTTTTGCTAAAACAATTAGATTCCATCTTTTCATAATCGACACATAATGGCTCGTGGAAAAAACGTGGATTTTTCTGGTACAAGCAGGAGAAAATAAATTTATACTTACCCACCCTAAATATCAAAAGAAATGAATTTTTGAGTCAATAAATAAAATTACACCGCCATTTCTTGGAAATTTATAGAACTTACAAATATCACACTGTATTAGGGCCTATTCACACTATCGGTTTCGCGCCCGGTCCGCTCTCGCTCTACCCCATTCACACTAGCGCTCCGCTCCCGCTCCACTCCCGGTCCGCTCTCCTAATGTCTTACCATATTCACACTATATAATTTTACACCGTTCAATTTTGAAAGGATTAAGCTATTAAAGCCATTAATAATCGAAGTTGTGTCTGTATTCGGATTTTAATTAATGATTAACTTTCAGTTATTTAAGTATTCATTTATTCTTCAATTTTATGGCCAAAAAAAAAAAAAAAAAAATCAATTTTTCGTTTGTAGAAATAGCTGGTAAGTGTACTTTTCTTGATGAAGAAGATAATATTATCAAAAAATATAATAAGAAGAATATATTGCAACACAATGATAATTATTAATAATAATTATAAATTAATTTAATTAATGGTGAAGAAATAATTTAAATTTTTTTCGGAATGTATTCGAATACGCTTGAAAATTTCAAGTTGAAATCGGTAAATGCTACAAATTTACCGATTGTGTTCTCTTCTTTTCCTGATTAATATTTTAATTATTTTTTGCTTTAATATATTTTTTGTTAATGATCTGACATTTTTCATAATATACTGCATTTTTATTCGTTTCAAATTAAACGTTATTTTATAATAGCAATGAGTATGTAGTCAATAAATAAATCAGTGACCATTTTTTACGAGTACATTAATTCATAGCAAAATATATCTCAAACATAACATGATTTTTTCACGTCAAAAAACCGCGCGTATTGTTGGTGATTTTTTTTTTTTTTTTTTTTTTTGTTTTTTATCATTTCAAGCGTATTCGAATACATTCTGAAAAAAAATTTAAATTATTTCTTCACCATTAATTAAATTAATTTATAATTATATATATATATATATATATATATATATATATATATATATATATATATATATTTTAAAGTTGAACTTTTTTGGCCGTAAAATTGAAGAATAAATAAATACTTTAATAACTGAAAGTTAATTATTAATTAAAATCCAAATACAGACGGTTTCGATTATTAATGGCTTCAATCTTGAACGGTGTAAAATTATATAATGTGAATATGAAAAGACTTTAGGAGAGTGGAGCGGGAGCGGAGCGGGAGTGGAGCGAGAGTGGAGCGAGTGTGGAGCGGGAGCGGAGCGAGGCCAATATTGTGATTAACCTCTCTCTATTCCTCTTTAGAATATTATGCCAGTGAGACCGGACCTAGAGCGGAGCGGGAGCGGAGCGCTAGTGTGAATTGGGTAGAGTGAGAGCGGACCGGGAGTGGAGCGAGACCGGAGCGGTACCGATAGTGGAATTCTCTGTCTATTTCTCTTTAGAATATTTGAGCGGACTGGGAGTGGAGCGGGAGCGGAGCGATAGTGTGAATCCGCCCTTAATGTAGTATTATAAGCATTTAATTTACAATAAAAGAAATATTGAAGCCAATAATCAAGATAAAAAACTATTCTATCTTTTAAGTTGAACAAAACTATAGACAATGAGCAAAATTTTATAAATATCAGTTGAGTAACAAACAACAAAAAGGTTATGAAATCGACACTTGACGCCATGCCAATAAATCGAAACACGAAGCAACCTACTTTATTTGCAATAATTCGCAATAAAAGAAAATTTGATTCAATAATCAGGATAAAAACTATCCTATCTTTTAAGTTGGACAAAACTATACACAATAAGCCATATTTTATCAAAAATCAGTTGAGTAGTTCCCGATTTTACAGGACACGAGATTGTTATATATCTGTATAAAGATGTATAATTGCAAAAGATTAATTAGGTATATATTTGCTTACTGTCTATGGTGATTTTACTAATCCTTATTCCAATTATATTCTTTATTATTTCATTTTAAATATGTGTTATTTAAATTTAATCTCGCCTCTGTTGATATAATCCAGTAAGTGCTAAATGAATGGATCATTTATACATACTAAAACTCTAACCCTGCAAAATTCTTTACCAAACATTTTTAAATTTGGAGGAAAGTTCTATTTTAAATCCCGTTAGTTTTTAGATTAGCTGAGACTGCTTTTTTGTTCAGTGAATTTTGATTTGACTGAATTAAAAAGATTAGGATACAAATAATTCAACACATTATAGCTACTGAGCCTCAGCAAAGCTCGTTAAAGATAAAAATGTACAACTGATATAGAATGTTATACGATACATTGAAGTGAACAATAAAAGCTATAATTTAGATTTTACTTGTGTGTTCGACAAAAATATCTGGCTGACTTTTTCATATATAAATTTTTTTCTAATTGATGAAGTATTTTTAGGCTTTCATTTTTTTCAGGAAAGTGGAACCAGGAAGGATAAGGACATTTTATTAAAAAGTACATATCAATATGGGACTAAAATACCCACGAATCAATTATAAAACACAAATGCATACATAATATATAAAAATATATAATAAACAAACATATTCTGCTTATTTTTATATTTTGCTAACAACTTCTTTTTTTTTTTATTACAAAGCGTTATACAACAATAAGTATTTTAACAATTAATTTAATAAGAGTATCAGGTATCAGAATGGACAGAATGCGATGCAAATGACATATTCCTTATAATTAGCAATAACCGTAGATAATTTATAAATACTGACGCTCATTAATGATGTTAGTTGATCGACAGTTGAAGCACAATTGAAATTAATTGATGCCAAACTGTTGCCAAGAGTATCTTATAAACTTTGGACTAATAAGGAGGGATAAGGACCGATTTGCTACACGATGAAACGACGAACTTTCGAAGTCCTCGATCGTACATAACTGTTGTTGGACGTGAATTCACTGTTGTAATACTTTATTTGTTTTTATCTTATATATATTTCAGTTATATATATTCCCTTACGTCATGTTTCGTTATTGTAATATCATTAATTCCATCTCATTCCTATGTTTCTCATATGCTAAGCAGGAGACCGATTTATTTATCTTTTTTCCAACGTGTAAATGTGCTCTACTCTGAAATATTGGTCACCCGTGATATATCTTGATGTCGCCCATGATTCGGCCAAGAAAACATTCAGAACCACAGCTTTTCACTATTGGAGACCTTCCTGACAAACAGAGGTATGAATTACTGTTGTATATATATTTTCAGTAAATGGAGACTTCATTAATAGTGTTTATATAACGGAAGAGTGGTCTGGGCCTCTCTCTCCTTCTTGGGCTTATAAAAGCCGAGGCAGGGCGCTGTCGGGCCATTGGTTGTGCCTTGTAAATAATGCCGGCATAAATCGAAAAGGCTGTGAAAGGGGTGGGGGTGCCGAGAGCAAAACAGACTGCTCAGCCCACTTTAATGCTATTTGTTATTTCTACTCCCTCTCTTATGACCTTACTACACACAGGATATGGGCTCTCTTTCCCACCACAGAATGGAATATATTCTAGATCTGCTTTGGTTTGCCTCTTCTTTTTTTTTTTTTTTTTTCCGCTTCCTCGGATTCCCATCCTCGCTTCCACCGGCACGTATATTAACTTCATGAGTTATAATGATGGCAGGCTCTCTCTCCTTCCGCGTACAACTTCCTGATTCCTGGGATGGTTCCGATAGAGCCGTGAACCGTGGACGGTTGCCAGTGTTTCTAATGAAGTAAGCACTACCTTTACCTGACAATTATATTCAGCTTCAACTCACTGTATACGAGACCCTTTTTTAATCAAGCATTACCTGCGCTTGACATTGTTTAGTAACATTTTACTAATTGAGCATAAATATAATATTAATAAAAACGTTTTTCAAAGTGATTCTGCAAAATAAAATTATGAGTATACCTCAGCAAGATTATATTTTATAAAATACTAATCTAAGATCTAAAAATAAGGTGCAACCTTACATTCCTAGGCCTCGATGGGAGTTTATATAAGTATTAATGTTTATTGTTAAGTTATTTTAATATTTTTTATTTTACCGAAAAATAGAGTCTAAAAGTATGAAGTATAAAAGAATACCTTGCACCAGAATAAGATTAATAAATATCAGATGAGAGAATTTGACATAAATTAGTATAGCAATGTTGAGATGAGTTCTGATTAATGTTGCTTGTTATCATAGCCCTATATATATAGTTTAAAATAAATATTTTGAAAATAATTTATACTTATATTTTTTTTCTATAGTTGAATAAAATGCAAAAAGCATTCTTAAGGTGTTTAATTATGTGCAGGTATCGCCCTGAAAGTATAATTTTAAAATATATACAGCAAATGGTTAAACTTTTGGAATTAATCAAATAGATTTTGTACGCAGTCAAAATCAAAACACTTCAAAAGTATTTTAACTTGTTTTAAATTATTAAATCGAAATACATAATTATTCTTCAGTCACGATGGTCATCGCCGAAATGACGCAGATATCTCGGAAGGGACTTGAGCTGAATGGCTGTAAAGTTTATCGCTGAGGGGGCATTAGCAACTTTGCCTAGGCAGGGGTAGCTTTAATAATTAAAGGGGGGCCCGGAGCACTATTAGCCAGGAGATGCAAACACAATAAACTTAGAGCTGTCAGAGTTCGGGGTGATCTTGACGCGATCCCAGTTATCACCACCGCAGTTCTCGTCTAATCAAGTCCGACTTTAAATTAGGGACTTATAAGTTGGATGATGCTCACCGGCGATCTAAATAGTCGGATCAGGGTTCGGTTAATCCATGAGTTGTCGCCTGTTTTTGTTGATATTTCGTGAGAAACTGTGGCTATACGATTTGCTATACAAAGTAAAAAAAATCATGAATATCAAAAAATATTTCTTTTAATATTTTTTCGCACACGAATTGCTGGGCAGAACGAATCTGGTTCGAATCGAAGTTTGGATTTTTCCTCATTGTCTCATAGAAGAATTTTTTAAGATTTTCACTAATCTAATTCACTAACGCAAATTAAATCTTGGACCTAATCGATTGGACCTAATTGGATCGAAATATCATCTTGCGCCATAGAAGTGGTGTCCGCAGTATGCCCGGGGTTGGAAATTATTTAGTAAAACAATTGTTCATTTAAAAAAAAAATATTGTTTAGCCGAAATCTTTTCCGAAAACAAAGGTGGCAGCGGAGACTTTTGCCTCAGGAGGAACTTCAAATATTGATTGAACACCTTTATTTTGAATACATTGTTATTGTATTTTTGATTGAGCGGGTGCTGATATCTGATACAAATTATTTCAAAATAATATTCTTAAAATAATGTAATAGAAAAGCTAAGTTTTGTTCTTCCCGGTGAAAGCTTTTCCGGCTTGTACATTACTTGTTTACTTTATTTACAATATAATGAAATTAAGGAATTAATTTACGGAAATTCTTGCTTCACGATACAGCAAACAGCATTATCAACTACATAAGTATGGGTAGGATATAAGCTTCTTCTGTGGAGTTAGTCTCCCATTAGTGAATTAGCATCTACAAACACTAAGGGTATTTTACCCTAGTTTTGTCTCAGTTCAATAATGTTGATGATTAAGATCCTTCGTTAATTAAAAAAAAAATGTAGTGCTTGTACATGTTAAATAAAATGACTTCATGATTGTCTTCTATTATGAATTACAGAAGACAGTCATAAATAAATAATTTAATTTATTAAAAATCTCTTTTATCAACAGATTACTGGTAACAAGTCAAATATCAGAGTATGTAAAGCAGTACAGTTTTTTTTTGTAATCAACGAAGGATCTTTGTCATCAACATTATTGAAACAGAAATTCAGTAGTACGTTACGTGTGATGGATTTATTATTATTTTTTTTTTTTTTGTCCATTTTGTTATATTCTTTTTTAATCAAGAAATCTAATTATTTTGTTTATTTATTTTTCTATAGTGAATTGTATTTGTTTTTGGTGTTTACAAGTAAACAAATATAAGGGAATGAGTGTTGAAGGAGACCGGATAAACTGTAACACTAAGTTCACAAAAAATCAATAGTAAAATGTGACAATGAAATGGTTCCACAACCAATGAAAAATTGTGATAAATATTAATTAAAGAATGTTAATTAATAAAAGAAATGACGTATGTATTTTGCATAAAACAATTACCATTGGCAAAAAATGGTAGATGGAATATAAAAAATGTTCAATGTTCAAAATTAATAATCCAATATAATGCTAAACTTCCTCCATAACATCAGAACTTTTTAATATATACTAATTTAAATAATGTTGAAATAAAGATATCCCAAGAAGATGGGCCAAAAGCCTAAAACGATGGGTGAATAAAATAAATAAAACATGGAAGAAATTCCTTCATCATAAAAACCTAAAAACACAAAACTTTTCCTCACAACAGTGAAAATTACAACCAGTGGAAAATCTTGAATAATATCATTTCATTCTCACCATTTTCATTTTCAGACGCAAAAGGTCGCATAGAAATTGTTAGCTTAAATTATTCTACTTGGTGGAACGTGACTATGAAGATCACTATTTAAATTTCATTGAATAAACCAATTCAATGACTTTTGACGCTAGCAAATATTTATTCACTAACGCACACTACGTTAGCATGTCCAGAGGTTACAAATAATTCGTTTAATGGATCGGATACCGTATACCCATTAAGTGGAATTATTGAAGCTAACAATATCTATGCGACCTTTTGACTGGCATTTAGAAATGAGAATGGTGAAATGATAAAGATAGCTGGAGAGCAGGCAGTGTCAGATTTCCCCATCCCAAAACACCCTTTTCCCTAAATAATTTTATTGCAAAATGCTGCTAAGCTAAAATACAGTGCAACCAGGGTGGTCTGGCTCTTTCACGTCATATTTTACATTCTAATTGAAAATTAAAAGTGGAAAAACATCTGGTGCGGAAATATGGGATGTTTAGTGTTCTCTCGGGAATATATTTTACTGAAAGGGGTAACAAAAGAAAAATAAACGAAATGAAATTGGTCGAGTTGCTAATTGTCGAGGATGGTAATTTGGCGGGTGGTGTTGAGGGGGTGTTGCAATTTATCGACCCGTTAAAAAGTCCTAAACACAAGAGCCGCTAATTAATAGGGTCATTTCGGTTCGGATAGTTGGTCGTTTAGGATGAGGCCGGCTCTCGACAGCCAACTGCCCCCTGGCATATGTCAGGGTTTCCCGCTGCGCCCTCTCTTATTTTACCTTTTCAATTATGTATGCCCTTCAGGGATTTATAGCCGACAGATGCAGAGAAACCTCTCGCTTTGGCCGATCAGTGTCAAAATTCCTATTTAGCAGAATCGGTACTTGAAGTCTCATGACCGTATCATTAGGTAGCTTGAACAAAACTGTCATTTAACTTTCTAATTAAATTGAAAAGAATCTTTTTCCCTAATTGTACCGTAAGTAAGGCAAGGAGCGTTATTGCCTTCTCAAGACCCTCAAATCGATCGTGTAGTCAGGTGACCTTCCTGGTACAACCCAACCCCTATAAAGTGGGTAAGCGCCCAAAATTGAATAATTAATAAAAAGAAATAACCACAGGACTGAGCGTGATATCGGATTATCTTCTCGCTCCTTATTGGTTGTTCATTTTTTAAATGAATTCTTTTTTTCAAATTAATTTAAAGATTTATCAGCTACTGAGTAAAATATGATAGTGAAAAAACTAATTGTTCGCGGAAGGGTTAGTGAAGCTATATATAAGGTGATGCTGAATTAAGATGTGACTTGGGTTCAACATATTTTGACAGAGTTGCAGCTTTCACCAAAGCTCTGCATGAACCAAAATTTATGAAACATTTTACTGATGTAGGACTAAAGGAATAAACCATATATTCAGAGAGCGAGAGTGCTGAGATAAAATGTTTTGATTATTATTATTAACATTTTATATTTTTTATGCAAATTTTAATACTGAAAAATGTTTTTGCAAATTAATTATTCTTTATGACCGTCAATGTATTCCAATACATCCATATGAAAACATGACTCTTTTAATTAATTTTGCATAATTCACATGATTGGCTTTTGGACAAGAATTAAATCCGTGATTATTTCACCAGCTAATTACAGGATATAGTCATGTAACTGGTAGAGAGAAAATTCACTATCCGTCGATTGGGTTTGTAAGCAAGAATCATTCAATACCTATTTGTTTAACTTAGTGAGGGCGTAACGGTAAAATGCACTCTATATCCATAAATGATCATCCATTTGATGGCCTTGGGGAAAAGTTAAATTTATTCTCTTTTTTGGGGGGGAATCACTGAAATTTTCATTCCACCCCCTCAAAATCCACCCTTTGCATACTAACGATCGTTTTTAATTTATAAAGACCATCATTATTTTTAAAAATAAAATGGTTGACTCAATTATTAATTGAGATCACTTCATCTTATTAAAATTTAGAATTTGGATTTTTTATAAAAATGCCCCAATGACCCCCAGGTTAAGAGGTGAAACTTGAATAAATAATAAAAATATGTAATGAATTTACTAAAAGAAGGCAATTAAGGGGGAAGTAAATAACCTCATGCTTTACCTTCATTGTATGTATTTTTACTTTCACTTACCTATATCCTTATATATATAAAAATCTCGTGTCCCGATGTTTGTCTCTCTATTTCTCAGAAACTACTCAACCGATTTTAATGAAATTTGGCTCAATGTATATAGTTTTGGCCAACTTAGAGGACCGGATAGTTTTTAACTTGATTAGTGATCAAAATAATTCTTATATAGCGAATTATTGCAAATACAGTAGGTCGTGTTTCGATTTATTAACATGGCGTCATATGTCGATTTCATAATGTTTTTGTTTATAAGCATGCTATTGTAATACAGGTTATCATTATTATAATTTTGTATTGCGTTATGTGAGTGCAGTTATTTGTTCCTATATTATTATTTTCCACAGACAAATAGTAATACAAATTTATATTTATTGTTAATTTTCATTAAAGAATAAATAGATCAAGAAAAGGTTACAATAAATTCTCAAATGTGTAGGTACTTTTTCTTCCTTTTCCTTTTTTATTTGTATTTAAATTAAATTACTAGCTAAGCGCTGAAACGCTTTGCTGTGGCCCAGCCTGATACCAACTTTTAGTAAAGTAAATACATTTTAATAATTTAGATTAGGCTATTATTTGAAATAATACTCTATAAATGTTGTAACAGCACCTACTGCCACAGGTGTAACCTAATAGAGTCAATTAGGGAGTCAGTGTTGCCAAAAAGTTATGAAAATTAGTGGCTACACTGTCTGTAACCAGACATGCAACCTCCCTCAGTGTGTTTTGATTAGTTGTTATGTGTTTTGCTAAAGAACTGC
This sequence comes from Aelia acuminata, assembly GCA_911387785.2. Taxonomy (NCBI): domain Eukaryota; kingdom Metazoa; phylum Arthropoda; class Insecta; order Hemiptera; family Pentatomidae; genus Aelia; species Aelia acuminata. The sequence goes on along the minus strand of OU426979.1, from coordinate 113,846,404 downwards.
ATAATTAAGACTTTAATATTATATTTTCAGTTGATTTATTTAACAGAAGTTTCTTTATTTTCATTATTCGTTTTGTTAGTATTATTTTAATACAGTGTTTTTTATTTTACCAAACCTTTTTAATATTTTCATCCAATCTAAATCTAATCTTAAATCTAAAATTTAAAAAATGTCGGTGGAGATTTGTAATTCCTTCTTTATCAACAATAATTTAAAGTTGAGAAAATTTAATCCCAATCGAATAGAGGCCTGTTCAATCCCTGTTCAATAGAGTTGTAATTATCTTTATATGTAAAATTTAAGAAAAGTCAGCGAAGATTTTAATCCTTTCTTTAATTTAAAGTAGGCTATTATTGGGAATGATATTTCGGTGTTAATTTCACCAGAATACATTTTTTTATTTATCTTTAAATTATTGTTGATTAAGAAAGGATTACAAATCTCCGCGGCATTTTTTAAATTTTACATATAATGATTATTACACCTCTACTAAACAGGAATAACTGTTATTTGGATAAATAGCAAGTTTCAGATTTATTGACCATAAATATGAGAGTACTACTGCAGAATGATCCATCGGCAGATATATTTCCTAAACAATTGTTCTATATTGGAAACGGTGAAATAGAGCTGCATCGAATTTCAAAATTTATCTTATCAAATTACCAGAAAATTTCTCCAATGTTGTAGAGACGAAAAATGAACTAATATAAAGTGTCTTTCCTGATATTTTGAACAATTATTTGGACTATTATTGGCTGGGTAGTCGTACTATTTTGGCAGCAAAAAATGTTTATTTCGATGAAATAAACTTCCAAAATCAATTGACAATGTTCTAGATGTAAACGAAGCTGTAAATTTCCCATCTGAATTTTTGAATTCCCTGGATATACCTGGGATATACACCCAAACAATCTCCAGTTGAAGATTGGCTGACCGATTATTCTTCTTCGTAACTTAAATCCCCCACAATTGTGCAACGGTACACGTTTGGTCATTAAAAGGATCACAGGAAATGTTATTGAAGAAAAAATGTTGCCTGGAAGGTTTATAGGAGATATATACAACCCTGGAACCGTCAGAATTTTCAATAAAATTTAAAAGGCTTCAATATCCTATTCGTTTGGCTTTTGCCATAACCATAAACAAATCCCAAAGGCAAACAATGTCCACTTGGACTTTGAAAATCCGTGTTTTTCCCATGGGAAATGGCATACCTCCCGTGGGTATCGCCTGCTCACGTGTATGGAAACCATCAAATCATTGGTTTGTGTTGAAAAAAAAAAAGGTTATCCCAAAACATTTTGAACAAATTAGTACTTGAATAAATAAAAATTCTTAATTGTATTATGTAAAAACCTCTTTAAGAAGAGATTTCTTATCACTCAAATATATTGCTAAATTAAAAGCTTCAACACACCACTCTCCTACCGAACACTTATTTGCCGAAGGGTCGGGAAATCGAAGTCTCAAAGAAATTGAGAAAAACGCCAATCAAAAGGACATATATGACGCGTTAACCAAGATTGGCATGACCCTGAGAAATATTAAACCCGTCGCTAAACTAACAATACCAAGTTGAGGTAGTGTTAGGCCAATAATCAATAGATCAATGGCTGAGGTTACCAAAACTTACCCGGTAGAAGTTCAGTCATCCTTTTTAAAATTAGTGGAAAAATATAGCAATTTCGAGTTAGTTTATACCGATGCATCAAAAAAGGCCGATAGTGTAGGCAGCGCTGTGAGTCGTAAACACAATCAGCTCTTTTTTAATCAAACTAAATTGAAATATGAGATGAAAAATATAAAAACTTTAACTTTCCTATATTCCTTACCAAATACTTTTAAATGGTGTAATGCTCTATTTTCAATCACGTTGGATTTTGATTAGCTGAAAGGTTTTCATCTTTATCAATGCATATTGGTATTACTGTATTTGTTTAAAAATATTAGGATATAACTACTGAGCCACAGCAACGCGTGGCCGGGTCTGCTAGTATGAAATATATAGTAAGTGGAAGTATTGCGATCGTGAAAATTTTCGACTTCCGGTTTTCAACGGAAATACACGTTTTGGGACCCCCTGAGTCGAAATAACCAAGTCCCGCGAAATGGTCTGTGTGTGTGTCTGTGTGTGTGTGTGTGTGTGTGTGTGTGTGTGTGTGTGTGTGTGTGTGTGTGTGTATGTGAACAGACTAGCTCAAAAACTATAAACCGTGGGAACCTGAAATTGGGTATTTAGTGTAGGTATATGCCCGCGATGTGACAGCAAAAATTTCATCAAAATTGCTCGAAGGGAGGGGGTACTTTATTTAATAACTTTTTACGTTTTTTTCGATTTTCTCAAAAACGGCTCTAACGATTTTAATTAAACTGAGTATTTGATTGATTTATATGCCCGAAATATGACTGCAAAAATTTCATCAAAATTGATTAACCGGAGGGGGGACTTTACTTAATAAATTTTGTATCATTTTCACGTGTTTTTTTTATTTACTCAAAAACGGTTTTAACGATTTTGATCAAACTTGGTATTTGATGTATTTATATGCCCGAGATGTGACTGTAAAAATTTCATCAAAATTGATCTGCGGGAGGGGGGACATTACTTAATAAATTTTGTATCATTTTCACAGGTTTTTTGTTTGTTTGTTTGTTTGTTTGTTTAACGTCCATTTTTATGCTACTTAGGCTAATCGGACGATGCTACAGTGGGAGTCCTAAATTTTGCCTATCCTGGTATAATTAGGATAGGGATCTTTAACGAGTACCTGGCATCGTACAGGCTCGGGACCTCCATTTTACGTCCTATCCGAGGGACGGCATAGCTAAGGATTTTTTACTCCCATTAAAAAATCCTAGGGCCACCGCTGGAATTGAACCCGCGATCTTTAGTATTGTAGGTTGCCATGCTAACCACAACACCACAGGTGACCCCGCAGGTTTTTTTATTTACTCAAAAACGGCTTTAACGATTAACAAAAATAAGATATGAATGTAGAAAAATGTGTGACTTTGGGAAATGATTATTAGCAAAACACGTCAATTTCTAATCTAAGTAAGTTGGTAAGTGAAAGTTGTGTGTTGCGCGCACGCACCAGATTTTTTATACTTGATGATGACCTACAAACGTCGGTCACAAACATATAAATAGCTTTATTTATTTTATCTAATCTATCCTTTAACTGTTTACCCATCCATAAACATTTCCTAATTTTTTTTATGTTCTCAAACTTTATTTTATTTTTTTTATTATTCTAGTTCTTTGTTTGGTCAAGTAGTTTGGATCATATCTTCAAGGCTCCGAGTAGCATGAGCATTCTACTTAACCCTCCATCGAATTTACTTAACTCAATACATCGATTAACTAATTGAAAATAACTTCTTAGCATCATTTAAAGCCGGCTTAAATGTCAAAACCTTTCATCGATTTGTTTTTCTGTTATAATAAGGTGATCGTTAAAAGGACGACTATTTTTGAATAATTGACTGGCCTAGGTGCCTAAGCCTTGATTAGGGCAGTGCGGTCTGTGTGTATATTTGATAGGTTATTTACTTAAGGGAAGGAGATCGATGGCTAAGGTACTTATTCCTTGTGTAGCTACAAAGTGCCATACAAACTGTTCCGTTCTCGGGGTGTATTCACTGAATTATTCAATATTGGAGCGCTAAAGCTGTCCCCATGGGAGCCCCCCTCCTTGCTATGTTTTCTTTCATGTATAAAATATGACACATCTATTCTTCAAGATGAACCTGTTTTATGACCCCGGCTCGTATAGCTCCCCCTTCTTATCGACATTATCAACTTTATTCTATTTCTCCTTAATGGATTCACTGTACTTACTTCAGTACAATTTCTTATCGTTGCATATGTTGATTTGTAATTAAAACTATCTAGAAAGATTTTTATTTTAATATCCCCTCTTAACATTATACTTTGGTCCTAAATTTATATCTTCATTTCAATTTTTTTTTTCCAATCCTTCATAGGTGACATCTCAGGCTTCGCTGTATCAATCTAAAGAACAATTAAAAAAAAAGTTTTTGTTCGAAATGTTCTTGAATGTGACTTTTGCCCTATTATCCATAGCAACTCTAATTATGTCCATGGGACTGGGGATGTCGGGTGTCATATTCTCAATTTCATCTATCAAATTTATCTCAATTTAATTTCATCTAATATATTCCTTCCATAATAAATGGTTACTAAAGAAAACTGTACATTTGCCCCTTTTAGTTTATTCTTCAGGCATCACTTATGGCGATGATATTAGGATTTTTGTTTTATGATGATCAAGATAGTTATTTTTAAAATGTACAACTCTGAAAAGGTGGAAGGAATTTTTTTTCGATTTCCCTTATCCAATGGTTGTTTATTTATGAATGTTTCCATCTTATTTTATCGATGTCTTCTTTCCTCCATCCTCCACTTCCTATCCTATCATTATAATTCCGTGAAATCCAGGTATTTCTTTGGATATTTATTAAACTTTATTCAGTGAAGCAGGAAAACTTGTTCAAACTTAATGCTGTATTCACTCGCCTTAATTGAATTAGTTTTACTTGCTGCTTGTCACGTTTGGTAGGATAAGTAAGGATTATAGCTTAACGATCATTTTCTGTTAACCTCCGTCACTGGAATACGCGGTTACTACTACCGTTTATACGCGGTTACTAAAGTATAGTATATTAGCTAATCGAATTTAATGAAATTTGATATGGGACTAATTAGGCTCATACCCACAAAATCATTAAAAAGGTAATCAAAATCATAAAATTACCGCTATATGAATGATAATTAACCCGTGCGGTGCCCTTCATTTATGTCGCATAAGAGGCGTCTCTGTGAGCATTTCCCGCACATTGTGATTTCCATCACTTTTATTTTTAATTTTAACTTGAATGATAAGGTAATAAGTGTACGGTAATTGGTTTTACCGTTAAACCATTTCTCTCTGACAGATTTTTCTCCGTCCGGCAGGGTTCTGAAAATTCTTCAACCCGATATTGGTGGGAGAACCCAAAGGTTCAATACTAGCACCCTTACTCTATATCATCTACACTTCCGACATACCCATTATTACTGAGACATTGACTGCAACTTACGCTGATGACAGCAATTATCACTAAACATCAGGACGCAACACAGGCTTTAAAACATCACTCATACATACTACATGACTGGTTCGAACTATGGAAAATTAGACTCAATCATGACAAATCAAAACACATCACATTTATACTTAGAAAAAATACCTGGCCACCCGTTTATATTGACAATAACCAAATTCCTCAGTACACTATCAGGGACTCACTTTCGACAGAAGGAAGACATGGGGCCCGCATGTCAAAATGAAAAAAGAACGCTTACCAAAAGACTTAAACTTCTCTATCCACTATTTTCTAAATCTTCAAGACTAAAACTGAAACAGAAACTAAATACCTACACATACTTACTGAAGCCCATATGGAAACTCCTCACAGATGTTCGGCATAGCTAAAAAGTCTAACTTACAAAAACTTCAAACGTTTCAATGAAAATTGCTACCAACAGTCGACCAGGACGAAACGACTCTTTACAAACGATTTTGTATTAACATCCTAACAGTTTAATGAGAAATATGACTGACATTAGCATGGATACGAGAAGACTGAAAAGACGCTGGATGAGAGAAAGGCTCTCTTAGACGGCCAAGGTAATTTAATCAAGATAGGAAGGTGGTGCTGCAGAGTGTTCTCCCTCCTCATGCCTGACATGTCATTTTTTCCTATTGCCACAATCTCATTCGCTGATTGTAAGCGACTGCTGACAGGTGAAAATCAATAATTGAAGTAAAAAAAAAATAATTAATTTAATTTATAATTATTTAATGCGAGTGACTATATAGGTAGTAAATAGGACATGAATATCATCACGAGAACAAAATAGGTAAACAATTTGTACCCAAAAACAAAAAAAAATTTATATCGTGAAAAACATTTTCATTTTTTTCACAAGTTCTACTTATTAGTCACTTGTGTCTTTAAATATTTTTCGCATTGAATCCGTTGATAGATCTATCAAGTTACCTACACGTTTCTTAGATCTAAGAGCCATGCATAAGAATTTAGAAAAATGATTTACGTAGATAGGTAAAGAAATTTTCTATATCTCTACGTGATTTCTAGTAAGCCAGCTAGGTAAAATCTCAGGATAAAAAAACCAGATAAAGCTAGATAAACTAGATAAAAAACAGGACGACTTGTAGTTTATTTTTATTTAAATAATGATCCTCGTGACGGAAATCCGGCGTTAAATAAAAGGCACAATATATACAATTCACAGTTGTGTATTTTATCTTAATAAATTAATAAGTATGTGAGATAATTAACAATATATTACAAAGGCAAGGGCCGGCGAATATTAGCCTCTTCTGTAATGCTCTTACCTGTACAATACACTTGTGAGAATATAACGTTTTAATTAAATTTTATCTTCAGATTTTGGAGTGTTCCCGGACTAAATAGGAGATTGCTGGAGCGCGTATTAGGGGTTTGGCTGTAGAGGGGAGGTTTGGAGATTGGAGGAGGCAGGTGGCCAGCAAGAAATAATCATTCTACACTACCGATCGCAGCAAAACACACCCCCGCAAATCCTCCGTACCAATATTATTTCTTGTCCTCCTGTCGGCGACCCGTTTGCTACAACCTAAAAAAATATCGGAAGGTCTCATTGCAAGTCAGTAATTACCGGGCCGTTCTCTGTAACTTTGCAAGGTAATCGAGGGTCGCCCCTTCCCCAGGTTTTTTTTTAATCCGCTTTACGCTTTTTTTTCTTCGTTAAAGCACTCGGTACTCAAAAACTTGGTGGGACCTGTTGGCGGTTAATATTAATTTCGTGATTCATTATATTCTGAAGGGTTCCATTGATCGGTTTCATGCCGAGTTGAGTGGTGATGGGGGAGTTGAGTATTTCGAGGCTTTCGTTTAAATTAATTTTTAATGTTTTGGATTTGTTTTCTATGGAAGTATTTGTTAAAGGGAGGGGGGGTGGGTTATTTGTTTTATTTTATATTCGATAAGATAAATTATCGCTCGATTAACATTTCACTCTTTGCAATTATCGAAAATCTGATAGAAAACATTAGCAATAAAATAGAAGGAACAAATAAATTCAATTTTTAATCAAGTCCGAAATATTCAGAAATACTGAAATAATCACAAATAAGCGTTTTTCTTTTCGTTTTTTGTAAGTGTTTTCTTTCGAATACTAAAAACTATACATACAGTAGCCGAACCAATAATAAAAAACATATTTTTGATTTAAGACTAATTATTAAATATCACTGAGGTTATTTATTTCAAATATCAACTTAGCATAATTTTTTATGGTTTTGAGTAGGTATCCATCTGTATTACTCCAGTGAATAATAGTAATCCTAAATTCACCAATAGGTACATCTCTCTATTGAAATATGTATGATGTAACATGTTCTTCTATATGAAGCTAAAGAGTTGTTTTTTTCCATTGGAGTTATTTGATTAACTACTAGTAGAATCTGAAAAATTATTTTAGTATCCGAAATTCCTTTCATTAATATTAGCATTAAAAATTACTGCACAACTCTACTCCATGGAAAATACCAGTAACCTTAACTTGAATGAATCTTAATTCATTCATTCATTCACGGCGCAACAGACAGACGCTTGAAACGGTCCTTGGCTACCTGCTCTTTTCATAAGGAAGAGGAAGAGACCAACATGCAATTGGTGAATTCCAGTGGTTGAACGATTGGTCTTAAATCCACCTTGATTTTCTCCAATATGTGGTTCCACGTATGGGATCAAATGGTTATTTAAAGCAATTGAGAACACTTTATACCTTGTGTTTAGTAAGCTGATTCCCATATTTCTTTTAAAAAAATATCACAATGATTCACTCACTCCATTCTTGTGGCTTTTTTTCCTAAGTCCAGATTTATTCTATAATTCTTATTATTTATTCAGCTACTACAGACCTCCTGCCTTCAGAAATCCTGCTGGGATGCTATCTGATCCCGTTGTTTTATTGATTTGAGTTGATCCAAAACTATCATTGGTATCCGGTGGAACCCGCTTACTCCCATTTTCATCTTATGGTGGATCATATGAGATTGAGCAGCTTCTTAAAGCAAACCCTCCACCTCTCAAGTATGTATTGTTCCACAGCCAGTAGCTTACTGGGTGGCGGGATGGCCGAGTGGGCACACGCGTTAGAAAATACGTATGATAGGAACCCAAAGATAGCAAGTTCAAAACCGGAAGCCAGGGGACTTTTAATAAAACTCGGCATTGATCCCCCACCCCTTATAGCCTAAAAGGCGAGGAAAGAGAGTTACCAAAAAAAAAAAAGCCAGTAGCTTACCTTCGGCATTCCTAATTATTGAATTGTAATCGTAGCTTGTAGCTAAGGCCTTAGCTTCTTTAAAAAAAATGTTCATGTCGCTTTTCCTTCTTGAGGCTTCAATAGCCTTCACCTTTTCCAGTAGCGCTAGGTTCTTCTTTTGTTCAGTAATGAATTTGCTTTAGTTCTGGCTTCTTTGTACCGTTTACTATCATGTCTTGTATCTCGGCTCAAGAAGACTAACCTCTTTGCATTTCGTTCCGCTACTACCTATGCACATTTGTGATCAAACCAGGTTTTAATGGTCCGCTTATCCTTCCCACAGTATTGGTGTGCTGACTCTGTTTTAATCTGCTTTGGGAGATCCCATTCTTCTACCACCTCTCTTACTCCTTTAACTGCAGGGATGTTCCTCAATACTTTATTGGAATAAGTTTCTAATCTCTTCCTCTTTAAACTTTGTTCTGTCCCATTTGAGTCTCACGTGCTTGTTTCTATGGTTGAAAATCTCATTCCTTGGGTCATCTTTGCCAACGCCAAATAGAGATCCGAATTGAGATCTGGTTCGTAATCATCGTGAATTACCAAAAAATAAATAATTCAAAATAGGTAATCCCCCCCCACCCACGAATTTATAGATATTTCTTTCGAAACCACCCACCCTGAGTTGAAGTGCCTGGATGATATCAATGTATTTATGTGTGGCAATGTCATTTGGTGAGGTCCAAGTTTCCTTGTTATTTTGAAGAAAGTTTGAGGAATAAAACTTAAACATGCTAAACGTTAGAAAAAACACTAGTACATCTACATTATTTGCAGTATTTATTAAATACATATTGCCTAGACAATTTAAGTTTGTTGTGGTACATATATTCGGTCACGGATGGCTTACATGTTGTCTTACCAAAATTTGAGGCGGGAAAAAAAAGACATAGGTGAGCATGCCGATTAACCATTGCGTTGCCGAAGGACTTTACGATATTAAAATTAATTTTTACTATGAGCAGAATTTATATTTATATATTAAATTTTTGTTTACATATCCTTTGGGATAATGGTATAATTTAATAAATTATTCTGAAAAACTTTACTGCAGTATTACTTCTCACCTCAATTCGACATTTTTCTAATTATTTATTGTAATAAATAGCTAATTTTTATTGGGCTGCTAAACTTTTCTAAAGGAAAACATTAGCAGCAACAGTTACACGAAGCTACATTGCGGAAATTAGTAGATTTAGTGGTAATAATGTTGTTGGTACTATAAACGGTACACTACGAAAGGGAAACGTTTAACGTGTAGGTAAACGAAGTTGGTAAACTTTATTAAGTGACAACGCACTAACGTCAGCGGCAGAAGTGGCCAACTACATCCAACAACCTTATGCAAACTGGGGAAAACGGACACAAACACCCAAATGGATTTGCTTAATGTGCCCTTGCCTGCTTTGTGGTTTAGTTGTAGTATTTTATTGGCGTCCAAGTCGTCGAACTTACTTCTATTTTAATTATTTATTTTTTTACTGATACAATCAGTGAAAAAGTTTTATTCATACATGTTGAACATCATATAATTTAAATTTTACGATTTTTGTTTGCTTTACGAACGTTAGTCTTGGGGGATTGATGATCTCTGCTCGGAACAAACTACTGATAGATTTGAAAAAAAAAATCTGGTGCGAAGCGCGCTACACACAACTTTCACTTACGAACTTACTTATATAAGAAATCAACGTTTTTAAATCCCCCCTCCAATTGATCAATTTTGATGAAATTTTGACCGTCACATCGCGGGCATATAAATATATCAAATACCAAGTTCAATCAAAATCGAAAAAAACGTAAAAATTAGACAAAATTCTTTAAATAAAGTACCACCTCTGTTTGACCAATTTTGATGAATCTTTTGCTGTCACATCGTGAGCACATACATATACTTAATACCCAATTTCAGGTTCGTACGGTTTATAGTTTTTGAGCTAGTATTTTCACACGCTCAAACACAGATCATTTCGCGGAGCTTGGTTATTTAGACTCAGGGGACCCCAAAACGTGTATTTCCGTTGAAAACCGGAAGTCGAAATCTTTCACGATCGCAATACTCCACCTTACTATATATTTCATATGAGTGAAAGTAAAAAAGCGTTGCTGATTATATAAAAAATATTTTATTTATCTAAATTGGAGGTGTTATACATTTAAAATTAACTAATACCCTTCTATATGATATGTAATATCTAATACAATAGCCATATTACATGAATTCTGGCCCTTCTCCTTCAGAACTTTGTATACACGTAGGTAGCTGTAACCGGCTTTTTTTTTCGTGATTGGGTGTGATTGATACGTGAATGGGTGTGAAAATTGCGCACCTCCAGTTGCCAACATTGAGCTATATACCTTGATTGTCTGTTACAGACACATGGGGAAATTGTAAATCCGTTACAGACACGGCCTACGTAATTCATGGATGGACATGGATCCCAGCGCCATCCCCCTATCCTATGGTACAGCTAAATATGCTACTGCCGATGACCCAACTTTATAGCACCTATTATGTGAATTGTGATGGTGATAGTTGATAATAGACTTTTGGTGTTTCAACTTTTTCCTACCACATAGGCGTCACCAGCACCAAATTATTGGGGGGGGGGGAACGGCTCAACATTCTCCTAGGTAGGGTAGGTAGAAATTCGATAGGCTAAAAGTTGAAATAGTAAAGCCAAAAAAACAACTATTTAGACAGTTAATTAATCCTTCAACGATGTATGTAAGAGATTTATAGTCTCTTAAAGTTTTCAATTTATGTCTCATTTAGAATAATGGTAGTATCTAAGGATTCAGGTCGAAGGATGTTGGCCGAAATTTCTTAGTTGAATTTTATCCAAGTTCTCCTTCCGATCCTGATCCTACTTCATTGTTTTCCATCAAGCTTCATCAAGTTGATGGAAAGTAGCTTGATTTAATGCTGCTTGATTTAAAAAAGAAATGGAGACCAATTCAGGAGATCCAACTTTGTTAAACAATTCAAAAAACAATACAGCTCAAGCTGAAATAAAAATAATATAATTCATCAAATATACCTACAATACATCTGAAGATGCTTTTAAAAAACCGACAAGGCGCCAATTTGTGAAACTAAAGTATCAGATGGACAGATTGGTTATAATTAGAGCTCGGATTCCCGTGCAATTGCATCTTTTTTTTGGAAAGTCAGAATAGAGCGAACTCAAGTTACTTATCCGAATCAAGCCTAATGGGACGTTTTAATGAAGTTTTATACTGCACGAAATTGCACATTTTGAATTTTTATTGCACGAAATTGGATCATTTGATATTTTGAAGAAATATATATTACAAATTTTAATTTTCTTTAATACACATCAAAAAAATAGTTGAAAAATAAATGTGAATATTATAGAAAAATAAAGGGAACTTGGGAGATGTCAACCAACACAAACCTCCGATTTCCCAGGAATGAGGGTTCAGTGGTTCCTTGATGTTTAAATTTTGTTTCTCATTTCCCATCGTTCTGTCAGTATCAAACTATCTTCTGTCGTGTATGGGAGCAAGCGAGTCTTCGAAAACTGCGGGATGGATTGAAAAATGTCCTGAACTCAATAGGGATGGTTTTGAAGTGTTCTGTAAATCTTGTGATAAAAAATTGGATGTGAGAGGAAATCACAAATTGATACCCGCTGTAGCACCAGTAAGTACCTAATTTTTTTAACCCCTAACGGTAGCAGGGGTGGTGCGTGTCACTAGAGTGATTTAAAAATAAGCCTACGCACCGGATATTGCGTCTAGTGATTCTATAATCTGAGTAGTATCTTTCCTTTTTTAAGATCTTCCTATTACCAATATATTTAATTACAGCTCACATGCAAGTATTTTACTCTGTAATCCATATCTTGCTGTTACTATTTTAACACTAGAAAGACGGGAGCTTAGCATATACCTATATAGCCTGAAAGCAGTCAAAATGACTGCATTGTGAAAAAATAACTAATGCGCAAAGAAATTTGTTTAACAGTAATTTTTAATATATTTTATATCAATTACAGTCATATAACAAGTTATTAAAAAGTATTAACAATAAAAAAAATGTATTTTAGTTCGAAAAAAAAATAATTTATACATTATCTGGACATTTTAAGCAAATGAAAGTGCAAATCTTTTTGGATGTACATCTTCCGCAAACATACTTTTTACATTTTTGACAAATATTATTTGTTTTGTTATTGTGGCAAAGTCGTATTTGACAAATTTTTCGTTTGGTAGCAACAACAACTATTAATTAACCCATTTATATGTTGTAGAAAAAGTCACAAAAGTATCAGAAGCTGTGTCATTATTTAAATTATTATTTTCTTAATTGAAATTCAAAAGCAGTCAAAATGACTTGCTTAGGCAATCTAGTGTTAAGTAAATATTTTATGTTCCGATTTTGTTACCGGAATTTTTTTCAAAAATATATCAGTAGTATTATGAAAAAAGATCCAAAATTCAGTGGTTATACCAAAATCTATACCAAAACCAATATTATAAAAATAATCTGTAAAAATAAAAGGGTTTCTATTTCAATTTACTCTCCGCTACTTACTTTTTTCCAAAGTAGCTATTTTGTGTTCAAAAAAATAATTTAATGCCTGATTTTCAAGCAATCCATTTTTATTTCACGTTTTTTGCACGTTTCGAAGTTTTTATTGCACGTTTTCAAATTTTTACTGCAGGGAATTTCGAGCTTTAGTTATAATCAATCAATAGCAATGCTGTAATTAACTTATTTCTTATATTTCATTAAATTGGTTGGTAAAACACGGATATATTCGTAAAAAACGTATTTTTATTTATTTTCTTTACATTGGGGGGACGGTCCCCTCCTGCCAAAAATTGGGAGGGAATTGGTAAACAAAATATTAAACATGTTTGATTCAATAAAATAAAGAATTGTTTTGTTATTTTCAAAAACAAATCAACATTGTCTTGTTCCGTTTTTTTTTTCTTCATGCATAAATGCAGGGACACACTAGGGTATGTGTCTCATTGAGATTTATGAGCGAACGGGAGAAACCTTGCCTGCTCCGCTGACTAAGTGTGGTTAGGGGAAGCATTTCTTCTTTTCGTTCCGTATTCCGGAATGATTGATTCTAGACTTAAAAAAGAGACTTTTTAGAATTGGTTTTACTTTAGGAATCAAATATTAGCATAAAAAAAACAAAAAAAACTCAAAAGAAAAATTGTAGGGGAGAGCGGGGTTGGTTGGCAACAGTTTTCACTTTTTTGATTGTTGAGTCATTCCTGTCAATATTATCCTAATGGGGCTGATACCACTGCAAACTCCAAGTATTAGAGTACTTCAAGTGTTTTTTTCACAACATGATATTTAATACTAAGATCATAGAAAATTGAAGAATTTGTCAATCCAGAGTATGCCAACTAACCCCCTTTGTGGGGCAGGTTGGCCTAGAAGGTGGGGTTGTTTAGCCATATCATTTAAGTACTGCCTGACACATATGATTGTTATTAAAAGCTGCACTATAATGGTATAATAATTTTGAATCGATTTTTAATATCTTTTAAGGGCAAATAGAATGACAATAGGAGAAGATAGAAGTTTAGACTGTCGTCACTTTCTGCATAAGAAAAATTGCTCTAATCTTCCTCGCTGGAACTAAAGCCAATTGGTAGTTTCGCCTTTGATTATGTTAACCTTGCTTTTGTGAATTGCTACTGCGCCAAAAAAACACAGTTGAAGAGAGCCAACTAACCCCACAGGAGAGATCATATGAAAGATGACTGCCTGGACAGGGGAGAACAATCAAACAAGAAACTGGTTAGTCGAAAGGTTAGGTTTTTCAAAGGAGTTTGAGGCTATGTGAACAGAATCGGAGTCAAATCTTTCTCTAAGCCTTTAGACCAACTTTACTGAAAATATAAAAATTTACTTAGGTACATGTTGTAAAATCAATCAATGAAGCACACTCTTATCTACACTGTTAGCATCGCATTAAAAACTCAGGACAAGACTTCCGAGGTCGAGCGGGTCACATGGTACAATGGTGGGGCCTTCCCAACAGGTGTGACGGAAACTATAAGCCAATGGCCAACCTACCCCCTATGCCAACCAACCCCGCTCTCCCCTATCGAATCATTGAATTGAAAAATTCGATGATTGGATTTTATCATCGAAACCATCAATAAAAATAAAAAATCTGGTGCGTGCGCGCAACACACAACTTTCACTTACCAACTTACTTAGATTAGAAATTGACGTGTTTTGCTAAATATCATTTCCCAAAGTCACACATTTTTCTACATTCATATCTTATTTTTGTTAATCGTTAAAGCCGTTTTTGAGTTAATAAAAAAACACCGTGAAAATGATACAAAATTTATTAAGTAAAGTCCCCCCTCCCGTAGATCAATTTTGATGAAATTTTTACAGTCATATCTCGGGCATAAAAATACATCAAATACCAAGTTTTATCAAAATCATTAAAACCGTTTTTGAGTAAATAAAAAAAACACGTGAAAATGATACAAAATTTATTAAGTAAATTCCCCCTCCGGTTGATCAATTGTGATGAAATGTTGGTTATCACATCTTTGGCATATAAATACATGAAATACCAAGTTTGAGCAAAAAAGTTAAAACCGTTTTTGAGTAAATAAAAAAAACACGTGAAAATGATACAAAATTTATTAAGTAAAGTCCCCCCTCCGGTTGATCAATTGTGATGAAATGTTGGTTTTCACATCTTTGGCATATTAATACATCAAATACCAAGTTTTATCAAAATCGTTAAAACCGTTTTTGAGTAAATAAAAAAACATGTGAAAATGATACAAAATTTATTAAGTAAAGTCCCCCCTCCGGTTGATCAATTTTGATGAAATTTTTACAGTCATATTTCAGGTATATAAATAGATCAAATACTCAGTTTAATCAAAATCGTTTGAGCCGTTTTTGAGAAAATCGATAAAAACTTAAAAAGTTATTAAATAAAATACCCCCTACCTTTGAGCAAATTTCATGAAATTTTTGCTGTCACATCGCGGGCTTATACATACTCTAAATACCCAATTTCAGGTTCGCACGGTTTATAGTTTTTGAGCTAGTCTGTTCACACACACACACACAGACACACAGACGCACAGACACACAGACACACAGACACACACACAGACCATTTCGCGGGACTTGGTTATTTTGACTCAGGGGACCCCAAAACGTGTATTTCCGTTGAAAACTGGAAGTCGAAAATTTTCACGATCGCAATACTTCCACTTACTATATATTTCATATATAGGTAAGTGAAAGTAAAAAGCTCGACATCCTTACAGCCAAATTAATTTTCAAGCCCCCCTTTTCTATCCCTCAGAAAGGCTATAGGGTATGTTTGGGCCGACTTTAAATACTAATTCGAAGTTACAGGAAGCGATTTTGTTCTAATCACGGTTAATTCTGGCCGTTTTTTCCTACTCTATTATATTTTAAAGTTTATTCTGTTATTTTAAATATCATGAGCGAAGACGGGTACTTATTGACAACTCGTTACTTATTGACGATAAACGAATATCTTATTTCTATTAATGAGTTTTCCTTTATTATTAAGAATAAAAAATAAGGGCTCTATAGGCATCTAAAATTAATTTGTATCGATTCCTGATATGGCTTTATTTTAAATACAATAGTTTATTTTATACAGAGGCATCCTAAGGGTATGAAACGCACTAATATCCTTATCTGCTAATCTTTCTGTGCATATGAAATATGAATAATGAAAACTCTCAATTATGAAAGTAAATTATTATATGAAGATTAAAAACAAGTATTAAAAAAATAAAATTAAAAATGTAGTATTGCTTGAAATGGTCATAGACAAAATAATTTACAAATAATAAAACTAGAAATATATTTTGCGTTTTTGTCTAAAAATTATACATTGTATCAAAGCAAGGCTCCGATAAATCTCAAAATTAAATAATACTGATTGACAACGATCACATTTTATTTTTACATTTTTGTACGAATAAAAATGTTTGCTTTTAAAAAAAAATTTTTGCTACCGATTTAATATGTATGAAATTATAAAAAATTGTTAATCAATAATTCAATTTTTTCTTCTTTGTAAAATATATTTGGACCTATAGAGTTATAAATTAGGCCAATTTTATATAGAAGAGCATAAATTGTGCTAAAAATAAAATAATTTTTTATAAATATTTTAAAGCCTTGAAAAATGCTGGGAAATAGCTTGTATATTCATAAGCAGAAATCTCAGCAGGTGAGGCATTCCATTTTGTCAGGTTTGCTCTTTATGAAAAAACTATTTTATTTAAAAGAAATTGATGAAAATTAATTTTAAATGCCAGCATTATACATAGATCCTATGTATATATTTTTTAATCTTCATGATAAAAAATAACCTATTCTCAATACTAAAAAAAAAAAATTATCTGTTTATCGTAATTTAATAAAAAGCCATAGATTTTTTGCCGCTATGCCTGAGAACCTTGAGCGCTGGTGAACGACCAGTCAAAGTTACTCGGATCCAGACAGGATTAGAACAGAAATAGGCAAAATCACATTTGCTTTGAATTTATCAACAGTCCAAGCATGTAATTTTAACAATGAATTTTGACAATGAATTCCTTATTGACGTGTAAACGCTAAGGTACCAAGGGAAAATGGAGTTACGCAGGTCATGGTATCAAAACAATTTTTTCCCCTCTCATTACTCTATACTCTGTTAAGGTATTTGTGTGATTATAAGCATATTATATAAATAATCAAAATTTCAAATTTTTCACGTAAAGATCTGTCGGATAAGAATTATTGTAAGCTAGTACTCAAGATATTTTATTCTGAAAGCAAGAAAGTTGTTAAACGTGGCTAGTTTGTTGCAGAATTCAGTTCTTCGATTTGTTTGCAGGTATTCCGTAGGACATTGCTCCTCTAAAACTAGACTTTGTAAATTTCTGTTATTTATGGAAATTGTATTTCTTCTTTGATATTTTTATATACTTATTTATAAATATTTATAAATAATAACATATACATTAATATAACATTTTATAAAAGTTCTAAAAAATTAACTCCTTTTCCTTCTGAGTTTATCTTCAAGGAGATTTTAAAAAGAACAGCCCTACCCTACATTTCTTCTCTTATACTTTCCCTAAAGCTGGGGAGCAATTCTATTCGACCTTTCCTCAAAAAATTCCTTAAAATGTTATAAGAATACTTGAATCTACGCACGCCAACGTCTTAGTATACTTCACAATCGTACCTCAAAAATGATAAATTTTACTATTCTTACCACGGCCTAATATTTTAGATGATTTTTCATTTTTTATAAAACATTTTACTGTTCTTTGTTTTTTTAAGAAATTCAAGAAGGGATTTGTAAATTTCTATATATATCTCCCCTGAATTTTAAAATACATTATCATGGTTTGAGTTTTAAATAAAGTGATACGTGTATTTTGTTTGCAACTTCACTATACTCCTTCAGACGACGATATTATATTCATTATATTTCCTATTACTTTCCATTATATCATTCAACACAAATAAAAAATCATAAATGTCGTAATTATAAATAATTAAATTATTATAAAAATATGCGAGACGGGGGGGGGGGGGGGGGGAATCAGTGAAGGATGGGATAGACTCGATTTTGATGCGATCTCGGTGGCGTAGTGGAAGCGTACAGCGCTAGATACGAGGGAGTCAGGGTTTGACTTAGTAATACAATTTTTAACGTTATATATATGTATAATTATTGTACAAGTTGAGGTTCTTGGCTTCGCATGGGGAGTTATGGGGTGGCTGAAAAGCGGGGACTGAAGAATTAATTTGGCTGCAAATATGTTGACTATGTTTCGGTTTTGATGGTTTCCAAAATTCTGATTCAGTATGTCCATGAATATAGAGCCAACAGATGAAAAATTGTAAAAAATTATCTTGTTCATAATTATATTATATAAGTACTATATATTTATAGTTTAAAAAACTCACTTCTTTCAACACATCAAAAATCTAAGAAACAAAAAAAAAATATGTGGATTTCAATGTGGCCTAGCTGAAGATATTCTAAAATAAGTCAAATGAATAAAATGTAAACTTTATGTGTATGGGGGTCCCCCCCCCATGTATGTATTTAGTTTACATTTTTTACAAATGTAAACTGAAAACTACAATAATTGTAGCTTGTATTGTATCATTAGGAGGTAGTACAATTAAGATGACGATATCCGTTTATGTTGACCATCTACTTTCTCCCTGAACCCTTCACAAAAGTAAGTAACCAAACAAGTGAAGTTGCTGAGCAGTGGAGATAGCGAGATCCTGTGAAGCGCGTTGATGATGATGTTTTTAGAAGTTTGCCGGGAGCTTACACGAGTTGCTGTCAAATACATCCTCTTCTCCTTAGCTTGGATCAGTCCTGGGTTGTATGGCCTTTCTGTTCAGGCTATTAGCTCAACTTTCTCTTGTTAGGAAAATAGAACTCGACCACTCTACCTTATTGTTTAGGAGTCCATGAATAGTTTTCTTGTATCATGAAAGAAATCAGAAATATATATATATATATATATATATATATATATATATATATATATATATAAACACAATTTTAGACAACATATTGATATACGCGGTGTCTCCATAAAGGGGCGAAACCATTTTATTTGATAATTCAAAATGAATTTTATAAGAGCAGCTGTGTGAGCAAACGTGTTAAACTTGAGAAATTTATTTTTTTGGTCTATTGGAATCCTTGTTTGATTTCGATCTATTTCCCCTGTTGAAACTCTTGACTGCCTCACGATCTTGGCTGATTTCACTTGAGAGAAGTTGTGCTCAGTGTAGCTTGTTTTGCACAGATCTTTGTGGTTTTGTTATTCTACACATGTCTGTCTGTGTAAAAAAACAAGTATTGCTAGATGTTTATCTGAAACGGATAAGAAAAGGATGCGAAAGATATCAGGAAAATACTTGAAGACGTCTTTACCATCTACATCTTTCCAACATCCATTTATTCAGCCTGTTTAGACTTTTAAATCACACAATATTACGAATCTTCCTTTTCGTTTCAGATTGTACTAATATAAAGTATTAATACTGCTATTTAATTCTATGGTTTTCTTTTTTTTTCTATCTTGTCTTAAACTGGCATTTCTTCTTTCTTCGCAGGGGTCACATGCGGTGAAGTGGTTAGCCTGGCAACCAACAACAGTAAAGATCGTGGTATAGTAAAGGGAGTAAAAAATCCTTGGATAGGACGTATAATAAAGGTCCTGAGCCTGTACGATGTCAGGTACTCGTTAAAGATCCCTATCCTAATTATATCCGGATAGGCCAAAGTTAGGATTCCCACTGTTGCATCGTCCAATTAGCCTTAGTAGCACAACAGGGCGTAAAACAAAGAAAGAAACAAACAGACATTTCTGTCTAAAATGAATTTTCGTGAATCTAAATCTTCTTTCAGATGGAAGAAGGTTTGGCTTAGGTAATTTTCTTACAGTATTTGAATAAAACTTATGCAAAGTTTTTTTTTTTTTTTTTTTTTTTTTTTAGTTTAATCACTAATTCGCACCTGTCAGTGCGCGAAGTGCGGACAATCAGCGAATTAGATAGCGGTAATATGAAACAATGTTTTGTATGAAATAATGTATTTTTAGTAAACCTTGTTTCAATTTAAGTTTTTATAAAATTTATTTTGTTGAGTGAGTTGGGCATAAGTACCTCCAAATAGTCTAGAATTTATTTTTTTTGCGTATTTATCCCCATCTTCAGACCAAGATTTAGATCAATAATTATTGCAATGCTCTATTGGTTTAAAGTTTGTATAATATAATAAAAGTTAATATTAGCTTACGAGTATGTTTAAAATTATGTCATAATAAGTTAAAATTGAAAACCTTAATTTTCATGTCCTAGTAAATCTGTTAAAAATAAGTTGTTTTTGAGATTTCAAAAGGATCTTAGCATGAATAAATTGTCTTCATTGGTTGCGCCACATTTATGAAATCTACCCCTCTCTCTCTCTACTATATTCACTGCTTAGGAAAATGATTTGATGTTTTATTAATGATGAAATGTTTAACGTAAGTTAAACTTTTAGTTTTTTTTATATGTGCCTTGTTCCTTAATTTTCATTATAGGATTTATAATGTACTGTTTTTCTACATTTTTTAGGATGTGAAAAATTTGAATTAGTTTTAAGGTCGAAACTTTCTGGTTCATTGAAGTTAAATTCATGTTGTATTTCAATATTATAATTGGATAAAGCTTTTAGCATTCTTACAGGTGGCTTTATGTTGTGAGATCTTTATTTAAATTTTATTTTTATTTCGCCGATATTGACTTATTTGGAGTTTAAAAATAAATAAATTTATATATGACTATAGATGTTTTTATCGTATGAATATTATCATTCATGTTTTTGGTATTTTTATTATAATTAATATAATCATTATGGCCTGTTTTGAGAGGTTATGTAACCTTCTTGCTATCGAACTCCCATCGCGGTTTTTCAGTTAAAAAGTGATTTTCATGATTAGCTTAAGCGATTTAGCGGGAGTAGAAAGCTATAGATGCCAGCTTTCGACTCCCGCTCGCTACGCTCGCTCTTAAGGAATAAATAAATCCCCTAAAGGGTGCTTTTCAGTGGAGAACAGGCTTTACAGTTAAAGGCGCCTTAGCCACTGTTCAGAAGTAGTACCGAAAATCACAAGTTTTCATAGATGGACACTAATATTATTTTTTTTTTTTTTTAGATTACCTGTACGTTTATTTATACGTATACATATTTTAATTTGAAAAAGGTCATGCATATGTTGCTTCCATGGTTATCAGCATGGAAGAAGTATTTTTGACGGGCGGGACGGTGATATCCTTTTTGAGCTCCATGATCTTAATTTTTAAGCCTTCTTACTGGTTGTAGTTCTTGCCATTAAGTTCGTTAGACCTCCAAGAGTGAGCTTGGCGGAGGTTTCCCATGATTAGAGAGGGGAATTGAAAAAGACCAGGAGACATTGAGTTACGAGGTGCATCATCTCCTGATGGCCATACCGAATCCATTACCCGACCGCTATTAGGCTTCAGTCGTTTGTTCTGATGCTTCTGCGACGGAGCTCTCCGGTATCAATTCTTCTCGTCTCCTCTCATTTCCGCTTTCCCTTTTCGACCTATACCATCTCTTTGCACAATGGCCATCTGCATTCTCTTTAGGGATCGTTCTTATTTATCAAGTTGATTGGTTCCCGAATGGAAAGTAATCAGCTTGTTTGCTCTGATGCGGCGAACTAACAGTGCGGTACTAATTGTGCTCTCTCATGTTTTCCCTTGCAGACTTAGATTGATTGACTTCAATAACGAAGGAAATAATGCAAATTCATTGTACTGTTACATTATTTATCACTTATACGCAGCGAATCAATATATATCATACATTCCTGTTTTTTAGATATGATGAACATATGCCCTAGTTTTTCTGATCTCCAAAATGGGTAGAAACGAAAACCAAGCGATCAACCTAATTTTTGATCTTGCACCGTTTCAGAATCAATGAAATGTTCTTGTATCCCTTTTGATATAAGCTGGCATCGAAGTTTCCATGAGGGCACATTTATTCATATTATGATTCTTTAAAGAATCCACACAGCGACCCGGAGACTTAACATAACAGCGTTAAAGAGGAGAAAGTAGAATAAACATTTATAATTTTACTTGCTTTTTAACTGTTGTTGATATGAGATTGTCTTTGGGTAATACTTATGCTATTCCGTACCCGTCCCTCTTGTAACCTAGCCATGAGACAATGTCTAGTTATCCTAAGGAAAAGTCCTTTAAAAAGGCGTCTTCTCTTAGTAGGACCCCAGTTTGCTTGAAACTTTCTTGCTTTGTTTATAGACACAAAGAATAATACTTACAGAAAGATGTACAAATGCAATTACTCGGACCATTATATTGACAGATAGATCAATTATAGATCGTATTGGCGATACTATCCTGCGCTAATACCCTGTCTAATGCTAATCAGACTTGTGGCTCCTACAATAAGGGCGTTCAAACAAACTAAGCCTTTAGATTCAATAAATTAGAAAGTCGCTACTCCAGGTCTTAGAAAATGAAGTATTGCACATATCAGTATGTCAATGTTTAGCACTAGAAACTATTTATCTACTATACTAGTGAACTGAGGAGGAAAATTTGAAACATCGGAGTTATTTAAACGTTGCCACTACATGTATTTTCTCGTGATTATTTTACCACCGTCTGTTGAAACTTAATTGATACCTGACAACAGCGAGCCCGTTAAACATAATTTAAACTAGGTACTATCCTCAACCAATTATTATGAATATGTATTCAATAATGCTCATGATCTTGCGGTTGTAATACAGAGTAATCCGATTATGAAGCCCGGAAAATGTTGTTCTTGAATAGCTAGACCGAGAACAGTTCATTAAGTAGTTGATCTGGATTAGTCTTGCCCAATTGAAAATTTAAGTACTACATTACTAGAAAAGGAATTGTACATATTGTATTAAATGGACTATAAATCTTATTTTTTATAAAATGTTTATTTCTTTATTACAAATAACCTTCATGTTTAGATTTTCAGGGAAGCCTCAAGAGAATCTACTTTATTTCTATTGTTGATTTTAATTCTTTGTTGACTAAAATTTAATTATTGACAGAGTTGCAGGGTGACTGATACTCAAACTATATTTAATTTAATTAACGTTGAGTAAAAAATATATTCATGGATGAACATGGGATCTAATAGATCATCCATTAAATTAACCTAAAGCTATTTTTAAAAAGCTAAAATACATGCAAAGAAGGACACCTCGTAATAATTTATACAAGGATAAACAAAGAAAAGGGGCGAATCATGCAGCATCCCTAATTCTCAAGTCTTGTGAATTAGTCTATTTTTGAGAGGCCCCGCTTATTGACATGTGACTTAGATCAGTGTTATGAGAGTTATATGAACCACGCTTCTGCCAACTTATAAACATAAAGCCAACTTATAAAAGCTATGCTTAGTTGGTTTTAGAAGAAATGCCAAACGAACAGAAAACAACCGATCGAACTAAAAAATGAAAGATTAAGGCACAAGGCAGTAGTTGGCTAATTGGAACATAAACCGGGGGTGTTTTAAATTTACTATGGCAGTATCAACGACCCGAAAAAAACATGATCTAAATCTCAAAATTTAAATTTTTAATCTGACATGAGTACTTGTAACATCAAATAAAATATTAACTAACCAATGTTTTAAGAGCTTTATTCAAATATTCTAGAATCTAAATTAATGGGAGATCATGTAAAACTAGTTCGGGCAGGAGAACATATGTTTTTTGATAAAATTGTACAGCATCCCGAGCCGAAGTTGGCATTTTCCACTTGTATAAGTAAATAACATAAAGATAAATACATTATCAGTAAACAAACACAAGTTAAAGACACAGCTAATTGCAACCGAGTGTTGCACAAGGTAACCGGAATTAGAGTTCCAGACAACCCCTGAGGTTACACCTCCACGTAGCCTTCTACTTTTTTGAAATGTATAATTTAATATATCTCCTCGACAACATTTCGTTTTCTTTGTAAAACCTTTCTTAATTATAATTATAATCTCTGTTATTCGCGATGATAAAATGCTATTCAATTTTAACAAGCTCTTTTCTTTTAAATGTTGTCCTCAATAAAGAATAATATTATAACGGAGAAGAATGCAAGAGGTGGGTCGGAAGCCAATGGACTTTTTTTTTTGCGTAAAATTTTTAAAATACTGTCAGATGTATCGAAGAGTATACTGTTAAAATTTCAAATCGTAGATGTGGAATTTTACCGGTTCGACATATCGATTTGATACTTTAAATGAAAATGAACCTACTGAATTAAGTTTATAATCTTGTCTAAGAATCAGATTTATTTATTAAATCATATTTATGTGATAAATTTATACAGTACTAAATGTAACTTGCTATATTTACAGTAAAAAAAATATTGGCGATACTTAAGTTAAAAAATACCCTATGTTTTTTTTAAAGAATGCTGGATTTTTAAATCCAATATTTAAAGTTAAGTGCAGTCAAGGAAGCCTTCTAAAGAATTTTTAGATAGCAGCAGATCACAACAAAACCTTCTCTTGCAAAATTTCAATTGGATTGTATCAGTCTTTTCCCAAACCAGAGACATAAGTATTAATTTCAGTTAAATTTAACTCAGATATTTTATTTTTCTATCTTTTTTTTTTTTTTTTAATCGTACTACTTTAGTTTTTCTTTATTGAATTCCCCGCTGAGAAACGGAATCTCCTTACAAAGCACTGAGCCCAGTGGCTTGTAGTTTGTTTCGTCTTCTTAATTTACATGGAAAAAGAAGATTAGCTTCAGAAATTCCAAGCTGCCTACATTTCCTCCTTTTAATTTATGCACTAAAATGTCTTGATCCTATTATTCGAATATTTTATGCTGCTTTTACAGCTTGAGAAATAGCGTGCCGGAGCTTGACCTCTTTCTTATGTTTATAATTAATAGCACCTAGCTATAATTTTTAAATATTTATATTCATAACAATCCCCGATGTAAGCATCCCATTAGGGTCACATTGATTTATTGCTCTTTCCATTATATTCGCAGTTACTCTAAATAATAGGTCAAAATCATCATAAGTACTGGATTTAGGGACATTTATTTATATAATGGCGATAGAAATCGTTAAATATGTTTTTAAAAATAATATAATAAGGTGATGGTCCCTGATTTGTTCAGATGACGAAAAAATAAATATTAACAATTCATTTATTTTAGTTGGGTCTTCACATAATAGTTCATTATAGTTGGGTCTTCATAAAAGTGGAAACATAGAGGAGTATTAGATAAAGATTACTCTACAACATAGGTTAAAGTGACTATAATAAAATAATTCTGATGATGGACTTCAGATGGTATTTTGTATCACGTCACGTAGATTCTTTTACATCCATTGGAGTGTGACAATCGTGATTTTTTATAATAATTAATTTTTTTTTTAATACTTATCAATTTCAAATATTTCATTTCCTTGATTCTATTCATGCAGAACAATTGCTGTTACTATACAGTAATGATTACTCTGCACGCGTCAGTAGGGCATGGGTAGTTTTCCATTTGCCTTCAGCGAAAAACCCTGGGGCAAATAGCATGGGGATACGACTACCTTCCCATTTTCTTTTACTGCTCCGTTGCTTTCCCCATTTCCCAGTCTCATTCTGAAGTGGGTGGCTTAAATAATTTCTTTTCGTTATTTATTCATACTTTTAGGTTTTATTTAAACATTAACAATTTCCATTCGATTATTTACATCTTTCAGGATATCACTAATATTAAGTAATTTTTTCTAAACATTGACAAAACTTAAATCGTTGTTTTAGCTTGATAAAATTTCAAACTGACGCATTTCCTATTATGAAACGAGTGTGTAGTTATTGTCGGATTGTTATTATGAAGTCCTTTTTTTCTTTTTTCTTCCTATATTTTAGTTAACTCTCGGCGTTTTATAATCGATTACTTGGGCTTGGTATCGTATTTCTGATTTTCTTTCTTTTCTTCCTTCGTTTAACAAAGGTGGAAATAGGAATTTTAGGCCCTTGAAATTACTGATGCCTCTTTTTATTATAAAAATATTCTTACTTTTATTCAAATACTCAAATTTGTCATTTTATTTCTACTTGATTTCTATTCATTTTGATATATTTCAAAAAATCATAATTAAATTAAGTTTTTGATCTTACTTCCTTGGATATGCAAAAGAAATCGTTTTAACGCGTCAAATTTTTAACGATCTTTCTCTGAAATAAATATAAGAGCAGTTAAAAAAAAAACCAGGTATTCCTTTATTTTTTATTTTATCATCATTTCTAAAGTCTCCCTAATTCATTCTTTGAACTTTGAAAGTCGATTATGGTGGTGTGCCTAGAGCATTTCTTGCTTAACTCCTGTTTTCCTCTGAGGTCCTTATTGGTAGGTATCATCTGAGTACATGAGGACAAGCACATAAAGATACATATTTGGAAAAACGGCGGGGAAGAGATGAAGCGATGAAGGGGTAGGGATGTTATGCCATTTGGCATTGCGAGGGAGGGAAGGGGCAGGTTGGCCGGGTGCCCGGGGAGGACAAATCGGGCTCTGTATGCCGCCCAATTGAATAGGCCCATACATCTCCCTCCAATGGCTTCTCTACAGCTTCCAGTCCGATTGTTTCTTCGTCTTTATCCGTACTCCGATCCATTGAGTTATAGCCAGTCTGGTCATTAGCTTGGCGCGAAGTCTGCACTTGTTATGTTTTCATTTATCATTTTCCTGTTTTTAAAGTTCTTTTACCAGCTAAACAGTGATTATGCATTTGAAACAAATAGATAGATACATACGATTTTTAAAAAAATTAATTTCTAGAGTTGATTATTGTTGTTGTGTTTGGCAACGCGCTGTAGAAAAGAGTGTTCTCAAAATTATAAGAAATGATAAAGTTAAATGCACCGAAATAAGAAAACAAACGAATTTCAAAGATGGCAACATATCTATACAAATGCGAAAATGGAAATGGGCAGGTCACATAATGCGTTCAACAGATGTGAGGTGGTCAAATAAACTTACTCACTGGACACCATGCAACTGGAAAGATGCAGAGGAAGGCAGCCAACAAGATGGAGAGACGTTTTCAAAAAACTCCGTAGGCCCGAACTGGACAAGAATAGCTCAAGATAGAGTAAACTGGAAGGAATTAACATTGAACTTCACTTCCCAATAGAGCTGGTCACTCCGGGAAGTTAGACCACACTCCCTTAAAGGGAAGGCCTATTAAGAGTAAAAACTTAATAGGAACGTTTAGTTAATATCTATTTTCAACCAGAAGAACTTTATTTATTTTTATTATTATTTTTATTGTTATTGTGGTATCAGTGTACTTTGTATATATATTACTCATTGTAAACCATTATTTTGTTTTATTTAATTTACTCTTTATAATAAAGGCTTCATTCATTCATTCATTGTTGTTGTTCAATCAAAATTGAGATCTCTTTTAGATAATCTCTTTCGTTGGTTTAAAAACATTACTTCAAAACAAAGGTTCAACCAATTAACCTTCGTTGGTAGAATTTTTGTTTCCTGCATTTTTGGTTTTTATATAGATCAAGCAATCAGCGGAGCGATAACTCATTGCTTGATCGCGCATCAACCATGTTTGCCGATGCTCTGCCGTGACCATGCGATTCCGATCTCCAAGTCATGTTCGGTGCTTAGTTGGCTATTCAATCTTGCCACCAATGTGTTTTCCCCCCTATAACTGAGCCTTATTAGGTACTTCGGATCGGTTTAAAATCACGACCCGTCCTCAACAGAGGTATGCCTATCTTCCTAGCCATTATTTATTATTATGTTATACTTATTATTATTATATTATTTTTAATTTCCTTGCGGATTATCTCGCAGCTGCGGGTTGATTAACTGAGGAAGGGGACAATTCCAACCACCTTCAGTTATCTATTCTTCATAAACTTTTTTAAAAATTCAAAAATTAACGGACAATCCTTATTTTATTATTATTATTATTTTATTTATAATTATATATTTTTTGATATTATTATTATTATTATATTTATTATTTATTCTTTCTTAGAGAAGCATGTAATTATCGTTTTCATTGTCTTCATCTCATTTTTATGATATATTTGTGCATTAAAGCATTTTTATTTGATTGGTTTCAACAATTTTTTGTTTTTTTTCAGGTAAGAAAATAGGCGTTCAAATTCAACTCTTCTCAAAGTGAGTAAGTATGATTATGACACATTGTGTTCTATAAACCTTTGACCTGCTTTAATAACCATATGGTATTAAATTATTCATCCGGATGTTTGCTGTTGGGTGGTGGTCCTGCATCTTCAGTTTAACCTCGTTAAGGTCGTTTAAAACTTTTTGAAATAATCTAACTTGATTATTAGCATTAATTTTTTTTTTTTTTTTTTTTTTTTTTTTACCTAGAATTACAAATTTTCCTTCACAATGATTTGAAAATGTGGTTTTTATGTACAGTCCTCTGTAGTTGCCTTTTATAAGTTTTCGCTAATACCCTCAGTTTAACCTCGAAGGTCGTTTAAATCTTTTTGAAATAAGCTATCATTTTGCATTTATTTATTGATTAAGTTTTTTTTTTTTTTTTTTTATTCTGTCTCGTTATCTCAATACAACTATCTCTGCGAACCGTGCCAAAAAAATGTAGTTATTAAAGAACGACGTACTCGAGTTAAATAAAAGTTTGAGTGTCAGTTTTTCCATCCACTCCTCTAAGGAACTATCGTCTTTCATGAAAGAAGGTGGAGTTCATTTATTGGGAAGCCAAGGCGCAGAAGAAGGGTATTGCCGCACACTGGGCTGCTTCCCCGGCTATAACACTTAACTTTTTGAAAATATTGGCCTAATACCATCTGTGGTCGAAGGTAGGAGACGCTCTAAGATATTATCTACCACAACCCTGGCTTTTATAGCCCAGTCAGCCCTCCCTGCAAACTCCTAAATACAGTCACTTAATTTTTTATTAACATCCTTTTAGTAAATTAAGTGCACTCGCTGGAGGGCATAAACGGAAAATTTCCTGGAAAGATATTGATGATACGAGGCAGTCATTTGCATTGCTCTATGCGTTGTAGTTCAATTACCTATATACACGTTAAGTTCTCTGGCAACGTTGATCTATATCGAATTTTTCAATAAAAGGATGTACATTTTTTTAAAATTAAAAATTCATAAAAATTACCTCAGAACCAGTCTAGCGTCACACTATGCAAAGTTTTAAGGAGAGCACAAAACTGTAAAAAATATATATCAATGACACATTAATGCTTGAATTAACCAGAAAATAAGTATTGGTAGTATTTATACTTGACCCATTTATAGGCATTTCCTTTAGGATCAATCAGGACTGGGCCTAAGTTCATTTGACCGTTCAACCCAATCTTTTTTCTTTAGGGCCACCAGTTATTCTAACGTCTGTGGTCTCTTAAGTTATTTTTTAGTAACTGATTAAAGCTTTTCACAGATATCAAGTAAACGTGTTTTGATAGTTTAGTGCTATTGTTAACTAATTAATTGGGACTAGTTATTTAAAAAGAAATTTAGGATTATGCAAAGAAGAAGGGAATGCAATGGAAGTACTTTAGTATTACGACTATTGGTAATAAACAGAAGGGGATATGTTAGAAACGGAGGATAAAGGGGTTGTGTTTAAATTAATTTTTCCGGGGGCAGGAGTGCCTCAGAATAATAAGGTCATTTTATTTAAATATTTTTGGTCTCGGGAATATACGCCAAAAAAAATTTGTATTATGAATTGTTGAGGAAAAAAAAAATCGATTCTTACTTACGTGAATTTTCGTGGGGGGGGGGGAGGCATAGGTATTAAGACAATGTAAAATAATTTAAACAATTTTTAAAGGATATGGCTGAATTTTTTCTATTTAAAATGTATTTTGTTATTTATTTCAGAACGCACGCACAGTTAATTTATCTCATATTCCTCATTCGACACCTGCGTTTCTTCCATCATCACCCTGCTTCCAATTTCGCTAAACTCCAACGTATTAATGGATTCGCATGTGAAATCTCTTTGCTAACATACTCTTTGGATGAGATTTATACCGACTAGACCAATGGTGGCAAACCTAAAGATCTCTCCACAACATTTTACGTTAATTTAATGAGCTAATTAATATAGTTTGGAAAAGAGAGCACGCGTCTTTTTATCTTTTCTACAACTTCTCTTTTAAATTTTACTTCTTCGTTTTTATTTTGTCAGGCATCGAGTACAAATCTTAGCATAATATATATAATTGATTAAAAACCAAAGTATCACTACTCCATCTATCGGTTATTTAAAAGATATTCTTGAAATAAACGTTTTAATTCCCTCCCGTTAAGTTATTCAGTTATTAAACTGAAAAACCTTTTCCCAACTTATTTCAAAGCTTTCTCCGAATTTCTGTTGCATTCCTAAATTGAACTGTAATCCTTAATTTTTTAAAAACCAATTCTGTTTGATTTCAGAATCATGAACTGGAACCATAGAGGTTTAAAGTGACTGTATATAAACTATAATTACTTCATAAAAAAATATTCTTTACTTTCACTTATTTTCTTTATTTATGATTTTTTTCAAAATGCAACATATTATTCAGAATCTTACATTATTTTTTAAAATTGTTTGCTACTTTAGGCAAAAGTATTCTGCTAAATTTCTTTATCACACCATTTACTAATTTTTGAAAATAGATGACTTGGTCGGAGGTAGATCAACACCATAAAGCAAACGGATTCAGTTGTTGACACGTGTGACAGCAAAGTTTTACGGTTGTAAGATAATAAATTTATTCTCCTTACCACTAGTGAGGCGACCTAAATATTTTATATTCTATAAATTTATAGCCGTGAAAGATAGATATTCTAAAGATACGTTTCTGTAGATATTTTTTATGTTCAATTTATTTACTTAAAACAATTCTTGAGTACTTCACCAATTGAAATAGAACCCTTACTCCTGGCTCTCTGACAACCTGTGTGACCCCTCCTACCCCCCCTCCACCTTAAAAAAAACTCTAAATACAATTCGAGCCAATGGTCCACATAAAATAAATTATAATCTCTCCTCTCTTCGTCGGACCATTATGCCATTATGCGCAATTATTTCCAGCTCTTAGGGGTATGGGAATATTGTGGAGTGCAAGCACTCGGATGATGCCATGCGACAGCCTGCACCTGCCCATTTGATACGGTCTGTGTTCAATAGCCATAGATCAACTAGGCGCACGTTCGTTCACAAACCTAATACGCACGCATTGCGCACGGTTAATTCATCTCATATTTCTCATTCGACACCTGCGTTTCTTCCATCATCACCCTGCTTCCAATTTCGCTAACCTCCAACGTACTAATGGTTTCGCATGTGAAATCTCTTTGCTAACACACAAACATACAAATATTACAATATACTTACATGTTTAATTTGGTTATTTATAAGATAGTACCTAATTTAATTGACTATTATTTTGTTCGCACAAAAATATCTTGTGCAAAATGGGGGCTTATCCGTACATTGTAATATGTTATGACAAATGTAAATTCCAAGAAGATCTTCGCCATATTCTCTTTAGATTCACAAAATACAGAAAAGAAAAAAAAAGTTTCATGAACAGACGATGAGACTTAATTCGAAAAATAAATACAAATCAATGAAATATGAAACTTTTCTAATCTAAAAGAAATCATTGCATCATTCAATCTGCATAACCTTTAAATAAATATGCACCATGTATAAATTGGATATTGATCATGCCGGATATGGTATTGAAGGCCATTTAGTGTTGATGAATAAAAATAAAATAAATACAATTTACCTTGAATAAATTCGTGACTTTTTATGGTAAAAATGAATCAATGAATGAAGCAATGAATGTTTGCTTATATGAATAATAATACGGTCAATCAGGAGCGATTCCTTTATTTATGTATATATATATATATATATATATACACACAAATAAATATCAATATTGTAGAGAATACAATGCGCAATTTGCGATATAAACGTAATTGAAAGTTTTTGATTCTATGGCAATAATATTTTTAACCATCGAGCATTCGCAGTTTTCTTACCGTCAGTAGCAAGGGAACAAAAAATTGTTTCCTGTTTTTTTTTCTCTGATTTTGACTGAATTAACTTGAACTGAATTTCAGAGCAGATGTATCTGTGCCCCCCTCTATTTGTATACCTAATATATGACTAATGTTTAAATTGTCATCCTGGAAGTATAATAATTGAAATATTTTATTCACCCTTTTCATAAAACAGGAGATGAGAAACTTGATAGCTTCTAAATAACTAAAAATATATATTTACCACCAATTTAATTTGTTAAAACATTGAGTTTAGTTCTTCATCGGTCGATTTTCAGGCACTGCATTGTGTTGGATTTGAACTTACGACCCAGAAAGGGGCTTCTGAAAGGAGGCTAACAGATTCGCTCAGTTCGAATTCTCTTTGTCGTAGAGTTGCTTACAACTTTTATGGTGATAAAAGAGCAGGCGGGAAAAGAATGTCTTCCCCGCTTTAATGATTTAATTCAAGTTCTCTTTTTGTGGGGCTGGATGTCACATGTGACTCACTATTAACTATGTATATGACCACCTCCTGGACCTTGTCCGACCAAGCTCAGCTCCTAAAAGTTTTAACTCCTCCTCCGCCCTACACGAATTGCTACTTTGATTGTGGCCTGTTGAGTATCCCGGCCGGCCCTTCGTCAGGTTCGTTAAATATTCACCAGATCGGAAATTCAAATCAAGTAATTAGGTCAGCGTGGTTTAATTGAGCAGTTTTAGTGATCAAGTAAATAATTGCTTTCGTTGGTTCATTCCACATTATTTTTTTTTAAATTAATAGTATCAAAAAAGTTTTTTACAACATTAATGGCCAATCTGACCAATAGCAGCTATAATAAAAAAAGGGTTTTAATTAATAATAAAATAATACTTTAGGGAACTTTTCATTACTATTTCTTTTTTAGTTACATTTTATCTTTGATTGAAATTATCGTAATTGTTTGGTGCATGCCTTATCTAGGAAGTATCGTTGTGGTGTCTACTTTTCATATTCTTGACTTTATTATACCCGCAATGGCATCAATCCGTTTCTTTCAAAAGCGTTTTGGAATAATATCATTACAGAGTCATCTTGGTAATATTCGAAACAGATATCTCTAGGATTCTTTCTTATAAGTGATAATGAGATCTTGGCGAATCAACTAGAAGCCGCAATCCTGTAGTAGTGCCACAATAAAATAAATTATAATCCAATTTATCGCAGGAAAATTTGTAAAAAAATTAATAATGATGATAATAAAGAAAAAATAATATGTATATTATGATATATATATATATATATATATATATATATATATATATATATATATATTTATATTATATATAAATATATATATATATATATATTTTTTTTTTTTTATATATATATATAGACATTGGATGTGAGGGGGCCGGGATGGCCGAGTGGACAAGGGCGCTTGCAATAGGTAATCAAAGTTAAGCAACGTCCATCGTGGTCAGTACTTGGATGGGTGACCGCTCCATTCGGGTGACCGCCCACCAATAAAAGCCACGCAGTCCAAGTCTACCCCCACCCCCGGGTATGTGAGGCCCGTCAGCCTACTGGAGGCGACTCACACCGACCGGGCGTAGGAGTGATGAACCTTCCCCGTGTATCTCATCGAGAATCGTGGTGTGGTTTTCCAGGATGTCAGTAACCGCCCGGAGGTTTGGTTCAGGGACGGTATGCTTCAGGGAAAGAAATATAGGTCCTCGGGGCCTGCTGACTCTGAGCTACCATAATCCTTGGACCGAGACCAGTTTGTCACTGTCCTTGAACCCGAGAGAGCTGACGCCATCGGTGGGAAGGACACTGCCAAATTGGCCCCAATGGGATTGGTTATGGAGCTATGGGCGGTCTGCCGCTGTACCATGGTGACCATGGCTTGCAGCAACGTGAGGTTTGGGCTACCCCCTCCAGGCTGTCTGTACTCCCGCAAGCAAAACAAATGTCTGTAAGAAGACCACACTGCGCGGCCAAAGGTCTCATAAGGCCTAATGCGCCAACCGGAAAAAAAAAAAAAAAAAAAAAAAAAAAAAAAAAAAAAAAAAAAAAAAAAAAAAAAAGACATTGGATGTGAATGGGCAATTGGAACAATAATTTTATTGGCATTTGGAACAAAAATATTAAATTCGAAAAGCCTTTTCTGTCCTGTTTACCGCTGATACAATGAAATGTCCAATTTTCACAAATAATGGCTGACATATGGCTGTCACCCGCCCCATACAAGCCTACAGAACGTAAGCCTAGATTAAGCGAAACGAGGAAAGTAAATAATCTAAGGTTTGCAAGCATCGATTTCAAAAAACCGAAAACAACCAAATGATTTCGGTTCTGCGCACTTGAATGGTGACTATGAACAAATAATGAAATCTATGGACTGTTCACAGTTATTTGTCATAAATTGTTAAAATAAAATAGACCTATCCACTCGCTAAAATTCATTTACATACGGATCTTTCGCACAGCCAGGGACAGATAGGCTTAGCAGTTTACAAAATCGGTGGTGATTATAAATTAATTGTAATATTCGCTCCATTGTTTGATTTAATGAAAATAAAATAACTGATAACAGTTACCGCCTTATTCATGTAAGCCTTAAAAAATAGTGACCTGAATTCTTATAAATTTTACTTACGACTCGCAGAAATGAAATATGGAACAAATATACCAAATATGAAAACCGATTCTTTCATATTGAAGGATGATTGAGTATAAAATTAAATACATAGTTAACCATTCCTATTGATTCCATCAGGACATATTTTTTCCATCCTCTTTCTGACTATTCCAATCCGGTGAGACCCATCCATCAATCCCTCGTAGCACAACCGTTCGTCAGCAAGCTATCATTCCTCGGCTCATCCAATTTATCCTGACAATCGATGAATTATAAGCTATCGCCGGTGAGGAGAAAGATGGGGGGGATATCCGGGCTCTATAGGGAAAGAGCTCTGAGTACTCTCCAACGGCCTGCCAACCTCAGGCTCCTCGTTTCACACCAATCTGGACATATGTACAAAATGCATGATTCGCTTTATTTTCTTCCTGTGAACAGGAAGAAGTTAATTATGTAAGAATTTTATGGATATTTTCTATTATTTGTCCTATTATTATTTATATGTATAAAATTTTCGTAAACTGTACATTAATATAAAATCATTATCTCAATGTATTTGGTAGTACGCCATATTTTCCGAAGAAATAAAAAAAAGCGAACTTTGAGCCACCTAATTTCGAATATTAAAGTTATATTTACCTCTAGCTCGTCAATTAATTCTTATATTTGTAAGCATCATACATATGGACATTATGTATTACAATTAGTTGAAAGGTCCCTTATTTCGAACTAAAATAAGAAAATTAAAAAAATCCTTAATATAGGATTGATATAAGCGAAAGGTCACAACCTATTGTTTTTTTATTCTTGGTATAATTGAAAAATATACAAAAATATAAATATATTGTGTTTGCTCATTATGGTATAGAATTTCTTTAGTGATTAATGCTAGCCTTAGTGTTGAACGTTTGCCTGAAACATTGATGAGTGCATTTGAAAACATCCGAGGTGTAGGCCGAGACGTAGGTTGAAGGATTCTGTGTGCTAAAACATGTATAATAATATTATTAGAGAAAAAGAGGAGCAGAAATATGGGTAAGGTTTCACACATTTGTATTCCTAAAAAAGGAATAATTGAATATAGCTCACTATGCATCAATATAAAAATTCAAAACTTTCATTACAAAGCATTTCTTTCAAATATGAAATCTCAAACACACATAAATATGGTTCAATAGATTACCATTGCCATGGTCGGAGGATGGGTACCCTGATTCATTATTGGAGGTGATTAATTGTATTTTAATTTATTATTAATTAATTATATATTATAATATAATTAATTGTATTTTATTGTTTAAATATAAGTTTTTTTAATTTGTTCATAATAAATTTTCATTCTTTAGCTACAAAACCTTTATTTTCTCTAGAATTTTTCCATAAGAGCAAACTTATCTCTAACTTCTCTTAAGCAGCACCGAACTTTATATATTATATATTGCATATGCATTTCGAAGTTACTTTAATTTTATGTATATTCGATTCTGTTTTATATCACTTTGACATTATCGAGCGAGCATTTGAATCTCGGTACTCTGGAGGAACTTATAATGAAAGTTAGAATGGTTTGTAACTTCTATTCTGAAACTAACATTTGGCCCTTACCAAGAACTTCGACTAAGTTTTACTTAAATTGTGGATTTTCAAACTTGAAAATTCTTGTTTCTTTTAAACAAGAAATTTAATTTCATATATATTTTATCATCAGTATTTTTTGCAAAATAGAAATATATATATATATATATATATATATATATATATATATAATAATAATAATAATAAAGGCTTAACGAACCCGAAGGTTTGATGCCAACACCACCACTCGCTCCCTGCACACCTCCATCCATCGACCGTCTTCCAGACCCAACTTCGATAGATCCGCCCTAACACAATCCTCCCACCTCCGCCTCGGCCTCCCCCTCGGTCGTTTCCCATTTGGCACCGCGCTTATTAATCTTTTCGGGATTCGTTCACAGCCATGTTTCGCAATTTTACACGCCCATTTTAATCGTCTTCGCGTCAATTATATTTACTGGGTAAAGCTCGCTCAGTTCGGCGTTATGTAAGCGTCTATATATATATATATATATATATATATATTAGTGACCGACCGAAACTCAATTTTTGGCCGAAACCGAAACCGAAACCGAATTTCGGCCCCAGGTCTGGTTTCGGGCCGAAACCGAAACCGAAACCGAAACTTACCTATTTATATGAAATTGTATTTACTATATTATTATATTTGGTTAGGTGTGCGAAAGGAATCATCAAATAAAAAGAAGAAACAAAAGCAGAAGAAACAAATAAAAATAGATTATATTACACAAAATATTTATATAAATACACGGAAAAAATGTTTATTTACAATAATGCTAATCAAAGCTAAAAAATTGTGATCAAAATAACATAATTAATAATCAGAATCAAATAATTTGATATTATATGCCAAGAAAAGCAGTTTCTCAGCATTTTCACCAATCAGATTGTTTCGGTGATCTGCATTAATTTGTCCAGCAGCACTGAACATTTGCTCGCTGGGAATGCTCGTTGGTGGTGCTGAAAGGTATTTCAATACCGCCTTTCTTAACAAAGGATATGGACTGGAGTTCCAATAAGAATAAATATCTGCATTCCGTTGTAAACGAGGTTCTGAAATATAGCATTGAATGGTTTCTTTAACCATGAGTCATTTTTTTTTATCACATGATTCTATTCTGTCATATGATTCAATATGGTCAGGGGAATTATCATGTGAATCCCACAGACTCTCTTTAGCTTTCTGAATAGTGGACTTCGGACAGATCATTTCATTAAGTGGAGAGATATTGTCTCTTATCACACTTTTGTCGTTTTCACAGGTCTTTAAAAACGATATTATTTCTGTTATCGCAACGTCAACCTCATCCGAAGTAAGGTATTTTGATTTGAACCTTGGGTCCAATAGCGGTGCAGCTAACAGAAAAGGACGCCCTTTCACAAATGAAAATTTTTGTTCAATGTTTCGTGTAGCGATATTTTCATATTTGATATCATTAAGTTATCTCCTTCACTTCTCTCGAGAAGTTTTCGACTTATTAAGTATAGAGTAGGTATTATTATCGATACGCAAGCGTTATCAAACGATAACTCCAGAGTTGCTTCATAAAAGAATTTTAAAACACTTGTCAAGTTTTCTATTATTTCCCATTCTGAAGGGCAAAGGGTGGTAATCCCGCCATATTCAACACTGTACAAATTCACTGCCCTTTTTTGTTCGAAAAGCCTTTGTAACATTAAGTAGGTGCTATTCCATCTCACCTCCAAATCTTGGACCAATGAATGTTCCGGGAGTCCACATTGATTTTGACATTCTGTCAATTTTCTGTAGGCTGGCTCACTGAGGTGGAAGTGGCCTACTATTCCCCTACACTTTTTTAAAACAGATTTGACATTTTCATCAACAAATATGGAATTTTTTATCACCAACTGAAGGGTGTGTGACACACAACCTATTGATTCATAATGACCACGCATGGCACAAACCATGTTTGGTGCATTGTCGCGTATCACTATAAAAATTTTGCCCGCCATTTTGCCCAAATATTCTTCGTAGTACTTTATTTTCAAAGACCTTAAGGCGTTTCTCATCCCTTAATGAATGCGGCCATGTTTCACATCCGTAAAGAACCGTTGGAAGAATAATAGTTTTTTAAATCCTAATTTTTAAGTTTCGGGACAGAAGACGCGAGCTAAGCAATTTTGCGACCGAAAAGTAGCAAGTATTACCGGCTTTAATCTAGCCTTAATTTCCTCATCGATTTCGTTTTTTCTAGTTACCATTGCCCTAAATATCTAAATTCCTCTACGGAATACGTACGTATCCCCTTCCCCTTCATGCTCTATGGTTTCCGTGTCCTCACCAAGCAATACCAAATCATCGGCATATCTGAGGACCGGTAAATTCCCTCCAAAATTCAAACCCTTTTCATTACCTATGTTATTTCATTTTCGATCCCTTTTTTGAGAATCGGAATTCTTTCCACTCTTCGGGTATCTTTTGTTGTTCCCAGATCTTTTTAATCAAAAGAAGTATTTTTTAAATCCCAGCTTCCCCGAATGCCTTGATCAGTTCACTAGGAATAATATCTGTTCCCGCTGCTTTATGAGATTTTAATTTTCCAATGGCTATTTCAACTTTCTCTTTACTCAGTTCAACTGTTAACGGTTAAGCACTCTGGTATTCCGGAGAGGAAGATATACTATTATTTGATGTCTAGCGGATCGGCCAAGATATTGTTATTTTGATTCCTAATTCCAGTTTTAATCGGCCCCGACCGTTCACGAATTTTGTTTATGCATCCGTACATGGCTTGAAAGTTATTCTGGATTTTGTTACTTTCAATTGCTACTATTTTATTTTGAGATGCCTTTGCTTTTTAAATTTTAGTAATTTAGTAGTTTATTTTCTTAATGCTCGAAATTGGGAAAGATTGATTTTGTTAGGATTATTTAACGCCTCTAATTTAGCAGCTTTTCTTTTGTCGCACATGTTAACACAATCTTCAACGTACCAAGGTTTGTTCTTTTTATTTTCCCTTTTCCCAACAAGTTACCGACCTCTTTAATATTATCCCTGATACCTTCCCGTAACTTATCAATGTCTTCGTTATCCTCGTCAGAGGATTCCGAAGCCCCAAACCTATTTTTGACTTCCAGTTTGAATTGTTTTCTAATCTTCGGAATTTTTAACATCTCCACATTAAAATTATCATTCGCGGTAGTTTATCATAAACAGAGTTTTTCGTAAAATTCGAATTTAACTTCATCGTCACTATCTTCAGCAGGTGCGTGTATGTTGATCAACGCGATTTTAAACCACCGCCCCTGGAATATAGCTACCGATAACCTATCTCCGTAAAATCGAATGTTCTTCAACGCGAAAAAGAAAACTATTTCTAATCAGAAATCCGGTGCCTAACCAATAATTTCCACTCCCTCGTTCCACAAAGCAAGCCCACCCCTAGCCAGCGGACCTCTTGCAGCGCCACGATATCTAAACTATTCCCCATAACCTCATTCACGACCGATTTTAACGGATAATCAGCGTTTTACTTTAGGGAGATCCATGACTTTTGTGATGTGTGGTGAACTTACATGTGATTAGGGAGTTCAAACCTACGTCACACCCTTAAATTTTACACGTTTTGGTAAATCATAATATTATAGCAATTTTTGTCAAAACAAAGTTACTAATTTTGATATAGTTCGTTACATGGATGAAATATTAACCATTCCTTCATTTCAGAAAGGTTTTTTGTGAAGCAATCTGATATGGCTTTATTAGAAAAGGAAAACATTCTCCCTCTATAGTACCTTATTTTATTTTTTTATTTGGATCAATTATCTGCTTCTCATTCTGAGACAAAATAGGAATTTAAAACATCAACGCCTATAATATAAAAAGTCTATTTAATTCTTTCTTCTAGAGGGCCGAGAGACCCTCCTGGGGCAGCCTACCCCGTTTGGGAATTTTTTTTTCATACAAGGATAGAAATTAACTTATGTAACTAAAAGTAAGGAAGGGAGGTAAAGAACAAATAATATGCAGAACAAGTAGAATTTTAGCTGTGGGAAAGGAACATGAAGGTAAAAAAGCTGACAGGCAGATCCAGGGGAAGGGCTGTGGGAGTGCAGCACCCCCTTTACAACCGGCTGGATTCGCCCACGATTTGATTCTCCATCCCGTTGACTGACCGTGGAAACAAATAGTTTTCATTGAGTAGGAGTAATTTCTACTATAATTGAGCCCTCTAATGAGGTAGGTGGGAAACCTGTACCGCCCTTTAATTTTAGGTCTGGTAATATTTTTTAATGTTAATACCGTGGCTGGGTTTAAGAAAAAACAAATAAAAATCCTGAATAACTAAAAGTTAAAAACTTACAATTTTTATTTAACTCCTTAATATTATCATTTTATAATTATTAACCCAAATTAATGTCCACTGTCAAGTGAAAATGTACAAATTATTACCTATAACAATTTATCTGTGGGTCATATTTTGATAACAAAAGCCAAAACGAAATTCCTGGAATAAATGTTCTACCGAGCTCACACAAAACAAGTCAATATTAAACAATACCCGATATTGTTTCGCAATCGTCTCTTTGTCCCATTGCTTACTTCTGATATTAATTTAAATTAAGTAGAAACTAATAAATTCAATTAAATATCCTGAGATATAAATAAATAATGTCCCCCTTAGTGACTCCCCCCCACCCATATCTGGCGATAATTCCAGATAAAAAGAGAAAGTTCCAAAAGATAGACAATAAATAGATTCGACGGTAATGTAGGAAGGTCCTC
The DNA here is from genome assembly GCA_911387785.2 of Aelia acuminata. Taxonomy (NCBI): domain Eukaryota; kingdom Metazoa; phylum Arthropoda; class Insecta; order Hemiptera; family Pentatomidae; genus Aelia; species Aelia acuminata. Next base: position 113,805,366 of record OU426979.1, on the reverse strand, counting down.
TTTGATGTGGGAGAAAACCCGCTTCTAGAAAACATAGTCAACACAAGTCAACTCTTATTAAACCGAGGCAAACTTACATCCACTCACATCTACATAATTTATAAAACTATGAACAATCAATTTTATTATAATTGAAATTTATAAAATTTTGATTAATTGATTTTATTACAATTGAAAAATACGAATACAGCAAGAGATAATATAGTTCCATAATAAATACATTCTATTTTACTCTGTAGTTAAAACAAAAACAAATACTTACAACTTGAAGAATATCTGATGTCTTGAGTGCTGGCTTATATTCGTTATTTATAAATTTGTTGATGAATTAACAAAATACACTATACTAACAACAATAGTTATAACACGATTAACAAAATCCAAGGGAACACAAGGAAATTAACAAGATCGGGTCGAATCGGCTAAAGTCGTGTTATCCCTCCGACCAAAGTCTGACGGAAACGCCCGAAGAGCTAGTTTCGGCCTGGCCGAAGATTCGGCCGATTTTTGGCCGAAACCGAAAACGTGGCCGAAACTCGGTTTTTTGGCCGAAACTGGCCGAAACCGAAACCGAAACCGAAACTTCGGTCGGTCTCTAATATATATATATATATATATATAGAAAGAAAGAGAGAGAGAGAGAGAGAGAGAGAGAGAGAGAGAGGATGAGAGAGAGAAGGAGAGAGAGAGAGAGAGTGAGAGAGAGAGAGAGAGAGAGAGAGAGAGTGAGAGAGAGAGAGAGAGAAGAGAGAGAGGAGAGAGGAGAGGAAGAGAGAGAGAGAGAGAGAGAGAGAGAGAGAGAGAGAGAGAGAGAGAGAGAGGAGAGAGAGAGAGAGGAGGAGAGAGAGAGAGGAGAAGAGAGAGAGAGGAGAGAGAGAGAGAGAGAGAGAGAGAGTTAAACCTGTACATTTTTTGTTTTTTCGGTTAAGATTCGTTACACATTTGTTTTTTTTTTCTCCTTCTGTACCCATAAAAAAAAAAAAAAAAATTAAAATAAGATATTGTAGAAACATTCAACGTAAATAATTTATCAACTGTTTTTATTTCGATATTTACGAAAAATACCTATTATTACAAGGAATTACCTATTATATTTATTACCTAATATACCTATTATTACTAGGACAATTACAAAATACCGTATTCATAAATTTTATTATCATTTAATAGAAATTGTATTATTTTTTTTAATGTAATAAATATAAAAATTACAACGAGACTGATTCATTTTGTATGAAAAGTGAATGTTTTCAGTTTTTTTTTTTTTAATCTTAAATTACCGCTTGGAATGCACTTCTGGTTGCCTATCGATTCTGTAAATATTGTACTAGAACTCTATCCTGACGTAAACACGAACGTTGTTTGTATTAGTTGTTAATTTTATTAGATTATAATTAATTAGGCTCTCGTGCTGTACAGTTTTGTGTCGTTCTTTTAACATTAAAATATTTATTGTAGGTATGCAAAGCTCGGAATTCTGTGCAGTAAAAATTTGAAAACGTGCAATAAAAACTTCAAAACGTGCATTAAAAACTTCAAACTTGCAAAAACATGCAATAAAAATGTATTTCTTGAAAATCAGGCATTAAATTATTTTTTTAAACAAAAAATAGCTAACAAATGATTAGCGGAGAGAAAAAAAAAATATTTTTCCAAATAATTTTTATAATATTGGTTTTAGGATACATTTTGGTAAAATCTCTGAATTTTTGATCTTTTGTATGATTCTATTGACTTATTTTTGAAAATATTTCCGTTAAAAAAATCGGAACATAAAATATTTACTTAAAATAGTTACAGCAAGAAGTGGAATAAAGAGTGAAATACTCGCATGTGAGCTGTAATTATATTGGAAATAAGAAGATCTTAAAAAAGGAAAGATACTGCTCAAATTATGGCCACCGGATTATTTTTAAATCAGTCTGGTAACACGCACTACCCCTGTTACCGTCGAGGGTTAAAAAATTAGGTACTTATTTGTGCTGCAGTGGATATCAATTTGTGATTTCCTATCACATCCAATACTTCTTTCACTAGATTTACAAAATACTGCACTACCATCCCTATTGAGTTCAGGATATTCAACAGGACATCACGCAATTTTCGAAGGCACGCTTCCTTCAATGTTTGGCATTTTTATTAACAATTAACAATATACTCGACAGAAACTAGTTTGATACTGACAGAACAATGAAAATTGAGAAACAAAATGTAAACATCCAGGAACTACTGAAGCCTCAGTTCTTGGAAATTGGAGGTTTGTGTTTGTTTAAATTTCCCAAGTTCCCTTTTTTTCCCCTATGATATTCACGTTTATTTTTCCACTATTGTTTTGATGTGTATTTAAGAAAATTAAAATTTTTAATTTTTTTTCTTCAAAATATCAAATGATGCAATTTCGTGCAATAAAACTTCGAAACTTGCAGCTAACCCCAAAACGAGCAATTTCGTGCAGGATAAAACTTGATTAAAACATCCCATTAGGCTTGATTCTGATAAGTAACTTGAGTTCGCTTTATTCTGACTTACCAATAAAAAGATGGAATTGCACGGGAATCCGAACTCTAATAATAATTTTCGTTTTTATACTGTGTATAAAATACCCCGTCAATAATTTTACATATTACCCTATTATTTACTTTGTTAGATATATTCTACTTAGATATTATTATACTACAGAGATATTCTACAGTAACCCCTATACGCTTGGTGATACAAAGTATAATTAGAAGAGTTGGAAGTTTTTTCTTTTTTTTTACCATAGAATTAAAAACAGGGCAAATTGCTTGGGGCTTATTATATTTCTTTATTATTTAGTTAAGACACCTTTTTCAAAGAATATAGTAAAAAAATAAAGTAATTACTAACAATAATGAAGGAAAAGAAAAAAAAATATGGAAATGATTAATATTATGAAAGTGATGTTGATAAACACATTATGAACACATAAAAAAGTACTAATAAAGAAGGGAATAACATAGACTAATCATAATATTAATAATAATTTTGTATGAATGAAGATTAGTTAGTTTGAGATATCTATGTAAATAAAGATGAAATTCTGATTGCTGAAAGGACTGGTGTTCTCACCTAGTACGAAAGAATCATAGACCGAAATTGGGAGAATTAAGGACAAATGGTATGGATTTCTATAAAGAAACAAACAATCTTTATAGAAATCCATACCGTTTGTCCTTAATTCTCCAAATTTCGGTCTATGATTCTTTCGTACTAGGTGAGAACACCTGTCCATTTTAAAATTGCATAACTTCAGCCGATCTCTGCGTATATTATTTATAGTTTTAAAAATCGTTATGATCTCGCTTTACATTGGTTTTTAAGGAAATTTACCTTAAGAATGAAATTCGAATGAATGAATTAGAAAATGAAATTCCCCGGGTGAAGCCGGAATATACAGCTAGTTACATATAACATTTAAAAAATGAAATACAGTATAATAAACTGGACAATTAGTAGTAAAATGATTCGCTATTAACTTAAAGTTTGATGATGGAATATTAGAATAAATATATATAATGGAAATTAAAGGAATTAATAATAATAAAAATAAAAATTGAATACATTTAACCTCCCTTCTGTTATAGTGCCTCTTAAAAAACCAGTGTTTTAAATTTAATTAATGTACATATACTAAATAATTTTACGCCATATATTTCACTCAAATATTTTACGCCACAATAAATAATTTTGTTTGTTGTTTGTTTAACTCACTTTATGCCACTAAGACTACAGTGGGAGTCCTAAATTTTGCCTATCCAGGTGTAATTAGGATAGGTATCTTTAACGAGAACCTGACATCGTAAAGGATCGAGACCTCCATTCTACGTCCTATCCGAGGGACGGCATAGCCAAGGATTTCTTATTGCCTTTAAAATATCCTAGGGCCACCGCGGGGCGCGATCAAGCGACCTTTAGTATTGTAGGTTGCCATGCTAACCAGTATACGACAGGTGACCCTAAAATAAATAATTTTGAAATAATTGTAAAATAATTTAATTGTGAAATAATAAATTGTGAAATAATTTTAATTTTAATCTGTTATTTCAAATCAGGTTCTCGACTTCTTCGTGACACTTCTTTATTTTTTTTTTAAATTTTTTGTTAGTGTATTGCAAATAGATTCTCTGTGGATTTTAAATTGCTCCTACATACTCTTCCGATGGTATACTATTGGTACCCGTGGACTTTTCTGCTCGAACATATTGTACGATTAAAGAAACGTACTAATTCATTCATCAGATGGGGCGAAGGTCCAACGACCCATTTTTCCGGCCTGCATTTTTATCTTTTTGTCCACGACACGTAGCTCCTGCGGAACTGTGCAGCTAGCCTTTGGTTCCCATTGTTATTTGTGCCCTCAGCGACTAGTATGGAAGGGCGAGCGGACAGCTCGATGTGATAAATACATCCAACATCGGGAAAGCGCGAGGGGGCTAGCTAGACATAAAGATCTCCGGTGTAGAGAGTGTTGTGCAAACATATTTATCAGGCTTTATACCAGTGAGGATATATGCGACGGCTGTAATTCAAACTTTACCCTCCCAAGAGAGAGACGTGTAATCTCCAGGAGGTCTTGATTCCAGGCGGCTGCACATCGGCTAAGTCTTCAAACTGGATGATGGAAGGTATATTCTCGGAAGATCCATACTCTACTAATCTGGGAGTTTATCTTTTTTATACCATCTGGATAGATATCCGTCGGGGATTAGAGAAAAGCGGAGGATTACCTAGGATCTTATACCACATGGGTTCTTCTACTATTTCTAACATTGACGTATTACAGAAAAAATTAGACATCGCACCATTACATATACAAAATAAAATTGTTTCAATGTGTTTCATTTCAAATTATTCTCCGCAACATTTTTCATGTGATATGATCTAGCTATATTTATCACTTATTTTGCACTTCTATATATAATGAATATACGAATTAGTTTACGGTTTACCGGGAGAGTCAGCATCGGTATTAGATTTGGGGCCCGTGATTAGAGATCATGGATGTGCCTTATGTGTAAATTATTAATCTTTACTTGGTAAATTCAATAGTCTGTAATTTTAGAAAGCTTATCTGAGGATTGGACCTGGGCGGAATGCGAAACCCGGGTATCCGCCTCACAGTTGCGCTGATCTAACCAACTATGCTACAAAATTATGTCTTATTACTCGTATATATTGTACATAATCCCATTATGGCAACTTTTGTAGAAGGTACATATACGGAAAATAGTTAACTTTTAAGGAAATTAGATTTTACTATATGTGATAAAATTATTATCTATACTTGATGAAGATTTTTTACATATTTTTACAGTGAAAAATAGGTGTTCTTTACATAAAGGCTGCCAGTTATTTAATTTGTATCACCAAATGATTTCTTTCAAAAAAACCGCTTTAATTAAAATTAGCATATGATTAGGTAAACAAGAATACAGTTTAATGGAATATTTATTTTAAATTAATATCAAGACAATGATAAAAATAAAACTAAGCCTCAATTTAAACTGGAAAAAAGGCAGCCATGTCTTCATATATTTGTTGAAATAAATATTTATTAATGTTCCTTTTTCCATAAAATGGCATTTTATAGTTCATTTTTTTGTTTATAGTTCAATTTCATATTTTGAATATTACCACATAATTTTAAATTTAGATAAGACAGCTTTGTCTTGAAATAAAAACGTAACACATTTTCTTCTTTACCACAAAACAAAATTATTCTTTGCCGCAATGTGGCTAGTATGGGTGAACATAATGGGTTCCTTAAATATTCCGTCAGCGGGATTATTCGTTAGGTCACTCTTCGGTGAAAGCCCAATTTTTCTTGGGTTTGTCCGGAATTATTTGGATGTGTGAGTCCTTTCGTTCAAAAGGACTGAACTATTTGTACATTAAACGTTTTGACAAAGCCCCACTAATGTATTTAGTAAATCTATATACAAATACTTCCCTACATTCATACCAAACTCTAAGTAGTCCGGGTATTCATTGTTAGTTTCTAGCTGACGGGTATTGTCATTTTAGGGGACGGAGAATTATTTGCCTCTACAATTTGTTTCCTAGAAGGCAGTCGGAAAGGAGTACTCACCAGGCTGAGGATTGGGCACACTCGACTTACCCACGAGCATCTGATGTGTAGGAAATCTCCTCCTCAATGTACCTACTTCCTGCGGGGTTCCACTCACCGTGAATCATATACTAACCGAAAGTTACGCGTACGATAATTCCCGAGAGCATCTCTTAAAAGAAAACCTGGACGAAACTCTCCAAATACATAGAACAAAAAGCCCTAAGCAACTTAATGCTGTTCCTCAAACAGAACAATATATTTATTAAGATATTACTTACTTTTTTGTAAATTATAATTGCATGGTAACATCAAAGTTAGATTTTTAATTGTACATTAATTTCTTTTCTTGTCCCTCCCCTTCCTCGCCTTGTAGGCTATAAGGGGTTTCCCGGGCCAGGGGAGAGGGTGGGGTAATAATGCCGAGTATAATTAAATTTTCACCTGGCTCCGGGTATTGAACTTGCTATCTTCGTATTCCAAACCGACGTTGCGTTTGCCCACTCGGCTATCCCGCTACCCGATTGTACGGTAATTGTATTGCATTGTAATTTTATTTGATTAAACAGTATTTTATTTTTATTGTAATATTATAAATATTGTATTGCAGGGCGAGAATGACCCAGATGGTCGAAAAGCACGAAAATATATATAAATAAAATTAATCAAAAAATTATTTATATTTGTTAACATTATTACTAAAATCCAACATATAGATGTAATGAAATTACTCGAAACAATGACTTGTGCAGGCTTCTAGATAAAACTTCTCATTAGTAGAAAGAGCAGTTCTACTGTTCGGGAAACTACCCTCAAAATGGACCGATGCCCTGCAAAAACTCACAAACTCATTTGCTATGTGAACTTCGCCATGAGTTAGCAGACAAAATATCTGTTAAGCCCACTTTCACAACTTTTCCTATCGTTTTGGGTTAATCGTTCATAGGGATATTGTTTCCTCAATATCGCTAATATTGCTTTCATTAAGAGTAAGACTCTGATGTCCAAGAAGATTTATAGTTATAGATTTAAGAAAATTACTAAAGTATCCATATTAAAAAAAATTATGTTCGACGATCCGGTACATATTGAAACAACGATTTTTTTTTTTTTTTTTTGTCTTCAAACATTAATTCGCACCTGTCAGCGGTTTGCGTCAATCAGCGAATTCGATGGCTGCAGCATCGCAATGATATGTAAGGCATGTTATGGCATAAAGGAACGAAAGTGCCCAGCAGCACCTCTTTCCGGACTTGACACTAATTCAGGAGAGGAGGTCTCTCATCCAGCTTCTTTTTAGCCGCCTTCGAACGGGCAAGTCAACCGTGGCCATATCGTGAATTAATCTGTTATTATGTCCTTCCAATTTAACAAAAAAGCGTGAGTAAAGCGTTCGTATATGTTGTTGGATAGTCGGTTGTTGTAAGTCTGGATGTAGAGTTTGGTTACTTACGTACCTGGGAGCGTCCGTAATTAGTCTTAAAATTTTGGATTGAAAAGTTTGTAATTTTTGTAAGTGTGTCTTTTTAGCTGAGCCGAAAATCTGTGAGGCGAATGTCCAAATGGGTTTAAGTAAGTAGGTGTATGTATTCAGTTTTTGTCTAATATTCAATTTAGAAGATTTAGCAAAAAGGGAGTAAAGAATTTTTAAGCGTATGTTCAAGGTCTTTTTTTTCATTTTGACATGTGGGCCCAAGTCCGAGTTAACGTACAGTTTCTGTCTGTGGAATTTGGTTGTCGCCGACATAAACTGGTGTGCATGTATCTCGTCTGAGTGTGAAAGTTATGTGTTGTGATTTGTCATCATTTAATTTCATTTTCCATAGTGAGTACCATTTTTGTAATTGAAGTAAGTAGTTCTGTATATTCAATGAGGCAAGACTGAGGTCATGGTGTATTGTTAAAATTGTTTAAAACAACATTAAATGACATTTATGATATTATTCATAAAAAATATAGCAATACATTTAATGTGGGCAGAAGATAAATAGAGAACTTAAAATAGTTATTCATTTTTGGATACGTACAGAATACTTTAAATACCACACCTTTACTGTTAAATACTCCCTTGGCTAAAAATCGGCCGACTATAATGAATTTTTTTTTTGCATAGTAATTAATTCTTTTAAACAAATTATACCCTTGTATTGTTTTGTTGCAAAAATTGTCACTTTTAGCTGTAAAGCTGCGATATACTACTAACTTATAATAATTTTACCAGAAAATGTCAAGGTTAGGTTCATCACATTAATTGGAATAATTCAGGCTAAAGCTTAAAAAAAAAAAAAATGAAGAACTAAAGGTCGGTCTTATGTATTCTTCAATTATAAAGTATGTATTCTCAATAATAAATAAAATTTTCAACATTTTTAAATAATGGTTTTAGGGGTCAGTTTTGGTGTAGATGTTACCACAGCCAACTAGTACGTAAAAGGTAGCGGGTTCCTTACGGTGGTACGGCTGGTGAGGTGGCCTTGTATTTTTTAAAGGGGGTAAAATTACTTGAATATGCCGTCCTTCGGATAGGATGCTAAATGGAGGTCTGTGATTATCCTAATTATAACTGGATAGGCAAAATTTAACACTCTCACTGTAACATCGTCCGATTAGCCATAGCAGCATAAAGATAAATAAACAAACATGTAATGGTTCTTTTTATAATTGCATTATAAATACAATAGTTATTTAAAATTTAAAATAAATTGTTTTGGTTTTTAATTTTTATGTTTTTTAAATATTTTAAGATCATATTTCAGGTAACCAACCAATGGTTGTTTAGAGTAAATTATATGTGGTCTTTTGTAAACTGGAGCACCGAGCACGTGTCCATATAGCGATAGCATCGACCCGGTGAAATATATGATCTTTACTTACTTTAAATTAGTCTGTCAGGAAGAAAATTTCGAACCACAAGAATTATTGGACATTGAACTGTAATAAACCTAATTACTAATCTAGGATAAATTTTCAAATTTTCTTTTATAAATATATTAGAGTTAAATATTAATCAAACATAAGATTTAAATATACTAGTTAGTAGGTATTAATTTAACGAGATAATATTTATTAGTACTTTAAATGTTTTCCAAGAATGACTAAATTATGTACCTACTGTGAAATAATTGAGGACTTTGAATTAAGACCTGCTGAGACCTAAAAAGTTCAATCAAATTTTTGCCTACTGGCTTTAACTAGTTAGAATAGAAGTCAGAACTTGTTAAATTCGGCTCAAAATTGCATTTAAAAGTCAGCTTTCGAATAAAAATCTACTAATTCATAGTGCTAATGATAGATCTATTTCAGAGATTAATAACGTAAGCCCAAAATGTGTCTTCGTGGTGTAGATTGATTAATATTTTGGCCATTCAAATCTTGGATTAGGATAATATCGAATAATCCAGACGAAAATCCTTAGCTGGTGAAGACGAACTGGAGGAATGTCATTATGGCAGTTAACGTCCGAAGGAAACATTTTTTCTTTATTTTTGTCAATGGCATATATGTTAATTTTGTGATGGAATGTGAGAATATTATTTTTCGAGTGCTTATGTCTATTATTATCTCATTTTTAACATGAAAAAAAACTTCTTTTTAAAATCAAAACCATCTAAATCCAACTTTCAAAACTATATCATTGCGCACGTGTACATTTTCAAAAGTTTTTAAAAATGTCAGTAGAAAGGCTAACATGGCTACATTTTAACCTATTTTCAAAAATTTAAAGTTTCCTGTTTGTTTTTTTTTTTTTAATCTCCTGAGTAAAAATGAATGATGGATTTAGTAGTTTTGTGGTTCTTAACTCCCCAATTATTTTTAATTTAAGGAAATTCCAAATTAATCTCATATTTTCAATGCATTACTTAAAAAAAAATTAATTTTTTTTACATTTATCATTTAATAAAAAAAAAAAAAAAAAAAAAACATAGAGCAAGGAACTAGACAAAAGAATTTGTGATCATTTCAAACGCGATAATTTTCAAAAGTTTTTAAAAATGTCAAAAGGAAGGCTCGCGTGGCTACATATTTTATCATGCGAAGTAACCTTTTTTTCAAAAATTTAAAGTTTCCTGTTTTGTTTTTTTTATCTCCTGAGTAAAAATGAATGATGGGTTTAGTAGTTTTTGGTTCCCAACTCCCCAATTATTTTTAATTTATGGAAAATCCAAATTAATCGCATTTCAATGCATTACTTAAAATAAAAAACATTAATTTTTTTATATTTATATCTTAATATATAAATATATTTATATTTATATAACAAATAAGACTGTGGAATCAGAGGGAAATAAGTTGAATAGCTCAATTAATTCACTTTTTTAATTTAAGAAAAAAATCTTAGTGTTTGAAAATCAATATTAGGAAAATCAGCTTTGTTCTTTTTAATTTTAATTTTTTTTATTTTCAAAAAAATATATCAATAATATATTTTATAAAAATATTATAAAATGAAATCCTTGCTCTGTAATAGCTTTATGGTAGCAATAAATATGCGTTGAATAATCAAAACAATAAATTTATTGATATTTGAAAAAAAAGAGCGCTATTGTCACTGACTCAATGAATGTCCTACTGACAATAAGAAGTCAATGATCGGAACATGGTTAACAATGTAATAGTTTTTATTTCGGCGCTATCTTACTGAAGCATTGGAGAAAATGAAAAGGCAGACGCTGCATCAAAATTTGCACGAATCGGCGATATTAGTCAGGTAAAATATATAGATTTTATTCCCCAAGGTGACTGGCTTAGGCATATAAAATCCAAAATAGTTGCGAATGAAGCCTGGAGAGGGAACTCGTATAAAGTGCTGAATGTAAGAATAGATTGTTCGGAATGGGCAACTAGCTGCAGAACATCGAGGAGAGAGAAAATAATCCTGTTCCGGCACATACTATCCGGAACAAATCCTACCGGAACATTATCTAGTATTTATTCTTTACCTATGACAAATGAGTATCGATGTCAGGCGCTGAGGATCCTAAGGGTTTTACGCCTTAAAGCCATAGCAAACAACAAAAAATAAACAAAGAGTAGGTCACTGTGAATTCTTCACGATCTTGTACGTGTGTTATTGCACACATAGAAAGTGTGCTAATCTAAGTACAATTATACATATTTAAATTTAAGTTCGCGAGAACTAACTGGAGCCTAGCATTGACAAAGTTGGTCGCGGTAATCAAGGAGGGGGGGTAAATCCCCACCCCTCTCTCCCCCACCACTACACCCATAATAAAGACTTTTTGAATATTTACCTTTGCGAGAGGTAATTAGCTAAGAAAAAAAACCCAAAGTAATTAGTTAATGAAAATTTACGTGTGCGAGAGATAACTTGACCGCGAGGGCAACGAGTTGGCGATAGTGGTGGTTCCTGGTGAGGAAAACCATCCCCCCCCCCACCCTAATCTATAGTCTTACCTAATAATACCTAATAAAGATTTTTGGACTAATTACCTATGCGAGAGGTAATTAGTCGCGAAAAAAAAACCGTATTAATTACGGTTTTTAAAATTTAAGGTAGCGAGAACTAGAGCCTAGCATTTAAAAAGTTGGTCGCGGTAATGTACCCCACCACTACACCCATAATAAAGACTTTTAGAATATTGGACTATTGGATCTCACAGATTCTCACGGGGAAAGGGGGTTTCCGAGCGAAGCTCGCAGACCACGGTATAAATATCGATCCCCTGTGCCCAAGTTGCGGAGTACCGGAGACTGCCGAGCATATCGTACTTTCTTGTACCGCCTATGAGGCACTGAGGGCCAAGCTAATGAGGGAGACAGGACTCTACGCTATGACGGAGAGCGATCTCCCTCAGCTCGTCACGGAGGACAGGTATCCTCATTTTAAGTCCTTCATCTACGGGTGGAAGGAAGTCCTTGGACCAGCCCACTTCACTCTGGGTAGGAGAAGAGGAGTTGAACCTGGGGGACCACCGGAATGAGGCTCAATTGAAGAGGCACCAAAGAAACTCAGAAATTGAGCGCCAAATGGACTGTTGTTTCTATTGCAGCGGTGGGTTGTTAGGCATGCCTACCACCCCACAACTGCAAACGTCCGTATTGCCTTAAAGGCAGGGGAGGGTTGTTATAAATAAATAAATATACTTGTGAAATGAAAATTTTATCACTTATGTGATAAAATACTAATGTTTCAGAAACTTTTATGAACCTGAAACTTTCAGGTACATAATAGTTTTAAAGTTCAAGTTTAAAAGTTCAAATGATCCTATTCGGTGGAATCAAATTCAGTAACAAACAAATTAAAAATATGATGATTATAAATGTTAGTAACATATATTTTTATATAAATTTGAAAATTCGAAATAATGATTTATCTTCCAAATTGTTTATTTTTCGGTCGAGAACTCAGCCTACACTTCCACATGCTGCATATGGGGCTAAGGTATGCATCGACCTCTATAGTTGATTGGCAGGTACATGGCAGTCTAATGTTCTCGAGATTGCCTCTAGCCTATTCACCTGTCATATAACTTATTCATAATTTTGATTAATTCATGCGTCAGTATATACTCCTAGTTGCGAGGTGTTGATACGAATTAGAAACTATGATTTTCTTTTCACTTTTAAAGTGGTATTACTTCATGTGGAATTACTTTAAGTAGATTAAAAACTAGTATTTATATATTTATTACATTTTCAATTAGTGAATTTTTTATTTAAAGACCGAATTTTCGTGTAGTAATAAACAAAAAGCAAAAAAAACTTATATTAAGTGCCCTATCTAGAAAGTAGTTCATCCACTAATTTAGGGTGGATCTATGAAGGCTATTGCTTTTTGTTTTTTCATTAAATAAAATTCGTTGCAAAACCAACACATCATTCCATACCATGGCCTACAAAGGTTACAAAGAGGACTCTTCTAAAAGGCAAACGAATTCGGTAAAAAATAAAAAATAAAAATCCATCGACTGACTTCACTTTATTGGTTTTGAACTGCTATTGACCTGAAACAGTCCAGATTGTGTAATTAGAGTGTGAAGATCAATAGCTACGCAGTACCATTGGAGAACAATTCGATTCCTGATTGCAACTATTATCATAATTAATTATGCCAATCAAATTACATGATACGATTAATTAACGGAAATAATTACCGTTGCTAGCATTGTTGAGATTAATAATATAATTGAAAAAATACCGAAAACTCAATAATAACAACTCACACATATTTATAAGCGGTCAATGGGGTTTCGATCTAGGGACGGATGATAGAAATAAAAAATCAATAAATAAAAATTCACGCTCATTACAATATTTCTTGGTCCGTCACTGATATGTATTGTGGTATTATTTTTATAACCTAATTATTTTAATCTTTATTTCATCGTGTACATAATAGACCAGAAGAAGATCTATGTTGTACGCCTTATAACGGTATTAAATAGTATGTATAATAGGGGACAATTTTTTGTGTTCATCTAGACTTTTTTAACACTGATCATTATCTTTGTAATTAAAAAATAATTGTGCCCTTGGAAATTAAAAAATTATAAATCCTCCTTTTTACTTTCACTAAACTGTCTGCATATTTGGGGGTCGTCTGTGGTGTATACTAGCATAGCAACCTCCAATACAAAAGGTCGCGGTTTCGCGTCACGCGGTGGCCCTAGGATTTTTTAAAGTAAAAATTCGTGGCTCTTGGATAGGACGTAAAATGGAGGTCCCGAGCTTCTACCATGTCAGGCACTCGTTGAAAATCCCTCTCCTAATTATACGTGCATAGGCAAAATTTAGGACTCCTAAGTAGCATTGTCCGTTTAGCCTTAATGGCATAAAGTGACGTTAAACATACTTCGTTATGTGGTTACAATGTTTGAGATTGGAGGTTAAAAAAAAAAAAAAATCGTATGTTAGTTTTTTTTAAAAAAAAAGGAAGGCACTTGTGTTCAGATGTTAATAAAACATTTAGTATTAATGAAAAATGTTTTTGTAGTTTGTTTAATAGTACACTAAAACACAAACAACCTATACATAAAATATATAGAAAGGGAAAGTAATGCTAAAGGAAAAAATATAGACTTCCGATTTTCATTGGAGATACTCGTTTTGGGGTCTCTTGGGACCTTATCATCAAGTCATGCTAAATGGTCTGTGTATGTTTGTGTAATACTATATACTGTAATCGCTATTTTCTTAACTATTGATTTAAATAAAGAAATATTATCTGTTCCTACCTGAGAAGAATATTTTATAGCTGCAATTTTTTTAAGAAATACTCAAGCGCTTAAATTTTGTTCCAATGTAATATTGGCCGTTACTATGAACCCGTCCTATCGATTCCTGAATGCAGAATATCGTCGAAAAACTTCCATGTGTTGTTTAAAACTGGATTGTTAATGTCCTAATAGTGTGATAATAGTACTCACTTTCCAAAAGAACAAACAAAAACAATTGTCATTAATGAAAAAACATTTTTTTTTAATCAAATGAGATTGGTACTTAAGTGAAAGTTTTGTGATGCGAGTACCAATGACAGTTTTTTTTTTTGTTTATTTTAACGTCACTTTATGCCACTAAGGCTAATCGGACGATGCTACAGTGAAAGTCTTAAAATTTTGGCTGTCCAGGTATAATTAGGATAGGGTCTTTAACGAGTACCTGTCACCGTACAGGTTCGGGACCTCCATTTTACGCCCTACCCGATGGACAGCATAGACAAGGATTTTTTACTCCCATTAAAAAATCCTTGGGCCATCTTAGGACGCGAACTCGCGACCTTTAGTACAGCAAGTTTCTATGCTAACCACTATACCATAGGTGACCCCGAGAGTTTTTATTTTGTTTTTAAAGGTATAAATTATACAATTCTAAATTTACAATTTTCGGATTTCTATTCTTGGATAGAGTTAAGATTAGTAAAAGTATAGTAATATTATATGTATATATTTTAAAAGTATAGTAAATTATATTCTAGCACGATGCTCATAGTAGGGGAGACCGAGGGGATTTGAAACAGTAGCGATTTCTCGGAACTGAAAATCGTTAGCGAATTGACAACGCCGCTTATCAATCATCTCCCTCCGCCCGCTTCGTTTCTGTTCGCGGCGGTGCACAGTGGGACGAGTCCACACTCCCGTCGGACATCGGCTATAACTCTCAAAGAAATTTCGCTGGACTTCTCAAATTTTTTCAGTTTATGTTTTTGAGAATGCAGAATCTTAATTATTGTCATTTCATTCATAATGATATATATATATATATATATATATATATATATATATATCGTACGTTCAATATAATTATAACATACATTAGTATAAATTCAAAATGTATTAACAATTTTATTTTATTTTAAAATTTATAACAATTACGTTTACAATAGTATGTTGTAATTAATAACAACATGTGGGACCGGGGCGCCCCCTTTGCTCCGACTGGCCCCCATCGGCCTGGGTGCCGCTCTCGTTGGTGTCCGGCGGGATTCGGGTCGATGGTTTCCTGAAGATAGATAAAAGAAGAAACCAATAGGCGTTGAATACCGCTGCAGTTTTTCGACCTTAAACAACAACAAACAGTATGTTGTAACAACAACAAATAGATAACTACTATAATTTAAAGTGTAATTAAATAATAACAAATAAATGTAATGTACCTACCTTTTTTAAAATTATGAAATTAATTATTAGCTTCACATTTTACCTTATGAGCAAGCTTCTTGCTTTCGGGGACATTTTACTTTTCACAACACTATTACATTGAGATTGCAATGGGCTCGGACTATATTCCCAAAAATGTTTCTGATTTGTTTCCTGATCATTATTCCAAAGCCAGGTCGTATCAGTCAAATCTATCTTATTCTTTTGAAGAAAAGAAAACGGTCATTGTTTCTTTTCATATTTATGATGTTAGCAGCACAAAAGTCGTATAATAACTACGTTTGATTTAGTTTGACAGGACTTAAAAAAAATGCAAACAAAATTATAACTTCAGTCTATAACTATAACAGTCAAATCCAAACTACCTACTTTAACCAAGCAGCTACTGCCTATTTATAATTTAATGTAAATTAAAGACTGTGAAATATTTTCGATAACAATATTTCGTTTTTAAGACAGTGTAGGTACTCTTTTAACTTACTCATTATTATAGTGCAGTACAAATATAAAATATTAAAAAAATTAACAATTTTTTTTAAATGTTCAAAACTATTCTATTGGAAATCGTAATTTGGTAAATAAATTGTTGCAGTTGGTTCGAAATATATTATGAGTTGATGAAAACCCAAATTTGCTAAAATGATGTTCTAAATAACCAAATTCACTCTTGAGTTCAGTGTTCACGCTTGGTAAAATCTGACTGGTAAACTGGCTGATTGTGTCAAGATTGGAAAACTGTTTATAAAAGTTCAAACCTTTGCTACCAATAGAGTGTATTAAATTTTCCGGGCAATTTCGGGCGTTTTACTATATTGTACCAAATAGTTTACATTTGTTTGAACCGTCGTAACTGTGGCATATGTTTTTCCAAAACTATATTTCTGGTGTATTACAATTCATTAGCAATGTTTGAAAATACTGTAAATATTCCATTAGATTTAGCCAAAAAATATAGTCACACTAACTTTAAATATAAAAAAGATGAATGTCTTACTGTCATGTTTCAACTCATACTGTATCATTATTAACGCAAAGATTGAGTTAAAAATTAGTGCACATGACGGGGAAAGGATTTTAGTTTATTAATATTACAATGAAACCTATAAATTTTAACTTCCATGATTTGGCCCAATGTCCGGCCTGACAGTGGACTCGCCCCACTGTGCGGTGGCGAAATTCGCGCCGTTCTGGCGTTCTGTGTGCCACGTGGCAAAAATCGTAAAAAAAATTTTCAACGTTTTTTTACGATGCCTATATTTTGATAATGGTTTTGTATTTTGGTTAAAGTTATATATGTTTCGAAAGATCATTAACCAAAGATTTATTATATATGTTTGGTAAAATTGATTTCTGTATAGGTTCTTCTTGATTGTGGATTCATTAAAAATTTGGAGTTTTTTTCTTACCGTGGACATTTGAAACAGGCAGTTCCAACTCTCTTCGTTTTGCCCGACCAGGACAAAAACAAGTTAGTGGCATGACTTCCGCAAAGAGGGGATATATAGCACCTATTCTGCAGAATAAGAAGAATCCTTTTGTCTTTGTTTTTAGAGCCATTTTTAAATAGCAGAGCCAAAGAAAAATTGGTGCAATGTCCGGAATGCTACAACTGGGCTTATGAAGCTTGCTTGCACCGGTCGAGAACTTCATGTTTGCCACAACTGCTTGTCGAATTGACGGTTTTTTATTTTCATAATATTTCTATTTTTGACTTTTATGAGATGATTATAGCTTAATATTTGAAGAAATATTGATCAAAACTGAATTTAATACTTAAGAAATGACTGAATGTTAATAATTAATTTATGTCAAAGATTTAATATGTAAACCATTTTGTTTATCTGACTGTTCTTTTAATTAATGTTACGAAGAGGACATTATGGTACTTATAACTACTTTTGGTGTTGATTATTTGTATTACATCTGAAGTTACCTACTTAACTGATATATTAGTACAGAATCTTTAATAAAAAAGTTTGTTTCGTACTTCAAAATTTTAATTATAATAAATAATAATAAATCATATCATCATTTTTATTTTATAGCCTAAATTACTTCTCAAAAATCATATGTTTCAACTCTCCTCGACCCCTGTTTCATCTTACTTTGGTATGAGGGGAGCTGAAACAAGTTGACTTGTTACAGTTAATCAAATATTTTTCACCTACTTAACCGATATATCAGAACAAAATATTAACAAAAAAGTTTCTTTCGTACTTCAAAAGTTTAATAATAATAATAATAAATTATATCATCATTTTTATTTCATAGTCCTAATTACTTCTCAAAAATCATATGTTTCAACTCCCCTCGACCCCTGTTTCATCTCACCTAGGTATGAGGGGAGCTGAAACAAGTTGACTTGTTACATTAGAAGTGAGAGATAATCAACTGTTCTTCAATTACGATAGGTTAAATGATAGTCAGGATTTTCAGTTTATTATGATTTTATTGTGGAAAGCCAACGTTTCGATCCAACTTGTGGATCTTCATCGGGGCTGAAAGAAAACAAATATATGAGTATCTATGCTAGAGGGTGACGATAAATGGATACATTACAGAACTGATAATAATATAAAAGATGGTGTATACATGAATATTAAAATAAGTGGATGGTTAACAAAATAAAATGGAATCTGACATTTTTGGAATCATTGTAAACTGAAAACCCCTGACTATCATTAAACCTATTGACTTGTTACAGTTAAGTAATTATTTTTCACCACTATATTTAACGCTTACAATTTATTTATGTTAGCCAATTGCAAGTATAAGGAATGGCCTATCGATTGGTACTAATATGATACGATTTCTATCTATAGTATTTGGGATATGAAACAAAATGTGAAAATTATTTCAACTCCCCTCGGTCTCCCCTACCTGTAGTTAGAATCTAGTTCGAGTTCTTAACTACAAACGGCTTGTATAAGGATGATAAAGCTTCTAGGAACTCGAGGCATCGAGTCGGTCATCTTGTTATACGTTCAGTACTTGTTGGGAGTTTGCTCGTAGGGTCTCATTAACGGCTTGGAAGGATCTTCGGAAATTATTGCAGGCGCTAATGTGTCACGATGGGATGTCGTTACTTTTATTTTATGAAAGGTCTTGGCGTAGAGGGAAAGTATTTGATAGGCGGTGCTACGTGCTCACCCCCGCACAACTAACTTAGAGGCAAGTTACGAGGGCTCCCATTGGCTACATTATACCCCGACTGACTTGAATTTTAATTCCTCTTCTATATAGGCCGTGAGGAGGTTATGCTGCGGGTGCGAGGGGGGGGGGGGCGTTGGATTTATGATTATACTTAAAGCTACCTCCTTGCTGAAGGAAAAAGTTTCCTCCTCCCGTAATTAGTTTGGTAAAACCGGGCGATCCTACCTAAAAATTAACTGCTTCCTCAGTTGTGTAACTCATCCTTCCGCTAAAGCCGGCTTCACTATAAAGGGAAAAAGTTCTCCCCTCTTAGCTCTTGTTACTATTCGATTAATCCCTTTAATGGCGGCCTTTGGATAAAGAGTTAAACAGATATTTAATTGACGTCAACAGTGGTAATTCCATGAATCTTCTGAAGAGAAAGATGATCTTATCCTTTGAATGCATGATATCTGAAATCGGCATGTGATTTTACAAATCAAATTGCTTAAAAACCGCTTGCTGACTAAGAATGTAGTCTTAAGATACGTTAAGCTCATTGCGACTCTCACGACTATCTTTCGTGATTACTGAGTATAATATTACTAAAAGGACATTTTGAGAAGATGGAATATTACGAAAATCATTTTCATACATATCGGGTGAAAAGTGCGGAAAAAAAAAAAACATTTTAAGAAAGAAATCAAGAGCGAGTGTAACGAAATTCGCAGATTTTTTTTTGTCGCTCCGCTGAACAAAAGACGATATAAATCTGGGTCTTCTAATACCTCAATGGGTGTATTATTAACCTTTTTAATCTGAAAAGAGCAGATTCCAAATTTTTCATGAAATTAAGAGAATATCAGAAAGTGGCTCCACATAAAATAGCTCTTTTGAAGCTGCAAAAACTACAATTACCTATATAAAGAGAAAAAAATCAACGCAGAGTCTATATGTTGCTGACAAAATGGCTAAGTTACAGAGTATAAAAATGTTGAGTTTGCCGCCATATCATTGCAAACTTAATCTAATCAAGTAAATATGGCTATATGTTGAAGGTTTTGTATAGGACTATAAAGGCTTTAAACTATCACCAATAAAAACTATCCTAGAAGAAACAATTGCTGGCACTCCTTATTGCTATTAAATCAACTCGTCGAGCCACGAATAATTACGTTGAAAGTTCAGATTCATCGTTGAATGTTAAAATTCTTTTCATTTCATATTCATTATGTCTGTGTAAGATTTAGAACAATACAACAAAATGCGAGTTAATCATATGAATTTATCGATAGGCAAAACTTAGGACTCCCACTGTAGCATCGTCGGATCAGCCTTAGGCCCGGTGCACATGGACGACACTTTTCTGCGATGCGGACTATACTCGTAAGCCAGGTCAGGTGTACCCGATTAATGGACCGACCGGATTTATCATTATACTCCAGGTACCCCTGACCTGGCTTACAGTCCGGATCGCAGAAAAGTGTCGTCCGTGTGCATCGGGCCTTAGTAGCATAAAGTGACGTTAAACAAACAACATATAAAGTTATCATTGATACGATTGACAGTAAATCGTGTTTGGTGCTTTTTCCTGTAGTTCCACGTCAAATTGCAAATTTGTACGTAATTTACTACCTGGAAGTGTCCTATCAATTAGAAATAAGTGGGATATAAGTTTAACATTATATATACAAATATATATATATATATATATATATATATATATATATATATATATATATATATTTTAAAGGTTACATACATGTTAATTACTGTTTAGATACCGATCAAATTTAAAAAAATATATTGAATCCCGGACCAGATTTGTTATGCCGATTTGCATTTGATGGTTTTGTGTCTTTGACTACCTTCCAAAGTATTATTAAACCCCAGGTAATACGTATATTAAAAATAAATTCTGTATTTTAGAGGTAAACTATCGTAACTAAATTTTTATTAAACTTTTCCTATATAAATATTCCTTTCAATACGACATGATACATTTATTAGCTGAGTAGATTTACAAATTTACACTCGATAATGCAGTTTGATTAGTAATCAAAATCTAGAATTTCGAAGCTAAAACAGTTTATCTATTCCCTTTTAAGGTACGGAATTATGTTGTGAAGCCCTAAGTACTCGGCATGAACGGACGCGTAGGAGGCTTGATAAACAGATAAAGTAAATAAGGTGAACGGCGAACCTCATAAGGTACTAATAAGCAGTTATTAAAATGACGTAACAGGGTTATAAATTTATCAAGGTGCCCCCCCACCTCCACCTCTTAGCGAATATAATATCCCTATCTAAGTGACATTAATTACATCTCAGATCTATTTGATGTAGGAGTGCTATTATCTCGTTTCTTGGGATCCTTTGTCTCAACCCTTTGAATATCATAGCTTTCAACAGCCAGTAATATATAAAATTATTTATAAGTTTCATTTAACAATGTCTCCGAAAGAAAATTTTTTTTTTAATTTATCAAAGAATTCTCATTCAAAACAGAATAATTTGGAGCCCTGTTTTTTTGAATCCGTACTAGTGACAAGAAAAAAAAGGATATTTTTCCTAAAACATACCTAGCTGAGTATCAATAGTATAAAATGTAGTTTTTTTTATCCTACCGAAGGCCTAAAGGTTATCCACTGCCTTTTTTATAACATGACTCACACGAATAACGCCTAGCTTCTAGTTGCTATTTATTTTAATTAATATTGAGTTGAAGAAATTGAGGAACCGTTTAGAAGTTTTATGGACAGATTATACCGAGAGCATTACTGATTTGTATAATGGAGTTGAACAGAGCTATTTCAAATTAGGGGAGAAAAATATAGGATAAATAAACAGACTGAGGGGTGAGTGAATATTTGAGAAGGGCAAAAATAAATCAATGAACGAGTGAAGTAGAAGGAGACAGCAAAAAAAAAAATTTAGTGAGATGGATAGAGGAATAAAAAGTATTAGGCGGGACAAAGGAGTTGGGTGTATTGTTTTGGTGGAGAGGGTGAGGAAACATCAAGAAGGTGACATGTAAAGGAATTGTATTGAGTAGGGCAGTGAAGGCTAAATAGGCGGGCGCAATCGAATATAGGGTGCGCTAGTAGTTTTGCAAAATGTCGGAAAGTGTGTTAGACCTAGTTGATGTGATAGAGATAATTGGTAATTTTAAAAGACCATTAATTGAAGGGCAGGCTATTCTTGATGCAAACCACATATTTACATGTGGAATAATATCTAAAAATAAAAAAACAGTTATTTTACAAGCCTCGTGCCTTTAAACTAGCAATCTTAAAGGACTGCCCCATCAAATAAAAGTGGAAATCAAATTTATTAATAATAATAAGCAATTTTCTTGTCATTGTACGTGTAAAGCTGGTAGTTCTGGTAAATGCAAACACATCATTGTAACTTTACTCGACGTTTTTCGGTTAGTAACAACATTAATTACCTATTCACACAATCATTGTTATGACAGCTTAGATTCTTTGTCATATTATTTATTTATTTCTCAAAACTTTCAGGCTTCGCATTGAAAACATGGAACAATTAAGCACAACGGATGTAATAGAAAAATGGGGAAAATTAAAAAAGAAAAACAAATCTATGACACTATGGTCTCAATGTTATTTGCATAAAACTAGCATTTTGGAATAATAAAATGTCAAATACTAATATTTACCTGGATAAATATAGTCTCTTTCTTTAAAATAAAGACTACATATCGTCATATGTTTCGAAACAGGCTTATCTATTCTTAATTTTACAATCCACTCTTTAAGAAGCTTTTTATTTTTTGGAAATAAAAGGGAATGACACGTCTTTTGATTTTCTAATTGAACACTGAGGGACCGAGCAATACCTATTAGATATTTTTCAAATGATTTTTTGCTCAATCGGGTTTTAATTATGGAAAAATAAATTAAAAACGCCAAAAAACCCTATGAATCCCAGGTAATGGCCCCGCTTTTATCCCCGTTTCTCTAGTTCCTGCAGCGCCGTCGCAGAAGCAGCACCGTCGCTTGCGCCCGCCTATATGGCAGTATTTTAACAACTTCACATGTTTAATTTTAAAAGGGGTTAGTTGGTTGCATATTTATCTGATGGAGTTTGGATATTTTGCAAATTAATACTTTCCGATGAATATTTGACTCTTAAGAACAGCTCAATAACGATCTTTAATGTTAATACGAAATTTTGAAGTATGTTTTGAGAGAAAATCTACATATAATTTGTTTGAAAATAAGGTAAGTCTTTCTCTAGCTATGCTAGAAAATCTAGGAAGAACATTTAGAAGAAGTTACATAATTATCAATCTTAAATAAATTGAATCCTAGCAACATCAATGAGCCTTATTCATTTATTTAAAAATGTATATATATATATATATATATATATATATATATATATATACATACAGGGTGGAATGCTACTCGTGCGACAAACTTCACCAGTAGATTCTCCACCATAAAATGAATAAAAAAGTTTATATTGACCATGGTCCGATTCTCAACCATTTCGGGATAATTTCGCTTTTTATCGATTTTGAAAGATATCACGACCTGGCATCGGAAAACCGTGATATCTTTAAATCTGAAAATTTCTCCGAAAAGCTGATAGCACCGTTGAAATCTACATTGATTGTTCAATAGTAAAATGGCCATTTCAAAAATTTTGGGACAATTTTCGTGTTTTATTTCAGCCAGAACAACAAAATAAGTGAAAATTTTTATAAATCGCAAAGTGTTTAACATAATCCAGAATTTCTAATTTTAGTTTCAGAAGGCAGCAAATTTGAGGGAAAATACTTCATTTAATAACGCTTTTAACGCACTTTTCATTTTTTAATTTGGTGTTTCTAAGACCAAGATATGGATGAGAAAAAGAGAAAAATTATGGTTTAAGGATTGTTAATGTTTGAGAATTTACATTTTAAATTTGAAAAAAACAAATACAACTCACCAATATCTTTAATATAAATTTATTTTTAATCATTTTATTTATGTTCAAATTGGAAGCCGCTCTCTGCAATACACCAACGTGCCCGTTTTCTCATACTCCCAACTGTCACACCAAAAGTGAGAACACGTCGAAGTTTTTTAGCAGCGGGGAAGATCCTTGCTCTCAAATTGTCTATGTTTGTCACTTCAGTGCGTCTCCTCACTCCTCTAGAATAGTTTAAGCGTATTTGACAGTACATTCGAAACGTAGATCAGCCGTGATGGGACAGTTCTGTGGCCACCAAGATCTCGTGATCTCAACCCCATGGAATATTTCGTCTGTGGATATCACAAGGAACTGCTCTATCGCACTGAAGTGACAAACATAGACAATTTGAGAGCAAGGATCTTCCCCGCTGCTGAAAAACTTCGACGTGTTCTCACTTTTGGTGTGACAGTTTGGAGTATGAGAAAACGGGCACGTTTGTGTATTGCGGAGAGCGGCTTCCAATTTGAACCTAAATAAAATGTTTAAAAATAAATTTATTTTAAAGATATTGGTGAGTTGTATTTGTTTTTACTTTCACTTACCTATATATGAAATATATAGTAAGTGGAAGTATTGCGATCGTGAAAAATTTCGACTTCCGGTTTTCAACGGAAATACACGTTTTGGGGTCCCGCGAAATGGTCTGTGTGTGTGTGTGTGTGTGTGTGTGTGTGAACAGACTAGCTCAAAAACTATGAGCCGTGCGAATCTGAAATTGCGTATTAAGTGTATGTATATGCCCGTGATGTGACAGCAAAAATTTCATCAAAATTGCTCAAAGGGAGGGGGTACTTTATTTAATAACTTTTTACGTTTTTTTCGATTTTCTCAAAAACGGCTCTAACGATTTTGATTAAACATAGTATTTGATCGATTTATATGCCCGAAATATGACTGTAAAAATTTCATCAAAATTGATTAACCGGAGGGGGGACTTTACTTAATAAATTTTGTATCATTTTCACGTGTTTTTTTTTTTTTTTACTCAAAAACGGTTTTAATGATTTTGATCAAACTTGGTATTTGATGTATTTATATGCCCGAGATATGACTGTAAAAATTTCATCAAAATTGTTTTACGGGAGGGGGGACTTTACTTAATAAATTTTTTATCATTTTCACAGGTTTTTTTATTTACTCAAAAACGGCTTTAACGATTAACAAAAATAAGATATGAATGTAGAAAAATGTGTGACTTTGGGAAATGATAATTAGCAAAACACGTCAATTTCTAATCGAAGTAAGTTGGTAAGTGAAAGTTGTGTGTTGCGCGCACGCACCAGATTTTTTTTTATTTTGATCAAACGGGGTATTTGATGTATGTATATGCCAAAGATGTGATAGCCAACATTTAATCAAAATTGGTTTAACGGAGGGGGCACTTTATTTCATAACTTTTTAACCAATTTTTACCTTCTTTTCGATTATCTCAAAAACGGCTTTAAAGATTTTCATCAAATTCGTGGTGTTTAATGAAAATTAGGTGTTCTTTAATATCAGGTAAGCTTTATCATTATTAAAATGTTCTGAGGGGGCTTAAATGGGGAAGGGGCCTTTTTTGTTTTCCTATAAAGTACCTTTGCATTTGTTTATATGGAGAAATTATCTGTCTCTCGTTTTGCCTAAAAATAAAAAATGGTTAAATATGAGATATGATAAAAATCAAGGAAACATATAGTGGAGAAAAAAGAAAAATATTCAGTCAACTCATAAAACTCGTTGAGCGCAAGCGGAGTACGCCTTGAATGACAGACCATTGTTCATAATTAAAGCCGTTCTGTTCATTTGAGAAGTGGCAATTAACAAAACGCATTAAATTCTAATTTAAGTAAGTTTGTATGTGAAAGTTGTGTGTTGCAGGCACGCACCAGATTTTTTCAAATTTCAAATGTAAATTCTCAAACATTAACAATCCTTAAACCATAATTTTTCTCTTTTTCTCATCCATATCTTGGTCTTAGAAACACCAAATTAAAAAATGAAGAGTGCGTTAGAAGCGTTATTAAATGAAGTATTTTCCCTCAAATTTGCTGCCTTCTGAAACTAAAATTAGAAACTCTGGATTATGTTAAACACTTTGCGATTTATAAAAATTTTCACTTATTTTGTTGTCCTGGCTGAAATACAACACGAAAATTGTCCCAAAATTTTTGAAATGGCCATTTTACTACTGAACAATTAATTTAGATTTCAACGGTGCTATCAGCTTTTCGGAGAAATTTTCAGATTTAAAGATATCACGGTTTTCCGATGCCAGGTCGTGATATCTTTCAAAATCGATAAAAAGCGAAATTATCCCGAAATGGTTGAGAATCGGACCATGTTCAATATAAACTTTTTTATTCATTTTATGGTGGAGAATCTACTGGTGAAGTTTGTCGCACGAGTAGCATTCCACCCTGTATAAATATATATATACACACATATATCATCTTTGTTCGTTAGTTAAAGCCAAATCTAATATTTGAAATAAAAAATTATTTTCCCATTTTTTTTCCTTATAACGATAACTATTTTGCATTGGTTCTGAAAATTCACAATAAATGCGAAATAGTTCGCAATTATCCATCTTCTTAGACACGATCATAGCTGTCGAATAATAAATGATTAGAGCTGTGGAATTCGAAATATTCACGTTCTATCAGGAAGGGATGCCATATTTCATGTTGCTTTAGAATCCAGGAATCTGGTTGCCTGGAAATATTTAATAACAGAGTGAAGAAATGCGATGCGAGAAAGGTATTAAAGGTAGCAAACAAGATTGCCTCAATCTGAGCGTAACGGCTGGTAACAAGTTGTTATCGCCACAATTTTCTTTCTGAGCGATATTCATGGCTTGAGGATATTTTATTTTTTTCATTTTCCTGTATTATGTTTTGTGGATATATTTTATGACTTTTCCATGCGATATAAGAAAAAAAAAAGTGCTCTTCCTAAAATTAATTATTATTAAAAAAAACTACATAAAGTAAATATTTACCATCTTATTTTCTTACAAATCGAAATCAGTAAATTCATTTAGATACTTGTGATTTACTTTATACGTTTTGTATGTTAATATATTGAGTATGTTATTGATATAAATCGGATCGTTTCAAAGCAGTAGTGCTATGATCGAATCTCTTAAAACTAATTTACTTTGAACCAACGCTTAGAGGGCAGAAGAGTAAGTATACATCGGCGTAAGTGGATCGGGTTGAGGTTGGTGGTTTTAGGTTTGCGGTGTAGGTTGACTGTCATTGTTGGCTTTACAGTCTTATAATTTTGGAGTTAGCTCAGGAAATAACTTTAACAAGCCATTTCTTTTTAAAATTTGTATAAATCTTCAGGTTGTATGTTTTTTTTTAATTTCATTGATGAAGGTTTTTCATTATGAATTTGGTTTTACTAATACATAATTATTATTACTTTAATAAATATGCCAAATAATTAAGAATTAGAGTCCTCAGGTTTTTAATTGTTATCATTGTTTTGTATGAATTCTGGATTTTAAACTCTAATCAGCTCAATGCTCATATTGTTAGTGAGAAACAGATTGAAGAAAATTATTATATAATATTTTGACCACCAGAGGAACCTTCATCGTGCTTCAAAATGTTCATCAGGTGCAAAAGAAGTTTTACTTTAGATAATACAATATCTACGAGGGATAATAAATACATCAGACTCTGCAATGCATGTACTTTGAAATAATTTGAACGAGAAACGCTTAAGACGAAGTATCAGCACCAAATAATTGAACGGTTATAAAAAAAAATACGAGAAACACACGGACGGAAAATGGAATTCTCTGAAGAAAACATAATATTTCATTCTCCTCACTTTCATGTTAATCGATTTTCACCGTAACTGAAAATCAGACCGAACCATTTGAAAATGGCAATGTTTTGTGAACTTTCTTAAAAAAAAAAAAAAAAAAATATATATATATATATATATTTTTTTTTTAAGAAAGTATATATATATATATATATATATAAGTATATATACTTTTCTTCATATCGATTCAATGTCTATATAATCTTCCTATCTTATGGGATTTTTAATTCGATCACTTTGATTAACTGTCTAAAACTATTTTTTCTTAAATTTTCCAATTTTTCATACTTCTTCCCAATGTAATTCTATTTCTCTGCTGATTCAAGAGGGTAGAGTTGAAATGTTTGGGGAAGGGGTGGGGTGATGCTATGAATAAGAACATTATAGGATGAACTATAACCCTTCGACCCTGGATTGCTATATAACTTTCCAGACCTGCCTCCTCCTTTAACCATGGAAAAAGGCGGGTGTTGACATTGTGCAGGGCTGTGCTATCGGCTGGATTGGATTAGGTCCCTTCTTGCCTGGATATTGTCAGTGATTTAGGGCCGAGGGAAGGGGGGAGGGAGAATTTCTGAATTAAAGCCCTACCTCCCCCCCTCCACCTCTATAGGCCCTCTCCCTTGAAGGGCCTCTTCCAATATTTTACTTGTTGATCCTTCGTTCCTCCTTACACACTTCCTCCCTCTCTTGGCCCCAGCATCGGAGGGGGGGGGGCTGTTTTCAATTTCGTTTTTTTAAATGGAACTCAATCTTTCAATCAATCTTTTTCAATCATCAATTTTCTGGAAGTTTTCAATGGGATTGTTAAGCTCTTTTTTCCGTTTTTAATAATTATTACAAAATAATAGTAATTTTTGGAGGTAAAGAATTCTTCGTCCTCTAAAATAACGGTGCCCGTCAGCTATTAACTACTAATGAATACCCGTACTACATAGAGTTTGCTATAAACGTAGAGAAATATTTGTAATCGTTATACCATAATATGGATTTACAGAATATATCAGTGTTCAATCATCAATTTTCTTGAAGTTTTCAATGTGATAGTTGACCCTTTAACGCCTGCATACTGATATATCAGTTCGAGCGCTGCATTCCCTGGGGCCTGTAGACTGATATTTCAGTTCAAGCGCTGCAGTCCCTGTGGCCTGTAGACTGATATATCAGTTCCGCCCGCTTCAGCGTTAGAAGACTGAAACTGAGGACCTTATTTTAATTGATTTCTTAACTCTTTCCATTTTACTATTGCACTAGGATAAAACTCCCAGTAGTCAACAGCGTAAGAGATGTTTTTGTGGCTTCTTTTAAAACAAAAATATCCTTCGTTCCTTGAATTGCAATGCAACATTCATAAATCGTATATAACAACTCCTAAAAAAACTGGAGTATATAATTTAAAAATGTTATAAAATAAACAGATATATAAAACATTTAATATACACTCGCAGTTGCTCAGACGCTAAAGGGTTAAGTTCTTTTTTCCGTTTTTAATAATTAATACCCAAGAAAATAACACAATAAATAATACAAAGAAATACTAATTTTAAAGTAAAAAATGTCATCAATTTAATTAAGAAGAAGCAACGGTATTTATTTTTCAAAATATTGATATAATTTCTTCGAATAATGTTTGATATATCGAAATAGTTAAGATAAATTTTAGACGAAGAAATCATTCCTCTATTGAACACTAAAAATATACAATTGTTGCAATGGAAATGGATTTTTGGAGACGTAGCTGTGGGATATCTCGAATCCAACATCTCCCAAGTCCCGAATAATATCATAAGGGAAATAGTCCAAGAACCAATTAATATCCTTTATACTATCGCAACAAGAAAGCTGAGCTGGTTCGGACACGTCATGAGGATGTCGGACGACCGGTGGCCTAAGAGGTTACTGAAGCATGTTCCAAGTGAAAGAAGAAAGAGAGGTCGTCCTGAAAAGAAATGGATGGACGGACTGCAAGAAGCTATGGCAGCAAGAGGATTGCAAGAAGACGACTGTCAGGACAGGAAAAAATGGCGGGATGGATTGTTAGGAAACGACATATGACCTCGCGTTGTAATAAAGTCGTTAATAAAAAAAAAAAAATATACAATCACAGTTTGTATGGTATGAGATCATGAATATCATGTATGAATTTAGATTATAACATTATGGATTATTAATAAAATTATACAATGGATATGTACATTTATATTTATTTATTTATATGTTTGAAACTGCAAACTTAAAAAATAATAATGTAACACATAAGCGGGTTTATAAAATTGTATTAACGTAAAGTTATACTACAGAAATGGCAAACAAACAATTAAATCTCAAATTAATAATAACGTTACAAAACAGTAACTATCAGTGACAATACAGTAACTCAAAATTTTTCCAGTTCCGGTTATAGAAAATTCTCTGTTAGTGTAACAGAAATAATCATCTGTCTTTCACGTCAAAATAACATATAGAATATCAATAACATTCATTAACAAAGTTCATTCATACTGATAGCAGTAGATTTAAAGTGGAGAAGTAATATCCTAAGACTTTTCCTACCTAAAGTACCTATGATTTTGAAACTGTATTGTACTTATATTTCTTATTTCCAGATTCTTAGGACCAGTACTTGTGAAATTAGTTATATGAAGTTAAAAGGACCGTAAACTGAATTATGCCTGTGAATTTCGTAAAAGTAATTAAAATGTATTATAATGTCATTCGGTAGCCTTTTCAGCAGCCTATTCAGCACCAGAACCCCCAAAACCCCCCATCGTCAGTTACTATGAAAAGTGGGACACCCTCCGGTCATTACCGCACTCTGTCAACCTCACCCTCCAGCACTGTTCGGCTCTTCTGAATAAGAGACACGAACTTGAAGAATTGCCGTACACCGAAGCGGCCCTACTTTGTACGGCCGTTTGTTCGGGGATAGCGCTATTGTCGCTTTTGAGTTAGTTAATACTAGTTTCCACACTTTCTTTAGAATTTTTCTGACGTTACTTATATCCATAATAATTTAGAGCAAAAGCCAGAACGGCCGATAGTTCTACATCAGTATATAATGAAAATTGCTGTATTAAGGTGCCTAAGTGTGGTCAGATATTATTTTTCGCTCGACTTCACGTTAAGTGTAAATAGCTGTTCGTAGTACCCCGGTAGGGCAACGTTCGAGGATCTGTTCTGTTCGATTTTGGGGATCACACAGTGTAAAGGCACCTGAAATGATGATTCAAATCCTTCTCAACCTCTACACAGCTTTACATCTATTATATGTATTTTGTACTAAACCCTATCTCGAACCTTGCTTTGGGAATTCATTGCACAATTTCTCGTTCATTGAGCAAGGTTGCTCCAATGTATGCCTTAGATATGTTTGGCGGTGAACCAGTTTAATTATAAGTATTGGATTTAAAACTACTGTAGAGTGAAGTATAAATAAATCTAGTTTCCATTGAAAAGGACGCTTATTATGAAAACTCAGCGTCTAGCGCTAACTAGTCTGGAAATTAAACAAGCTATACTGACCCGCCAACTTTTCCATAAATACTACTTTGTTAACTAGGAAACGTGATATTGTCATTTAAACATTTGCTGGCTCTCCACTAATTCATAAAATTCGTAAAATCGTAAAACTTGGCTTCCTAAAACAATATTAAGGAGAAGGGCATTTCGAGTGCACTAATCAAGGCATGTAAGGAATCATGGACTAAAAAGAAAAAAGAAAAAAGAAAAACTGAGAAACATATATTGTAGTGCCCGAAGAATGGAAGGACTGGAAAAAAGTTAATCGAAGACCGATTGCTAAATATAAAATTAAAGAAATATCAATCCTTTTCGGATTTCGGAATGTTATAAAATATATTTGTCCATTCTCCCTAATCGAATCAAGGGATATTCCAACGAAATCGAGGACCTAACCGGGCATTTATTTTTACTGGTTCCTAGGTTTCGAAGTCGGTTTAATTTTTTTATAAGATGTTTTTTACTAATCAATTATTATTATTTATTATTTTATTTTTGTTTGGATTAATGATTAATATCGTAACTGAATCTTCAACATGTCTATTTTCTCAGCATAGAGACCTGCTTTATTTCAGTTTATTGTCTGCTGACGATCCAAGTTGATTGTCTTGGATATAATTGTTAAATAAATAACTTTTTTGGAATGACTGGTTCAACGTCAGACTTTATCTAAGAATGTATCCTGTATTTTTCTTTCAATTATCATTATTAATTACTAGAATTAACAGTGTTTTATTATACGGGACCGTTCATATGTTTTTCAAATATAATATCTCGCAAATATTAGAGAACCGGTTTTTTCATCAGTTTTGAAAATTCTTATGATTCCCTGCACTGCCAGTACTTCTGTAATATTATATTCGAGCAGAAATTATAAAAGAATTAGTTCATCTAGTTAAGATGTGTCTTGCCGAAACATTCATAAAAGTTAGAATGGGTAATTATTTTTTTTGAGAGGTTTAAGGCCGTTCGGATATAAACGCGGTGATTTCCTTTCGCTACTTCTCTTTAATTTCTTTTAAGGTTACGTATTAGTTATTGATTACTGCACTGAAAAAGATATGAATATGGTTAGAAACGTAAGCGAGTATGGTCTGCAGCTGATTTTAAACTCGGAAGAAGACACGGTTAAACGATAAAACAAATCCGGCAACTTTGATGGAAGCAGGTAAAGAACTTGGGTTGAAAATAGATACTGCTAGTGCCAAATATATGATTAGTAGCTGAAATTTAATGTTAATAGTAATTATAATGAACAGGAAAAACGAAATTGAATTATGGGTCTGTTATCATCCACTGACCCTTAATTTATGTTATTATTCTTTTCTCATTTATTGGGGCACTTAACTGTTTTTCTATTAGGTGCTGAAGCGTCGAGCAGTAGCTTGTCGTTTAGGTCTTAATTCAGGATTCCAAGTGAGATGTCTGTTTCATGGGCGTAACCAGCACCAAATTATTGGGGAGGACGGCTCAATATTTTCCTAGATAGAGTAGGTAGAAATCCGAGGGGCTAGAAGTTGAAATAATGAGCCCTTAAAACAAATATTGGGATATTTAAATTATGCTCCAACGATGTATTTTAAAGGTATTTATAGTATCTTAATACTTGTCAATTTATGCCTCAGTTATAAAATAGAGAGTCGTTAAGGCTAAATGTTGATGGATGTGGGTCAAAATTTAATAATTGAATTTTATCCAAGTTACTACTTCTTATCCTGATCCCACTAATTTCATTGCTTCCTATCAACTTCTATAAGCTTCATCGAATTGATAGAAAGTAGGACCAAGCTGCTTGGTTTAAAAAAAGAAATGGAGACCAATTCCGGGGATATAACGTTGATACAGAATCCACAAAACAAAACAGTTCAAGCTGAAATAAAAAATATATAATTCATCAAATATAAAATACACCTGACGATACTTATAAAAATGCGACACGGCGCCACTTTGTGAAAACAAAGTATTAGATGGAGAAATTGGGTATAATCAATCAATACGATGTGCTGTAATTAACTAATATTTTATTAAATTTGATTGGTTAAATTCGTAAAATCGCATTTTTATGTATGTTTTTACATTGGGTCCTCTCCTGCCAAAATATTGGGGGGGACAGTCCTCTCAAGCCAAAATATTAGGGGGGGACGCGTCCCCCCTGTCGCATCCGGTGGTGACACCCGTGGTCTGTTGAGCTGTTGTCCTAAGGAACAGATCTGTTCAAGACTAATAATTACTATTAAATGGCACTAGAGGAGAGAAAGTCGTATGTTTATGACGAATAGTAGGGAGTTATTTGTAATAATGGTATTTAGAGAATAAAATTTGAATCAATTCCATTTTTTAGCTAATCGTTTATATAGCAATTACTGTTATTTAATAGTTACCCAACTTTTAGAGTAGGGTTTCGCTGTTTCTCTATCGAGATTGGCCTTTGCTAAAAGCTCCCATAGCGCCCGGAAATCCAAAGATGGGGAGAACACACTGGGGCAAACAAAGTACCCAGCTATAATCAGATGGAGCTGACTCCGAGAGGACTATCTGATCGGCTAGCTGGGTGGGGGGGGGGATCCACTATCTTGATGGCCTATTCAAATCCAGCTCCGGCTAATGCCCTACTCCCGCCCCCCCCCCTCAAAACCCCCTTCCACCACCTGTATATATGCCCTAGGGGTGCTTGTTATGCCCCTCCGAGGCCATAAATTGTTTTTATTTTTTGCCTTTTTCTTCCTTTCTAACCCTTAGTCCTGACGCCTTCCTTGCAACCAGGTATTTTACTCGAGGCTATTTTTTTTTCGTGCTGAAGGATATCTTACACAGATATTT
Organism: Aelia acuminata; assembly: GCA_911387785.2. Taxonomy (NCBI): domain Eukaryota; kingdom Metazoa; phylum Arthropoda; class Insecta; order Hemiptera; family Pentatomidae; genus Aelia; species Aelia acuminata. Next base: position 113,771,382 of record OU426979.1, on the reverse strand, counting down.
ATCTAGCTAGAGCGTAATTAAAAGAGTTGTAAACAATTTCTTTTGGCTTAGAATATTAGAAGCAAGAAACTAGACGGAAGAATTTCCAACTGACAAAATACAGATGGTTGGACCCCAAAAAAGTATGAAAGCAACACCTGATCCCAATAACATAATAATATTAATAATATAAATTAAAGGCAATAAATAAAATAATAAATATTTAATACCAAAAAAAAACAAATAAAAATAAATAAAATCCCGGCCGTGGTCGAATCTTTTATCATCTAATTAATTAGTTTACAAAATTATGAATTAATTGTTTAACAAACATTAATAATTAAATAACATTATTAAACAAATAAATAAATAACGGTAGCCAACTATTTGATGAAGGGTAAAGAGGATGATCGGTAATGAAAATAAAATAAAGGGTGGAACATGACGTAACTTTGAGCTCATAAAACTATTATTGCACTGTATCATTCAAGGAGGTAGGGAAAAACTTTTTGTAAATAGTAAATAGTAAAAATATTTTTTATAAATCTAGTGCGATGCGCGCAACACACAACTTTCACTTACCAACTTATTAGATTAGGAATTGAAGTGTTTTGTTAAATGCCATTTCTCAAAGCCCCAGATTCTCCACATTAATTTCCTTATCTCTGTTTGTACTTGCTCTCTAAAGTACAATAAATCTTTTTATTATTAAATAAAAGTTTTTACTTGAGATAATTCGGCAATGCAAGCATAAAACTCCAAGTCGTCGGATTTTATAATACTGGATGTAGTTGTTTAAAACTTCATTTAGTTACAATGTATCAAATAATTTCCATTAAATGAACAGATGGTTTTATTCATAAGCAATCGTCTGTCATTAAAGGCGCACTGCGCATGCGTGGACGGGCTCATGAGGCGTGCTTTATGAGTTGACGGAATATTTTTATATGTTTACTTGATTTTTTCATATTTCGTGTTTAGCCATTTTTTCTTTTTAGGCCTAACGAGAGACAGTTAATTAGTCCATATAAACAAAAACAAAGGTACTTCGTTTCGTACTTCTAATTCGGAAGTCGAAATTTTTCACTATCGCAATACTTTCTCTTACTATAAAATTTATATTTAGTTAAGTGAAAGTAAAAATACAATGGTTGTAAAACAATAAAGAAATTTGTTAGAGGAACCTTAGGCGGCCATACGAATATAAAACTGCCTAGAAAACCTACCACAACTTGAAAAAATATGTATTCAATACCAATATTTAATTTTTAAACAAGTTTTAAGATAAATCAAAATAATCTTAGTCAAATTCTTAAACATTTTAGTAATTTAAACCTTATTTATTTTTTTTTATTTTTTATTAATTAGTTGAATTCCAACTTTATTTAGGGTTTTTCGTTTTTAAGCCTCGTTATGGCCTTTCTTTAGAAAGGAACTCTCACCAAAGCGAGGAAAGGAACTCTCGACTTCGGATTTGTATATGATGAATGTAGTCGAAGCGAGGTGAATATTCAGGTTGAATTTTCAAACGATGAAAGGAGAGGATTTTCTCGTTTCAGTTCATTCTACTGTTTCGCTATATTTCTACTGTTTTTAGAATTTCAATAGCCAAAGTGTGTTTGTAGCTACTAAATACGTATTCGAATTATTTCAAAGGTATTTATATTTTTATATGTATTGTAAATGAACTTTATAAATTACAAATTAATTTTATAAAAATTGATTATTGTGTGTTTCTTAAAATATTATTAATTAATATTACAATCATGTACCTTTACAATCATGTATCTTTTTTTTAACATGTTATTTTCTTCAAAAATATGGTCACCTTGGATGTTCGTGAGACGAACGTTGATTTATATTTTTATTACGTCCTTTGACATATAATTTAAAAAAAAATGCCATCTCTTAAACCTTAAAACATTCTCCCGTGCCAGAGGAGATATATGGATGCGGTAATTTTTATTTCCCCCCAATCAACAGCCCAGCTGTCTTTTCACACCCCTCTCTGTTTATTAAATACAATGATCATTTTCCTGCATTCAGTTTCGTCCTACGAACTCTTTCATGCGAACAAAATTGTCATTCAACTCCTCTCTGCCAAACAATAAAGATAAAAACCGGTGTTACATATCCTTCTCCCCTAGTCCTGAGTCGTGAACGGTCTAGTTACCCCAATAACTATTATTATAGTCTCAGCCATTTCATTTCGCGGATCAATGAATATGGTTCTATAATAGAGAGGGGACAAAGTAACCATTTAATATTTTAATACGAAACGAATAGTTCGGTTATTTGAAAACTGCTATTAGCCAATCTTCTGAATAATAGATTTCGAGTTTGAATTAAAATATCTAATTTCTTAGATGTAGATTCATGTAACTAGTCGATATGTCTATTCATGATGTACATCACTTAACCTTAGTAAAAAGTAAGCAAACTCTACTCTTCTTCCAATGAATTTTTTTAGTTTATTTCTCAAGTATTCCTTATTGAATTTATTTTAACTTATTATTACTTTTAATACCTTAAAATGTGGTGGAATATATTAGTCGATAGGACCTAAGAATTTAGGGTCAACTTTTAATTTTTCCAACTCTCTTTTATTATTTGCCATTTGTGAGTTTTGAGGTGATGAAAATAATTCAAATGTTTCAACAACAAATTAGAAAAATCTAGTACAAAGCGCGCAACAAACAGTATTCACTTACCAACCTACTTAGATTCGACTTGTTTTGATAAATATGTACTTAAATGCCATTCAGAAACTTTAAACAGTTTTCCATTTTTATTTACTTACTTTTGCTTGTCTCTATAAGTTATTACAGAGTATTATTGTCTGTATTGAAAAACTTGTTAGTTCACAGTACTCGTCCATTCATTGATTTTTTAATATTTTTTTTAGCGCCTAAAAAGGTCCTAATTTCATAAAAAGTGCATTTTTTTTTTTACCACTTTCTTGTTTTTTACTGTGAGTTACTTTTTGTAAAAATATCGTAAAAGTGAATTGGTAGAAGGCGTATTTACGGCTCATATTAAATTAGAATTTAATTTTAAAATATTTGTCTCTTATGCCTTTCCAGAAACCGAGAGCGATTACTCTTCTTCTAAAACCACTCATATTTCATTCGAAATTCTATTATGGAACTAAAGATTGTAAACTAAAATATAAATAATTAAAGATTATTATGCACCATATTTTTTCACACCGTAAACTGCTTCAAATAATTTGAGCATAGCGCATTTATTTCTGAAGTACACTAAAATAATAGTTTTTATGTGTGATAATAAGGAAATGCAAGAACAATTTTATTATTCTCTATTTATTTGTTGAACACTTCATTTAGTTACCATGGAAACTAATAATTTCCATTTAATATGTATGCTCTAAAACACGTCAACAGCTCTATCAGAAGGATATTTTCTTTATCTAAAACCCTCTTTTTTTCACGGCCTTTTAGCCTAAATATTTTGGGGATTGAGTGGTCCATCTCTCCACGTACTCTATTGGTCTGAATGGCATATACTTTCTAGTTCTTTTTTTGTTGATGATATTTGTACAGCATTAAAATTCTATAAGGAATATATCCTTCCCCGCAGCAGATTTATGGAATGATATTTTGCTTCGAAATATGAATAATTAAAAAACGAAATTGGAAGTTGGACGATAATACTAACAGATACTGTTTCTGAACCATGGGATTAAAATTGGGTGCGGAAAAAGCATGTGACCCTCCGCTATCTGCGGTGGTAAGAGTTTGGGGGAGATTGCCGGTGGGAAGGTGGACAGGATAAGGGACTTATCTAGATTCGACCACTGCACTCTTCCCACGGGGTAGCTTTATCCTCCCACAAAGGCTACTTAGTCTCCACTTCTCCCTGATAACCCTCTCCTTTTATTTACCCACTTTTGTCGTCTCTTTCAGGTAGCGGTTCGAAAGGTTCCTTCCTAGAGTCTGTGGTAAAACTTATCAGATTACTTAAGCTTTCTTCAGTTTTTTTTTTTATTTCCCCATTTTGAATATTAATAGCCTGCAATCGCGCTCACCCCAAAAAATATAGAAAAAAATATAATATAAATGCATCTACCGAACTCTTAGTCAGAATCTCAAAGTTAAAAGAAGACAAAAAATGGTGTGGTGAGCACATCATACAATTTTCACTTTTCACTAACTTCTTCATAGGTATTAAAAAGACCACTCACCATCCTAAGCTGTGTGTGCTATCGTCTATCGGCAATGTGAATCGATAGGGGTTTATAGCCGACAATAAATTTAATCTTAATTTTCGAATTTTAGGAACCTTTTACAGCAAACGGCAGCGAAATGAATTTAATCGTAGGGCATATGGTTACTCCAATAAATTAAAATATATTGCTGGCATATAAAGTTATCAAACTACAGTGCATTTATTAAAGGTTGACTACTACCATACGTTTTTACGACTGCTACACGCCAAAATAGATTCTACAGACAAATTCCGTAGTAGTAGAGATATAGAGTATATAAACCATGATCAAACATCTGATATTAAACAAATTTCATTTCATATCAATGTAAGTAGTTTAATCAGATTCGTTGGTGCCGTTATTGAAATATTCTTAAAAATATATAACATCGGAATTAAACAAATATACCTACTACCACTTCCGGACAGTCAATTCCAACGAAAACGCTGCTGTAATAACCCTGGCATATGCCTACTATTAGTTTCAGGAGATTTATAGTTTAAAAGCTAGTTTGCTATCACACACGGTTATTGTGCCAGACTCTTTGACACGCTAAAACATTAGGTTCTACTGTTGGCTTATATATGAAATTTTTAATGAATGAATGAATGAATGAAATTAAGAGCACCCAATTAGTAGAGGCTGAAGGTCTTCATTAATGTAAATATAAAATTTGAAATATATAATAAAAAAAATATTATAAAATATATATAATATAAAATAATAAAATATGAATAATGTAAATATTTAAATACAATTACACATTTATATATAAATATAAATATACATAATGTAAAAAAAGAAAATAATCAGTTACCGTGTGTACCAGTAAATACCGTGCGTACTGTGGAAAAACTAACATAGTACTCTTTAACTGAAAAAATTGTCTTCTTTTCATAGGTCTTCCAAAAACAAAGGGATGAACTTTAAATAAAAATACCCTTGGTATAACAAAAAAAAAAAAAAGTCAATTATTTATAAAAATGTCTGTAAAATCTGTTTCTAGATTCTAATAATAGATATTGCCCTAAAAGCATTCCAGTTGTATAAGCCATTGTGGAAAGGCTCGGTTTGTTTTTTCGTTTCCTTTTGTGTTTTAAAATCCTCTTTCCAAAGATGATAAGGGTGGAGTAATATTTTTAATGTATTTCTAACAAATTCATCTACGGTTATTAAAATAAAATAAAAAATGCTAGTACATTTCTCTTGTTTATGTTTTTAAATATGTTACTTTATCAATTTTTTGTTTTTGTTTAATATATTCTTTTAAGTATTATTTTATAAATCAGTTGGCTAGAGCACTGCAATGGTGATGCAGATAATGAGGTTCGAATACTGGCCATGTTTAATATAATTCTGTTTAGGCAAAATTATATATTTTTTTCAAGTAATGACATAAAAATTTGACAAATAAATATTTAATATTAGACTCTTACAATCAGATCCCATCTTTGGACAATGTTCAGCCCCTGATAACTTCCCATCAATGTTGCGATATCAGCCGGTTCTTTAGGTCATTGAAATGGAATATGGTTCCTCGGTAGCTCAATGGTTAGAGCGCAGGTATGGCCAAGGTGATAACTGGTTCGAATTTATGTATGGTCAAACTTTTAAAAAAAATTGAATTATTTAAAAAAGATGAAAATCTAAAATTTAATAAATTAAAAGATGGTACTTTGATTTCTAGGACGAACAAAATATTTTACTATATATATTCGATCGACTATTATATATTCAAATTATTAAGTATCTTAAACTAATGTTTTAAAATCTATTTTATGATCTATAATCTAAATAAATCTAAAAGTTACATTTAAAATTCATTGGTAGGGAAAATTGATATTTTTTGATAGGGGTATCATAGTCATACCCATTATTCCATAAACGAGTATAGCCCTTGCAGTTTATTGATGAATGCCTTTTTGAAATGAACTAACGATGTAAGGGTATTAGAGAGCCAATTTACAGAGGATGCCGACTCCTATGGGATTCGGGGGCTCCGGGAAATGCAACCTCTACCTAGTTCATAACTCGCCCTGTCCAACTTTACCAGCACCATATCCTCTTAGAACTAATTTAAATATTCTCCATTCGAAACTTCCCTCTGAAAATGGACGTTTCAGTAATTATTCCTCCAGTGATTGCCTCGTTAACAGTTTCAAAACAAGAAGAATTCGAAAAATATTTCCCTGATTTATGTAATTTTATTACAATTTCCTTTTTATTCACTATTGTTGTTTTATTTATTCAAATAAAGTGAAAAATTTTTAAAAATGAAAAAAAAAAAGTAAGCCATGATTAAGATATTGAACTGTTGAAAAATGTAGGGTTGATAATTATGCCCTAACCGGGGCGGAAGGAAGAAAGGGCTCCAATGGAGCTCTTCAAGAGGAAAGGACTTATCCAATTATCCCATCTTAAACAAACTTGTGCCACCTCGCCTTCTCACCCTCACAATCCTGGAATTTCGTTAAGGGAACAGGCCTCCCGTTCATTCTTTTCAGAAATAACCTAATTAGATTTTCCCCAGCAATGGCTCCACATTGTAACATGGATCCTTTGGGTTTTCTCCACTCCTTCATGTCCCAAAAACATTTATTATTGTTTTTATATTTTTGAAGAATTTTTTTTTAATTGTACCATAAATCTTGTCTTAAGTTGTAATACAATTTATATTTAATTTTTTAAGGGCTTGAAAATTATTCTCTAGAATCACAACCGGTCGTTCAAAATAGAAAATAAAATTTTTCGATCAATCCGTTTCTTTCTTCGCAAAGGTAAAAATACACTTCTTTATTTACAGAAGTATCCTGCTAATCGACGGTTTAACCCTAAGAAATTTCCAGATTTGTTTTACTGTAAAAAAAAAAGGTTCTCGTTTATAGTTACGTGTTCTTTTTTAAAACCCACAATTATATATTTTTTCAATATCTTATAATTTAGTATTATATGAGAGTGAATTTTGATGGATAGTTTGCTTTTTAGCGATATCTTTCCTTTTCAGTAGATTCAAACTTTTTAAACGGGGGAACAAGTTCGGTGAAATTCTAGTACAAGAAATCTTCTCTGGATACGAAGTTTATGAAGTTACTTAGTTGCCAGCGATATTTTTCAATCTTTACTTGCATCAGTACGACAGGAGTAACTTAACCATAGATAAACGTTTAAGCAGCGCTTTTCTTTTTAAAACAGAACTAGTAATTTTATATATTTTTTTGTTTTTTAGTCCTTAATCATTATGATGTTCTGGTCTCGCCGCCTGTACTGCACTTAATCTGGACAATCACCGACCACTCGTGGGCAGACTAAACATCTGAAGAAATTACTCCAACTCCCACAAGTGGATGGATATATGGTTATTGAAGTGGCCAGAGCCCTCCTGGAAAGAGCTCCACGAGGCTCTGAACCAGACGCTCTCAGTTCCATTAGCCCTAACGCCCTCGTCTAACACCCCAACTAGGGCTGTGTGCAATTTGGGGAGGGGGATTCCTGGACCTTGTGGCTAGGATTACCTAGACCTTAAGCTGTGCATGCTTATTTTATTGATTTCCCCAGTGCTGTTATTTGTCCTGTGTACCATACATCTGTCATCTTCCCATAATCGTGAATAGTTTGATCGTGAGAGAAGTTTAATCTTGTTGTAAGAAGTATCTTTATAATTAATACTACTAAAAAAAGTTTAAAGACGAGCTTTGAATACATTTAACAAGATTTATTTAAAAAAAAACTTTACCAATCACTACTTGGTTTTGTACATTAAGAGATACATTTCCTGTGTGATTGTGCTTGAAAGGTGATCAGACCATCAGGGTTCCTTTCCCTAATTAATCAACTTATTAAGAGGATCCACAATATAGAGGTTAGCCCGACTTTGGTCTCCTTGGCTCCAAGATCGATCCTCTGATCTTGTTATGTAATATCACTAGAGCTAGAGCCGAGTTCGAATCCTTGAGACTTTCATAATTATATGCTACTCTTACTCATTTACATACCTCCGCTCCCAAACATTAGTCACTGATCAGTTGCATCTAATTAACTTCATAATATTAAAAATTTATGTGGAATAAAAAAGGAACAATCTGTAAATCGGTTTGAGATATCTTTATGTTGTATACTCGGATATACGGAAGATATTTTAGGTGAGTCGCACATTGAACTGTGTAAAATGTGTCACTCAATTCAGGCAGCGCAGCGATAGACTAGGCACCAAGAAAAATAACTTCGTGGCACACTTTTCCACTTGTATCATACACACTTTTACACTTGTATCATACAGTATCATAGTGTTGCAATTTGGCGAAGACTGTCTGTATTTTGTTTTACTGTGTTGAAACTCTTGAGGTCGGATCAGAATATCGAGTTGGACACAATACTTTTTCTTGGTCAACATTAATATCGACAGAGTTGTTGAAAAGTTCACATATTAAAAAAGAAAAAAACACGTGATAAAAAATCGAATCAAACCTCCGTATATTTCAGCCTTTGGTTTTCAGTTTGTTACTTTCAGTCTCCTAATATCATCATTAACATCATCAAGTCATCTCTTCTCTAGGTTCCTCTACAACTGGTCCCACAAATTCCACTTTGGAGCATCTATACCATTATAAAATTATGAACAACTAATAAAATTTTTTCTGATAATATAAATATGTGATTTGAATGGTGGATCCTAATATTTTCCAAGCTGTTTTGGTTTTTCAGATGGAAATGGAATGGGAAATATTTTTCTCTTAATGACCATTAATATATTTTGCGTTGGAAAACATACAAATTCTTTACTTCACTTGTTATATAAAACAGGCTTTTTTTCTAATGAAAAATCTATAAATGCGTTTTCAGTAATACTATTTAGTGCTACTAAATACTACTTAAATAGGATTGAAATTATGATTTTTCAATATCGTTGAACGTTTTGTATATGTATATGTGGTTGGCTGACAGCATTAGCGCTATTGAGCACTAAAACTAAAAGGATGTCAGCCAAGGTTTAATTTGTTTTTCGCGACCCTGCTCAAAGCTATGCACAGATCGCTCAGATATCAGTTATCACACAGATTCAACTCCTGCCAAAGCGATAAAAGAGCCCGCTAATCTGAATGGAGTTAAGTATAATTTATGTGATAGTGGAGTGCGGTCGGCCGCAAAGCTGGTGGAGAGGCCATTGGGTCGCGCCGGGTGCGGACAATTGCAGCGAGTCGTCCATTTCTGGTCCTGATCGGATCCTTCACCTGGAATAATTACCTGTAATTATCTAGGAGTGTCAATAACCCTCGGCTTCCCATCTATTGCACCGCCACCTCATCTCTCTGTTTGGTCACTTCTAAACGTAATTACACAGGTCTCCACGTTGCATCGTGAAACAAGAAAATTCTTCACTCACCTTATATATTTTTTCCCCTCAGTCCTGTATTACTCTGGACTCGACAAGGGAATATCATATTTTATTTTATTATGCTACTCAGCTATTTGTTCAAATATTCATGTATAATTATACTATATTTTATATAATTATCATGTTTGGTAATTTCCCATGTCATGTAAACATACCATCAGTTGGATTTGGTTTCCATTATTTAATTACTTCTTATTGTTACTATCAATAATTAATAATTACATGATAAACATTTAATTATCATCTTCTAGCATAAATAATTAATATGTTGTTCATATATTTAGCTTCTTTCTAGCCCTAATGAAGATTCGCATGTTGCAATCGAAAAATTGGCTTTTCAAATTAAAAAAATTGTAACTGAAAATCCTGACTATTAATCATCCTAACCTAAAAAAAAATGACCATATCACACCTCTAAATTTAACAACGTTTATATTTCCAATGTATTGTGGAAAAGAAGGGCTGATATTTAAAATAAGAGTTCGGTCAATATTAATATTTTATATAAATATATTCAATCTGTCTGACCCATAATATTTTATATTATATTTTTTTATATTTATTATAAGGGAACCATCACCAACTTTTGTACAATCCGGTGGAATCGTTAAAAATAAGGAAGGGAGGAAGAATGTGACTGGGCTAAATTATAAAAAAGACTAATAGAAAACACACTCCTTGAAGTCCGAACATACTGAACTCATAGGATTGTAGACAACCGAAAAAAATATCTTTAAAAACAGCTAAAATGTCATTTAAACTCATATTTATATCTATTTAATGTAAATTCAGAAGTTCCCTTTATAATTAGCTGTTTTTAAAAGTATGCAGAGACTGCTGTCGTTTTTCTTTTTCCACTGAAGTATTTCTTACCCTGTTAAACTGATGAGTGGGCCGAAACGTTAGACATAAATAAACGAATTTCTTTACTAATAGAAATATGATTTTTCTATGTATTTTATCGACCTACATCTCACCGCGATCCTGAACATCCTTTTCCTAAAATAAACGCTTACCCATCAACCCATTAATCATATCGGATTAATTAAAATTATTTTAATGAATACTACTGATCATAAATAAAATCAAATAAATATTTTATTTATGTTTGCAATAAAAACTTTGATTTTTTTTTCTCAATCTGATCCTTTTTATTAAATTATGAATTAGGAAACAAGGAGGAGGGGGGTTAGTATTAACAGCGTTTCGTGGAAGCTTTGCGGAAAAGCGAAATTATTAATAAAATCAATATTGCACATTTTGTCAGATTTAATTTTGCAGAGAACCGAGAACGTATTGCGCCCCTGATACATGTTAAAAATTATAAAACAAACTTTTATGGGACCCTAATCTTTGAACAACTCTTAGGAGCTTATTATAACTTTTTGTACATTTACCTCTTATCTAGTCCCTCCTTTTAGCATTCATTAAATCGAATAAAAAAGATAAATGAAAAAGAACATTTATATTTCTGTTACCTTTCGTGATCTCTTTTTTTCACAAATACACAAATACATTTATTCTAGCACATTATTTGCGGAAAAAAAAAGAAAAAGATATCGTCAAAGTAGATCAAAGTGCAGTAACGAAAAATGATGTTTTCAAACTTTTTAAATAAAAAACATTTGATGAGATACGTGATAAACCATATGTGCTCGCATAAAGGAGCAGTGACAGCTGGTACTGTAACTGCTATTATTAATAACATGATATCTAAACTACGAACAAACTTGAATGAACTACCTTGGGAAAATAGGGAGTTAGTTCAGTCATCCCCAACTTTACCTGGTTGAAACCGTTCCAGTGGAACATATGGTTTCTCCTACACTGATATTATCTTCGCTAGAGACTTTCAAGAAGTTTTTAAATATATAATTTTGAAATATATGAAGTAGAAATATTTTACTAGTGAAAAATCGATATAAATTTTAAAAATCTGGTGCGATACGCGCAACACACAACTTTGTCTTACCAATTTACTTTGATTTGAAATTGACGTTTTTTGTGTAATGCCATTTCTCAAAGTTACACAATTTTCCACATTCACTTAATTACTTTACTTTCCTTTACTTATTTTATTTTTTTTTTTTTCATGTAGGTACTTATTTTTGTTTTTTAAAGTACACTCATTTTTTTTATTAATAGATAAAAGTTGTTACTTGTGATAATTCGGCAATGCAAGCATAATATTAAGATTAGAAATTTATGTGTTTCGTTAATTGCCACTTCTCAAAGTCACACATTTTTCCACATTCATTTCTTATTTTGTTTTTATTTGCTGTATATAAACACTAATTTTTTTTAAAAATTAAATAAAAGTATTTACTTGTAATAATTCGGCAATGCAAGCATAATACTCCAAGTCTTATGATTTTATAATTCTTTATGTAGTTGTCGCAAACTTCATATAGTTCCCATGAAACAAATAATTTCCATTAAACGAACAGATCATATTTAGTTATAAAGCATTGGTCTGTCATTAAAGGCGTACTGCGCAGATTTGGGCTCAACATGTGTTATGAGTTGACTGAATGTTTTTCTTTTTTTCACCTGTATATGTTTACTTTTTCATAGTTCATATTTAGCCATTTCTGATTTTAGGCGAAACCAGAGACGTGAAGGTATTTTATAGGAAAACAAAAAAAGCCCCTTCCCCTCTATGCCCCCTCAGAACATTTTAATGATGGTAAAGCTTACCTTATATTAAAGAATACTTGATAATAATTAAACATGACGAGTTTAATCAAAATCGTTATAGCCGTTTTTGAGAAAAAAAAAAAAAAAAAAAACGTAAAAAGTTATGAAATAAAGTACCCCCTCCGTCTGATCAATTTTAATGTAATTTTTGCTGTCACGAGCATATGCATATACCAAATATCCGATTTCAGGTTCGTACGGTTTATACTTTTTGAGCTAGTCTGTTCTCTTTCACAAACGCACACACACAAACACACAGACCATTTCACGGGACTTGGTTATTTGGACTAAGGGGACCCCAAAAGGTGTAATTCCGTTGAAAACCGGAAGTCGAAATTTTTCGGGATCACAATACTTTCCCTTACTATATATTTCATATATAGGTAAGTGAAAGTAAAAAAAAATATTATGGTTGGTAACAAAATGTTTAATTTGTATAATGGCTTATACTACTCAGCGCTACAGCCAGAGTTGTGGGACGTTAAACAATGATTTTAAATTCATTTAGATCGGTAGAATCAATTAAACATTTAAATATGAATTAAAAAAGAAAATATATTTATATTTATATTTAACTATCCTAGGATATTAATGAAATAGACTTTTCTCTCAACATATAAGTTGAGCGTATGAAACGTAATATATAATTATTAACATAGGAGAGTATGGAAGTGATTTGTTAATTATTTTTTCATGGTAAATCTGGACGTGAGATAGAGGAAATATCTACTAGCAAGGAGTTTACTAAAACGAAATCCTGGAAGTTTTTGGGAAAGTTATCCACCAAGTTTTCTATAAAAACTTTCAAGTCTTAAGAACTTTTCGCTTTGATTATTTCTGCAGGTTTTCAAGAATATAAAAAAGCAAACATCTCATCTTCCAACATCATGTTTTTAGTTACTTGTTAGATATGGTGGATTGGCTTATGTTTCAGGAAATGTCCGGTCTGAGTATAGAATTATTTTCTAGAAAACAGCAAATCGATTTAATGGTTATTTCTTATTTTATTAAACGTTATTACTAAGGTTTTAGACTACCAAATAATAATTTCATTTTTTATATAAGTCTTGGCCTCTTTGTGCCATTTTCAAGATTTCCTGCAAATAAGACATTTTATTTCATCCACAAATTTTTAAACAATATTTAATAACATTTGAATTAATTAATACTTATGTGTGGATGTGGACACTATGTGGTCGAACATATGTAAAGAAATAGAATAAATTCATCTGAAATGAGGCAATTTCCATTAGATATTAATGGAAGAAAGATCGGAGAACTGGAAAGAACGGAAATATACTATACTTATCTAAGAAATATTTTTAATTTTAAAAGAATTGCAATACAATGTATTACCCCACACCTGATACAGGTCGTAACACCATTGTTTTGTTTCTAATTTTTAGTTACGAAAATTTATAATTCATAACTCAGACAAATAACAAAAGCTCAAATTATTAACAACATTACTAAAAGTAACAACTAGGGGCAATATAGTGACACAAAAGTAACCTTATGCTTGGATGCTCAAGGTCATACTGCGCCGCTGGTCCAGCGCTTCTTACTTAGCACCAAGTCGAACTTTCATGAATGACCAATTACATTCTCGCCACATCCATACCATGTCATTACGCAGTAATACAATTATGTTAACAAACATTAACACTAAAAACGTTCAGGCTAAATAAAATACAACTACAAGTTTATTGATACGCTTAAAAATTTTAGTGTACCACTATTCAAGCATATAAGCAAATAAAATGTGAAAAAGCTTCAATCCTTTTTAAACGGAATTACAAGGAAAATAGTCAAAGGAACTTATATGCAACGAATGAGGACCTCAGAAGTACAACAAGTAATACAAGTACCTACCCAAAATCGGAGAATACTTAACCAAGAAGCGCAATTCATTTTTCGATAAACTACCACAGCTATTAAATCCACTATTTAATAGCCTGGGTCCAGAAAATGTCCTAAGAAGATGGCAACAAGTATATGAATGTTAGGATTAAGTATTGGAATTTAAGTTTATTCAAGAAAGAGGTGAGCCCCATCACCGGTAACTTAACAGAACACCCATTCCACAAAATTACATTTTTTCAATACACCATCAAATGCATAAATTCAGTTAAAGGCTTATTATTCAAGGAGGAGATAAATTGACTCAAAAATTATATAATCATAAGGGGATATGGAAAAAAGAAAAAAAAGGATCTGGACCCATAGTTGTGACAGAAATAATCATGCGTTTTCGTTTCACGTCACAATATTAATGAAGATAATATGTAAATCATGTTCCAAAGACCCATGAGTTTAACATTAGTTACGTTAAATTTATTCCATATATTTTTTCAATAAAGTTTTAAAATTAAACATGAAAAATCTGCTGAAAAACAAGTCGTTTGTGAAATAAGCAGTATCTCTCCCTAAATATAAATACTGTACACAACTGAAATGTAAATTATGAAGGACGGGGAAATAAGGATAAGAAAGGACAGTAAATATTTTTTAAAGGATTGATCCATTCTTAGAAGAGACTTCCCCTCACATTTCCTCCTTAGAAAGTAAACATCTTCCCTTCTGGGGAACATCTCTGGAACTGAAATTAAGTTCCTCAGTCGAAGACGGGCATGTAAGTGGCGCTAATTACTTCAGTTAGATGGCCATCGGACACTACAAACACAATCTAATTAAGGAGTTCTGTTTCAGATGGACGGACGTTTGTTCTTGTTCCTCTTCGCTCGTGTAGGTGGGTTCCCGTGATATGTTCCTTACAAATTTAATTATAAGTCTTTTTACTTTCACTTACCTATATATGAAATATGTAGTAAGTGGAAGTATTGCGATCGTGAAAAATTTCGACTTTCGGTTTTCAACGGAAATACACGTTTTGGGTCCCCTGAGTCCAAATGACCAAATCCCGCGAAATGGTCTGTGTGTGTGTGTGTGTGTGTGTGTGTGTGTGTGTGTGTGTGTGTGTGTGTGTGTGTGTGTGTGTGTGTGTGTGTGTGTGTGTGTGAACAGACTAGCTCAAAAACTATAAATCGTGCGAACCTGAAATAGGGTATTTACTGTAGTTATATGCCCGCGATGTGACAGCAAAAATTTCATCAAAATTGCTCAAAGGGAGGGGATACTTTATTTAATAACTTTTTACGTTTTTTTCGATTTTCTCAAAAACCGCTCTAACGATTTTGATTAAACTGAGTATTTGATGTATTAAGTTGAGTCCACGCATGCGTAGTCCGCCTTTAATGACAGATCATTTTTCCTAGCTTTTCTGTTCATTTAATGGAAATTATTGGTTTTTTACTGGCTATTACTGGTTTGGCACTTGATTTTTTTAGTTCTAATAATATTCAAATGTGTTAATGTTACCTTGTGACATGAATTATAATGAGGTTTTAATAAAATTAATAATCTAAATAATCTATTGATAGTGAATTCACGATTTAATATTAGGCGAAATTCTTCCGCAGCTATTCCTCATAACACTTCAAATACTAAATGATCCAAGAACTGAATCAGTAGTAGCCGGCATCTGCTTTATATTGCGGATACCTGCTACTCCCGCAGTATTCATTGTATTAGCAACTCCCACCTCTCGCTCAGCTGATTACGGATCATCAAGTATTCATGAACTCACATGAGTATCAGTATCCAGCTCATTGTGGTTTGATCAACTCCATGAATCAACTATTTTTCAGTATCTGATACAAAGTACTTGGTTCATACAACCTTACCCATCCCTAATTTTCCTTAGAGATAAAAGATTTCGCTCCACAGCCATTTTGTATCGCTGATAGATAAAGCTCGATTAGATTTATAAGGTTAAACTGATCATTTCCTTAAAGTATATTTTTATCAAGTAATAAATACTGCAATTACTGAAAATTGTTGTATTTAAATCAGTCGTTTTAAAAACCCGACAAGTCCAAAAAAAATTGAGTTTCGTTTTATTTTATTTTTTTAACTCCTTGCATGTCGATGCATCTAATTCAAGAGATAACCGCTAATCCCAGGTGATCTCTCGGCTTATATTTATAGACCATTCAAATAATCGTTATCAGGAGTAACATGAACATTGAAAAATATCGTCCTTAAACCTAAGCAGTATGGACGTTTCGGAGTAAAATTTGCTTGCCTGTCACTGTCAAAGAATCGATTTGAATGAAGAACAATTTATATATTCACCACACATAAAGGCGCATTGAGGCTGTTTTAGTTAAAATCGGGAGCTTGATTAACCTAATAAGATCGTTGCTTTTGTTTTACGCTAGGTTAAAAAAGAAGAATTTTTTTATTTAAAATATTTACAAATAAAGTTCATAAATTTTAGATTCCGTATGCCAAGTTTTGTTGATAGCTTAGTAAAAGAAGATTACTAAGCCGTCTAAAACTTTTCGGTTCAAATTCATGGATTAAAACCAAGGGATTTAGGGAATATTTTTTATGGTATGAAAACAAAATGAATGTAACGGTAATAACTTTTACATTGTACAAGTCTATTAAAATTTAATTAAGTTTACATTCTATAAATAATTATAAAGATTTCATTATTTGAAAGAAAGAAATATTTTCTTTAAACAAATTACATTCAAGGTAATAATAAGCAAAATTCTTTTTAATATTACAATTGCCATATTTTTTTCTGAATCTCCGTTTAGTGTTTAGTTCTCCATATACTTTGAATCTCAATTCATTCTTTGTCCAGTTCAAAATTTTTATTTGTTCTTTTCAATCGCCGTTTTGATATGTAGTCTCTAATTAAAAAAATAAATAAATCAGTTTCAATAAATTTACAAGTTCCTTTTTTACACAATTGTAATACGACCTATTTGAGCTTCTGTACTTGAGCTTTGGAGCTACACCAAACCATCAAAATTCTGTCGAACCTAATCCTTTTAGTCCAAAATCCTTAGTTTGTCACATTTTAAATTATCTTTAAAGAAACTGAATCTATATAAAGGGAGGCTATAATCCTACCTCCCCCCTGAAATTAGTAATAACAAGAAAAAATCTGGTGCGTGCGCGCAACACACAACTTTCACTTACCAACTTACTTAGATTCGAAATTGACGTGTTTTGCTAAATATCATTTCCCAAAGTCACAGATTTTTCTACATTCATATCTTATTTTTGTTAATCGTTAAAGCCGTTTTTGAGTAAATAAAAAAACCCGTGAAACAAAATTTATTCAGTAAAGTCCCCCCTTCGGTTGATCAATTTTGATGAAATGTTGGCTACCACATATTTGGCATATACATACATCAAATACCCAGTTTGATCAAAATCTTTAAAGCCGTTTTTGAATAAATAAAAAAACACGTGAAAATGATACAAAATTTATTAAGTAAAGTCCCCCCTCCGGTTAATCAATTTTGATGAAATTTTAACAGTCATATCTCGGGCATATAAATACATCAAATACCCAGTTTGATCAAAATCGTTAAAGCCGATTTAGAGTAAATAAAAAAACACACGTAAAAATTTTACAAAATTATTAAGTAAAGTCTCTAAATTATTAAGTAAGCCCTCCGGTTAATCAATTTTGATGAAAATTTTACAGCCATATCTCGGTTATATTAATACATCAAATACTCAGTTTAATCAAAATCGTTAGAGCCGTTTTTGAGAAAATCGAAAAAAACCTAAAAAGTTATTAAGTAAAGTACCCCCTCCCTTTAAGTAATTTTGATGAAATTTATGCTGTCACATCGCGGCCATATACCTACACTAAATACCCAATTTCAGGATCGCACGGTTTATAGTTTTTGAGCTAGTCTGTTCACACACACAGACCATTTCGCGGGACTTGGTCATTTCGACTCATGGGACCCCAAAACGTGTATTTCCGTTGAAAACCGGAAGTCGAAATTTTTCACGATCGCAATACTTCCACTTACTATATATTTCATATATAGCTAAGTGAAAGTAAAAATATGGTAACCTAATTTGAATGATTCATACAAAACCGCATAAAATGGCTTATAACATTATTCAGGTGTCTTGGTTTTAAAAACCCTCTCAAAGCCTCAGTCGTCATTCCTTTTGCAACCTCCCCCCCCTCGATTCTCTAGGAACTTTACATTTTTGCATTTATAAGCATGTAAATTCAACATTTTTCTAGAAAAAGGTGAGCAGAGGGTTTGATAATATTACAGATAATTACTAGTTGCAATTCAAGTAAACTTCAGAGATTCGTTGACTTACAGATTATCAATATTAATATTTTTATGATTTTTTTTTAATTAATGTTTAAGGTTATAAATTATTGTTGCAAAGTCAAGGATGGTTTAATTTTTTTTAATGTATGATTTTTTTTTTTTAACTCGGCACACTTCAGAAATGTGAAAATTCCCACTAAATTATTGATTCTAAGAATATGAAAACAAAATTTAAATGCTTTTATGTCTAATCTTGCTTAAGGAGACGTGCAAATATGTATTAATAATAATTTAAAAAAATTAATCTGATTTATTTTCCTATTCATTTTTGACAACTCGGAAACTTAACCAAAAACTTTAATTGAACCACTTACAACAAAGAACTGGTAGATGATGCTTGAATATTAAGTTCCAGTACACTTCAACAAAAGAAAGCTTGTTAAGACACCATATTGTTTACACTGCGATTTGTTGGATATTTTAGAAAATTGGCAAATAAAATAATACATAGTTTGTACACAAATAAATACAAATAAAAATTAAGTTAAACATGAATAATAAAAATTCAATGAGAAATTATAAATAATCATAATTTATCAGTCTCATTTTCAATAATTAACCAATCATATATCTTTGAAATTTGATTGAAATATTAAGCAATACCAAAAATTCATGTTGTTTCTATTCTTAGGACGAAATTGGTTTGGTATTAACCAATTATATGTGAAGATAAACTTTCACAGTTATTTTGTATGGTTCACATGCATACAAATGTTTCCTTGATATAGCTTATGTGTTCTTTGAATGTACTAGGAATAGATAGTCTAGGCAATTAATTTGAGAGTTCTCACAAGGTTATACTATTTGTAGGAATTGTAATAGGAATAAAAATATTCCTACAATTTAGATTTTGAATTGATATATATACCTAAATACTTTGTACGCCTGTGTTTGTACTTTTGCAGCGTAATGTAGGTAGAGATATCATTAAGATCGAGATCCAAAGGAGCACTATATTGAAGTATATTGGTTGGCTTGGGCTGTGTGCTGTACTGCCAGAACAGACAGAAGGACCATAGCTACTTAGGGATCTCGGAATTCCTCTGGCGCCATTCATCGGCTTGAGTGCCTGTGGTTGGCTAATGTTAGAGAGCTGTAGCCAATCCGGCTAGTGGCTCAGTTACTGCAGCCGTATTGCTTTGAGACCGGAGGCCAATCCTCATCCACTCCTCTGTCCGTCCGTCTGTATCTCTATCTGTACTTGTTCGCTTCATTGTAGGGTTCGCCAATAGTAATGCTAACTGCATGTCATCATTATTTTAAAGATATTGTACGTATACAAAAAAGTTTTAATCACAAATATATCAACTAAAGGCAATAAACATAGAGGAGCTTACCGTTGGGTATTGTTCGCAGAGTGTAATTATATCGGACACTTCAGCTGTGAGGGCAATGATAATAATTTTTTTTTTTTTCATAAAACCAAAACAATCAAACCACTGAACAGCTGTATGTTGCCTTATACCTTATACTCAAGGTGAATAGAAAGTGGGCTCACTTGGGTTGACAAACCTGCACAACCCCTTCCCGCTTACGTCATCGGACGCATGACTCAGCGCATGCGTATTGAATTCTCTTTAAATACAGCAATTTTTCGCAATGCCTTTAAAGTGATTTTTTTAAATATTTTCCATTATTTTAAATTCTGATTTCACAGCTGAGATTTTATCTCCACAAACCCGACCATTATTTACGAACATCAGACTTTTATTACATAAAAAATTAGAGTTGGTATAGTTTTTCTTTTAATAATACTGAAATAATCTTGCACGTACATTCCAATTAATTATATTTTCTAAGTTATTATTTATATCTGGTGTGACCACTCATTGGATTTTCACTAATGAATTAATAATTTCTACCAGGAAAGATTTATTAATTATAAGAAATAAATAAATAAAAACCTAGAAGTTTTAGAAATAGCTTTCATTTATAATTTATGGTAAAATGTAGGATAGAAGTTCATTGTAGGTAAAGAAAAATCAATAAAATGTATTGATTATTAATGATAATGTTGAAATAAAAAAAAAACAATTTACATTAAGCAATTTATTTATAAATATAAAATTACATGAACATACAAATTCTGGCAATTTCAATGTTGAACTCATCACGTCTCCATCATTTCATCGCCCATATTTTCTTCAGATTTTTGTCTCGAAGAAATCTGCTGAATATACATTAAAAGATTTTTAAACTAGGTATTAAGAATATAAAAATCAATTTTATACGAATGAAATGAAAAATGTGGTGAATCTTTTTGTTTTTGCATATTGCCACTGCACATATTTTCCATCTCATTTATATTATCAGCAACCACCTAATGCAAAATTATTTAAATATTTTCATTAAATTATAATATACATTATATTTATATATACATACATTATATATATATATATATATATATATATATATATATATATATATATATATTTACATAATTTATTTGAAGAGAAAAGATTTGGCTCCGCCGGAAGTCGAACCCGGGGTGACATGCGCGGATGCCAACCACTACACCACAGAGCTCGGCTCCAAGTAGAGCCAATCCTTCCTCTTCACTGATACTTACTACCCGATCACGCAAATTTAGCGAGTAACTGGAGGTGGACAAAGTTTGTCCAATTAATGGTTTTTATTGACGTACGTCAATTTTAAATTATTTTATATTAATCTAATCTTAATCTGTGGGTGACCATCTTAATCTGTGGGTGGCCACCTTTTTTTAAATTATTTTTAATTTTAAAAATAATTTAAAAAAAGGTGGTCACCCACAGATTAAGATTAGATTAATACATATACTATTTATATTACCATCATAATGTTTAACCTAACCTATTTATATTTATTGTTTGTGAATTTATACTCCATGAACCCTCTAGGGTGTGAATGGCGGGTCAAATAAATAAATAAAATTTAATTTGCTCATACAACATTTTGCCGTCGTAATTTTAGCATTATAATAAGATCACGCTGGATTGATATTTTCCTTTTTATTTTATTTTGATTTTTTAGATTGAAGTAAAGTGGAAAGATTTTCTATACAATAGATATAGCCGAAGTGTGTAGACTGGAATTAGGTATTGTCCTCTCGTAGAAGCTATCATAAATCTTAGGCATTTCCTTTAAAATAACTGCCCACTGGACCTAGGCCACATCCTCTGCCTCGTGAATAATAATTCTCCCAGGTCGGAGGCAATATAGGGGTTGGCGATATCTCCATAGGCCATTCGATTCAATTACATTACCATTGATTAACCGATCCTAGGAAATTTCGATTTCAAAGGAGTTCCTATTAATAACCACCAAAGTACGCCACGGGAATTCAACATCCCAATGAAACGTATTACACAGGATAACGTAACTGATATTACATTTCAGATCTTCAATATTATTAACTTTAACAGACAGTAAGTTTGATCTGGATGAGAAGGAATAAAATAGAGATGATCATATGTTTATTGTTCAATTTAAATAAGGTCACATAGATCAGTTTTATACTGGAATTCAACATAAGCTTGTTCAAAATTCTAACTTGGTTTCAACCATCCTATTAGAGGAATTCATTTCCTAGTTATGAATAAGGGCGGATTCACACTATCGCTCCGCTCCCGCTCCACTCCCGGTCCGCTCAAATATTCTAAAGAGAAATAGACAGAGAATTCCACTATCGGTACCGCTCCGGTCTCGCTCCACTCCCGGTCCGCTCTCGATCTACCCCATTCACACTAGCGCTCCGCTCCAGGTCCGGTCTCACTGGCAAAATATTCTAAAGAGGAATAGAGAGAGGTTAATCTCAATATTGGAACAGGTCCGGCCTCGCTCCGCTCCCGCTCCACTCTCGCTCCACTCCCGGTCCACTCTCGCTCCACTCTCGCTCCGCTCCCGCTCCACTCTCGCTCCGCTCCCGCTCCACTCTCCTAAAGTCTTTTCATATTCACATTATATAATTTTATACCGTTCACGATTGAAGCCATTAATAATCGAAACCGTCTGTATTTGGATTTTAATTAATAATTAACATTCAGTTATTAAAGTATTTATTTATTCATCAATTTTACGGCCAAAAAAGTTCAACTTTAAAATATATATATATATATATATATATATATATATATATATATATATATAATTATAAATTAATTTAATTAATGGTGAAGAAATAATTTAAATATTTTTTCCGAATGTATTCGAATACGCTTGAAATGATAAAAAAAAAAAAAAAACAAATCACCAACAATACTCGCGGTTTTTCGACTTTAAAAATTCATGTTATGTTTGAGATATATTTTGCTATGAATTAATGTACTCGTAAAAAATGGTCACCGATTTATTTATTGACTACATACTCATTGCTATTATAAAATAACGTTTAATTTGAAACGAATAAAAATGCAGTATATTATGAAAAATGTCAGATCATTAACAAAAAAATATATTAAAGCAAAAAATAATTAAAATATTAATCAGGAAAAGAAGAGAACACAATCGGTAAATTTGTAGCATTTACCTATTTCAACTTGAAATTTTCAAGCGTATTCGAATACATTCCGAAAAAAATTTAAATTATTTCTTCACCATTAATTAAATTAATTTATAATTATTATTAATAATTACCATTGTGTTGCAATATATTCTTCTTATTATATTTTTTTGATAATATGGTATTATCTTCTTCATCAAGAAAAGTTCACTTACCAGCTATTTCTACAAACGAAAAATTGGTTTTTTTTTTGGCCGTAAAATTGAAGAATAAATGAATACTTAAATAACTGAAAGTTAATCATTAATTAAAATCCGAATACAGACAACATCGATTATTAATGGCTTTAATAGCTTAAACCTTTCAAAATTGAACGGTGTAAAATTATATAGTGTGAATATGGTAAGACATTAGGAGAGCGGACCGGGAGTGGAGCGGGAGCGGAGCGCTAGTGTGAATGGGGTAGAGCGAGAGCGGACCGGGAGCGGAGCGGGCGCGAAACCGATAGTGTGAATAGGCCCTAAAATGAGATAAGAGATTAGTGAATTTACAATGAGCAGTTCCGAGTCTCTCAACTGAATGAATAAATAATTTCAAATATATTTTTTAATTTAATCACATTTTGTCTCAGTTGAGGATGATGGTAATACTGGTGGCACTGAATATATTCTCACCCTATTTACATAAATATAAATGAATTAAAGCCCGAAGAAAAACATAAGAAAAAAAAATCAATCTAATAAATAGTTTCTTATTTGATCTTTGATAAATTGGTTAGGATTAAAAAAATAAAAATAATCAAAACACAAATAGTAAATAAAATTAATTGCTTCTTAAAATAAGGCCTTTTGTGTTTCTTGTTAATTTACAAAATAACGTATAAATGCTTTGCTGATATTAGGATAGTTAGAGAAAGTTGTTTGATGCGTGCACTGCTCCATTATTTTTCCTATTTGAAATTCAGTAATAAGCAATTTAGAACTATAAACAAACATTCAATATAAACACTACCACTATATATATACCATTATTTATTGCAAAATGTTTTAAAAAATATTGATTACCCTTAAGATCACGCCCAAGCAAACACAAAAAAATATATTTATATTTTTTTCTCCTTTTAGAATTTTTTATTTTGAAGAATATATCAAACTATTATTTCGAGCCAAACTTTGATCAACGGTTATAAAGAAGCAGTAAATGAAAATTCGATTAGTGGCAAATCGGATTTTAGATATTTTTGAAGCTTACTTTAACAACCTTTCTTCTTTTCGTTCATAAAATCCAAAACTTGCCGGTTTTAAGATAAGCTACTCTGGCAACCCTAATTCTATGAAAGGTCTCCTGATGCTACTGTTTCCATTCAAGTTAAGAAATTTTCAGTATAATAATGAGTTCAAAACCTATTTATATCCTACTTGTTAATTAGATTCAATAAATCACTGAGTTCATATCTCATAGCAGAGGACTCAAAGAAACTACTATTGTTTCTTTGTCGTCTATACAAAAAGCAATTTTATATAGCAAAACTGTCTGTCCTTAAATGGAAAATGATGATTATTTACAACGTTCATTTATACTCTTATTTTAATAAAAGTATTTAAATAATTAACACAATTAAAATAGAAAAAAGGTTTGTACCCTAACTGATAATTCTGGATCCACTCATTCATTTCAAGCGACATATCAATACTATGAAACTGCTTACCTTGTACTGTAAATAATTTTTGTTTTTATTTTCCCTTTGCTTTGCCTTTTATGAAAAATGAAAAACAAAAATTAAATAGGTACCTATTTCATTTTTGGTCTCATATAGGCTTACTTTGATTGTACTGAATCAGCAAATACTACTCAGAGGTCAAAGGTATCGACGATGAGCCTTCAATAATTATTTATAAATTAAACCCCCCGTGATTGGCTATATTAGTGTTTGTTTAATGCCGGCCGATAGTTTAATGAAATATTCAGTAAATTAGTTTGCAGAAGTGAGGATACTAAGTTAGTTTAATACTGATCCATTAATACTCATCATGGTTATCGGCTCATTATTAAAAGCTAAAATTTAGGTGCCTTAAACTTTTAACAAGGCGTATATTAATTGTTTGAATGTTAAAATGTTTGTTTGTTTTGTTAAAATTCTTTTCTCCAGCTAAATTAATGGGATAGCTTAAATTAAAAAAAAAAAATTTTTGGATTTTATAAAAAAAAAAAAAAAAAAAAAAAGGAGTACTTCTATGATTTTATCAGCACTCATCAGAGAAATTAACATAATTTATTAATTTACTAAAGAAATTATAAATTAAATCAATTCGTGTGAATTGAACTTGTTTATTTAAGCATAAATCAGAAACAAAATAAAAAAATATTTTTTTGGTAATAAAAAACTGTAAAACTGTAGATTTTGGTGATTTTTTTCTTTTGTATTTTCTGTGATTTTGTTGGAAATGTGTTACCAAATCAAATGATCTAGCATTGCTGGTACCAATATTACTGCTCATCGCTCTCTTTAATCCCGGAGAAGGAATACAAACTTTTTTATCTGTCCTAAAGATGCTTAAGGAGGACTTAGCAACCTATCCTTGTCCACACTATTTAATGGTTAATTTAACGTTATTTGTAATTTAAAAGATGTTACTAATACTTATACAATTTTCATTCTTTTCTGTGGCTCAAAAAAAACATGAGGATTGGAATTTATTAAGAATTGTTTTGACGAAATCTTAATAAATTCCCACATGGGTTATATATCTGACAGTCATCGATTTCGAAACATCGCACAGTGGTTCAAAAGCCACAATAAGCGGCAAAAATCTATTGGCTTTAAATCTCCTTTAAAAAAATGCTATGCAATAGTTATAATATATGTTGGCAATTTGTTAAAATTGTTTTATGGTAATAGAATTGCTAGAATAAAACAAAGAAATGAACATTAATACGTTTCAAAACTGCAATTGCTTAAAAAAAAATGATTCGGTACGGAAATTCGGAAAAAAATTTATTTCATTGAATTCGCTTAGAAAGATGAGAACTTTTCCATTTTAATTTAATACTATTAACCAATCTTTAAAAAACACTAAAGTATAATGATTAGCCGGAACTCTAAACTGAGCTTGTCTTCAAAGTAACAACTGGAATGAATATTACTTACAATCTTGGTAAATAGCGTAAATCAAATAAAAACATCTCCCACCACAACAGTCGCAGGTGGTCGCAGCTAAAATGTTTTTGTTTATTTACAAGAAGGATTACAATATTAATCTACACAATTTGCAGCCCACCGGAAGCCGCCGATAAAAGTAAATTCATCAATATTTTCCATTATATTTTTTCGTAATTATTTTTTTTTTTTTATTTCAGATAGTTTTTAGTTTTGGTGAATTTTTAATTTTTAATTCCAGTGAAATATGTATGCTAGAGGTGTGAAAACCACATCGGATATTACTTTTATTAAATTTAAGTTCCCATTATTGAACGTATGAATTAAAACTAAAGTTTTAAGGACACGTCCAAAAAAAGTAAAAACATCGTTGTATCTATAAGTTCTTGGCCTATTTTTGTACATACGCGATTTTTTTTTGCAAATATTTCTTATGGGGCACGTTACTATATCTCAAGGGATAAGTAATTACGACATGAAATATTTTCTATGTTCAAACTTTAGAATGGCTATTTTTTCCACCCTTGAACCACTGTGCGTCGCGCACTATCACTAGAAAAAAAAAAGCACTAGTGCGCACTATGGGAAAATTTTGACATTTAGCGGCTAAAAATCTATAACTCCTGACTAAATGACGATAATCGAATAATTCTTTTTTCATTAAAGAGCATGGGATTCCCTTTATCAGTGAGAATGAAAATAAATCAATAATACCATCGCCCAAAGTATTTCAAATTAATTCTTTCTTCACTTAATTTAAATAAAATAATTTATTCGGTACAGGGTTATACATAGGGAATGAAATAAGTCAGGATTATTATCTATTGAGCTTTCTGCTTATATGCATGTCTTTTTCAGGCGTTTGCTCCTTTTGAAAGATTTTAAAATGATTAGTGTCTAAATAAGAAAAAATCAAAAAAATTAAATTAAAGATACCCTATTTTTACTTTCACTTACCTATACATGAAATATGTAGTAAGTGGAAGTATTGCGATCGTGAAAAAAATCGACTTCCGATTTTCAACGGAAATACACGTTTTGCGGTCCCCTGAGTCCAAATAACCAAGTCCCGCGAAATGGTCTGTGTGTGTGTGTGTGTGTGTGAACAGACTAGCTCAAAAACTATAAACTGTGAGAACCTGAAATTGGGTATTTAGTGTGTGTATATGACCGCGATGTGACAGCAAAAAATTCATCAAAATTGCTCAAAGGGAGGGGGTAATTCATTTAATAACTTTTTAAGTTTTTTTGATTTTCTCAAAAAACGGCCCTAACGATTCTGATTAAACTAAGAATTTGATTTATTAGTATGCCCGAGATATAACTGCAAAAATTTCATCAAAATTGATCAACCGGAGGGGGGACTTTACTTGATAAATTTTGTATCATTTTCACGTGTTTTTTTTTTTATTTACTCAAAAACGGCGTTTACGATTTTTATCAAATTCGTCATGTTTAATGAAAAATGGGTGTCCTTTAATATCAGGTTAGCTTTATCATTATTAAAATGTTCTGAGGGGACTTAAATAGGGGAGGGGCCTTTTTTGTTTCTTTGTTTTTTTGTTTCCTATAAAGTACCTTTGTTTTTGTTTACGTGGAGAAATTAACTTTCTCTCGTTACTCCTAAAAATAAGAAATGGCTAAATATAAGATATGATAAAAATAAAGAAAACATGTAGAGGAGAAAAAAAGAAAAATATTCAGTCAACTCATAAAACTCGTTGAGCCCACGCATGCGGAGTCAGGCTTTAATGACAGATCATTGTTCATAATTAAAGCCGTTCTGTTCATTTGAGAAATTGCAATTAACAAAACGCATTAATTTCTAATCTAAGAAAGTTGGTTAGTGAAAGTTGTGTGTTGCGAGCACGCACCAGATTTGGGTATTTGGTGTATGTATATGCCCGCGATGTGACAGCAAATATTTCATCATAATTGGTCAAACGGAGGGTGTACTTTATATAAAGAATTTTGTCTAATTTTTACGTTTTCCTCGATTTTTTCAAAAACGGCTCTACCGATTTTGATTAAACTCGGTATTTGGTGTATGTATATGCCAGCGATGGGACAGTCAAAATTTCATCAAAATGTATCATTTTCACTTGTTTTTTTTTATTTACTCAAAAACGGCTTTAACGATTTTGATCAAACTTGGTATTTTATTTATGTATATAACCGCGATGCGACAGCCGAAATTTCATCAAAATTAGTTTAACGGAGGGGGCACTTTACTCAATAAATGTCGTTTCACTACATCGTGTTTTTGTTTTTATTTACTCAAAAACGGCTTTAACGATTTTGATCAAACTTGGTATTTGACGTATGTATATGACCGCGATGCGACAGCCGAAATTTCATCAAAATTGGTTAAACGGAAGGGGCACTTTACTTAATAAATATTGTTTCACTGCAACGTGTTTTTTTTTTTATTTACTCAAAAACGGCTTTAACGATTTTGATCAAACTTGGTATTTTATGTATGTATATAACCGCGATGCGACAGCCGAAATTTCATCAAAATTGGTTTAACGGAGGGGGCACTTTACTTAATAAATGTTGTTTCACTACAACGTGTTTGTTTTTTTATTTACTCAAAATCGGCTTTAACGATTTTGATCAAACTGCGTATTTAATGTGTGTGTATTCCCGAGATATGACTGTCAAAATTTCATCAAAATTGATTAACCGGAGGGGGGACTTTACTTAGTAAATTTCGTATCATTTTCACGTGTTTTTTTTTATTTACTCAAAAACGGCTTTAACGATTTTGATTAAACTGGGTATTTGATTTATGTATATGACCGCGATGCGACAGCCGATATTTCATCAAAATTGGTTAAACGGAAGAGGCACTTTACTTAATAAATGTTGTTTCACTACAACGTATTTTTTTTTTTGTTTACTCAAGTGGTAAGTGAAAGTTGTGTGATGCGCGCACCGCACCAGATTTTTTAGGAATTTTAACAGAAT
The DNA here is from genome assembly GCA_911387785.2 of Aelia acuminata. Lineage (NCBI taxonomy): Eukaryota > Metazoa > Arthropoda > Insecta > Hemiptera > Pentatomidae > Aelia > Aelia acuminata. The sequence goes on along the minus strand of OU426979.1, from coordinate 113,742,249 downwards.
AAAATATTGTCATATAATTCAACGAGAAGTATGTTTTATGATTTAGTCTAATTCGAGGCCGATAATATATTGAAATTTCAAATATAGGGATTTAAATTTTAAAATAGATGTATCGCCGATCGATCGCATTCGATCGATCTAATTCTATTATGGTATTTTAGCACCCTTCACCCTTTACCACTGTGAAAAAATTAGAACCATCTATTGCCAATAAAAGAATTTATATAAATTTAATACTTTCTTTTCATAAATTAAATTGTCAATGTTGAAGAAATCAAAACCCATTTTTATCCAATAATTTTACAGCCATTCTTCTTATTTATGAAATATGTTTGGTGTAATAAATTAAGCACTAGTGGTAGATAGTAACAAGAACCCAAATCTCGTTCAGATTAGTTAATTTCTTATTCAGGTAACCAAGGCCCTCGTGTTAACAACTTTAAAGCACCTCGCCATTCTCTTCCTTTCCACAATTAAGCCACGCACAACTTCTTACAAGCAGTTCATTGTGGAACCGTCTCGCGACTCTATTTGAATCGTTGGTCCATAAACAAGGGGAGTGCAGTGCGTGACTTCATAAAATGTTCATTCAAGAAATCTCAAATTAAGAGAACAAAACAGTTTTTTTTTTTTAAAAATCAAACAACCATTGTAATTCCTAGTCATTTATTTAATAAAAATAAAACAAAATCAATAAAAGGGTTTTACTTTGAATGATTTACACAAGGAGAGAAAATATAAATGAAAGGGATACTCAACCATCTCATTTTTTATTTAAAAACTCGAAAACCGAAAAAATAAGTAAGGTCTTCCCCATATATATATTTACATAAGCTATTTCCCAAGAGACAGAGAACATATATTTCACTTCTCTCATAAGAAGCCGTTTTAACATCCTGAGTTTGAACAAAGGGTAAAAAATCATTACTTTAGTCAAATGAAAATTGTTGATGGTGGTTTATTTATAAATTTCTTTTTTTTTCTCCTTTTGAAAGTCGTCAAATTAGAATGTCTGGATTCGATCAGTAAATTATAATTGTTATTAAAAAGCATACTTATGGATAGTTGTTTTTTTTTTTTTTTTTTTTTTTAACAAAGCACTGTCTTTTCTAAAATATGTAGGTACTCATATGAGACCAATGAAAATGCCTTTTAGTACCAAAGGTATCCCTTTGAAATGATCCTAAATTGGGCTATTAATAATTTTTTAAATATAAAATTTCGTACTTTTTCTTTTAAATTATTAATTTATGAGTATTATAGTAGAAAAACGAGAGAGAAAGCTGTTTTATGCTAATGGTTATTATTGAATTGATGCCTGGAAGGTGGGTTGTAATGTCGAGATTGTAATCTAGATAGACCGTCGGGTCTTTAATTGACAGGCTTGTAGGCTCTATCCGCCTGCATCTCACTGACCATCTAAAGCACTTGAATAATTCAAGAGGCCAAACGAAGGGCAAGTTGGGGCTTCTTGTTCTGTCCTCCCACCAGGTCCAAACAAGGAAGGAGTTGAAAGGAGGAGTTGAAATCAGCTTCCAACTTTGGAGCTTTAGAAGTAAAGTGAAAAATCAGACATTAATAAAAAATGAACATACAAAAGTGGACAAGGGCGTGGGAACATCTATTTTAATAAAACCATTGTTAGCTCGAATAATATTAGGTATGGCATATAGTCTAAAAACTATTAATATATTCTGGAAGAGTTTGGCATGGGATTTCGAAAGTTCAATACAAATATTGTCATCAATAGAAATATCGGCCTAATTTTGAGTACCATCAAAATAACAATCCAGATATATATATATATATATATATATATATATATATATATATATATATATATATATATATATATATATATATACACTTTTTATTTCCCTTAATTTATTTTATGTTATGCTAAACCACATCTGTTCTCATTTTTTCTTTATAAGAGAAATAAAGTCCTTAGCAGGGACTCCCTGATATGCAATGCCTTCCGTAATAGCTCTTTTTGCTGCCCGGTCAGCTCGAGCTATCTTTAAAAAAATAAAATGTATTGAACCCGTATAACACCTACAAGAAACATATTATTCCTTGTATCTAAGAAAGTAAATATAAAGTGCTCCCTCCGTTTGGTCAATTTTGATAAAATTCTTGCTGTCACATTGCGGGCATATACATAGGCTAAACAACCAATTTCAAGTTCGCACGGTTTATAGTTTTTAAGCTAGTCTGTTCACACAACACATACACACACACAGAGACCATTTCGCGGGATTAGGTTAATTGGACTGACCCCAAAACGTTTATTTTTGTTGAGAACCGGAAGTCGAAATTTTTAACGATCGCAATACTTTCCCTTACTATATATTTCATATATAGGTAAGTGAAAGTAATAAAAAAATCAACTATGAAAAATAAATAATATTATTTATTTTTATCTATATTGTGACCCAAACCTAAGGTTAATTATTTCCATATTTATTTATTTTATTTATAATATAAATGTTGTTTTTCAAAAAGTGTACAATTCATTTTAAGATTTAAGATTATAATTTATTTTGAAATAAAAATAAAAACAATTCCAATTAACGAATTCGTAATAAGTTTGAATAGATAAATAAATAGCCATATTTTCCAATCTCGCTGGATCCCGGTGAGTAGGAAAGCTGTTTCCATTTTCCGGGAAATGGATTACTGGATGAGAACTGAAAGGAAGATAAGTTAATCCTTCGCTAGAACGAAAATGGATTGGAAAGTCTTATAGTAGAACTGCTATTGTTCTAAGCAAATAGCCTTGCTTGACGATATACATCCAATAATTTACCTATGAAATGGTATTTAAATTCTTAATCATTGTTACTGAGTGAAGTCCTAGCGAAACCTTAATGAAGCACTAATTAAACTTCTGAAATACAAATATTTTATTGAAACAGATTTTTTTTAGGTAAGCGGTTAAGTTATTTGTTAATCATCTCTACAGTGCCGATTTGCGCCGGATTCAATTAATAACTACAATATTTCGGAATTGTTATTTATATATACTTAGTTTACCGGAGGTATAGGAACATTCCTTTCTTTTGTTTTTATCACAAAAAAATTATATCGGATGTTCCTTTATAGATGTCTAATGCATAAAAATAATTTTATCCCGACGCACAGTGGGAAAATTTTGTCATTTAGCGGCCAAAAATCCATAACTCCTGATTAAATGATGATAGTCGACTAATTCTTTTTTCATTAAAGAACATGGGATTTCCTTTGTCAGTGAGAATAAAAAAAATAAAAATACCATCGCTCAAAGTATTTCAAATTAATTTTTAAATGAATTCTTTCTTCACTTAAATTTAAATAAAATAGTTTATTCGGTAAAGGGTTATACATAGGGAATGAAATGAGTCAGGATTATTATCTATCGAGCTTTCTGCTTATATACATGTATTTTTCAGGCACTTGCTCCATTTGAAAGGTGTTTAAAAAATTATTATTATTATAATTATTGTCTGATGAAGTAAAAATTCAAAAAATTAAATTCAAAATATCCTATTTTTTAGGAATTTTAACGGAAAAAATATTGTCCTATAATTCAACGATAAGTATGTTTTATGATTTAGTCTAATTCGAGGCCGATAATATATTGAAATTTCAAATATAGGGATTTAAATTTTAAAATAGATGTATCGCCGATCGATCGCATTCGATCGATCTAATTCTATTATGGTATTTTAGCACCCTTCACCCTTTACCACTGTGAAAAAAATTAGAACCAACTATTGCCAATAAAAGAATTTATATAAATTTAATACTTTCTTTTCATAAATTACATACTCAACGTGGATGAAATTAAAACTTAAAAATTACTTAAAATTTTTACTTTAATTAAAAATTAAAGTAAAAATTTTACAGCTATCCTTCTTATTTATAAAATATGTTTGGTGCAATAATATAATAGATAAAGCTCTATAGAAAAAAAATAATATCAGAGTGATGAGCATAGATTTTGTTTAAAATAAATTTAATTTTTTCCCTATTGAGCTTTACTTTTTATATTAATATTTAAAAAATTTAAGTAATTTTTAAGTTTTAATTTCATCCACGTTGAGTATGTAATTTATGAAAAGAAAGTATTAAATTTATATAAATTCTTTTTTGTAAGCGTCTGTCCCTGTGCCATATTAATAGTCATGGTATAGGCGAATTTTATAGGAAATTGCTTCCTGCTCAGTTTGAAAGGAACGTGGGACGAGGAAGGTGGGTTCAGAAGGGGTGAATGCGTTAAACGACGACATTTTGACTGGAGTCAGTCAATTTCGATGTGATAATGTAGTTACCCAAATCAGTACAACCAATCTTGCGCCATTAATTAACCCCTGCTTAGCGTTAGGTTTCTTTATCAACCTGATAATTGCATGGTTTTTTAGTATGAGTTTTTAAGATCCGCGGAAAGTGAGTGCGCTGATTCTATCGACTGACATCGCATGTTTTTGTTTGTAACTCGCAAACGATGGCGACAATCGGAAAAGTGTACAAAACCAAAACGTTCGTCTCGCCAAACTATAATAAATGACACCTTCGATAAAGCCCTGCGACCATTTTGAAATTTTCGCTGAGAATTGCAGTTGTTCGCTTCCTAATCGCTAACGAAAAGGTTATTCGAAAAAATGTTTATATCCGAAAATATTCTCCTTGGAAACCTGAAAAGATTAACACCATTTAGAAATCTCTACGGCTGTTTTGATTTTCTCGCAAAAACTGCGGTTACAGGTAACTCGCAATCGAAGGCAAAATGAGTGATTTGTATATTTATCCGGCGTAGTAGTTAAGGAAAGCTTTAAAACGATGCCTCATTCAAGAAATTTTATGGGCTATTAAGGAAATTATGGCGTACGTACAAAAAAAAGGCCTTGAGAAATAATACATATGATGATAATGATTACTGATTAATGTTTTAAAGAAATGTAATTGAAATCGAATAAGTCTCTAAACTTTAACTGGATTATTATATTCTTTAGAAACCTAAGTCCTTAATTTGCAAATGATTTATATATATTTTTTTGAATATTTAATCAAATCTGCAAATACGCAAAAAAAAATATAAATAAGGATATATATTCTATAATTATTAAATATATCAGATTGGATCTTTATATAAATTATTTTTATCGATTTTTTTTATTTTGATACCTCATTATCTGCACACCAAAATAAAAAACTAAAAAAATTACTTTATGATTCTTCCTTTTAATCATTAGTTTTTTTTTTTAAACCATTATCTGCTGCGGAAGATTTATTTTGTAACACGGCATTTTTCATTAATTAAAAGCGAAGAATCTGAAGGATCTCGTTTCAGTGTTTATTTACTTTCTGTAAAGAAAACTCTTCATAATTTAAATAGCTCTCATCAGGATTATTGGTTAGTCTAGACTTATTTACTAAATGTCCCGCAGTCAGAAATAAATTTCTCTTCTCTGAAGTTGGAAGACTTCTCTTCCCCGCTGTGATAATTATAGTTGATTAACAAATAATTTTACTTTGTAGAAAGCAATGTGATTGGTGTCTTGAAATATTTATTTGAAATATCCCTTGAGAGGCAAAAAACCTTGAATTGGTTGTATTAATGAAAAATACTTAAATTAAATTCTTCAATTCGAATCTAAATAAAGTTCTTTGAATACAGTTATCGTATCAAAGTTTGATATTAGCTAAAATGAAATAATTAGTGCTTCTGAATCTTCTATAAAAAATAATATCATTTTTATGATTTTTTTTGTTTTTGTCCATGTTTTAACTGAATTAAATTATAAAAATGTTAATATTAAACCAAGACTATAGAAGGAAAGGAAGGAGATATTGATAAATTTTAATTGTAAAGAAATAAATGTTAGCAAAATTAACGTATAATAAAAACATTTTTTTTTAAATTAATGTGTGTGCTTTCGAACCAATTCAGTGACATATTCTTTCATTAATCACTATAACTATAAATTTAAAAAAGCTTCAACTCTCCCTAAAATAACTAGTTAGAAAGATGGATATTTTTTTAATGGTCAGGTTATGCCGATAGTAATTTTTTTTTAAATTACAGTTTTCCGTTTTTGGGTAATATGTTTTTTTTCCATTCCCATTAAATATTCTTTTCCTATATATTAATTGTTTTTTAACCCTTTAACCGGGGAGTTCCCTTTTAAATTACGTAGCCCATAACGGGCGCGAGCTCTTTCACTAGGACGTGTATATATGTCACGCCCGGTGCAATGTAACTTCATATCATTATTTTTTTTATATATGCTTAAAATAAATTAAAAGGCTATGAAATATATTCGTTTTCGTTTATTTATATATAAAACACAAAGGAAAACACAAAATGACAAACAAAAAGAAAAGAATTCCTACAAAAATATAGAAGTATCGAATTAAGAAATTTTAAATTTTACAGTCTTAACCAGTTATAAAGAGTACAATATATATATATATATATATATATATATATATATATATATATATATATATATATATATATAAATTAAATATATTATTATTATAAATATTATAAATTATATTCATATATATTTGTGTATTCACTGTTCATATCATTGTGAATTCACGTTGATACACGTATCGATGACTGATACCTCTGTTGTACGAAAATATAAGTCCCAAGTGTTCCAGGGCATAACATATATTTCAAGGACGTATTTATACGTCCTGCCCGTTGACGCTATTGTTTAGGTTTGACGCCTATATACTTCCTGCCCGGTTAAAGGGTTAATTAATTAAAAAAAATTATATATACATATATTGTTTCGAATTACAGCTGCAATTTTCAAAAATAGAAGCCCAGTTGTTGGAGCATCCAAAACAGTAAGAAATTAATGGGATGGAGGCCGAGTAGTTGGTCGAGTTCACGACCCCATACGTGATAGACCTTAGGGTCCTAGGGTCAGTAATTGAGCTGATCCACGCGCCTCCGCTCACACGTCTCACTAATGACTGTGTTGCGCAGGGCGAATCAACAGCTAGTCTCGTTTGTTATATTCCATTTTTAATATCAATACTATCACCAAATTGAGATCTAAACCATGTGTGATGTAAATAACTAAGTTCTGAGTCATTAATTAAACCTCATTTTCAGCAATATTTTGTTAATGAACTATAATAGTTATGTTTAGGATCAGAACACGTAAGACGATGCTACGAAAGATAATTTAAAAAAAAAAAAAACTTTTTTTTAAATAATTTATTTTTTGAAGAGAAAAGATTTGGCTCCGCCGGGAGTCGAACCCGGGTCTCCTGCGTTACATGCGAGGATGCTAACCGCTACAGCACAGAGCTCGGCTCAAGGCAGAGCAAATCCTTCCTGTTCACTGATACCTACTCCCCCTATCTCACAAGTTTTGCGAGTAGTAGCGGGAGGTGGACAATTTTTGTCCAATTTATATTTATTGACATAAGTCAATTTTTTAAATTATTTTAATTAATCCAATCTTAAATTGTGGCTGACCACCAATTTTAAATTATTTTTAAATAATTTATTTTTTTTATCTTTACTCTTCAAAAAATAAATTATTTAAAAATAATTTAAAATTGGTGGTCAGCCACAATTTAAGATTGGATTAATTAAAATAATTTAAAAAATTGACTTATGTCAATAAATATAAATAAGACAAAAATTGTCCACCTCCCGCTACTACTCGCAAAACTTGTGAGATAGGGGGAGTAGGTATCAGTGAAGAGGAAGGATTTGCTCTGCCTTGAGCCGAGCTCTGTGCTGTAGCGGTTAGCATCCTCGCATGTAATGCAGGAGACCCGGGTTCGACTCCCGGCGGAGCCAAATCTTTTCTCTTCAAAAAATAAATTATTTTAAAATAATTTGAAATTGGTGGTCAGCCACAATTTAAGATTGGATTAATTAAAAAAAAAAACTGTTACTTATAATGAAGAATATCACAATACAACTTAACAGTTTCCTGGATAAGGGATCTTCCTACATAATAATGTAAGTTAATTAAAAGCATGGAATGGGTGCTGCTGAACACTTTTTTCATACCTATTTTCATCCCTATACTCAAATACCGACTATTTATGATCGAAGGTCATTTATTTTGATAGAACGATATTTATTTCTTTTTAATATATTTTTTTTTAATCTATCATATTTTATAATTGACTTTAAATTGTCCGGATTCGATTAGATATAAAAAAAAACTAGTGTAATTTTTCTATAAAAAATGACTTCAATCTTAATTTCCCCTTCCTACTCCCGAACATCACCCAAGTGTAAACCGAGTCTGAAATAATCATTGGACTAATTAGCCCTTATCCGGCCTCTGTAGGAAACGAAACCAAACTGAGCTGTTACAGTTTGACAAGTTGTGTGTAGGACGAACCCAGAGGGTTTGACCGAAGTTGGAGGGGGCTCGGGGGTTTTAAGTCCTTAATTTTGACCGAGGATTGTGGGGAGGGACCTAATCCCAAAGCCCGCTCCACACCCTTCCGATCTTTGTTTCTCTAATGAATAATTTAACTCCGATTGCCGAGGCTTATCTGGGTCATTTGGTATATGCTCATTCCCGACTCCGAAAAGTATTTTTTGAATGCTTTTATTACGTTTATAATTTAGTTTGGTTTATTTATTTATTTATCGTTAGGATAGGTACAGTTTAGCTTTAATTACTATATGTTTTATATAAAAATTATATAATGTTTCTATTTCGGTTTTCTATAAAATTTATATTTTCAACCGCGTTTGCTAAGCATAATCAAGTTCATGAACAGTGATCAAATTAAGGTTGACAGGCTCAGGGTTGTTGATGAATTGCCTTTCAAATAACTGTTCTGATTATGATAGTCCTGATCTCCTTTTCAGAATCACAAATTTTGGAGAAAGCTAGTTGGAATACAAACGGGTTAGGAGGGGTCACGGGTTTAGTATGAATATATAGATATCTGGATTGGGCCAAATTGACAATAAACGGCACAATATACTTTTCCGGCCTCCCGCTTTTCTAAGGCGGGTGGGGGTTACCAGAAACGGCATATATCTAATTAACATATGTAATTAATGTAGTTATTACGCCTTAATGTAAATTGGATACTTTTCCAATGGTGACGTGTTTACCAATTCTATTTTATTCTAATAAACCTGTGGTATAGGGTAAATCTAATTGAAACAAATCTAAATTGAACTATATCTTTAACTTTTATTGACCAATAATGTAAATTATTTATACCCCCTTTAATATATCATATAAAGATATTTTACTGACACAAATTAGTTTATGGATGCTGAATGGCAATTTAACATTATTTAATAAATACTAACCGCAAAATATTACAACTATTACTGTATATGTATTAACTTTATCTGGTGGGAACTCTCTGGTGTTGTCTCTGGCCTATCTGCTGGATCAGTCCCTGCCATCTCTGACGCTCTCTCAGACTCAGCACAGCACGACTCGGTCTGTCTGGCTATCTGGACTCTGCCGATCCTATCTATCTGGTCCAATGACCTTCTCGTCCTCTCTAGCCTTGGCACACTACCCGACTTCTGTCCACCTCCGAACTCTCTCTCCTCCGAAATCTCCATATGTAATTATACTTTGAGAAATATTTAACAAAAAAATGTAAATATGTAAGAAAAAATTGATGAGAATATACACTTATTATATAAATTTTTTTAGTTCATATGCAAATATATGTATGCTCATAAATGAAAATCACAAAATTTAAAAAGAATTATAATTTAAAATAAATACACATTAATCATATCTTAAATTAGAAGTGTCGCATATCCGATTTGAAAATAGCTATGTATCGCCTGAAATTTCTTTCCACACCAATACATGTAATTCAGGGAAATTTGAAAGATTCTTTGTCCATTGGACTTAAATCCAAATCACATTGCCCGTTAATTTATCTTTCTTAACACAGTTTAAAAGAAACGGGGTAGTTATGGTTTTAGAACATAGCTTTTCAAACTACTATGTCACAATATATACCATAATGTAATGAGATCTCTACTTTTATCAAGAGTTTCTTCGTCAATGTATTTTAAATAGTTTTTCCTCAAATTGGATATATTTTTACAATAAACTTTTAAAATTTAGATTATTACTTTTGTAAATTAATACTTGGCAAAGATCTGTATTAAAAGAGGATGTATCAGTCCCATTAAAGTCAGAGCAAGAAGTGATTTTGTTTCAAGTTACAATATTTTAAAATCAATTTATAAATTCACATTTTATTAGTAAAAGTAATCTCTGAACACTTTACAAAATGACGAACACCTATTGGTAATTGTATTATAATTTTTAAATTATTTTATTAGAAGATAAATTAATTTAAAAATTATAAATTAAATATTTAACCAAAAGACCATAAATAAATACATCAGTAATTGTATTATATCAATGTAGGAGAAATACATCACCCCTTTTACTGAAATATTCTGTTTGAAAGAGTCCATTCATCAGATTGAAATGATCCACATTTTAACTTCTCTTCATTTATTTACACAACTTCAAGTAATTTGACTAAAAGCATCTTACTTACTTCAATATAAGAAAAAAAAATCAAATAAATTAAATTCTTGAATTTCAAGTCTTACCGTTCATTTTTTTTTTTTTTTTTTTTTTTTTTAGTCATGCAGTATTACAATATTTCATAATATTTCCTCCCCCTCTATATTAAATAGCCTCTTCAATACTTAGTAGCTACGAAATTTTATTTATAAAAATAAAGTGCTACCGTATTATTTATAGATGAAATCGTTTAAGAAAAGCACTTGAGCGATGGTGGGCGAGACATTAGATTTGGTCTAAATATCTTTTATTCGTTGAAGATTCCGATTTCTGATCGTTTGAAGGACTTTCTAAAATCTGTTTTTTAATTAAGAGCAGTACTAACGTATTTAGGAAGTATGAAATATGATGTACATAAACATCTAATAGAAAATGTTTATATTCTTTTGAAATGTCCTATTGGATGGTTTGGAACATAGGGTGTAGCACAGTAACAAGTGGTTGAAAATTACCATAGATGAGTTAAAAGAAATAGCGATAGATCTAGGACTGTATTTACTATTGATCATAGGAAAAAGCTGCTTTACCTCACCGACCTATTATTTGTCTTTGCTTCCATGACACTTTATTCTGGATATTTCGTCATAAGCATCATAATGGATATATCACTGAATTGCAAAAATTTAGTGCCTCTTAACAAAATTTATGGTTCACAGTTTATCTTTTTATGTTTTCTATTTACCTAGTTAGAAATTCGTAGTCACTGAGTAATTCGATTTCTTTGATTTGCCTAACAAGATCACCTTAAAGCTAAGGAAGCTCTAATCCTACTTTGAACATCAACGAATTCTTGCCTAGGAACGCTAATGATCAAGTACTTAAGATGTTTAGGTGTTTATTTGAGGTTAACACATTGTAAGTTATTCTTAAGTATTATCCTCAAAGAAGGTTCCTTTGAATCTTTCATTAATACGAGTTAGGCCCTGTGCACACGGGGATACTGGAAATGAACTAAACCAGTTGGTAACTTAGGTTTCTCACCAGTTACAGACTGAATGGTGACTTGATTCCGCACAAGAGGCTACTCAACAGCAACCGAAATCTCCAGTTCGTTAGGTGTTGTCATGAATATCGCTCGAGACATGTGGGAAAGTCGAGTGATATTTATTAATTATAAGCTATCGTCTGTCATTAAAGGCGTACTGTGCATGCGTGGGCCCTGTTTTATGAGTTGACGGAATACTTTTCATTCTTTCTCCTATAAATGTTTACTTGATTTTTTTCATATTTTATATTTAGCCATATCTTATTTTATGGCGTAACAAGAGACTGCTAATGTCTCCATACAAACAAAAACAAAGATACTTTGTAGGAAAAAAAATTAAGCTTACCTGATATTAAAGAAGTCTTGATTTTCATTAAAAATGATAAATTTGATCAAAATCGTTAAAGCCGTTAAAAAACGTAAAAATTAGAAAACATGGTTTTTAAATAAAGTGCCCTCTCCGTACATCAAACACCCAGTTTTATAAAAATCTTTAGAGCCTTTTTTGAGAAAATAAAAAAAAACGTAAAAATGGGCAAAAAGTTATGGTATAAAGTACTCCCGCGGTTTGACCAATTTTGATGAAATTTTTGCTGTCACATCGCTTGTATTTACACACCCCAAATACTCAATTTTAGGTTCGTACGATTTATAGTTTAGGAGCTAGATTGTTCAAACACACACACACACACAGACCATTTCGCGGGACTTGGTTATTTGGACTCAGGGGACCTCAAAACGTGTATTTCCGTTAAAAACCGGAAGTCGAAATTTTTCACGATCGCAATACTTTCCCTTACTATATATTTCATGTATAGGTAAGTGAAAGTAAAAAACTGGAAACTCAAATCACTAGCCAACCCGACATGCGAATCACTCAGGCGACTAGTTACAAAAGAGTTCTCTAAATCACAATTCCGTCCTCAACCAGTAGCGCCGTGTGCGGTGTCCCATTGTAATGCATAAGTAGTGATTCAAAGTAAACCAGTTGGAAATTCGCGTCATTAATCAGTTTCTTTTTAGTATTCTTTATAGTAGGGTATTGATAAAGGCACACCAATTCTCAGGTGTGGAATCAGAATACTTAATAATAATATTACTATATTGATTTCTTTTCTATGAACAACTGGAATAAGTGGAATAGATTTTGTTCGACATGATATTATTAGAAAAATTTGAAGGCCCCTTCATTGAATAATGGCATTGAGAAGTGTCAACAAATTGGTTTGGGCACTAATGAAGATTGTCCATAGAAAGAAAAGTTTAATGCTATAGGATTAAGCCAAATGCTATAGGTCAAGCCAAAAACGAAGAGGCAGGTGAGGAACAAATATAATTCGTTATAAAGATGAACAGAGAACAAGGGTCAGCAAGAAGAGAGGAGCATTTTTTAAAAGTGGATGGTGTTCAGGCTAAGGGTGGGCATAGAAAAATCCAAAGGGAGGGATGTCGGGGGACTGCCCCCCCCTCGAATGATTTTTTATTTTACTTAGATAGAATTTTTCTTAATTAAAAGCCAGGAAGTAACGAAGAAATAACCCGTAGAACAAATGGAATGTTATTTGTGGGAAAGAAACATAAAGGTTAGAGAGCTGCTGAGAGCCCCCCTCCCCCTCCTTGGGACTGTAATCCCCCTTACAACCAGCTGGATCTGCCCTTGAGGGTGGGGATGGTAACCTTGATTTCGTAATTAAATTCCTCCAGACTGTTGAAATACCGAAAACCATCATGTTTGTTAAACTACTTTTTGTATTTTTTTTTACATTGGTTCATGTCTGGTATAATTTTTTTTAAAGAGAAGTAAGGCATATGAACTACCTTGCCTCCTTTGGATACGTCTGTGACAAAGACCATCAGAGGGTACCAGAAATAATTTTAGACCGAATTAGGCAATAGACCGAAATGAATGGAAGAAGTAAGAAAGGCACAAAGTGTTTGTAAGATTTTTCACTATGACTCGTAAATTGGAAAGTCCAGCACTATTAATGTGTCCCCTTGATCCGATTTAGAGAATGAATAAGTCTCTAATGAAAGATGTGAATATCTGATTCCGGTAAGATGTCAGCTGCGTACCTGCCATGTATTTGGCTTATGCATAACTTAAAAAAAATATTCCAAATTATATTTTGAATACAATCTCTAATATTCATCCCAATAGATTTTCATTATTGTATAGAAAGAGTTCTGTACTGGGATTTTGATTTAATGGGATCTGAGAAAGACGGCTGCTAAAACCAATTAGGAAGGCACGTTAGGTCAAAAATCATGCCTAACGAGCCATTCACTCCGTGGTTGTAAAGGCGAATTGAAAAGTGCTTTTGGCCCTCCTATGCTCAGTGAGATGTTTCAGTTCACTGAATTTATTCCATGCATTCCTAAATTAAGTAAAGTATATTTTATATAGGAATTTATATTTTATTTTTAAAATGTATTGATTATATTGCTGAATTATTAACTACTTTGTTTATTACGATTAAAATGTTTTATAAAATAGCTGCTCTCACTTAATCTTTATTCGTCATAATAATTTAAACTATTATTTTCATTTGTGAACACGTGTTATATATGCTCGGATCAATGGTATACTTCATGGAAGCGTAAAGGTTTCTAATGATATTGCTAAATTGCTAGATTGAGTAAGGATTCGAAGTTGCTATATGCAACGTTCTAATTTCCTAACCGCATGGATGGTACAAAACTTCTATTTCCTTACTCCCTTGCACCTATGCAGAACTGCCTGATGATAGAGCACTGGTGATTACCATCCGGTAACGATTCCTGCGCTCCTTTGACTGCAGTATTCCCCTGATTATCTTGGCCTCGGAAAGCCTAGCTCTGGAACCCAGCACCATTACCGGAGAATCCAAACTGCTACCTTTGAGGAACTGTTACTCACAATCACAGGTCTCCTTCACTCGTTAGTGCTTCAGCCAAGGAAGATCATTTGTTCGTGTTACGAGATATCATTATTTCCATTTTTTTTTCCTACATTTACGCTGATGTTACCACCTTGTCTTATTTCCCGACACCGCTCGTTTCGAAAAGACATCTCCAGATTCATTGCAATGCTTTTTAAGAAGCTTAGAAAATTCAGAAAGATCATATTTTATATGATCAACATTTCGACGTGGTTATGTCGACCGCCTGCATATTACTTATTTCTATAATTTTTATTTTTTAAATATATCCATAATAAAATGTATGTTAATACCTGTTTAATGAGAATAGTTTTTTTTTCAAAATATAATTATACTTATGAAATTATATTTTTTATACACACATACACACACACACACACACACACACACACACACACACACACACACACACACACACACACACACACACACACACACACACACACACATACATACGCGAGCGGTAAGGGTGACTCCAAACAATGTCAGAAATTTTCCCCCTTTCTGCTTGTCGTATGACAGACTCCACGTGCTAAAATGCGGTTTTGTGGGGTAAAACTAAAAATTTTCTTCTCTAAGTCTGAGTAATCATTTTATTCAATCTGCTCTTACAATTTGTTCATTATGAATATATCTCTTATGATTTTGTCTGAATTTGGCTTTCCTACCATTGGATTCCTTGAAACTGGGGCGTTTGTGGCACAATGAAACGTTTCATGGAGTCCCAAGAGTGTTTCATCGTGCCGTATGTGTTTTTCATTGTACAATAAGCAGTCGGTTTTTTTCATTTATTGTTCTTATTGTTAGTTTTTTTCATTCTGGAACACCAAAAAAAACTGTATTAATTTATGACAACTGACAACCAATTCGAAAATTCCAATTTCCTGAAGAATTTAGTGACTATGGGGCTCGTGGCATGGGGCACAATGAAACAAAATTTGTTGGAAAATAGCTGCTCGCGTACACACATTCTGCGTAAGATAATTTTTAAAGCATTTCTTATATAGGTTAGATCCTAAGGTAACATGGAAAAAATACAAAATTGATAATAAAGACTCAGGTTATGGGTAAAAGAAACTTATGTGTTTCATCGTGCCCCACCTCCCCCAATATATAATATATATATATATATATATATATATATATATATAATTTTTTTTAATTTTATCAAATTAATTAACTAAACATCTTTTGGAAGAATATTTATTCACAGCTTGAAGAATCACCAGATTAAAAATTTCATAGGAATAAAATGGTTTTAGAATCGGATATCCAATCCGTTTATAAAATATACCATTTAACGGTAAATTCAAAAGTTATTTTTGCTCAATAAAAACTGGAGAGCATAAGGGATACAGTAATTTAATACCTCTCGAATTTTATCACTATTTCCAAAAACTATTGAATCTTAAGCGCGCGGTTGATTCCATATTGGTAGCTGTTATGTAAGTCCGATAGGATTTCCTGTAACTGAATAGTTGACAAGAATTATTAAAATTAATAATTTTATCTTTTAAAGTGTAAATTATCAGGAATTGTTGGATAAACACATTTAATGGATAAAACCTGTTAAAGCCACAAGAATACTTTCACTAAAGGAGGAGTAAAAATATTGCTAATTTCACTGAATTATCTTAATATTGTTTTTAAGTGGCTATAAAGAGGGAGATTTGGCCACCTCGGAGCCGTTTAGGAAATGGAAAAATAATAAAGAATGCCCGCTACAGGCATTGTGTTCCTTTCTAAACGTTTTTCGATTTTAATAACCTCCGCCTTCTCTTACCTGATTTAAGTGTTTTAAGTCCGGAATTCTGAAAAGGGCTTCGATTACTGAAGCTATAGCATATCATTTGGAATTAATGGGGTTATTCAAAAATCAGGATCGTTACGAAATGCGTATTAATGTTGTCAATATGTACATGAGGTGATTAATTTATAATTTAAGTAAACAGTAGTAAATTTAAATAAATTAAGTATTAAAAACATAAAAATAAATCCTGGCTAATTATAAAAATTGAAACCTTAATTTGGTACTTTATCACAACAGATAAATATAAAGAAAATAATCTTGGATCTCTATCGATAGTCGTTTTTCAATTATGCCATAATATAATATGACAAAAGTAGATATAGTATTAACAATGCACTCAATGATTAATTCTTAATTTATTGTTTGAATTATAATATGTACATTTTTTTTTTTCTAGAATTACATGTAGATAACATTCAGTTATTCTTAGTCCTCCTCGTTTTCGTTTCAGAAAAAAGTTACTTGTTAGCGCCTCTTAATGCTTAAAAACTAAAAATATTCAAATAATTATGATTTGAACTACTTATAATTTTATCACTATAATCTCTTTGTGAGAATTCCTGAAAAAAAAAACATTATAAAAAAATTATATATTACAGTAAGGTACACATAAATTATAATTAGACGCCAATGCTCCCTCGAGGTAGAGGCTTAATAATAATTCATAAATTTTATAATAAAAATAAAATATTAAAATACATAAAATTTCTTTTTTATATAAATATATATATTGTATAAATTGAATCAATTAAAATTAATGATCATAAGAAAGCCCCGTCCTTATCTTGAGGAAGTCCATTTAATTATTTATTCTGCATTTAAAATGTAGTTTATTTATGTTAGTTTTTATGGTCCAGTTGTAGGTCATTTTTTTACAACCTACCATGTGTCTTATATTGTGTAGACAATCTTCAGGATTTCTGCATTTTTTTTTCAGTCTCTTATGGTAAAATATTAATTACATATAATGCATAGTCTTGTTCTGTATTAAATAAACAAATGTACCCTCATCTGAATATCTGACTTTCTTTTTATTAAGTTCGATAACCAACAACTAGGATTATTTTAATAAAATACATATAGAGTTTAAGAAACAAAAAGATTATTTTTTTTACATTCTTTTTTCCTTTTATAACAGAGCATTGAATTTCGTTTCGTGCTGTGGTAAAAGCATGGAGATTACAAACCTTTTTGATTCGGAGCTCGTAACTTAGCTGAAACAGATCATAAAGTTTCATTTTACACGAGGACAGGGAGATGGAATGAAAGAAATTCCACGGATAAGGTTTAATCATTCTTCTGGTTGTTGTGGAATGATATACATGGTTTTCCCGGGCAGTCCAATCACCAGTCAAGTGGTCCCCAGGGGCTTGTTGTAATTGGTCAGATCCGAGCCAATCATATCGCTAGACGGGTTCCGATGCCAATATATGTCTGATTAACCTCCTATCTACGGATTCTGTTTGAATTATTTTGACGTTTTAATTATTTTTTCTTTGTTGCCTCGAATCAGTTGTGGCTGACATTTAATTTTTTGATAAGTGGCTTGAGATAATCGAAAAAAGAGTGAACTTTTTTTTTTTTTTTTTTTTTTTTCGTGTGTCCCTTAACGATCAACATCATTTTACTCCTGAACGATTGATCTTTTTTATTCCTTTTGAATACCAACATATTTTAAACATTAGTATATTTTAAAGTGTACCATTATTGAATTATTCTTAGTTAGATATTATCGCTTTTCGAATCGAATTTAAATTCCACATCTGCCGGAATATGTATCTGAAATCTGGATAGCTAGCTGTATGGATTTTGTTAAAACATCTTATGTATTAATATTCTATTAATTTAAATAGGTAATAGAATAATTATAAAAATGCCAGAGGTTGGATACCTACAAGACTGCTTCATCTCAACACCGTTTAGATCGAAAACAAGGACCACTCAACGCGTTAACACTCTTTCCAATGGTCTGTTCGTAATCATTCCTGTCAACAATCCATCCATTTCATTTGTCACGAAGATATTATTCAATTATATTTGCTTGCTGTTCGGAAATGTTGCTATCTGATCTGAATATGAATGGACAATAATATCCTTCATTGATTCTTCGGTGTTACTATTACTGATAAAAATAACACTGAGGTTTTCCTACCATTCGTATCCTCTCTAATTGCTTTCTAGTTTCCACTCCAATAAATGAATTGGATTAAATGATGTACATTACTATAGGGTTATATACTTACTTTTTTATGTATAACTTTTTTATAGTACTGACACGAACAGAGAGAGTCACTTCATCACTTTTAATGAAATAAAATGTATGAAATGAAATTATTCCGGAAAATAGTTTTATTTTACCTCCCCTTAATTAATCACCATACCTAAATTCAACAATCATTTAACAGTTCTTAGTGATCTAATTATTACTGATCATGGTATCAGTAATAAGAAGCATATACAAATATAATATATGAAAGAATTTGATAAACATAAGCAGGAGAAAAAAAGAAAAATCTTTTCGCAAGCTTAAAATTACAATCTCTGTTAATGAATGCAGAAATATATATGGTTGCATTATTATATCGTAAAGCTGAGAATTCTAAAAAGAGTTACAACGTAGCTATATATGCACAAAACATTACTACTGATTTTAAATGAAGTTTTTGTAGTAAAGATAACTGGTACAACATAATCTTTGATACTAAATTAAAACTAGATTTTAGTTAAAAAAATTAGATTCATAATAGGTTTCTGATTCCATAATTGGAACTGCTGCACACTGCTGGAACAGTAATCGTTGTAGCTTTCTAGAAAGACGTAAGAAGAAAAAATCGAAAATCAGTTTTCACTTTACTGCGCCTATCGTTCACGATGTATTGACAAACAATTAAAAAAACAACACGAAAATTGATGAAATAAAGACTTTTTTTTGAGACCCCTTAAAAAAAGATGTAAATAATAAAGAAATAAAACTATAAATAATGATAAATCAAAAAGTACTGACGACAATAATTTTAATGTTATATACCTTATAGAGAATAACAACCAAGACATATGGAAAAATCTGTTTCCTTTGCATTTTCTAAATAAGGTTTACATATTTAAAAAACCGCGTAGATTTCTACTCTAAGTAGGTTGGTAAGTGATAGTTGTGTTTTGTGGGCATCACACCCTTTTTTTTTGTGGTCTGAGGAATTTCGATAAATACCAACTATTCATAACATTAAATCTTAAGATATAAATAGAAAAAAAATTATAATAACATTGAAGAGTTAAATATATTTTTATTTTATATACTACTAAATATATTTATTATATATTATTAAATATATATCAATTAATATATTTGTTGTATACAGATATGGCCAATTTTTACTTTCCTTACCTATATATGAAATATATATTAAGTGGAAGTATTGCGATCGTGAAAAATTTTTACTTCCGGTTTTCATCGGAAATACACGTTATACCCTGAGTCCAAATAACCAAGTCCTGCGAAATGGTCTGTGTGTGTGTTTGTGTGTGTGTGTGTGTGTGTGTGTGTGTGTGTGTGTGTGTGTGTGTGTGTGTGTGTGTGTTTGTGTGTGTGTGTGTGTTTGTGTGTGTGTGTGTGTGTGTGTGTGTGTGTGTGTGTGTGTGTGTGTGTGTGTGTGTGTGTGTGTGTGTGTGTGTGTGTGTGTGTGTGTGTGTGTGTGTGTGTGTGTGTGTGTGTGTGTGTGTGTGTGTGTGTGTGTGTGTGTGTGTGTGTGTGTGTGTGTGTGTGTGTGTGTGTGTGTGTGTGTGTGTGTGTGTGTGTGTGTGTGTGTGTGTGTGTGTGTGTGTGTGTGTGTGTGTGTGTGTGTGTGTGTGTGTGTGTGTGTGTGTGTGTGTGTGTGTGTGTGTGTGTGTGTGTGTGTGTGTGTGTGTGTGTGTGTGTGTGTGTGTGTGTGTGTGTGTGTGTGTGTGTGTGTGTGTGTGTGTGTGTGTGTGTGTGTGTGTGTGTGTGTGTGTGTGTGTGTGTGTGTGTGTGTGTGTGTGTGTGTGTGTGTGTGTGTGTGTGTGTGTGTGTGTGTGTGTGTGTGTGTGTGTGTGTGTGTGTGTGTGTGTGTGTGTGTGTGTGTGTGAACAGACTAGCTCAAAAACTATAAACCGTGCGAACCTGAAATTGGGTATTTTGTGTATATGCCCGCGATGTGACAGCAAAAATTTCATCAAAATTTCTAAAAGGGAGGGGGTACTTTATTTAATAACTTTTTATGTTTATTTCGATTTTCTCAAAAACGGCTCTAACGATTTTGAATGAACTAAGTATTTGATCTATTTATATGCCCAGATATGACTGTAAAAATTTCATCAAAATTGATCAACCAGAGGGGGGACTTTACTTAATAAATTTTGTATCATTTTCACGTGTTTTTTTTTATTTACTCAAAAACGGTTTTAACGATTTTGATCAAACTGGGTATTTGATGTATGTATATGCCAAAGATGCGATAGCCAATATTTCATCAAAATTGATCAACCGGAGGGGGGACCTTATTTCATAACTTTTTTTTCCGATTTTTACCTTTTTTTCGATTATCTCAAAAACGGCTTTAACGATTTTCATCAAATTCGTCATGTTTAATGAAAATTAGGTGTTCTTTAATATCAGGTAAGCTTTATCAGTATGAAAATGTTCTGAGGGGGCTTAAATGGGGTAGGGGCCTTTTTTTGTTTGTTTTTTTGTTTCCTATAACATTCCTTTGTTTTTGTTTCAATGGAGAAATAAACTGTCTCTCGTTACGCCTAAAAATAAGAAATGGCGAAATATGAGATTTGATAAAAACCAAGTAAACATATAGAGGAGAAAAAAAGAAAAATATGCAGTCAACTCATAAAACACGTTGAGCCCACTCATGCGTAGTACGCCTTTAATGACAGACCATTGTTCATAATTAAAGAACGGCTAACTAAAAGAAATTAGTATTTTTTATAGAGCAAATGAATCAAAAGTAAGAAATGAATGTGGAAAAATGTGTAACTTTGAGAAGTGGCATTAGCACAACGCATTAATTTCTAATCTAAGTAAGTTGGTAAGTGAAAGTTGTGTTTTGCGCGCACGCACCAGATTTTTTTTTTTTTTTACAAATTAAGAACTTGTAAAAATAAAGGATCTTATTTGATTTTTTCATGCTCAATGAAGTGACATGATTTTTTACACTTATTTTGAAGGATGTATAAGGTTGTTGGTCTGCTAAAAATGTTTACACTCAATATTTTGAAATCAAAATAGAATTAGTCATAAAATACTGCTACTGCAGTCATTAGTAACCCTAGTAACAAATTAGGATATGTATAATATTTGTTTTATAGAATCCACTATTTTCTTGTTAGTTTATAATATTATGTACCAAACATTTTGGTTCTTTTGAGATTTTCAAGTAATTGTATTTTTAATAGAGCCTCTGCTGTGTTTTATGCGAAATGGCGGTTTTCTGCTTCCGTTACATACCGAGTCCGCATGAGAAGCTTGCCTGAGGCTAAAAGTGTATTTGTCATTGAGGAAAACGGGTTGGAATTATGCTAAGGGGACGAACTCGGGGACTATTGAAGAAAAATATTTAGAGAACTAGAGCCCCCAGCTTTTCCCGGCATTATTATGCTGAACAGCCCTGAGGAAATAAAATGATGTGCTACTCCAGGCCTTGCATTGTGGATCCGGTCTCGCCCTCCCTGCAGTTATTTAAATGTTAACGCCAACAGCCGTTAGGTTTTTTTTTTTGTGTGAAAATTTTATTGTATTTGGGAAACATCTTAAATTTATTGGAACATTATTATTATTGATAACGGATCCTATCCAAGAAAATGAAAATATTATATTAAAAATTAATTTTATAATATCATGTGAAGAGCAAAGATTAGCTGTGTCCGGAATTCGAATAGGGATCTTCCTTATTCATTGAATAGAGTAGCTTGAATTGGCTGAGATACGGCGATTGCTGTGCGGTTGGTTAGCGCACCGTACTACGGGAGATCCGGGTTCGATTTCCGGTCATAGCCATCCTTTAATATTCACTTACAATTATTAAAAATATTAAAGAATTAAACTTAATAAATAATTTTAGAATAATTCAAAAATTTTTGACAGACATTGAGGGTTTCTTCCCTTCATGAACAGTAAAAATAAATAAGACCCACCTCGACGACGATTTTTTAATTGATTTTATAGCGTATAACACAGCCATTGTAGTTTTGCCATATTTTAAATAATAACCATTTTTCAATTATTGAAATTAACTGTAACGTATACACAAATATTCTTTCTGAAATTTGATTATAAATGATTATTTAATAAATCTAAAATCTAAGTATATGAGAATGTTAGAAACTATGGATAATTTTTTACATTTTTCATTTCTTATGGAAGTTAGAAATAGTTCTATGAAGAAATAAAAAAAAATTTAAAATAGTTCAATACCGTGATTTATTTAATTGTATTTTATATTAATTGTATTTACTTGTACTTGTAATTGCTTACTTGTAATTGTGTTTTATAATTATATTTTTAATCGTATTATTCAGTTTATTTGTATTTTTTTAAATATTACTCATGTTTTGTAATGGAATCATCTCCATAATTGAGCAGCAGATATAATGAAAAAGTAGATGCGAATTATTGAAAAGCAATACTAGAATGGCCTAGAATTATATTAGTATACTATACTATGTGTACAATAATATATTGGTGAAATATAATACTATACTATATAGGTGTAGTGATCAAGCTCAATTTATCGTCTTAAAATCACTGTCATATCTAATGTAATTACCATACATATCCAGCTTTCAATATGGTGCAATGTAATTACCATACAATGCAACCTGCCTATTTCAAAGGTTTACTGATTTTTATTTTTATTTTCTACATTATTTACACAGAATTATGATAACGATTATTTAATTATTAATAATTTGTATTTAATGCTATAGTTATTAACTTCTTTGTTCGTGATTGCAGGAAATACTATGACTGCTAATAACCTCCCTCGTTTCATGACACGAGGCCAAAACTACAGAGTCGTCATCGGGGACACGCTCGTCCTCCCATGCGAAGTCGAGAACTTGGGTAAGTTTTTTTTATTAAATTCTCAAAGTTTCCTCCTATTCGTTTTGAAACTTTACATATTTGAATTAGAATAAAGACCAGCTCTGTATGAGAATGCCATCGTTAGGGCGTTACGGCTATTTGTTCCTTTTAATATCATCCCTGTTAAAGTTTAGATCTTGCAAAAGTTAAACTTTGCGTAGGGATATTAAAATTTTAGTCCATCGTCAAATAAGCTTATATACTTATTAAAAGTTTATGTGTGGGAAGTTAGAATATTACAGAAATTAAAAAGTCAATCGAATATTTTTGATGTCTATCAGATTTTTATTTTCTAAAGTAAAGTAATCGTTTTTTTCTTTTAATACCTATGAAAAAATAGATATGCTAGTGTAGTATATGATATTGCAAAATCTGTCTTCAGTTATTTTCTCCAGTGATTAGATCATCGTAGGTAACAGCATAACTACAATTTCCAAAATATAAAGATTCATTATTGTTCAATGCGTGTGTTAATGATATTAACACTAATTTGAGTTTAAATAATTTTTATTAGAAGAAAATTATAATTCACACACTCAGATAAACTATAAAATCTCAGATTGTTAACAGCGTTACGCACACAGGCAAACATATGTTTCGATCTTCAGAGCCAGACTAAGAATCCAGTCCATTGCTTCTTATACTTAATCCGAAATAGAACATTCTAGAAGGACATTAATACAGTTATGTTACTGTTCCAACAAAAGGTCCAGAACTCTTCTCAATGTAACAAACAAAATTATGAGATTTTGTTACATGTTATAACATACATACTGTTCATAGAATAATTTCAATTCCGCTAATGAAGCCGATTTTCCAGATTTGCTCGATAAACCGTCAAAGCGATATTATCGGTAAACCGATTATATCGACATAAACCATATTTCGGTGATTATTTCGGTATTTATTAATCTCTCTTCATTTTATTTTTGACAATTTATATAAGATATATTTTTTATAAATTATTAGTTTTTATCTGTGAGATATTATTAAAAAGAAAATAAAGTCACCTTATATGCTACTTTTATATTGTTATACATGGGCGATTCTCATTTAATTTGATCATTTTGATTGACATTGAATTTTGAGTTTAAAAAATTCAGCTTTGTGATTAAAATTTGATGTGAATATCATCAATAAGATGTTCAACGAACTCAAAAATGAGTTTACTGACGAGCGTATCTGTATTTTTATTTATTATTTTTGTAATGTTTTTTCGTTTTTTTTTTTATTCTCGCTCGGCGCCGAATCTTATTTTCCTTTTGGTGTACAATAATCACTGGGATGGCTTCTATTCATTCCTACTCGCCAAGCTCAATAGTAGCCTATTCTTTTCGCTAGTTTACCTAAGAATAACTCATTCTGTCAAGGCTTAGGTTTTTCTTCGGATATTTGCAGCTGATCATCTCGTTAATCGAAATATATAAGATTTTTCCGCAGAGTTTTTACTCAGTTTTTGAAATGAAGTTGGTGTCAACGATTCACCGATAATTAATTCGTTCACACCTTTGTTGTCAAAGTTAAAGACCGAGCAGTATTTTCACAAGCTGAGTAGATTGAATAGTTCTAGTTTAACAAGCTTTAACTTTGTTTATTTTTCTTCTCTTAACCAACATCTCTTTTTTATAAAAGAATATATTTCCCATATTATTATATCCTTCGCCTATTTTCTTTTCTCTATTGCTCCTTTCTATTGGCTATAATAATGGTCATACAAAAGAAATGAATCATATAGGCATTAAAACATAACAAAACTATTATTTTTCCGTCACCATTGTTGGATTTTTATCGTAACACTCGTGACATTTTCATAGAAAATCTCCATCCTTAGCTAAAATAAGTGTCGGACATATATGAGAGGATGAACTCGAATAAATGTCCGTAATTAACGTATCATTCGGATTTTTCAATGAACGCTGATACATACAATTAACGCAACACTCGTGACGACTAAATTTTGTGACATACATTATTTTGCATGGGATATCAAATAACTGCCTATTAGACACTTTCTTCTCCAAGTTTGCACATCGACTGATAGCCGGTATTATAAACAAAGGATATCATGGCCATTCCCAACATTTTCAAAGAACAGCAACATTTGCCCAGAACAGCCTACAACACTCGCCATGAATTTTTCTACTAACCTTGGGGACAGATTCATTTTCCATATCTACATTCGAAGTATTTGAGGTAACTAAATATATCATTCATACCTTGAAACACGACCATATTACTATGAATTCCTCATTGTTCATATTTAATCACTAATTACGGGTTCAATTCAGGATGTGGTAAACTAAGCATAACCAGCTTGGGAACTGTAACACGCGTGACATTTTCAAACTTCATATTGAGATATTTTGTTTTTTACGATGCCTAGGTTCATTTAAATGTTACCATCGTATTGCTATAACAGAAAACTATAAGATAAATATCCAAAGGATATGAAAAAATATCTGAAAAACGAATGTTAAGACCGGGGACACTAAATGGTCAATTCATTGAGAATCACTCACATACTTTGATTTAAAATATTGCTAAATATGGCGATAGTAAAATTATATAATATGACCTAATTATTCTATTATCGACCATTTATGAATACCTATTTGTAGATGTAAAGCAGTATTTTGATAAAAGTTTTTTTTTTTTTTTTTACCTTTTTTCACATTGTTTAAAGTAGGAGTAATTCAAATTTATTATCGTAATATGGATACAAATGCATTTATTTGTATGTTTCTGATTCAAACCAAAAATTGATAGAATAAATAAAAATATGACAAATAAGTAAATATAAAAAAAAAACAAAAAACAAATCTTCACACTATTTGCTAATCAACTACACAAACCAACTATTATATTAATACTATGTTTTTCTTGTTAACTCTATATAATAAAATAATGGTTATATAGATGGATGGTTTTTAATGTTATTCCGCCAAATGATTCCGATTTTCCAACAGTAAAAAAAGTATAGGTCGATCCCTAGTTTTTATTCAGACAGTACGAGTATTTCTAAAGCCCCCCCCCATTAAAGTTAGTATCATTATTAATGCATAGTTCTCATGGATCCCAATTAAACTAAATTCAAGAATTCGAATGAATTCTATATAGTAAGTTTAACCCTAATCGATTTCGGTGGGTCGGATCCGACCGGAGTGAAAGTTTTATTTCGCGCCGATTCCGACCGAGTATATTAAGCCTGGATGTTAATTTAAAAACTTTAATAATTACAATAATAATAAAGAAATGAGAGGACTTTGTTCTACTGTTTAATTCCCTACTAAGGCATAGGTGTCTTCCCCAAATAGCCCTCCACGGGTCAACACCTCATTTCCCGCAGTCCGGTCACTGTGCCGGTGATCCAGATTAGCTGTAATCACCCATTAGTACCCTCTACGGGGGTAGGTATCAAAACAGAGTGAGAATGCGCGTATAATACCTTTCCAACATTTCCTCCACATCTGTTGAGTAAAATTAATTCTATAGATGCTTAGGTGCTTTTCTTTACTTTACGTTCAGTACAAGACATGCTTGTACGTTCAGCCACCAATTTATGTTAACTCGTTCGCTAATTTGATTTTATGGAATTTAAAATTATTAGAAAAACAGCGACAGAAAAAGCATGATCCCTTATCCATAATCATGAGGATTCGCATGTTCATGGAATGCTTAATTTTTTAACATTGTAATAATTTACTTATGACTATTTTACTATTATGGAAAATAGAAAAATATCAAATGATATTTAGAATTAGCAACAAGATATCAAGAAGGGGACAAAATTAGTCTCAACAATACAGTTGTTTATTTATAAGACGTTTCGGCTCCTTTGAGCCATCTTCAGTTCAGCAAAACAGGCAGACAAATCATTTGAAGTCACACAGGGCAGATACAACTCTCAACCAATGTTCCCTAACCCCAAGAGACCCAAAACAAAAAAAGTGTTTTGGGTGTCTTGGGGTTAGGGAACATTGGTTGAGAGTCTTATCTGCCCTGTGTGACTTCAAATGATTTGTCTGCCTGTTTTGCTGAACTGAAGATGGCTCAAAGGAGCCGAAACGTCTTATAAATAAAAAACTGTATTGTTGAGACTAATTTGGTCCCCTTCTTGATATCTTGTTGAACAATATAGTCTCAAGAACTGAATGTCTTATAAGTATTTAGAATTAGGTTCAACATTTACCTTCACGGATAATTGGGTTGCTGTAAATTACAGTTTACAGTAACTTTTAAAAAATGAAGTATTATATTAAATATAATTGAAATAAATTTAGATCAATGTCTTGAATTGGAATGTTAAGTATATACAAAAATTAGGTTAATATTACATTTTTGCCGTATGTTTTTACTACAAATTCTAGAATATATCTGCCTATAAAAAAATAAATAAAACATATCTTTTAAAAACAACTTTCTTGTTATTTCGCCTTTGTGCCTTAAAATTGTCGGTTTATTGTTCAAATTAAAAATTTATTAAAGAAAGGGATTAATAATTTTATTTTTATTTATAAACTATTTTATTAGAAGATAAAATATTTTTTTTATTTATATTGACAATAACCAAATTCTACATACGGCAGAATCGGTACACTATATGGGATTCACTTTCGACTAGGGGGCCCACTTGTTAAAATGAAAAAAAGGACTCTTAACAAAAGACTCTTAATAAAAGACTCTCTACCCACTACTTTCTAAATCATCCAAACTGAAACTGAAACAAACAAAAACTAAATACGTACTCTTACCTACTCAAGCCCATATGGACATATTCCTCACAGATTTTCGGCATTGCTAAAAAGACTCACAAAAACTTCAAACGTTTCAATCAAAACTGTTATGGCTCATTACAAAAGCACCTTGGTACGTGACAAACAAAACTTTACATACAGACCTCCATGTACTAACAGTCGATCGTCCGATTAGCCTTAGTAGCATAAAAATGAACGTTAAACAAACAAACAAACAACTAACAGTCGCATAACGAAGCTATACAAACGATTTTTTACTAATTTAAACGGATATCCAAATATTTTAATCAGTAATATGGCTGACATAAGCATGGGTACGAGAAGACTAAAAAGGCTCTGTATGAGAGATCTGATCTCTTAGACAACAGAGGTAATTGACTCAAGCCAGGAAGGGGGTGCTGCTGGGTGTTTTCCCTCCTCATGCCTGACATGCCATTATAACCTATTACCACCATCTCATTCGCTGATTGTCAGAACCTTGCTGACAGGTGCGGATTAATAATTAAAGTAAAAAAAAAAAAAAATAGAAGTATTAAGAATAAAAAAAATGTTCGACACCACAGGACGTAATAATTGATTAATGCGTTTTGCTGTTATCAGAATGTAAGTTAAAACATTTCGTTTGAATCCTGTATTACATGATGAATGGTATAGTTAATCATGGAATTTTAAAAGAAGACTTGTCTGCCGTAACTTTATTTTATTGTTATTTTTATTTTTTTATTATTTTTTTTTTTTTACAACTTCACTTTGAAAAACCAAAAAGAAGACTACCAAGTGCATTTAAGATTATTTAAAAAAAACATTCGCTTGGCGCGGATAATTCGTTGTTCTGAGTTTCTTATTTTTTTATGAGTGAGGGGCTTGATCTGCGACTGGGCCTATTAATAATATAGGATGACATTTGAATTGCTCAACGCTTATTACCTCAGGTACTTAGTTAATGAAAAAGAAGATTCATTAAGAAACTTTCTGATTTCACTTACCCTCATTTCCACAACTTCTGAATGGTTGTTAAAATGTGAATTTACCGTGATAACTAAAAAATACGTTAATGAGCTATAGAAGTTTTGAAAAAAAAAAAAAAAAAAAAAAAATGGTTTATTTATTCCCCTAAGGTAGTTATAAAATCAGTGAGGACATCCGTTGAGATAAACAATTTAACTAGGAGACAGGGGTAAGCTGGCTATATTAATAGTGGAGACGGGGCGTGCTAAGACTAGCTCTTTAATAACCTCTCCTCATTACTAGGCAATTTAGGAGGCGTGTCCAGGGCCCTTGAGTAATGTGTAGGCTAAGGGCTATGCTAATTGTGCTCAAGGCTTAGGGGCCTCATATCGCCGGGACTTAATGTCTTCCAGGGCTTAGCGGCAACAACTTTACACAGGCCGCTATTAGATACTTCCATTGCAGAGAGCGTACTCCAGCCTATTATGGGCCACGAAAAAAAAAAATCCTTTGGGCGATAAATTAGGATTTTTTTGTTGGGAATGGCTTCATTACAATCTTTCTATCGATATTACATTTATTGAAGACTTGGTGCGGTAACAGCCGAGCGTGCTTAGGCACGTACCGCTTTGTCATTTTCGAGTCTTGTGGCATCGTATTAGAATTTCGAGCTTCCTCTATAATAATTTTCTGTATAAACGGCTCAACAATAACTGACAGAAAATTCAGTAGGTGGCTCAAAATATTTAACCTCTTAACCACCTTTGCTGTACTTTAAGCGAAGTTCTACCAATACTTTCGCATATATCAGAACCATACTTAACAATATAGAATGATGATAGATATTATGTATAGATATATATTCAATCATGATTTGACTGTGATTGTATACATTGTCCGTTGGTGTGAATCCACCTTTATTGGAAGTGTTAATTTTAATCATTTTTGCTTATAATAAGATTTATTATTCATCAAAAAATATAATAATCATATAATATGAAAGTTTTTAATTTTTTTCTTCCATTGAAGCTTGAATGCAGACCCACTCCTATAACAGATCTCGCTGATGGGCAGTCTAGTCATTGCCTAGAGATCCTATCGCCGGCTATTATTAACGACTGGATATTAACTGACAAACAGAGTTCTATTCACTGTCAGGAGAGTATACTTCATTGCCCTGCTCTGCGAGAGCTCTCGTGGAGGCACAATAATGCCACCCTCTGTCCGCTATTAAAACAAACGACCTCGTATTACTGTCGCTCCTAGTCTCGATCACTATTTGTGCCTGCTGAGAGGATGGCCATTGTATGGTTCAACGCTTCAATTTTAAGTTAAGATAGAATGTGTACAACTGTTCAATCAGTTGTTGTACCAACGTTGTGAAGAATATTACACTCTGAACTGATTCATTGCGATATATTTAACTAAGGAGTTTTCCGTGGCCAGATTTCCTGAGAGAAAAGAGTTGTAGCCTTTTTAGTCTATCCCAGTGGGGTACCTCCATCCGCATGTGCCTTAGTAGGTTTTACTAGACTCGTCTGAGAATTGGACAAAATAAGTCTGACCCTTTTCTACATAATTACAAAAACCGGAATATTAAAAATTACTTTAAAACTCATATAAGTACATATGGATTAAATCCCGAAACAAACACAATCCTTGGAGACGATAATGAAACAATGGAGTAGATCTCTTCAATTTGTTAAAATCACGCACATTCAGAAATCATTTATCACCAAATAAAAACAAAGTATATATAAGAAAACTAAGTTAAAAGTTAAAAAAAAGTTTAACGCCATTATACCCACACAAAAAAATGCTCCCCCAATGTGATCAGTTGCTCTTTTTGTATAAAACGATCTCTCTCAATTTTAAGAAAGCTACTTATATTTTTGTTTCGCTATTCACTCATGCTCCTAGATAATGAAAGAATCGTCATCGGAACTAAGTTTAAATTTTTCAGTGAATTTGGACATTATATATACTCACTAGATTTAAATAAAAAACAGATTAATTTGGTTGAATTCCGTACAAAGTGGATTTAGGCAGCGACCATTGTTAGAAACCAACAAAGTTATGATCATCCTGATTGGAGCCCCTTAGTTTTCCTCCATCTTATCCGTTCCGGAGGTTGGCTATCATCGGGCCAATCAATGTCTTGTTTACCGCCTATCTGAACACCTTAGTCAGGCATCAATATAGAAGAAACCGAACCATCCTCTAGAATTTCTTAACCGAAGCAGCTGACCTTTTTCGTTATTATTCAGGTCAGGTATGCTATCAAATCAAATCGCTGGGAAATATTTCTGTTAATTTCATAAACATTATTTGTAAGTATTCATAACTTACAAATTATGTAAGTTTAACGGCGTAAACTTTTCATTCAGGGATGAGTAGAACTGGGTAAGTAAGGTTCGCATCATCAGAATTCTGATATGCTTAGATAAAGTTTAAAGAAATTCGTAGATGAAGGAAGAATTTGTTGACGAGATATTCACGCCGAAAGATATTTATTTTTATGAATTATTTTATGCCGCTCCGCTATATTGAAAAAAAAATTAAAAGTTTCTTCCAACTATCTACATTATTAATATGATGTATTAGTATTTTAACGTCTCTTTATGCTACCAACGCTAATCCGACGATGCTGCAGTGGAAGTCCTAATTTTTGCCTATCCAGGTACAATTAGGATAGGGATCTTTAACGAGTACGTGACATCGTACAGGCTCGGGACCTCCATTTTACGTCCTATCCAAGTGATGGCATAGCCAAGGATTTTTCACTCCTTTTAAAAAATCATAGGACCACCAGGGGCGCGAACCCGCGACCTTAAGAGTACAGTAAGTTTCTTTGCTAACCACTACACCACAGGTGTACAGACACATTCAGGTGTCTTTGTTGCAGTACCAGAAACCCACACAAAGCCTCAGTTGTCATTCCTTTTGCAACCCCTCCCCTACTCTATTCTCTAGAATAGAATTCTACTCTATTCTTCTCATTTTTGCATTTAAAAGCATGTAAATTCAACATTTTTCAAGAAAAAGGTGAGCTGAGGATTAGGAGCAGAGGAAGGTTGGAGCACATTGAGACACAGACGACACAGGGCAGAGCAGAGCACTTTTTGCAATACGTGTGATATGTAGGAATCTGCGCTGCCCTGCTCTGCATCCAAATGTGCGCGGTTCCTGTCTTAATTAACGTTTCACAAAAACTACTCCGCTAGGCTCTGCGTCGCGTGCGTCTCAATGTGCGCCTAGCCGAAGTATTGTAGGCCGCTATGCTAAACACTACACCACAGGTGACCCCTATATTACTTTTTTTATTAATGATTTGCAATTAAAATTAAATATGAAGAGTATTAAATATATCATAAGTGAACATTAAGACTAGCTCGGTATCTTTTTTCCACATTATACAAAACAGCCGAACGGCACTGAATAGGTGTTATTGCAACTCGCAAGCTTCTATTACTCTTCTTCTTTAAAATATAGGACTGCAGTGTTAGGACTACAGAAAGCCCCCATGGTTGTCTTCTATCCGGAAATCGCACGATACATTCACAGGGCAGCGTTAGCTTCATCATTGTAAAAACCATACACGAACGGTACACTCACTACTAGACTAAAACTTAGATAATAAAATAATAAAAAAAATAACAAATGACTTCAAGACTTCAAGGTGCAAATTCCCAATGGTATAATTCCTTACAATGTCAATTGTCATATCTGGGGTAAGGTATTCAGCATTTAATGATTCTTTCAGCAAATTTTTCATTATTTTAATTTATATAATTACAAAAAATTCATACAACATTGTCATTTTAATCTTTAAATGTTAATATCTCATCAAAAATGCGTTGAAGGGACTATTTTCATAGATTTTTTTTTCTTGTTTTGTGGTTGTAAATTAATATTTTCATTTAGGATACGCAACCCTGAAACACGCTGTTTAACATAGGAAAAAAAAAATCCTTTGGAAGTAGTTATTTGACGTACCAAATCTGAAAGGAAAAAGCAAGCGCTGAATATAAAAAAAAACGTGGTCGCAGAAGAGTAATGGTCAGGCGCTTTAATTGGCCATGTAGGGAGCTCGACTTGTTATTGTTTGTAAAGTAGCCTCGCCGTAATGATTTCCCGACCGGCGGGCAGCTCCGGGGGAGGGCGTAAAACCTTTTCGTTATTAGCCTGATAGTCATCTCTCTCCGGGAGCTTCCAAAGCTTTATCTCGAATCTGAGCATTGGAAATTGTTCATGCAAGGCGCATACTCCAGAGGTTGCCGAGCAATCCTCCAGCAATACCAGCCCCAAGGGTTCCTTCAATATATATAACCCCTCCCCGCTTAACAGGATATTAAACTGTTAAACGGAAGATAAATGTTTGAATTGTGTTGTTATAACCCCTAAGATGGGAGGGGGTCCATCCGCCTTGCGGTATCGAAGGCCGAATGCCGTATTCTGATTGAATGAATTACATCCGATACCTTTTTCTACTGAAGGCTGTAATATAACTATCGAAAATCATATTTGCACCAGTGTAAATTATCAATAAAAAATCGTTTAATATTACTACAATTTATCAGCCAAAATATTCTTGAATAGATTTCCTTATCCACGTTATAAAAAGAAAAACAATTGAATGTAGCTCAATAATTTTTTTTACTTTCACTTACCTATATATGAAATATAATATAAACCTATATATGAGGCAAAAAAAAAGTTCATTTCATAGTTATGTTAAACTAGAAGTAAAATCTGATACAAATCTTCGTGCGAAGTGCTTTGCACGGGTCCACCTATAATAATTAAAGCCGGTCTGTTCATTTAATAGAAATTGTTTGTTTCATGGTAACTAAATGAAGTTTGCAACGACTACATAGAGAATTATAAAATTAGGTTTTATTTAATATCATGTAAGCTTTATCATTATTAAAATGTTCTGAGGGGCCTTAAATGGGGTAGGGGCCTTTTTTGTTTTTCTATAAAATACCTTTGTTTTTGTTTATATGGAAAAATTAACTGCCTCTCGTATTATTTATTTTTCATAGTTGATTTTTTTTTTACTTTCACTTAACTATATATGAAATATATAGTAAGGGAAAGTATTGCGATCGTGGAAAATTTCGACTTCCGGTTTTCAACGGAAATACACGTTTTGGGGTTCCCTGAGTCCAAATAACCAAGTCCTGCGAAATGGTGTGTGTGTGTGTGTGTGTGTGCGAAAATTTCATCGAAATTGATCAACCGGAGGGTGCACTTTATTTCATAACTTTTTTTCCAATTTTTCGATTATCTCAAAAACGGCTTTAACGATTTTCAACATATTCTTCATGTTTAATGAAAATTAGGTGTTATGTAATATCAGGTAAGCTTTATCATTATTAAAATGTACTGAGGGGATTATAGAGAAAATGAAAAGAAAAATAAGAAATTAACTGTGGAAAAATGTGTAATTTTGAGAAGTGGCATTAACAAAACGCATTAATTTGTTATCTAAGTAAGTTGGTAAGTGAAAGTTGTGTGTTGCGCGCACGCACCAGATTTTTTTTACTTCTAATCCAAATTTAAAGTTGCCTTAGCTTCATCATAATTCACAAAGCAATCATATATCATAAGCTAATAATAATTTAATTTAATGTTACTAATGAACTTCTCGATATCAATTGCATACTTGAAAACACAGCGTACTTAATTTCATAATAAACTGTTAACTATAATGTGGCCTTTCTATCTTCGATCTGTTTCTCTTCCCCCTCCCCACCTACGACCAATCATTCATAATGAACTATACAGTGGGTGTATGGCGATATTGAACTATCTCAGCAGTAGTTTTGTACAAAACTTTTATAATTTTCAAGCTAGATTTTTTAATTAATTTTTAGGATTAATAACACTCGGCAAGCGTTTGAGATGGAAGCATGGACGTTAGAATCATTTACAAAATAAAAATATTAATACTGGCCCATTCGGCCTGAGGTAGGGAATAAGGCTGATGAATCTTATGTACAAAAAAAGAACGATTTACAATTTGCGCTCCTTGGATCCTTGCAGGGAAACTGTATAACCCCAAAAAATCCAAAAAAGCTGATGGATAAAGGACAAACAATGGTTGTTTGGACGTCATTCGTAAAGATCTATGGATATTAAGAATAAGTTCTAATCCATAGATACTATCAGTATACAGTTTATCCACAGATGAAAAAAATAGTAATAATAGAATGGTTGACCTACCAGGCCGAGAATCCTGATTAGGAATCTCTCGCATATTTAAAAATATGTACTACTGGAAACGCTTAGCGGAAAAAAGTTTTCTAGGCGAACAAAAGTTAAAAAGCTATTTACTAGCCATATTTATTATTAATATATTTAAAGAATATAACAAAAAGGGAAAAATGTCACGTACATTATTGGCTGTCTTAATTACTTTCTGTGCTTTCATTATATATTAAGTTTTTTTTTTTTTTTTTTATAATTGAGGTGAGTCAATTATAGTTTTTCATAATTTTGTTTTCAGGGTAATCAATTTCTCTGCATTAATAGCTAGATTTTCTACATTGAGTAATAAATAAAAAACTGTCCTCGCACAATGAATAAGTTTCATTTATCCTATATTATTATTATAAAACGGAAAAGTGATTTTATTATGTTTCAAAATTTCGGATATAAATGTACCTGCATGCGTTCATTTGTTTCGTATTGGAAATTCTTAGTATATACCAGGTATATTGAGAGATAATTCGTACTCCACAATACATTTCTATGACAATAAATTTCCTGAAAATTAAACAAAGTTGAATTAAAAATCTTTAATGCTGTGCATTGTCCGAATGCCTTTGTCATTATCATTGGCCTGCTATTCTCCTGGAATTCGTGACCAACTATTTATGTTATTCCATCATCCATATTAATGTGATTGTCAATAACGATTGTAACTGTGGAATTATTATTTTATTGAACGTAATACCTTTCTATATTACAGGCTGCCCTATTTAGTTTCGGTTTATTATATAATCATTTACAACAGGAAATGTTGAAGGAAAATTATCAGGTAAAATATAAAACGTGTTTAAAAAAGCATCAAACCGTCCGGCGAGTCAAACAGGTTTAATTTAAGACTCCAAATGATTTAATTCTCAAAATTATTCTCTTCTTATCGAATCTGATTATGGATGTTTTATCCATGGACGCCGATAAGTGTGAGAAAATAACTTTCTCGTATATTAAAGAATTTGATGAGCCTTTCAATTGACAGAATGAGTAACTCCAATTTACAAATTTTACATAAAAGCATATAAATGATATTTTCCAAAGGTCAAAAATTCGTACTTTTTTTCATATTGTATGTAAATTTAAATAAACAGTTATATTTTAATATTTCTCTTAAACATTTACCAAATAAAAAAAATATTTAAAGTGCTCTCCTAAAAAACATTAAAATTCGAGTTAAGTCATTCTGTCAACTGAAAGGCCCATATTGAAACCGATAATTATTTAATTAAATAATTTATAATTGCAGCTTACGATGCATAACGGTAATATACCGCATGTACAGTTTCAAAAATATTGACAATAATGTAGAGGATAATACCCACATGAGATCACAATACTATGAAGATGGTTTACTTTGGCCAAGCCACTAGTTATAACACTTTATTATTTTATATGATGGATAAATTGATCATTATATCCTAACGATAGAATTGGATTTGGGGCGGGGGGAGAGGAAGGTGCATTATTAATATATCATCCCAACCGTAGATGCAACTCCTAGTGATTTTTTTTAAATTATCTCCTAGCACAATTGTGTGACCAGAAACTATACTTTACGAAGCGAGAAACCTATATACCTCTCTGAGGTATAGTGGTATAGATATATTTTTATAAACCTAATATTTTTTTTTATGGAATTAGATTGCAAAAGTAATAATTTTATTAATGCCAATTATTATGTGTGTTACTATCTGATAATCAGGGAAACGCTTATTTACGCTACCTTTCCCTTTAGTCGAGCTTTACAAAATAAGGAATTCCAGTGAGGGAGCTTGGAGTGACAAGAGAGCTGAAAGGGAGTCGTGCTTGCGGTGACAACTAGACAAACCTAATATCCGACTGGCTGGCCCGGCCTAATTCTCGAGTAGCTACGTGCACACATGATTAACTTTCTTTCCCACTCTGAAAATTGATTTATAGCACAATCAGGAACAAAGGAATTCCGCCGGAGGGTGTCGGTTCCTCAGTTCTGGGCAACTTCTTGTGGCTTTATTGGTTTAGTAGGGGGGCTAACTTCTATGGCTCGTCTGCAGAAGCAGGTGCATGCAACTGGTCAGAAATCATAATATCTTTGTAAAGTATTTGAACGGACAATTAGATCCTACGAATATATCTCTCGCTTTAATTACATGTACATACTTTTAAGATGAGAAATTAAAATGAAGATAGCCCGATCATTTTTCGCAGAAGTGCCTTAAATGTATCTATAGTTATTATTTATCTACGGTGGCATAATATTTATTAATGTTTATGGACAAGTCTGTCAGGGAAGATGTGCTAAGCAATAACAAAAATTCTTGAACTTGAATCCTCAATGTAAGGAATGTCTATTTATTCTTTATTCTAAAAATGTCTTATTAATCTAATCATAATTGTGGGTGACCCACCTTTTTAAAATTATTTTTAAATAATTCATGTTTTGAAGAGAAAAGATTTGGCTCCGCCGGGAGTCGAACCCGGGTCTCCCGCGTGACATGCGCGGATGCTAACCACTGCACCACAGAGCTCGACTTCAAGCAGAGCAAATCCTTCCTCTTCACTGATACCTACTCCCCTGATCTTGCAACTTTTGCGAATAGTAGCGGGAGGTGGACAATATTTGTCCAATTTATGGTATTTATTGACACGTAAATTTTAAATTATTTTATATTAATCTAATCATAATTGTGGGTGACCATCCTTTTTTAATTTATTTTTAAATAATTTATTTTTTGAAGAGAAAAGATATCTGTGGTGCAGTGGTTAGCATCCGCGCATGTCACGCGGGAGACCCGGGTTCGACTCCCGGCGGAGCCAAATCTTTTCTCTTCAAAAAATAAATTATTTAAAAAAGGTGGGTCACCCACAATTATGATTAGATTAATATAAAATAATTTTAAAATGACGTAAGTCAATAAATACCATAAATTGGACAAAAATTGTCCACCTCCCGCTACTACTCGCAAAAATTGCGAGATTGGGGGAGTAGGTATCAGTGAAGAGGAAGGATTTGCTCTGCTTGAAGCCGAGCTCTGTGGTGCGGTGGTTAGCATCCGCGCATGTCACGCGGGAAACCCGGGTTCGACCCCCGGCGGAGCCAAATCTTTTCTCTAAAATAAATTATTTAAAAATGTCTTATATCACTTCTTAGTGTGTAAACGGTTTGATGAAATTATAAGCCCAGATTAGCTCAATGAATAATGCTGGGCAACTTTGCTTCCTACCTCTATTTAAAGTGTTATTGAGAGTGAACACTCTATTCTTAACCTTTTCGCGTTTTCTTTTGCCAGTGAATAATATTTTCGGGAATAACCTTTTTTTTTTTTTTTGTTTCTTTCACATAATATATATGATATATATAGTAAGGGAAAGTATTGCGATCTTGAAAAAATCTGAATTAGATATTGGAGGTAGGCGTAGGTATACCATACAATAAGCGACAGTAAAAGAAATTTCTAATTGAGTAAACGCGCATGGGCCACTTTGCCGATTAATACCGGTAAATAATTGTAATATTTAATTGAAGCGTGGAAATGCATGTGGGTCTAAGTGCCAAAAAAATAAAACAAAGTTTTTCTTTGCCAAATTGTTATATGTGACAAAGCCATTCTTCAGAAATGGGTATAAGTAATGTTTTGTTGTTAGAAAAGAGTTCATTGAACGTATGAAAGATGGCATGGGTGTAAGCACTGAACGTAGTTCACCCTAGAGGGTATAAATCGCATAATTTCTGTAAAAATTTCCTAAGGCACTTAAACCCTTAAGCATTTCCACGCTTCAATTTATTACAATAATTACCGGAAGAAATCAAAGTATTTTTATATCTAGGTAAACTTACAAATTTTATGTTATAAAAGCCGATAACTTATTTTTTTAATTTATTATTCCCAGACATTAAGAAAAATAAAGATTACTGTTTAGAATATTTTTGCGGTTCCTATAATAAAAAGAATAGGTCCAAGTTATTCAATCTGTTTCTTGTCAATGATCCTGAATCCGGGGGGGGGGGGGGGTAGAGCGGGTATTGGATAAATCAAAGAAAATCCAGTTTTTCTATCCCTGAAGCCCCTGGCTTAAGGCCAAATATATCTGCAGTATCTGTTACTTTTGTTAAAGATTTTTGTAGTTGTGAGTTTTTTATATTAGAAGTTTTTTTATTAGGATATATCTCTTTGTAATATCTAGCTACAGATACCTGGTTGTATCAATAGCTATTTTCAAGTAGGACAATTTATATATATTTGATTACCTATTATGCAATTGTGCCTTTCAGTGAGAATGAAACGTCAACGAGGACAGTGATAATAAAATAAACGAAAATATGTCTAGTACAATATCTACTTTTTCTTCTAATTTAGTAGGAAGACCAAATAATAAATTAAATGTTTGGCAAGTCATCTTCCGTATTATTTTCCTTTATTTTTCTACACATGTCATTCAGTTGATGTTTCATCTTTTTATATACATATAAACATTTTTTTTATACATACATCCTGCTACATTCGACTTTGTCTTCTCTTCGATATGTATCGTATCCCCTTTGAAATCACATGACTCATTGCTATATATTATTTGTAACGATTAGGATGCTATTTAATTTTGATCTATTTACTTTATAAATATTCCTCATTTAATCAATTTTTATTTAGTTTAATATTTCCGCATAATGTATAATTAATTTTTTTCCATTTTTTAGTAAACTGTCAATTTATTATTTTTGGTAATGTGTATTGCGTCTAATAATTTTTAATTTTTTATAATGTAATCAAAAATTTAATTTTGTTAAGTACTTAGTTAAAATGAAATTTTATCTTTAAAAATTATTAAATATTTGTAAAATGAGTGAAGTAATTAGAGTATGGGGACACAGCCCTGAAACTTAAACTGTACGAAATACGTAAATAAAGGAACATGGAAGATAAGCTAAACCTTTTTTTTACTCAATATTTATTTTTTGAAATTTAATTTTCAATTTTCTAAAATTTATTTTCCCTTTCTTTAATTATGTTCCTCTTTCGAAAATAGGCTTAACGAGGAAAATGTTTGTAATATATTATTGAGAATCAATGAAGCAGTTTGTGGTATATTATATATTAGCACAATATTACTTGAGATTGACAGTAGTGATATTGTGTAGTGAGTTAGACAGTCACAAAACACAATAACGTAGGAAATGTAAACCGTTTTAGAAAATCAGGGAGCAGCAACCTCCCGCACTGATTGAAATATTCTTTATTTAAGAGTGCTCTTTTTCGAGTGTTGGCTGGTCATAGAAAAGGTTGACATTATAATTTAAAAATGATAGTAAAAACTATCATCAATCTCATTTGTCGGAAAATTTTCTCGACAACATCGACATCATTGAGGGATGTAAAATGAATAGAATAATTTTCCTGCATTCAAGCAATAGCGTGATGAGGATTCAGACCATGGAACATTTCTACCAGGCTCATAAATGTATTATTTGTGAGGCTTTAGGTAAATATGTTCCTCGGCGACTCTATTATGCTAAGGTGTGCCTACTTCGGAAAGGAGGGAAAGTTAGAGGAGAAATGAAATGGATCCAGGCACGACGACAAAGTAAAGGAAGTAGACGGCATTAGTTTTTGCCGAGTTCACAAGTAGCAGTAACTCGCCGTGCGCCTGCCTAACCTTATTATCTGGGGACTATTGCATCAAAGCAGCTTCCTCTATTTAGGCAAAGGAGATTGTCTATGAAGTAACTATAAATATCATTAGTTATATATATATATATATATATATATATATATATATATATATATATATATTTTTTTTTTTTTTTTTTTTTTTTTTTTTTTCCGGTTGGCGCATTAGGCCTAATGAACCTTTGGCCGCGCAGTATGGTCTTTTTACAGACATTTGTGTTGCTTGCGGGAGCAGAGACAGCCTGGAGGGGGTAGCCCAACCTCACGCTGCTGCTAGCCATGGTCAGCAGACTGCCCATAGCTCCATAACCAATCCAATTGAGGCCAATTTGGCAGTGTCCTTCCCACCGATGGCCTCAGCTAGGTCTAAGGATTATGGCAGCCCAGAGACAGCAGGCCCCGAGGACCTATATTTCTTTCCCTGAAGCATATCGTCCTTGTACAAAACCTCCGGGCGGTTACATCAGTACCGTACAGGACATCAGTCCTGGAAAACCACACCACGATTATCAATGGGATACACGGGGAAGGTACATCACTCCTACGCCCGGTCGGTGTAAGTCGGCCTCCAGTAGGCTGACGGGCCTCACATACCCGGGGGTGGGGTTAGGCTTGGACTGCCTGTTCATTGGCGGGTGATCACCGGAAGGAGCGGTCACCCATCCAAGTACTAAACACGCTCGACGTTGCTTAACTTTGACTATCTATTGCAAGCGCCTTTGTCCACTCGGCCATCCCTGCCCCTATATATATATATATATATATATATATATATATATATATATATATATATATATATATATTTTTTTTTTCTCTTTTTTTTCTCTCTAGAAATATTAACCAATGGTGATGTAAGTTACCTTTATGACAAAAAGAGTGCAATTTGTATGAATGTGCTGCTTTTTGAAGCAGTTTTGTTGAAAAATGGTTATTGTGGTATCATTTTAATTGTATACTTAGGAAAGTTCTGAAAAAGGAATATGTAGCTATATGTCTGATTTGGGATCGAGGTTTAATTAGAATTTTTTAAAAGTAAAATAATGATTTAAGGTCTTCAAAACTCGGCATTAGTAGACTTTTTGGTCTAAGGATGTACATTACTTCTTTTGTTTTTATCTCCTCTAATAATACTTAAATCATCTTTAACTTCAACTGTTTCAGTTTTAAATTTTTTTCTCTCGTTTGTAAATAGATGTTAATTTTATTCATACTTTGCCTTAAAAGTAAGCAACTATCGGATATAGACCCGCACGTAACAAGTCTTTTTACTTTCACTTACCTATATATGAAATATATAGTAAGTGGAAGTATTGCGATCGTGAAAAATTTCGACTTCCCGTTTTCAACGGAAATGCACGTTTTGGGGTCCCCTGAGTCGAAATAACCAAGTCCCGCGAAATGGTTTGTGTGTGTGTGTGAACAGACTAGCTCAAAAACTATTAACCGTGCGAACCTGAAATTGGGTATTTAGTGTATGTGTATGCCCGCGATGTGACAGCAAAAATTTCATCAAAATTGGTCAAAGGGTGGGGGTACTTTATTTAATAACTTTTAACGTTTTTTTCGATTTTCTCAAAAACGGCTCTAACGATTTTGATTAAACTAAGTATTTAATGTATTAATATGCCCGAGATATGACTGTAAAAATTTCATCAAAGTTGATCAACCGGAGGGGGGACTTTACTTAATAAATTTTGTATCATTTTCATGTGTTTTTTTTTTATTTACTCAAAAACGGCTTTAAAGATTTTGATCAAACTGCGTATTTGACGTATGTATATTCCAAAGATATGACATCCAACATTTCATCAAAATTGGTCAAACGGAGGGGGCACTTTATTTCATAACTTTTTTCCAATTTTTACCTTTTTTTCGATTATCTCAAAAACGGCTTTAATGATTTTGATCAAATTCGTCATGTTTAATGAAAATCAGGTGTTCAATAATATCAGGTAAGTTTTATCAGTATTAAAATTTTCTGAGGGGGCTTAAATGGGGAAGGGGCTTTATTGTTTTCCTATAAAGTACCTTTGTTTTAGTTTATATTGAGAAATTAACTGTCTCTCATCACGCCTAAAAATACGAAATAGCTAAATATGATATATGAAGAAAATCAAGTAAACATATACAGGAGAAAAAAAGAAAACTATTCCGTCAACTCATAAACCACTTGAGCTCACGCATGCGCCGTACGCCTTTAATGACAAACCAATGCGTTAGAATTAAAGATGTTCTCTTCATTTAATGAAAATTATTTGTTACAAGTACATAGAGAATTAGAAAATCAGACGACTTGGAGTATTACGCTTGGATTGCCGAATTATCACAAGTAAAAACTTTTATTTATTAATAAAATAAATTATTATAATTAATCTAATCTTAGTTCGTGGCTGACCACCATTTTAAATTATTTTTAAATAATTTATTTTTTGAAGAGAAAAGATTTGGCTCCGCCGGGAGTCGAACCCGGGTCTCCTGCGTTGACACGCGCATGTAACGCAGGAGACCCGGGTTCGACTCCCGGCGGAGCCAAATCTTTTCTCTTCAAAAAATAAATTATTTAAAAATAAAATAAATGTTTTTTTTTTTTTTGAGCAAATGAAAACAAAAATAAAAAATGAATGTGGAAAAATGTATAACTTTGAGAAGTGGCAATTAGCAAAACACATTCATTTCTAATCTAAGTAAGTTGGTAAGTGAAAGTTGTGTGTTGCGCGCACGCACCATATTTTTTATTTTTAGGATATTAAGGATATTGAAATCCAGAAAAATCTTTCCTGTTCTGATACTGCTGCGAAACCAGGAAGCTAACCATCATCACAAAGAGAATAATTTAATGAATTTGGAAAGAAATCCTCTACAATATAACCAAAGCTATCTGGGATCCGCGTACAAATGCTTGGAGAACTCAACAAATCAATTAATGACACAATCATTGGAAAGAGAACCTGTGGTGAGAAATTCCAGATGGATGAATAGAATTAATTTAAATGATGCAGAACTACATTCAGCTCGCTGGAAACTGAAGGATAAGGCCGGTTCTACACGATGCTAAGTAGACCATTGAATAATCGAGGCTGGATGCATCGAAGCAAGGTGTAGCCGTTCAAGGAGGCGAGGGTCTTTCAACCAAAGTTGGTTTGCCTATAGTGTAATAGATGTCATGAAAATTTCTCGGAACCCTTTTCGACTCACCTGCTACAACACTCTTTCAAGGAAGATTTCCCTGCATCATCTATTGTTCTTCACGCCCGCCTGTCAATACCCGTTAGTTGTTTTATTTTTATTTAAATTTTAACAGTAAGGTGCATTTATATTTTACATAATCAGTTAATCGTACAGAAACGGCATAAAGCATTTGTCTCGAACATCGATAGAATAATCGATCTGTAGCATCTTATAGAACCGGCTTAACAACCTCATGCAATTTTCAAGGGATCGACAAGGAATGATATTTTTTTCGGGCAAGACTAAAGTTTTATTGTTAAAGATCATACATTTTTATTACTCCGAAAGTTGTCAACTCTAATATATCCTTCTACACATTGCCCTTACTTTATTCACAGTTTCACATTTTTTTTTTTTGTATAATGAAATGCTAAGCCGGAAGTGGTTAATTTCATCATTTGGATAACACCTCCAGCGGAAAGGAATGGGCTGTTCATTTGTGTTGCGACCCCTGTCCGAAATCCCATTAATTTCAAAACAATAT
Organism: Aelia acuminata; assembly: GCA_911387785.2. Taxonomy (NCBI): domain Eukaryota; kingdom Metazoa; phylum Arthropoda; class Insecta; order Hemiptera; family Pentatomidae; genus Aelia; species Aelia acuminata. Next base: position 113,697,540 of record OU426979.1, on the reverse strand, counting down.
GATGTATAATCATAAGCGGGGATTTTTTAATTTGAAAAACCCTCGCTCTGAGAAAATGAAAACCACCCACCCCCACTCCACCCTCCAGCCATAGTGCCTGGACAAAAGAAATCGGCTTTAATAAAAACGATGATCCCCTGTTCAGTCATATTCATATTCCGTTTTAATTAATTAGTTGACCGGACCGGATGACCGTTCCCTAGCTGCGCTGAGCTGATATCCCCATAACAATGGGGCCTCTCCTTTTTAAGGGTTTAAGGGGGGGGGGAAGAGGACTAAGTTATAATAAGAAAAGTTGGTTCTGCCAATCAGCCACGCTTTGGGGATTTTCGATGACGGCGGATAACAAATTCTAATATGCCATCATCTTGATAGGGATGAATTTATCGACGGGAGTGGAGTAGAAGGAACGGTTCGGTCTAGCGGAGAATGGGGTAGCTTTGCATTTCAATTGCATCATTTTTATACGATAACAGCTTCATCCCCAGTGGCCCGTCGAATGGTGTGTGTAGTCCTCCGAACAATCTCAGCTCAAGTCATACCATCCGTATCTGCATATTCAACGAATAAAATTTGAATTATTGTAGGTTTATATTTATTTATTAGAATCACTTATTTATTCAAGGCCACTTTCTACCAATATGACTAATTGGAGGATGTTACAGTTGGAGTCCTAAATCCTTTCTATCCGGGTTATTATTTATAAATTGTTTACTGATTACCTTACATCGCATAGGCTTGCGAACGCCATTTTACTTCCAAAAGAAGGAATAACCATGGATATTTTGCTTCCTTTAACATATTGTAACACCAAACGACCGCCAAACCACATAGAAAGCTACGCCCGACACCACAGGTGACCCAACAGGTTTATATTTTACATTATGCAAGAGTTGCATTGGCTGACCAGATGGTGAGATCTCTGATGGTTCCAATTACAAACATAAATATTTACACAAAGATAACATAAATATAACATAAGTTATATCGCCGCTGCGGAAGTATAATGACACCTACAAAAATTAAATTTTTACCTAGCAAGTATGTAAAATTAATTGTAATGCGTTGGTGGGATCGATATCAGACAAATTGGAATTATTTTTCTTTTCGCTTGTACAATAAAATTTCAATGCTTGTGTCATTACACTCCCGGAGCAGCGATTTGTAATCACTTTTAAAAATTATAATAAGTAGGGAGTTAGAAATATTGATTAAATTAACTAAAATTAAAATTAAAAAAAAGTAAACTAAAATTTAATCCCACCTAAGGATAGCAATACAACAGGTTAAATATTATTAGTGAAGGTAATTATTTCTAGGTAATAAATAATAATTGTCGCCATTTGCCATTAAAATCCAATATTAAATGGAAATAATCTCCCATTTGCATTTGAATAAATTATTTTTTATGGTAGCTTTTTAGTAAACATTGGTGATTTCCGATCTTCACAATTTTTTCCCAATGAAATACTTTTTAACTTCTAATATAAAGGCGTTGATGGCCTGAGGGTTTTACGCCTCTAAGCCATAACAAACAAACAAACTTCCAATATTAGAATAATTGTACTGAATGAATTACTTTTATTGCGTTAGTTTTTTATTTTTAGTGTGTATGTTGGGAAATAATAAATTGGGAAACATTAGCAACATGCACGAAAAATATTTAAATCCATGGGCAAAAGATTTTTGACAAATTATTACAATATTATTTTACTCTGGTCATTTAATGATCTCTTATGCTAGAAAGTGCTTATAGAAGAAGGAAATTTAAACTGAATTATTTTTTTTAATTTCTATCCTAGTAATGGTTATACTCTGCTTGCAGTACAGAACCAATCAATATTGGTAGATAATAAATCAACTTTTTAGAGAGAATGATTCACAGGTGTGTATGTCTCCTTTAGTTGGAAAAGGTCATTTTTCAAATCTGTCGATTCACAATCCACCAAAACCTATTATATCGTCTGCGTTTATCATAATTTTAGAATTCAGGTAAAAATTAATTTTGAATATTTGATCCGTTGTAGACTGAGGCTAATGCAATGATGTCTGAATTAAATCAATCCCATTATAATTAATCGGTCCGTATAAAAATATCAAACGTATAAAAATTTTTAGGAATCAATAAACAATAGTGAGGCGTTATTACTTTGGAAGCCGAACTTTGAACATGTACTTATTACCCTATGCAAATTTTTTTAATATCTTTTGAAGGATTTCACTAATTGAAACGCACATTGGGTGGGTTTTAAAATTTATTTCAGACCCACGGAATAAATCTGGACCCTCTCACGCTGAATAGAAAAGGTTGGTTCCACCTATAGAGTAAACCAGCGTGTCCTACGTATGACCAGATAAGAGTAGAAAAAAAAGAAATAATCCAAGATAAATATATTTACTTAAACAAATTAAAATAAAAAATAATGATGGCAATAATTATGAATCACAAAACGAAGTAGTCAGCATGATCATTTCCTGCAAATCGTAATTGAGATCCCGCGGAATACTTATAATTACCGGAGGCTGTTCAAGTAAAATTGGTTGAATGATCCTAACATATTTTTGCCTAGAAAATACTTTAAGCCATTTTGTAATTATTTTTCGTAATTGGAATATTTAGCGTAGCTAGAAACTATTTAAGAAAAAAATTAATTTTCATTTATCTGAGTAGCATCAGTTTCTTATACATTTTGCGAAATAAATTTGTTTTATTTATTTTTTCTTACTTTTATCAAATGTAGATTTTTTAGTAGAAAAAATGTAGATTTTTTTATATGAATGTAATTAAAAAAAGATTACTTATTCAATTAAAAATAAATTAAATATTTAACTAAATTTTAGCAAACATATAAGTTTTATTTTATAAGTATATATATATATATATATATATATATTCTTTTCGATTGTTACTAGTGAGATCTCAGTGCGTGATACAGACCCCTTGCGTATAAGAAGTCAACGCTTCGCAGGGGCGGATTCAGCACGACATTTTGGGGTCATGACTCCCCTGTCTCATAATCTCGTGGCTGACAGCACCGTTTTTTAATGAGATTATTATCTTGTATTAAGAAAGGCTACGATCTAAACAACCAAAAGTGTTATGTTTAGGGCATGCAACTATCTAATTGCATTATTCGGTTGAAAATAAAAAAAAAAATTGAAAAGCCAAAATATTTGGGGGTCATGACCCCTGTCCCCCCCTGGATCTGCCCTTGCAGCTAACCATTGTTCCCATTAGTGCAGCAGCAGGCTGCCCTCAACTCCGTTACCAATATTATGGGGTATTCATCCCACCGATTGTGTCTGCTCTTTTGGATTGAAGGACGTATACAAATTGCTCTAGATTCATAGATTATGGCTGCTCAGATTCAGCATCAAGGAAAATGGGCGGGCATCCTGGTGGGTATGAGTTGATTTTAAGAGTTGTCACTTAAATTAAGTGAAAAATAGAAAATAAAAAATCTGATAGAGATCACAATACCTTCTCTCTTTTTAGTAGAACATAATTACCTTTAATAATCACGTCAGTAAAATATCTTGAGATAAGTTACCTCCAGGGAATATCCTCCCTGTTCCTCCTTCGTTATCTTAACAGAAAAGATTAATTATTGTGACCTTCTAAGTCCCAGAAGGAGAACAACTAACAAAATTTATCTCGAGAGAACAGTTTAAAACTGGCCAAAGCCGGGGATAAATCTGCCTCGCAATCTTTTCCTCCGAAGCAGGTTTACACTTCCCAGTTTCTGTCTACTTTAGTGCCTTATTCCTTCCTCCTCGCCTCCCTATGTCTCAAACTTATTCCCGAATCCCGATCGTTTTAAAATATTCGAATGGCTCGTTCGGGAAAATATCAATGCTATTAACTGATTGAAAGGAAAATAAGAAAGGAAAATGATAAAATTTAGAATTTTTAAAATTTACCGAATAATTGAAAATTACCGAAAAATGTTTAGGTACGAATAATATTTTACAGTAATATACTGAAGTCTTCAAACAATTACTTTTCTCAAGGGCCGACAAATCTCCTCCGACTCACAACAAGAAGAATTTTGTTGATGTCCTGCTAATGGTTTTATCTGAGTAAGTCCTCTTTTTTTGTATGATGATTCGAGGAGGGTCCTTTTAAAACAAAAAGTAACTTAATCCAGTCAAAAATCATTTCAAAGTTTTAATTTTTTTTTGTCATTTCCTTTACTGGATTAGGACCCAAAAATAGTATATATATATATATATATATATATATATATATATTTTGAGATTATAAGAATAGTAACTACGTCTCGAAGCAGTTTAATTTGGATTGTTTGTTAGTGAATTTTCCATGCAAGTTTCTTGCTCAGATAAATGTCAAATATAACTGATTTTAAATTGAAAAATATAACAAATATAAATGTATAGTATCTACAAGTTACAATAATATATAAAAAAAATGTTATATCTCAGTATAAATAAATATATGTAATATTCTTAAATCAAATGTCTTTCATTTCAATATTCCACATTTCCCATATTATTGAGGTATAATAATTTCTTTGAATCAATATTATTGATTTACTTATTATAAGTCGACTGCTTGTAAAAAAATCAATTACATATAAAAAAAATAGAAGAAAACTAACAATTTAATATTTTTTATAAGTATATATTATATTAACATGATAAGTAAAAAATAAATTTTTTAGCAATTTTGTTTTCATGCGATTCCGAATATATAGACGGAGATTTTATTATAATAATAATGTAAATACAATAAAATATATACTATATGTTTGGACTTAGCCAGAGAAGCAATATTTTGCACTTAGCTCTGAACGAATCCCATCTTACAGTTAATTCACATTTCGGATCAGGAAAAGTGAAGAACGTCGAAGTTTTCAGTGATTGAGTATCAATCACTGACAACTCTGTCATCTCAATATCACCCTTCTCCTTTTATTACTGTTTAAAGTGGTAAATATTTGTTATAAATTGCTTAAAATAATTTGGTTAAATGTCAAAATTAAATATTCTAAAAGTATTTGATGATAAGTTTAATTTTTATTTTTTAAATATAGATTAAAATAATTGATAACTTATATCTCAAATAACCGATATTGATAAAGAACATAAAAAAGGAAAATCAGATTACGTAATAAAGAAAGTCAATTCAGTTTTAATCGGCCTTGAATTAAATTTATTTATTTATAAAACCTGTCAATAGCGTTATAAATTAAAAAAAAAAAAGAAAAGAGAAACGCTGATTTACTAAATATACAGTTAGGGATATCTGAAGAAATGTTAGATATATTTGTAGGTATTTTACCGCAGCTCGAAAATCTATGTATGTAAATCGAAGGCACAAATCCTATCATACCGTGGAGTAGTAAAATCAAATTTATGCCCCCTACTTACACTGCAAAATTTGTCTCTACCTTAGGTGAATCCATATATATATTGCATACTAAGCTTAAAGACCAGTAATACTTATCTCTTTCAAAGGTAATAAATTCGTCGCTTGTTTCTGTTTCTGTAATATATTGAATACTTTTAGAGGCATTTATTGATATATTATTTTAATGGAAGAATTGTATTTACTCTAATATATGAAATTTATGTGTTGCTAATGGTAAAAGAATTTCAGATATTTCCGATCTCAAACATGTTATCCCCATTCATGCTGTGTGTAACCTATTCAATTTACGTTACAAATTCTTTTATGTTATTATTTTCTTTTTTATCTTTTGTTGGTAAATTAATTCAGGAAATTAGCAATCAATTTAAGGGAAGCAAACTACGTATTGGGAAGTTTGGAGAAAATGAAATTTGTTGGCGTTTCTGATTCTCATCTAGGAAGATATTTATTTGTTTAAACTGCATATAATAGTTTTTTATGATCTCATATAAAATCAGAGATAAATGTTTCTCTCCTAAAAAAAATTAATATATTAAAACCATCTCCATGCATATAAATAAGGCAAAAATTGATAAATTTCATTAATGACCAAATAGTATCACCACCTCAAATCTTTAAACTCGTTTTTTAGACAATTAACATTAGATCAGTTAAAAAATTGTGAAACCAACCCACCGACTTTCTATCTATTTTCATGAATTATTGTTTAATTACCTGTTTATTCTGCATTTATTTATTATATTGCATTACTTATCTTCACAATATGGAATTATTTCGGACCTCGCATTAGTGAACCGTGGGTGAAGTAGGTTGCCTAGTCTAGTTACGATTATTTATTTTTCTACTCGATTTTCTGAATGATGCTTTCCATAACAATCCATCTTGTGTTGTTTATTTGTAGTTTGATTCCAATCGGGCTACTATTCTTGTAAGGTTTTTTTATCCCAGTGCTTAGAGTCGGCAACGGTGGTTAGCTCTATTATTGTGGTTCCATGTGTTTTCCTTCTAGCCAGATAGTCTGCTTGTCTGCATCTTCCTTGAAATTCCACATTGTGAATTCTATTCTTGCATATGAATATATGCTAGAATATATATCCATAGCATGTGAATCTTATTCTAGCACTATGTCTCTATTAGCGTGTCCTGTATTTTCCAAAGAAAGTTATTAATTATCTGGTTATAGGATTGTCTTAAGTGCCTTAAAAAATAACCTGAACATTAGTCTATGTTTTTATCATTTTATCAGGGCATTTTTAAGTTTTTTTAGTTTCATCACAATAACAAGGCTGAGGACAGCGAAGAGTTCGCTCGTGTAGGCGCTATTTATTCAATAAGTACGTTTAGTAATCATCTTTATTGATTAAATTTAAAAAAAATTGATTATAAAGGCATGATTGAATGAAGGCCAACCTTACTATTTCAAGTACCAACTACCAACTACCTACTATTTCATCCTTATTTAATTTTTATAGTATTTTCTCATTTAATTTAACATTTTTTTTTAATTTGCCTTCTTTCAAATTATACAGTGACCATGTGTCCCCTTCTGCCTTACCTAACCTTACTGCTCTAAGTTTTATTCCGGCGAGGATGAGAAGAAGAGCTAAATGACAAATGAAACTGAACAATCATTAATACACGGCAATTTATCATGGAGGCCGTGATCCAGGTTTTTGCGGTAGCGGATGTTGAGGGCAAGGAGATAATTTAATATAGCTTGGCCCTTGATGTCTCCGAAGGCTGGGGCTGGGGTACTCCAGGGATCCAAGCTGAGTACTGTTCTTCCAACTTCTTATAGATCTCGGTGTCTGTTGTTAATAGATCTGATGGGATAAGTTGTAGCTGTTAATTAATGGGGTTTACTACGAAACTTTTCCAATTGAAAGTAATTAAAAAAGAAGATAAATACGTTTGTTTTATAATGAGTATATTAATTCAAAGCAGTGCTGCCTAAGTAATACATTCATATATGCTGTAAGGATCAAATAGATTGATTATTTTTAAATATATGCGTATACTTTGATCTAAAAATGTGTTAATAAGTAATTTGTTCTAATAATGTAATAAAAAAATGTAATTCGATATTAACGATCCCTGATCAAGTCACAGCCAGCTTGCCCTTGTCACTTTAAGTTAAGATAGGTTTTATGCATTCAAAAACGCAAAACTTAAAAAAGCTTGCATTTTTTTTATCATTACCGATAGTAAGAAAAGTTTAAAAGTTTATTAACTATTATAGTTATCCATTCAGTGGTGTGGTTTAAAATCATAAATATTTTTATGTTAGTAATGATTTATGCCATAACATAAATACAAATGTACTATATCGTATATAAATACATATTACATGTTATAATTAGATACACTCAATATTACGTTTGCAATAAATAAATCAACCCCATAAAAACAAAAAAACAGAACAAATGTTCGGTGCTAGACAAACTTAACAGGATTTCATATCAGGATTATGATCAGAAAGGAGCAGTACAGGTCTTATCAACCAACCCAAAGCCGGTCTGAAAAGTTACACAACTCAAAATTTTTAATTTTTTCAATTGTAGCTCCAATATAGTTAAAATATTGCTAATTTTAAGCATGGAAATGTCACAATTAGCAATAATGTTTACAGTTTTTTGTTCGGTACCCCTTCCTGGCCATTTGTGGCATACATTTGTGGGGGGTTACTCTAGAGGTGTATGTATTCTAACCATGGTGGGTAGGTCGAGATCTATTCCGTGCTCCACGAAATAAAAGTCAACCAGCCCAGGGCGGATTCGAACCGCCACCGTTCGGCTCGAGCGTGCTAAAGCTGTTCGCGCTCAAATACGCTCGGCTATCCCGGCCTTACTGTTTACTATCTGTAAATAATTGTATACATAAATATTTCTTTTTTAAATTTTAATGTTGACAATTTGGACTTGTATCATTAGTCTTGCCGATTGGAATATGGTATAACAAATATAACAGTTTGTTGAAAAATTAAGTCTCGATATTTTTGCGAGAGAGATGTTACATGAGTTCTGGCCCTGAACCATGCGCGAGGATAAGGATGGGAGTTCACCATTTTGTCAAGACAAGACACTGTTAGACCCGGTCAATCACGGTTAAGTTAATTGAAATGAATGTAGCAATACCCACTGATCACTCATACCATTTAGGCATATCCAAATGATTGATGTCATACCTCGTACAATATTGTATTTAGTCACCATCAGACTCTTGTTGAGACCACATTGCATATTAAAGGTCCAGGCAACGAAGGAAAAAAATTGTAGAAGCCAATTTCGGACTAATTGTAGAGGAAAAATCCTGAACAACGTTGGGATCCTAAACCCCCATTAAAAGTACTAATAGGTAGAAGATAGGGCGAAGGGGGGGGGGGGGGGTCTCCAAAGGTCTTTCTATTGTTTTTCGCCAATGGTTCGACAACTACAGCCTATAGCAAATAAATTTACATTTACTAAATTTACCTAAAAATAATTTCATACATATTTCGCTGCGACCAATTAAAGTTAGAAACTAAAACAAAAATAATAAAATTTTATTAATTTTAAGTGCTCAAATACTAATAAATTGAAAAACCCTGATTTTATTCAACTAATATTTTTTCAAAATTTAAGTGCGTGGTGAGGGGAATATCGATCCTCCATTTCCCCCCTGGGACCGCCCTTGGATGGACCCAATATCTTCGGTTTCTCTCTTCCTGTTCAAACAACCCCTCCAAAATCGTCATTGCTCCCATTATTGCAACTTTGTTATTTTTCATGACTAACCGGTGTTTGTTGACCAATATCGACTTAACGTGTCTTATGTTATCTGGGCTAAGTGGTGTACGCCCAGCCAAGGGTTTCGAGTCTGTCTGTGGCTGGGTACTTTTCTTTTCTGCTGCGGTTGGTCCAGACCTACTTCCTTTCCGACCAACCTCTTTTCACTACGGCTATCCGAGCAACTGTACTTCCTTATATAGCATTGAACTCAAGACCCACCATGGCACATAGTCATTCAGGTTTATATGCATGATTTATTCTTACAAAAAATATTTATAGATTATAGAAATAATTAACTATTTATTAATTGTAGATGTAGATGAGGGAAATTGTAAACTTTGAGAAATAAATAACATGTAAACTACTCTGAAAAATTACAATTAAAAAAAAAAATACATACAATTGTTTTTATTTATTTATTTCTTTACTGAAGTATTGCGAACGTGAAAAATTTCGACTTCCTGTTTTCAACGGAAATACACGTTTTGGGGTCGGAAATACACGCGAAATGGCCTGTGTTTGTGTGTGTGTGTGTGTGTGTGTGTGTTGTAACGAAAAATAAATAAACAAAAAAAAATTTTTTTTTTATTTAATAAAACTCAATAAGTAATAATCGAAGAGGGCTTAATATATTTTTGTATATAATTAAAATATGTGTTGTTTTAAAAGTTTTGTATTAGTTTTTTATTGATATAATATTTTTTTATTTAGCTATAAAAATAATTATGTTTTATTCTAAAAGAAGAGACGGGACCGAAGTAATTAATTGAAAAACAGCTGTTATTAAGGCATTTGTTTTTTTAAGAAACAACGAAAGAGAGGAGAGGTTCGCTAGCGTTCGACGAGTGATGATAAAATGAGACTGTTTTAGTGATTAACGTAGTTGTGGTCTATACCGCTAAATATCAGAGAATTGAAGAATAGTGGCGTTCACGGAAGAGATTCCGGTGACGAGAATCGCCCAGCCGAGTGGCTACTGGCAACAAAGCTACGAGAAGACAGGCGAGTTAAGAGAACAGACTGGAGATATTTTTCTTTTAATTTCTTTGTTAAACCTTGCTTTTTTTTTATTGTATAGTTGTTATAAGTTTAAATTGTTTCTAGTTGTGTGAATAGAGTTAGATTTTGATCAGGCCTGACTACAGAAATTGTGAGTAAATTTTATTTTTAATATCGTAGTGTAAATATAGCGTTAATTAAAAGTTTTTTTTATTTGAGTTTAATTTGTTTTGTTCAATTTCTTTTTAACTTACCATTAAGTAGTTCATAAGTGTAAATTGCAAATTGTATTTTATGTACAGCCCTCTCCGAGATTTTAAGGTAATCTTCACTTATTAAATTTAAATTATTTTTTTTTTATTCAGATTGCTTTAGGTTTTCGCTATTTCCTTAAAATAAATAGCGTGGCGCCCCTTAATTTATTTCAATTTTTTTTAATCACTAGTCATTTAAGAACCCGCCCGTCTCCACTGAGCTACCACCTTTTTTGTTACGATTGTTTTATTTATTTTTAACCAATTAATATTTTTTTTTTAACGTAACAGTGTGTGTGTGTGTGTGTGTGTGCGTGTGTGCGTGTGTGCGTGTGTGAATAGACTAGCTCAAAAACTATAAACCGTTCGAACCTGAAATTGGGTATTTTGTGTTATTTATATGCCCGCGATGTGACAGCCAAAATTTCATCAAAATTGGTCAAACTGAAGGAATACTTCATTAAAAAAAAATTGTCTCATTTTCACGTTATTTTTTAATTTTTTATTTTCTATGATTTTTTGATGATTTCTATGAAATAGGAAATGTCAATGAAAACCATAGGTATTGCTCTTTTGTATCTAGATAGTGCTCTGGAAATATCCACGGCTTTGTATCCTTATCTTAGTAACTCATTTTTTATATCACTTAGAGGGGTGGTATGGTGCAGATTATTTACCAATATTCGTCTATTTTTATCTTCGGGGACTTAGTAGGTGTGGAAATCAGCTCCTTCATTCCGAAGGTCACTAACCAGTTATGGATGTACTGGTACATACAGTTATTCCTTTCATAGTTGTCCTTAAGGAAAATGAGTTTTGGGATGAATGATGCTCTAAGAAAGAGTCTAATGCTTGGTAGTATTTATACGGATAGGGGTAGTTCATCATGATTCGGTGTTTATGTACTATTATTAGGTTGGTTAATATAGTCGACGTTTCTAAGGTTTTCGAAAGAATTACTCACTAGTATGGCGGGGATCTCATTTCCTGTTTCTGTTCGTTTAACCTTTCCGCTGGATCGTTTCTTTTTTTCCCGTTACTAAGGACTAGGTGCCGGTTATTTCTTCGTTATAATTGGCTTCTTTAAAGTGTTAGTATATGTATATAAATTTCCCCACTTTCCTCTGCACTGGGCGTCTCCTACTGTTTCTTACCACTTTAGCACCCAAACCACTTAACCAAAAAGATGTAGACTATTGTCAGGTTTTCATTTTAATCATTTAGAGGTATGGATATACTTTTTAGCATAGCAAACAACTTAAGTTACCTCTCTGCTGAATTGCGACCCTTGGTTACCTTGCGTAAATCTTTTTTAGACATAAAACCCTTCCAACTTTACCTTCGATGCCTTTTTTCTTTATGTGCCTTCTTAATTCTTTGCACTGATTTATTTTCTTTCCAAAAATATCATCCCCTGTGATCTTGGCAAATAGCAAGAGTACATTCGAGCTTTTACCATCCCTTCAGTTAGTAGACCTTATGTCGGATTATGAGCGAAATATAAATATTATTTACATAATTATGGCCCAAATGCTCATTAATGTCCGCACCAAAGTATACGGTTTGAAATTAAATATGTCATATTTCTACAAAAATAAAATAAAATGTTAATTAAAATTTCTAAATATTGGGGAAAAAAATAAAAACGATGGAATTTATTTTATTATCAGTCTATGCAGGAAATTTTGAAGTTCGTAAATATTTTTTAACGTAGAGATCAAAAGGACAAATAGTATTTATGCTATATATTTAAACTAGCTAGGATGCCCGGTATTTGTGTGGTAGTTTTAATAACAGAAACTTTTAAATTAAAGGAAATATAGAACTAAGTTAGCACCTTCTTGAAACTTCGGTTTTAACTTGGTATCAATATCAAGATCCGAGATCTGCAAAGTCTGCTCAAATAAGGAACCCTATATACTTTACAGGGGGTTCAACATGGTAAATGAACAATTAATTTTGCTGCAACATTGTCGAGTTATGCATCGTTTTTGATGGTTTCTGTGATTCTGAATCCTATAAGCCCATTCCATGCAGTCAGCAGATAAGTTATTAGATTATAGTTAAAAAAGCTGATATCTCAGTTAAAAAAATTATATTTCGAGTGATAAATGGTTGAAACTGCAGATGGAATCCACATTGTGCGCTTTATTTGATATCCCTTACAGAGAAATAATATTCCTATGTGTTCAGAATAGCAATGACATAGACAATGACTACCCAGTTCTGAGAAGACGTGTTTCTTAAAACGAATTTCAACTAGAGATGAATTTATCGGCCTTGTCAATAACTCATGGTATAGTTTTGATTTAGGTAAAAGATAGTACGAACACGGAAAATTAATTGCTTATTGTTAATGGTTGGTTATCATTATTACACCAGGTATAAATAAAAACAATGGACGATATGAAAATCTCATTTTATATACTGCATTCAAATGAATGAATGAATGTTTTTATTAGTTATTCTTCTTCTTCTTTTTTTATATTTACAAATACAAAATGAAAATGAAAGAAAACATCTACAGTAATGGACATATGTCCGTCTAACGTAATATTTGACTATTATAAGGCATAAAATGATATTATATTCCATTAACTTCAGCGCCGACTACTGTGATGGTCCTATTAGATCCAGAAGTATAGAAACTACCGAAGATTCATGGAAACATTTTTTTTTTTTTTGAGCTTTCTTGCATTTCAACCTCCCTTCAGATATCTCCCGTAATTTGAGCGGACTCTTCATATCTCGAATCTTACTACTATTACAAAGTGAAAATCAAAATTTCATGAAGGCACAATTTTTTCACCATATTTCTTTTTATCTCAAACTATGAGGGTTGATAAAATCTTATTGAAAAAATGCTTCAATTGGAGTTAGCCGTTTTGTCAACTGGAATGCAATAATTAGTAATCAAACTAACTTCTTTTTCATAACTACAATAAGAACACTTCAAACTTTTATTTTCGATTTATATTCATTCAATTTATCTCTTTCTTTTTTTTTATTCACTCACTGTACGACTAAGAAAAGTTAACTCATATTGCATTAAATTTACTTAAGTATATATTATATATTGATTAAATGTAATTTGTTGATCAATTAGCCTTTTTATTACAAAATTAATTGTTTAAGGAATCCAGTTGGTTTTCTAATAGATTGCAGAGATGTAAAATCATTATTTTATTTGAAAGCATAGGAGGAACTAATTATTTTAGCTTAATTTTGAGTTATTTAAAAAGAACAGCTGAAAAAATATATAACCATTACAAACTGAACGATTGAACAATAAACATTGAGTGAAACTTGCCCAAGTGGTTCCTGGTAGTCTGGAGCTCGAACTAAATTTCTCATTCTTAACCTATCATCGTCATAAAAAGATAGGCTAATTACATAGTGCGAGAGGCTTAAAATGCCGGTCCTTTTCTCTTCAAATTTACACGCTAATGATAAAAACGGAAACCTCCTTCTCTTATTATTTTTTTCAGGTTTGGTGATTAATATAATTGAATAAATAAAACGTAATGAGACCTTCTTCTCCATTAGGGGTTATATGGCTAAACGACGAAATAACTTTTTTCATCGTACGTGGAATCGTTTTTGAGACTTATCGGCACGCACATTGTACACTTTGCTTTATAATAGATATATTGATTAAGAGCTAGGTTAATTGCTTTTTTGTAAATTTAACTAAAAAATTCGAGAATTCAGTGCGTAGTTTGGATTTTTATTTGAACAATCTATACGAATACAAATTTTTTTTTCTGCGATATAACACAAACATAATGTATGCTTCATATAAAAAATGATTATTGCTGTGGAGGTACATAATGTTTCCACTTATCCTTCCGAATTTCGTGTACCTAGTTATCCTAGTTGTAATTCAATTTCGTGGTTTTATTGTACCAGGTAGAACAATTTATGCTCATCCTTCCTTGTTTTCTGCATAACAAATGAATGTTTATTCTGCCAGTACAACCCGTATAAAGTTTATTTAGGAGTTGAGAATTTGTTACTAAACAAAGCCCCGGAAACTGTTTCTAACTTACATATGAAAGTTTATAGTTGCCTAGCGATCAAGGGCATGTCCTAGTTGTTATAATTTTGTATTCAAATCAGCTTAAAGAGGAATTGAACTATTTTCTTTCCGAGTATTGAATGTGTCTCTGTTGTTTTTTTTGTTGTTTTTTTCTTCTAGGTGATGTATGAGAAAACTAGCTTAAAGACATCGTGACTTTCATAAATGGGTATAATTTACATGAAGAGTTGAAAAGCTACGAGGAGTTGAGGAGCTACGAGAATAAACAAATCTTAATTTTTATAAGATGTCGTTTTGTTCTAGGTAATTTTTAATATTTAAACCTTTTCCAGGTTTCAATACCCCATTTGGTATATGTAGGAATCAAAATATTATACCAGTTTATGGAAAATTTCTAATTTATATCTACTGCCCTAAAATTTATATTATTAGTAAACAATGGAACGTAATAGCTTCATGAATTTGATTACATTTAATTCTTCATGATATTCATCGTCTTCTTCTTTAACTTAATAAATATCAATCTAATCTTACGCCAGATATGTGTGTTTGTTAGAGGAATTGTTCCTGGTTTTACAATTATTAATCATTTTTAATTAATTATACTAATAGATAGGAAAATTTTGGATTTATTCTCACTCACTATGTACATAGATTCTATAACAAATAGCACATGCAAATTAGTGCTCTTAATTACTTTATACTTTTTTTAAAAAATATTTCCGCGGCGAAATCGATCCGCAAGAACTAAGTGAAGCATCAGATATCTTTTCTCCAGTCTCCGCTGGTACCTGATTATTCAAAGGTACTTTTTATGGCCAGTTTACGTCTTTTCGTTCGTCTCGTCTTTAGAACCGAAAATAAGTTTTTCGTCTTTAGATTGACTATTTTTACTTTGCTGTTACGCTTTTCGTTTCTTGTTTGTATATTCTAGTCCCTTTAATCAATTTTTGAGAGATTAACTCTTTTATTCTCCAAAATCACAAACTGGAATTGCCACCTTCGTTAATCTCTATATATTATAAAGCAAAGTGTACAATGTGCGTGCCGAAAAGGCTCAAAAACGGCTCCACGCACGATTAAGTAAATTATGTCGTCGTGTAGCCATATAACCCCTAACGAAGAAGAAGGTTTCTGTTTTTCCCTTAAAGGTGTGAAATTGAAAAGAAAAGGACTGGAATTTTAAGCCTCTCGCACCATGTAATTAGCCTATTTGAGATTGATATACGAGTTTATGAATGAAAAATTTAGTTCGAGCTCCAGGCTACCAGGAAGCGCTAGGGTGCGTTTCACTCAATGTTTATTGTTCATTCATCCAGTTCAGTTTGTAAAGGTTATATATTTTTTAAGCTGTCCTTTTTAAATTACTAAAAAATTAAGTGATAATAATTAGTTTATCCTTTTTTTTTTTAAATAAAATAATGATTCTACAATTCTGCAATCTATAAGAAAACAGACTGGATTCCTTAAAAAATTAATTATTTCAAAAGAAGGCTAATTGTTCAACACATTGCATTTAATCAATATATAATATATACTTAAGTAAATTTAATGCAATATAAGCGAACATTTCTTAATAGTACAGTGAGTGAATATTAACAGACATAAAAAAGAAGAGATAAATTGACTGAATACAAATCGAAATAAAAAGTTTGAAGTGTTCTTATCGTATGTAATTGTGAAAAAGAAGTTGGTTTTCACTTTGTAATAGTAGTAAGATTCGAGCTCTGCAGAGTCCGCTCAAATTACGGGGGGATATCTTAAGTGAGGTTGAAATGGAAGAAAAGTCTTAAAAAAAAGTTTCTATGAATCTTCGGTAGTTTCTATCCTTCTGGATCTAATAGTCACAGTATCGGTATAGATCACAGTAGTCGGCGCTTAAGTTGTACTCGAAATATAATATTTTTAACTGAGATATCATATTTTTCAACTATAATCTAATAACTTATTATCTCCTGACTGCTTGGAATGGGCTTATACGATTCAGAAATTCATTGTTGTTTGAAATTCATTGATTGAAATTCATTTGTTCATTAACCAATTTCAACCGCCAATAAAGTATATAGGGTTACTTATTTGGGCGGACTCTGCAGTTTTCGAATCTTAATATTGATACCAAGGTTAAAACCGAAGTTTCAAGAAGTTGCTAATTTTGTTATATATTTCCTTTGATTTTAAAGTTTTGCTGTTATTAAAACTACCACACAACTACCGGAGAGAAGCCGGGCACCCTAGCTAGTATAGAATAAAGAGATAGTGGACATAGATGGTTTAATTAATAATGCGGAAATGTTTAAGAAGAAAATTAAATTTATTTGTTAGATTTTATAAAGATTTATCCGTTATATGTTTGATTTATATGTTGTATATTATTCAGCGGAGGTAATCAATACCATATCCATTTTTATTGGATTAATTTTCTACTACTAATTTAAATAACATGATAAATACTTATGACAAAGCAGTCTCTACCATTAACAAAAACAAATTTTATTCAGTATTTATCATATTTAAATCAATAATGTTAAAATGAATTCAATAAAAAATGGACATGGCGTTGTTTACATCCGATGTAGAAGAAAATCTGAAGAAAATCTCGATTTCTGATATCTTACGAAATATCTGAAGCAATCAGGTTCTTCATTTATCCTTCATTAGTCGCAATTAAACGCTAACTGGGAGGCGAGGGCATGAAGCATTTAATAGGGGATTGGACTGGGCGTTAAGTAGAGGCCTTTGATTGTGCTAGTGTTTAATGATTGATGAGTTGCCTGCAAACTATTGTCCCAGCTCTGCGGTTTGTGATAACATCATTCTATTGCTTTAGTATCATCGTGACCAAACAATCAAACAACACTGTTAATGAATTATTCACAATTCGCTTTCGATGTTTAACTATTGAAAAGGAAAATGTGATGTTTTAGCTTCATAGAAATACCTCTCATATGCTTAACATTAAAATGTACTCTTTTAATCATTTCACCATAGTCATATTATTTACAAAATATTATAAAAACCCACTCGAACGCCCATTCCACCGTTCATCTAACGCATTTGTCGACAACTATAAACATATTGATAAAGTCATAAATAAATGGCATGGTTCAATCAAATTGGTCATATCCTGAATTAACCAAAATTAAACAATTAATTATAAGTTAATTAATAACTGCTTTCCAAGTAACTGGAAGGCAGCAACACTCGACAGAGAAAACTGGCGGTCGATGCTGGAGCTGGTCAATACTCGTCTTCAAGGGTCGTAGTCCCAAATAATCATAATAATTATAATAAGCAATTAATTAAACTCTTTCTCTTGGTTATCTCAATTTCCCAGTATAAATGTTACATGAAAGTAGTTTGTTTAAAACAAAGTTTATTATTCCTTGCACTAGTGTTGTTATAAGGAAAGTGTTCAAATTTCCTTTTTCCTCGAATCCATCTCATATCTTCCTGACCCTTATTTATAAAGTTTTCTTAGCGCTACGCAGAACTTTTTGCCTCATGATTCATTGCATTACAAACGTGGACTTGAAGATTGGCATATATTTGTCATATGTGTTGCTCTATAATTATATATTAATTATGGTTGATGGAAGATCAATAAGTCCCACATAGTTTCTTTAACAGCGCATATATTTCAGCAATCCATCTTCAATGCTAAAAGTTGGTAATTATTCGTTACATTTCATATGTTATTCATCTACACATTGCTAGAGCTAACTAAACATCGTCCTGCAATTAATAAGACATATTTACATACTTATTATTTCTGAATTTAATATATTTCTCTATTTTAAATCAACTAAATGTTTATAATACGCATTTTTTATAATAAGTATTGTCTCGTGGTATCATTATCTAACCGTTTATCTAGTAATTAGAAAAAATAAACAGTTATTTTTTTTTATAAAGGCGTACTAACTAATATTCTATCGTATTCAATGTACCTTTGTTTAATTGTCTGTTTAATTAACGTGTATGATGCCACCAAGGCTAATCGGACGATGCTACAGCTGGAGTCCTAAATTTTGCCTATCCGGTTGTAATTATTATATTTTTAATATGCCGCTTTATTATTTTTGGTAGGCACTTGGGAGTTTGATTGGACTTATTCAACCCACCCTGCTACACTGAACACCTGGTGTAACCTATGTTTCTTGTCAATACCTTCTTCAACTGTGTTTCTATCATAATAAGTGGTGTCTTTTCAATTTTTTTTTTTTTATTTTATTGACTGTTTTGATTTTTATTTATAATATAATAACGATTTAAGAATCGCCCCCTTCGAAAGAAGATGTCGTTAAATATTATCAAAAAATTAGAACTATACCATCCAGTGATGGGAATGAGGATGCTACGTCAATTGAATTCAGTGAAAACTAAACAAAACAGACCTCATAATTAGATAACATTTATATGGCGACATAAATAGATAATATATTATGGCAAAGATAAGGAGCAGATTCATTAAGGATTTTCAACTTTTCAATATAATAAGAGTTTTTCTGTTAAGAGGCATACCAATGGTACCACGGGGATGACGCTCTCCCGGGCGTCATCGTTGGGTGGTGCCAGGACCCCTAGGGGTGCCTGGTACGGACGTGGTTTCTGAGACCACCAAACGCCGACCTGTACAGGTCATGAGTGTTTGTTGGGGTCAGGCTGGTTAGCAGGTTCTGTCCCCTTCCTCTCTCTTCCCGCCTTTCATGTGCGGAGGTGGTCGGTGTAGGTCATTGGCTAGGTACGATCACCTTCGAGGCGCATGAATGGGTTAATGGGGTTCCCTCTGTTAAGAGGCATAAAACCATCAAGCCTTCAACGACTATTATATAATTTTTTATTGTTTTCAATTTTCATAATACAAACACGAAGCTAGCCGTTATCAGTGTGTATTGCATTAGGTTATGAACATCATGGCAGATACACATCCGTCAAGATGTACGTGTACCGTATTCCTTTTTTCTTTTTTTCGACTTCCTATCAAGTTCCTGAGAACCTGGATCAGATGAGCTAACATGCCTTTTTTGTCGCATATGATATGGCGTTGACGTCATTATGTTTAATTAATTAAGAAATATTTTAGTATATATGTATTTATACATCAGTGTTTAGCTCAGTAGCAAAATACTGAACAGCTAGCCCAGTCAAGGCAAGAAGATCCATTTTTATTCAATGGACCGGTCACGGGTCAGGGGCACATGATCTCTATAAATTGGGTATTCTTTATTAAATGATTAAGATAAAAATCTGGTGATTTGGGTCAAATCTCCTCCTTTCACCAACCTAACCTGGTGATTGTAATATTCCAGGCTTTATTAATATTAACATATGGACATCATATTAACATACTTATATCAATGCTTATGGACTCTTTTTTCTGTTGAGAAGTTACACATAATACAAAGGTAGGCATTTATGTTTCATGCATCTGGCGTAGTGATTCTAATGTAATATAGATTTCTAAGAGTTCGAGAGGCACTCCATTTAAATAACCATTTGGAATTAGCCATTAAATGTGAAAACTTTGAAAGGGGATTCGGCAGCTGTATAGGCCTCGGGGGACCTTTGGAAGCAGCCGAGCAGGCAGAAGATCTTCCCAAATCAGATCCAAACCTCCCTCAACAGACGCAACTTAAACTAAGCAGCCATTAATTAGAAATGTATTATTCCTGATTAGATCCCGCATACTATATTTTAAGAAAGATAACCCGACCTTAATGACGTTGAATTTCAATATTTTCATTATCAGTTTTAGTTTTCTTTTAGTAAAGATCATGGTGTATAACAATTTTAAGTCCACCATCAAAGTCTGTATTCATCATTACTACATCATTAGTGGACGAATGGAGAAGGAGAAAAATTTTATAGTTTTATTTTTAAAAGAAAAGATTGGCTAAGACCGGGACTTGATACCGGGTTTCCATATATCCGTTGCGGTATGGAAATTACACAATCGCTGGCCGTTGTCTCAGCCTTGTCAATCTATTGAATATATAAATAAAATATTTAAAATTAATAAAGGATCAATTTTAATGGAATACAAACAATGAAGAATGTTTATTAAGTGACGAAAGACTAATCCCTTCGGTATCATTTTTAATAACTTACAAATGAGATTCCCGTAACAATTTAGCATTAATGGTCATTTCCGCCTCCTCTGCCTCTCTTTTTCGGCTACGGTGGTTTTTTACGGGGGGATCAATGCCATAGCTTAACGGCCTACAGATCCGGGGCTCGAACTCGTAAATTTTAAGATATTACAGCAGGTGGTAGCTTGGGCAACGCGTAATGCAAACTTCCTAATATTTTTTCATAAGTAGTTTTAATGACCGTTATAAATAAATTTTCTTTTCTGTCTCTAATAATCTCTAATAATCTAATAATCTCTTTTCTGTCTCCTCTAGGGTCAAGAGACTTTTCAAGGACACACATTCAGCCTCCGTATTTGGTTACTCTCAATAAAGTAATTATTCTCAATGAAAAGGGGGCAAAATGGAAGTTCAGCTTGATTGCGGTGAATTTGCTCTTTGCAGGTCGTTCAACAAAGTATTGAATCAAATAATATAACATACGTGCTACTTTAGGTTGAATAAAAATAAGGGTCTGGCCACACATGTCCGCACCGGATCCGCACCGTAGCAATAATACAGGTTATGTTCAGAATATTTTTAATTTAACTTACATATTACCTTTAGTTATGCCTAAAATGGCCTGTGTCTGACATGTGTGGCTTGCACTTTAGGCATAACTAAAGGTAATATGTAAGTTAAATTAAAAATATTCTGAACATAACCTGTATTATTGCTACGGTGCGGATCCGGTGCGGACATGTGTGGCCAGACCTTAAGCATGAGTCCATCACCCTGTTCGACAGCAAAAATTAGGAAGAGATAAAAATCAATGTAATTTTATACTGAGGATAAGAAAAAACATATCTAAGCTAGAATTTCAATCGCTTAAATTAAAATCATCTCCCCCAGATATGCAGGATCATATTGCGAAAATCGTGAGTAAATCTGCCGAAAGTTTTTTGTGGTTAGAAGTTAAAAATGAAAAATGGACTCTCATTTTATATAACGGTATATATTGTTCTAGAAGTATATATATTCCACAAAAGGAGGAGGTTATTGGACCAAATCGGGAGTATCAAAGACCAATCGCCATCTTCACAGGTGACCATGAAGTCTTCGCCTATATTTCAGGTACCAGGTGCCCCTGTCGACCGTATATCAAGTTGAGCTGTCTCCAGCTTGAAACAACTGTTATTATTCCGTCGGGATATCTTTTGTCTTACCTTCAAGCCTTGTATCCGAATCACGTATCTTACTCTGCTTGGTATTCGACTCCCATTTTACGGTAGCATCAGATAAATTAAAAAACCAAAGTCTAATTAATTGTTATTTCGATTTGTCGAGTCATCCAAAATTTATTAAAATATAGTTTTTAAAATGCTAGAATCTAAGTGAGAAATAAACTAATTGCTAGATTATAATTAGAAAATAAAAACCCATGCATTAAATCTTCAAGATTGTTTACCAGAGTTGACCTTTATTAATTTAATGCATATTTAAAAAAAATCATTTTATCTGAAACTCCAAAAGAAATATGAAAGTATATAGGTATACTTTAATATTTCTTTTTATACTTGATGTGAATGCTTAGAAGTTCTGAGTATGCATAAAAGATAAATATTAAATGAATATAGATGGTTGTACGAGCTCAAGCAGCTTCTAATTTAGTTTCGTGTTGCTAGAAATTACCTAAACAAAAAAGTATTGAAAAATTGATTAAATATAGATATTAGATATACTGATTTTTTTTCAATGCGGACTATTATTAAACTGTATTAAAACAAATAGATAAACAAATGCATTGATTTTTGTTATCTCTGCCCTTCAGGGTTATCAGCAACATCTATTTTTTATATTCTTTTGTAATATTCCTCTAGTTTTAAATTGTCTAACATTGTTGGTGGTTTCTTGGATTTTCCACCAAATTATTTGCCAGAGTAATAGTTTCTCTAAGTTTTTTTTTAAATCCCGCATTATTTTCTTCTGTTATAATATTCGTTCTAAATTGCATATTTCGCATTTATAAGGTTTGAGACCTTTCAACTAATGATGCGTGTGCGGATGAGAAATCAAAGCGTCCAATTTTTGGAATAGGACAGTTTCCTTTCTTCGGATTTAGGCGCTCTGTTTTTTATTCCTCTTTATCTCCTTTAATATCGGTTCTTGTGGATCCCACGAAGAAGGCCCCCAAGAAGGCCTGCCTTTTTTGATAAATTACAAGTTATATTTTATCAACATAAAATCTTTCAGGGGATTGTCCTAACTCGTCGGTCCCTGGTATTTTCTCCTAATTAGCCTCCCGATCTGCTATCACATTTCCAATTTTTTTTGGAAAAAGGTTTGGCTTTTAGGAACCACCAAATGTTCCGTATATCTATTATGTTATATTCAATGACTAACAGTGCACTTAATTCACAGTTAACAGTGCCTTCAAGTGTCCATGATTTCTTCAGTGGAATGGAGCAAGCTTATGGCAGTTTATATGATAGATTTAGTATATATTGTATGATTACGATACGATTTTGTAATATTCTTTTAGTTTTAAATTTTCTAACATTGTTAGTGGTCTCTTGATTCTTTAAGTTCGGATGCGTCAGTGTATAAAACGTTATTAATAATAACGTAAAAAATATGCATTGTATTTCTCCAGAGTTTACAAAAATAATTGTTGTGCTTCAGCAGGAGTTGTTGGGCTGCTAAAATTGGGTCTAAATATGGGACAGCATGTATGAATTGCCGTTTCGGGCAATGGAACTCTTGCAAAATATTAATGTTGGCTTTCCTCAAATCCTGAGGCAGCCTAGAAAACTATTGACAAAATTGTCTCCCCTTTCATTGAACAGCATTTTTCTAAAATGCATTCCTTGGGCTTATTTTGAGTTTTAATCGGTACACAACTGATAGGAATAACTCTTTAAGTTTAACGGAGGTTTGCCAACTTCTACGCTACGGGTATCTGCTGGAACAACCAGTGTGTGTCTGATGCAGTGCAGATTCGTAGGGCACAGTTGTTTACAACATCAAGATATTATATATGATGTAAATGAATAAAATCAGCATTACCAGCAGAATACAACTTGGAACAGTATTTTTTTTTTTTTTTTTTTTTTTGATTAAAGGTTATCTGAACACTCAATTTGCCTTAATTGGAACAAGAATTAGGAGTTCATTTTCAAACATCCTCTTTGCTTGCTGGTACACCAGACTCATTAAGGTTTACATCATTAAGGAAATCAAGAGGTTTTCCCATTCCCAAGAAGACGTAATTACTTAGGATTACTGTAAGTCCCGGTGTTGCAATCAATTTCATTACCAGGGCATGATGAAAAATGAATCTTTAGAGAGTTCTTCGCCGTGGTAATCGCCTTAGTATTGGGGCCTACAGTAACCCGATGCTGGAGAGCCACTCCAGACAATATCCCGGAACCTCTTCCAAAGTATCAATAAGGTAATGTTGACAGTGAAGAGAAGATTGGTTTCAGTTCAATCGATGGGACATGTTCGTGACCGCGATGCGCCACCTATCCCAGCTGAACATGTTTCTCCAACTGCTATCAAACTTGTATGCAACCCCCTCCCTCCTTAGCTCCCCGTTCAGGATCATATATTGATATCAACCTGACGAAAGACGTTTGTAATAATTTATTACCTGCCTATTGTCTTGCCGAGCTCTGTTTATTATTCTATTGCCGATTGTTCGCTTGTCCTCCACAATGAATTATTTACAATCACCGTATAGTTGACAAATATCGGTCATGTCTTTCTGAAACAAAGTAGACTTTTTTAAAAGTAGGTAAATTCTTATTCAATATTCCTCCTTTACAAGAGTTGTGGTTTTAATAATTCTCTCAGGTAATGTGTTAATGGATTTTAAAATGAGTATGTTATCGATATATATCTCGAGGCGCATATGTTTCGAGACTCGATTCCCCAACGCCTGCAGGAGGATCGCCCTAGTGGTTTGACATAGTAGAGGAATATAGTAGAGGAAGACCCCGCCATTGGTGGCTGGACCAAATGGAGGATGTTATAAAGAGGATTGGCAGAAGAAGATGCTTGCCCGGCATAGAAGAGAGTGGAGAAAGATTCATAGAGCCATGGTCATTGCAGGACTGCACTGCTAAAAAATAAAATGGGTAATATATACATTTAATAAATTTTGTACATATCACATCATAAAAAATCCAATCTAAGGACCTCAACGTGCTTTTTTCATTTTATTTCAATTTAGTGCACGTTTCAGGGACTCCACAACTTACTCAGAACATCCCTGAATCATTTTCAAATGATCAAATAAATTGTATGGTGTAATTGTGAATCCAATTTATTTTCATTTTAAGTAATATTAGTCCTTTTATTTATAACGTATGGTGGTGCTTGTCAGATAATCTTTCTCTTCTCCGTAAATACACACACACACACACACACACACACACACACACACACACACACACACACACACACACACACACACACACACATATATACATATATACATACTTTTTTATTGTCATGATGTTGAAACTTAAACACGTGAAATGAACTTTCTAGTATGTTCGATTTCTGACTAAGTATAAGTAGGAAGCTAGGTAAATTGAAGCATACGATTACTTTTTCTTACGCTATTGTTACAAGTAGTTACTTTTCGTAACGTTGTTAATAATTTGAGTTTTATAGTTTGTATGACATTGTGAATTATTATTTTCTTACAATAAAAATTCTCTAAACCCAAAATAGTGTTAAGAAACAAAGATTTTGTTAAATCCAGCTATTTCCTTTTTCGTTTTTTAAATTTTTATAAGTTGAATATATGAAGAGTCCACGGAAGAAAGGGGGGATGTCATTTGGAGTGCTTTCCGAGAAAATCCAGTTTTTAGGTTTGGATCTTTAATTTCTTCAGTATCTTTTATCATTTTTCTTCAATTTTTTTATATGGCCTTTTCCTTTTTGTTTTGCGTGTCAAAATAATAAATTTGCCCGAAACAGATAATAAATTTGCCAGAAAAACGCTCTAAAAAAAATATTTTAGTAAAAAAAAAAAATTTAACTATAAAAGCAAGTGGGATAGTCCTAGACGCTCCCCCTTTCTTCCCTGCTTTATTGATGAAATGGTGATATCAATACACAATCCATATAACTTCTAACATGACTCTCCCCATTCTAGGTTTTTCCGCGTGGACATTCCCCCTTTCTTCCGAGTACTTGGTTCTTTCCATACCTTGTAACAAACCGACTGTCATTTTTTCTGACTATTTCTTTTCACCAACATATTCTACTGTACTAGACAATTATGTATATATAACTAAAATTCGGAAAAAAAATTGACTCTCCCCCTTTCTTCCGTGTACTCTTCATATAATGTCTGCCTTCTGTATAGAACGGTATCGTGATTACCTCATGTAGACTAAATATAGTATACAGAATAGTATTTTTCACGGCATCTTGATTCTTTGAAAAGGAATTCGGATTGAAAAGCGTGGATGGGATGCTTAGTTGGTTTTTCTGGAGTCATCTGATTTTCAACAATACGTTATTCGTTATATGCAGTTTTTATTTTCAATGATCGTATCCTTCATTCATAATCTATATTATATCATGATCTGTTATTTCATTATGATTTGATTTGTTTTTTATTATTGTTTGTCCACCAGTTTTTGGAATATTGAGGTACAGGAAAAGGAGTGGTTTTGTTTTAACTTCCATCGGAAGGTATTAGACTTGGAACATGGGAGATTAGAACTGCTCTCATTGGCAAACATTCTGATTGGAAGAAAAGGCTATGGAGAGGAGCATGGTTGTGGGGGGGGGGGGGGGAGTTGCTTTGTGTTCAAAGGGTTATTGTGGTCGAAAACAATCGAAGCGAGGCTCCTATGTTTGGGATCGCTTCCTAAGATTGTCTGGTCTTTACTCATCACTGGCTGTTTAATTGGGACCTGATTCTGTTTTTATTGTTTTAACTTGTTCGACTAACATCAAAGTAAATAAATAATCCCAGCTCTTTTTTAGTTAGCGTAATTGACACATCTGTTTAAACTATTAAGTTTAAGTTAATATTCTCGTGGGATAGGATCAATTAGGTTAATTTAATTAATTAACTTCAAACGTCAGCATCAACAAATATAAAGCTATGTTTTTACAAAAAAAAAATAAAATAAAATAAAATGAAATATCAACCATTTTGATTTATGGAAGGCCTTGGATACATCGTTTGGAAGAACCTATTCCTTACCGCTACCTATGAACGCTAGGTAATTTGGCCGAAACGTTTGTTTCTTATTGTTTATTTCGTTTTTAAGAAGATTAATAAATTACTTATAAATACACAATAACTTACTGAACTTTTATGGTGTAAACAAGTACTTGTTGAATTGTTCTAGAGTAAACGAGTGCTTATTGCACTGTTGTTTAGTAAAAGAGTTCTTATTGAATTGTTACGACGACATATACTTATATTTTCCATAGTATTTTATAAATACAATATTGTCGTTCAATTTAATCCGTAGCAATGTTTATTTTAAAAATCTGGTGCGATGCGCGCAACACACAACTTTTTTTTAAATTATATTTCTTAAAGTCACAGATTTTTCCACATTCATTTAATTATTTTTGTTTTCAATTGGTCTTTAAAGTACACTAATTTTTTTTATTATTAAATATAAGTGTTTACTTGTGATGATTCGGCAATGCAAGCATAATACTCCAAGTTGTCTGATTTTATAATTCTCTATGTATTTGTTGAAAACGTAAAATAATTTCCATTAAATGAACAGAACATCTTTAATTATAAAAAATGGTCTGTCATTAAAGGCGTACTGCGCATGAGTAGGCTCAACGTGTTTTATGAGTTGACAGAATATTTTTCTTTTTTTGTTTTATATATGTTTAATTGATTTTTACATATTTCATATTTAGCCATTTCTTATTTTTAGGCGAAGAGAGAGACAGATAATTTTTCCATGTAAACAAAAACCAAGGTACTTTATAGGAAAACGAAAAAGGCCCCCTTCCAGTCTCTTAATCCGGCGGATATTCTAATTCTAATCTGACCTTAGCTTTACCTCCTCTCTGCTCATAAATATTGGTCCACAAAATATATTCATTTTCTTTGTTTTTAATAAAGGATCGGCATTATCAGATGATGGATAGTTCGAAGCCAGGTTTGATCTTGTTATCCCGAAAGTTATAAATGTTTTGTATTCAATACTAGTATCAATATCTTTTTGTTTTTTGGTAGGTAGATTTTAGAGCTAAAAATGAAATTTGTAGATTGTAAAGTTATGCTTCTGGTCATTTCTGGGCAACGAATGCAACGAAAATATTTTTTATGATAATGTGTAATTATCGTAGATTATGTTTCATGAAAAAATTTCTGCAGATAGCTGCGAATGGGAGACTTATACTTTTTTATTTCAAAAATGGCAATTTCATTTATTAATAAAAAAAATTAAATTTTGTTATATTTTCATTTTTTTATATTTTAGGATCTTCTGGAAGAATAATAATATCCCGAAGGGAATAACTTGACATATTGTTAAATTGATGAAAGCATGATGTTGTTTAGGGGCGAAAAACAGCTATGGTCATCAACGCCCGTAAATGGAAAATATTGTAATGGCCTAGATAGGGTGAAATATAAATTATCCATTTTGAGGCATGAAGTAAGATGGAATGTTTATTCAAGTAAAGAAAAAGTTTTTGAAAGCAGCATCAAGGAATGGCTAAGTATTGGACGATATCAATTAAAAACTTAAGATTTGGTGGATGCCCTGAAAAATCATTTGTTAGTTTAAGTGAAAGAAGCAAGAGGCGCAGAACATCAACTAGCATTAATATGAAACTATATAATGTAACTATGATAGAACGCCACTCATATGAAACTAAGGGATTCTAGTGATATCGATGCGTCCCATGTTCTGAAGGATCTAACAAAAACTCAAACATCTCGTGCCATAAAATATAGGAAAGCATTTAAAAATATCAATTCGGAAAAAAATAGAAAAACTACCTATCTGCGATGGAAGCTTTATTTATATATATTGGATATTGGAGGTTCTATCAAGTGGTCATTTCATAAATTTAGTAATTTTTTCTAAATTTACTACGAATACGGAGAAACTTTACGTAAAACTTTATCAATGGTATCCTAGGACACCAACTATTCACAAACTTTTAAGGCATGGTATTGAAGTGATAAAGGCTCTCAATACTGAAGAAGCAGTGGAAGCCCGAAATAAACATTTTATTTACTTCTGGTAAATAAATTTTCCCATTCCGGGATTATAGAGAAAATAATGCTAGAAAATTTTTATGGACAGATTGCAATTTGGATGTAATTAATAGATTAATATTGACATCACATCCAGTTATCACAGGTAGGAGAAGTTCAAGAAAAAAGGTATCAGGAGCGTTATGTACGGAAACTTTAGAAATGTTATCTCCCCCAACCGATAGTGCCGATTCCGAAAGTTCACCAAGTGACGAAGAAAGTGAATAATGATAATTAAATTTTTAAGAAAGGTTTTTGTTTTTCTGCCAGGGATATAAGTTGTGTTTCGAAGTGGTATTAAACAAAGCTCAATGCGGCCTTGGCATTAGGAAAAAAAAATGTTTTCTTAATCACCACATATTTTTATTTTTATTATATTTTACACCACTTCCATTTTTAAAAAATAATAGTAATAGATAAATTTATAATAAATATATCTATTTATAATAATTCAAGTACGTTTCATAGGTGCAATGCATATAGAGCAAATAGAGAGAAAATATTATGAACATAAATTATAAACCCATGGATAGGCACCACAGTCGGTTGAGTAACTTAAACATTTATTTTATGAAAATTTTCACCTTAGAATATTTTTTAACTGCTAAAAAATATTTCTAATGTCTATTAGAAATATAGAAGCCATTTTGAGGACTTTCGAATTAATAAAATGGAAGGAAATAGTTTTGGCTAGCTTTTCGGGTCAAATATCCCTGTGTGCGTTGATTAACTATTGCAAGCGCCTTTGTCCACTCGGCCATCCCGGCCCCCATTCGTATCAAGTAATAATACTGAAATTATTGATAATTATTATAATTTATATGAGTAAAAGGTTTCCAGACAATACTTCATCATCGTATAACAGAGATAAAACGCGAGCACTTTTGCCAGTAAATTATATAAAATATATGATGTTTTATCAACAAGACAGCCAAAATATATAATTATTTTTCAAAGACTTTTTTTTTATCCTCTTTTTCTTGCTAAATTTGTTTTTTCGTGGCACCCACGCACGTCCCACCTTTACAACGCGTGCACTCTAGTTAGAGGGCGCGAGCAATGGAGTGTTAATATTGTAAGAGCCCCAATAGGGTCAATAGAAACCATTTCCGCCACTTTCTATTGACCCCGTACATATTTGGGTGCACTCAAATGATATTATCGAATAATTACTTAGTTTATTTACTGATATATAATTTATAACAGTTTTAAATAACATAAAGAATTAGAAAAAGTTGTTTATACCTCTCTTGATATTTTCTTATAATCAAAATAACTATCATCAAATATCCCTGAACTCTTCATCTATTTAAGGAACATACAGCATTGTATCCATTTTACCCATTTCTATTTAAAAAATTTCTTCAGTCCATAGTTAGTCAAGACTAACAAGTTACGGATAATGATTCGGTGTTGCGGTCTATGTTGGGGTTCTTTTGTTGGAGAAAAAAATAAATAAAAAATAAAATAACGAGTTTTCATTATATTTTAAAATGGATGGACGGGTTTTGTTTGGCAGAACTACAATACCTGAAAAATAATTAAGATTTTTTTGCCTATACAAACATCCAGTACATAGATTCTCATAAGAAGGCTCCTATCATGATTGTAAATAATTTCTCCTGAAATGAAAGTATGTTTGGAACAGGATTTAATCATATTTAAAATTATTATTTAATAATTTAGGAAATTACTATTTCTAAAATTAAGGCAAGCATTATTTATTTTTTTTATAATTAGTGAAATATACCATTTATTTTTTAGGTATTCTTTAAAACAGTTTGGAATAGGCATATTAAAAAAATATATAAATGAGTGTTTTTGATATGTTTAGGTACTTAAACATCGGTGAAAACATTTTAGAATAGAGATGTTAATCAAAATGCCTAGCAACCATAAGCCATATGAATAATAATATAAGTTTATTAAATAAATATTCTACAATGTTGTAAATTAGTATTGTAAATAGTATTCCTATTCATAATTATACTCGTATATAAATATTTATTTATTTATCTAAGCTTTAATATTAAAATTGGAAATTTCATATTGAATGTCCTCTTACTAAGAGTAAAAGAATTCAAGTGCTATTTATCTTATTCGCTCTTATAAATTTTTTTTTTATATCCAATTAAACAGTAACTGATTTCTCATGATTTCATTTCTACCGTGTTTTTCATTACCGTTCATTCTGTTGAGAAAATTTTCCCATTTTGAGGTTTGGAAAATTTACTTGTTTCAAATTTGTTGATGTTTTATTTCCTGATACAGGAGCTGGGTAGTTCAATCCATTTCGCTAAATAAGGGCATTGTATGGTCGGCATGGAAGTGTCCCCGAGGCCTTTTGTAAAATATGACAATAGGAGTCCTACCGGTAACAAGCCTGTTACTCAGCCTTCGTTGCACGAAATAAGAGTCATGTAGAAAGAAAAGCTCATGGATGCTATGGTTTTTTTTTATTTATTTATTTTTTTTTCATTTTAGGTAAGATAAGTTTAGATGATATAAGGTACAAGACTGATTCCTTACTTACTATTATATTTATAATTTACGCAATTTGCATGCATTAAAAATATTTATGTTTTATGTATATATAATATATAGCTACAAAGGAAACTGATAAAATATCAATAAGCTGTAAAATATAAGATTTTAGTACCATGTTTATTGTACCTGAACCATCGAATTAATTCGATGTGAAATACTCTACACAAAACACAATATTTCTTACTAAACAGATAATTTTAAAATATATATGTATTTAAGAAACACATAAAATAATTAATATAAATACCGAAATAGCAGATATGTCTGACGTCTCATTGGTCTTCTTAAACGAGTTAAAGATGATCTTTAAGAGTCTTCATGAATTTCATTAATATATCCTCCACCTACAGCCGCCATTTTTTTTTTTTTTGGAAGAATATATATCAGTGTTTTTAGAAAAACCCGTTTCAAGCTTGACTTACATACTTTACATTTATTTAACTGCTATGTTTTTATTTTTATTGTGCACTTTTTTTATTACAATAAAAATAAAAGAAATCATAAGCGAAGCTTCTGAATAATGAATTCGAAAACGAATCACTATTCCTTCAAAAAATGGATCAGAATGCTATTCATTAGGATCCAAAAGGAAGAAAAAATCGTAGATATCCTCTTGTGAATATCAAATGCGATACCCCCATTTAGCTAACAAACGCTCTATGATGGATATGAAGAAATATGGTTTCCAACCGATACTCCAGAGAAATTATTACCAATCCATTTTCCGGATACGGATACTGTATGAATGGCCCAGCTCCTTCATAAAGATAGGCTCGCTACCATAATGAGCTCCCGGTTTGTCAGGTACTGGTATCTATCATTGGTGGACCATACATCAGCGAGATACCAACCCCCGCCCCCCCCTTTGACTGACTAATTCCCGATCTGATAAGACAGCCCCCTGTCAGGCGAGTTGACGTATCGCCCGAGGGTGCGTTGGATCTAGCCGTTGGTCGGCGGGCACTATCTCCGGTAATTGCCGGGTTTAGCACCTCGTGGCGGTAATTATCGCACTCCCGTAGCCACCAATTAACCAACAGGCCTAATGATGTTTGAAGGGTTGTCCCTACTACATTAAACAATTAAAATAAGTTATATATTTATTATAGAAAATAAAAATGGATTTAAATAAATTTACAACTAAAGCATGAGATGCAAGATATTGGCACATAATTTAATATATTTGATGGTCACTGTAATAATTAGTAGTTATTTGGACCTCATGGGCGAAACTTCATTGCCTTATGGAAAATATATGCTTGAGCTATTTCCCGTACAAGTAATAGATATGTAGCATAATTGCTGGTATATTTCTGATTTGAAATCAGTAAGTTAGCTAATGTAAAATGTCAGAACTGTATTTGGCCCTTTTTGAGAAAATAGCCCATTTATAAATTTAAGGCATAGAAAGTATATTTCTAGTTAAAAATAATCTATTCATGCATTTTTTTAACTCTTTAAAATCATTCAACATGTTTTACTCGTGGTAAATCAGGGAACCGTGCTGATTCAGGGAAAGAGATATTCAAATATAAACAAATTTAAAGGTACTCACATTGATGCAATAGGTATGTTAGTAGTCTGCCTAATCAAATTGTTTATATTTGACAACAGTTTGCTTCAATTAAACAATAGTTATGCCATGCTAAAATACCAGGAAGCCGCAATGAGATTCTCTTTCGTCGGGGCAAAAGGGAACCCTTCTAAGGGATAGTTGCCCTAGAGGTAACTAAAGCTTTTCATTGGTGTTGGCTGTACAACGGCCCACTTGTCCGGCTCTCTTTTCTTCATCAATGCCAACTCGTTAGCGGGTCTTTTTACCTAATGTCCTCTATAGTACTTCATGCTCCCTTTGCAGGTCTAGCATGGGGGAGGGGACCTTGTTGAAGTAGGAAAACTCCTCAACAACATCAGTACGTGGTGGTATAGAAGCTTCAGGACCGGGGGTTCCACCAACCTCGTCTAACAAGAGTAATACCAATTGAAATATAAACTCCTGGACAAAATTAGCGCATCACTTTGTATTTCATATTTATTTGTTTACTTATTCATTGGAATTAAATGAAATCGCTCTAATCAACAATTATTTGTTGCTATTGTTGTTTGTGTTAGTTATTATACCTACTTAATCCTTATCTTCATGTTTGTAAGGTAAAAGAAGAAATTACCTCAATAGTATTACTAAGTATTTATTCTGACAGAGTCTTTCGAGGTTGGGGCTTACTATCATTTTTCATTTACCATTGTCTTTTCAAGTTTTTATTACGTTTATGGAAATTTTAATATGAATAGATCTGAAGAAATTGCAGTTAGAGTATTGACACTGTTGGATGAAGGCTTATCCCAAAGGCAAGTGGCATTATGCTTGGGAATAAACCAATCGTCGTTTAGTCGCATATTCCATCGATTCAGGGAGACTGGGAGCAACTATAGGAGACCTGGACAAGGTCGGCCAAAGGTTACTTCAGATAGAGATGACCATTTCATAACGCTCACGGCCTTAAGGCAGAGATTACAAACAAGTCTTCAAATTAAAAATGAAATTCATTCTTCCAGAAATGTAATGATTTCAAGTCAAACAATAAGGAGACGCCTCAGTGAAGCGAATCTGACCTCCAGACGCCCTGCCACTGGCCCATTGCTCACCAGACAGCATCGAGTAGCCAGACTTCAGTTTTCACAACAAAAAACTGAAGTTGGCAAATTGGCCAATCGATGATTGGGGAGCGGTTTTGTTCAGTCGAGCGATTTTGTCAGAGGCGAGGATTGCTTTACATTCTCCAGATGGTCGAATGAGAGTGCTAAGACGCCCAGGAGAACGCTTTGCTGCCTGTACCACTTCTCCCAGAATTGCTTTTGGAGGAGGTTCTGTAATGGTATGGGCTGGCATCAGTTTGGAAGCCTGCACAGAGATACACATAATACGAAGGGGTTCACTGACTGCAGAAAGGTATGGGACAGATATCCTAGAGCAATTCGTAATGCCGTTTGCACCATTTGTTGGGGAAAATTTTCTTTATCTCCAAAATAATGCGAGACCGCATACTGCTGCTGTCGTAACTGATTACTTCCAGGTAGTAGGAATTATTGTTCTACCTATTCCTACAAGAAGTCCGGATCTTAATCCTATAGAGCACGTGTGGGATATGCTGAAGAGGCGTATAAGAGCTCGGTCTCATCTCCCAACAACAATTAATGAACTTGAAACCACAATATTGGAAGAGTGACATTGCCAAGACTCAAGAGGACATTGCCCGAGTCATCCGGTCAATGCCAAGACGACTGGAAGCAAGAAGAAAAGCAAGAGGAGGTGATACAAGATACTGACTCTGTAAGGTGACATTTTTTAATATTGATTCTTTTTTGTGATTGAATTAGATTCATTAAAATTACTTTTAACGTTTTCTTGATTTTTTTTTAATTTCCTACCCTACCTTTCTTAATTTTCCATCCCTAATTTCTTTCATATTACCATAAATGGTATTTATGATAAATTTCTAAAGTCTAATATAGGAGGCTGTTATATATCTATCACTTAATTTTAAAAAAAAAATTGAAAAAAAAGAGTGATGCGCTAATTTTGTCCAGGAGTTTAATTAATGACCACACAACTAGTGCACTAATAAATGGAGGAATTCATTTGCTGAATGCACAACAATTTAGTCTCTATGGTAATTATTTGAAGGCTGTGACGTACGATGGATTTTATGAATACCATGTTTCAAAATAAAAGGATGAGTGACGAACCGGATTTCGGAACCTAATAGGTTTTTCATTTTAAGATCCTAAAATTCTCCAATTTTTTTTCTTATTTTCTGATTAACGCAGGGGTGCAACTTAGGTCAAATGAAAGCCTTTGACAATTGCTAACGATAGCCTGTTAGCGCTGAGATATTCACATCCAAACAATAGTGTGGGATATTCACCACGTAGCGTTTAGGATTTTATCATAAACTTTTATGTTTGCAAAAAACATTTGATCTAAATGGATTTTTTTTTTAATTACAGAATAATTTATTTATTTATCGGCACGTTGGTTAGACAAGGTGCTATCTTAATTTTAACAAAAACAAGGTTAAAGATCTAAGATGCTCATAATTTTTTCATTTATGAGATCTATAAATTCTGATATTATTTCTGTTTATGGTATTGCTTTTATTTGTGAAAAGTGGGGACGATTTTGATTAAACTGAGTATTTGATATATTAATATACCCGCGATGTGACAGTCAAAATTTCATCAAAATTGATTAATTGGAGGGAGCACTTTACTTAAAAAATGTTTTCACATTTCCACATTTTATTTTATTTTCTCAAAAACGGCTATGATTATTTTGATCAAACTGGATATTTGATTTATGTATATGCCTGCGAAGTTACAGCCATAATTTCATATCCCGTATTATCACTGATGAATTGGGTCCCTTAAAAAGAAGAAATAAAGAATCGAAGTAGAGGCTCTCAGAAAACTACTCGACTCCTATTATGGAAATCGTTGAAGAGATGAGCCATTTTAAACCTGAACCATTAGACCTAAATAGTTTTTTTTACTTTCACTTACCTATATATGAAATATAAGTGGAAGTATTGCGATCGTGAAAAATTTCGACTTCCGGTTTTCAACGGAAATACACGTTTTGGGGTCCCCTCAGTCCAAATAACCAAGTCCCGCGAAATGGTCTGTGTGTGTGTGTGTGTGTGTGTGTGTGTGTGTGTGAACAGATTAGCTCAAAAACTATAAGCCGTGCGAACCTGAAATTAGGTATTTAGTGTATGTATATGCCCGCGATGTGGCAGCAAACATTTCATCAAAATTGCTCAAAGGGAGGGGGTACTTTATTTAATAGCTTTTTAAGTTTTTTTCGATTTTCTCAAAAACGGCTGTATCGATTTTGATTAAACTGAGTATTTGATGTATTAATATACCCGAGATATTACCGTAAAAATTTCATCAAAATTGATCAACCGGAGGGGGGACTTTACTTAATAAATTTTGTATCATTTTAACGTGATTTTTTTATTTACTCAAAATCGGCTTGAACGATTTTGATCAAACTGTGTATTTGATGTATGTGTATACCCGAGATATGACTGCAAAAATTTCATCAAAATTGATTTACCGGAGGGGGGACTTTACTTAATAAATTTCGTATCATATTCACGTGTTTTTTTTTATTTACTCAAAAACGGCTTTCACGATTTTGATCAAACTGGGTATTTGATGTATATATATGCCAAACATGTGATAGCCAATATTTCATTAAAATTAGTCAAACGGAAGGGGAACTTTATGTCATAACTTTTTTCCAATTTTAACCTTCTTTTTCGATTATCTCAAAAACGGCTTTAACGATTTCCATCAAATTCGTCATGTTTAATGAAAATTAGGTGTTATTTAACATCAGGTGAATGTTATCATTTTTAAAATATTCTGAGGGGCTGGTTTTTTGTTTTCTATACAGTACCTTTGTTTTTATGGAGAAATAAACTGTCTCTCGTTACGCCTAAAAATAAGATATGATAAAAACCAAGTAAACGTATAGAGGAGAAAAAAAGAAAAATATTCAGTCAACTCATAAAACAGGTTGAGCCCACGCATGCGTAGTACGCCTTTAATGACAGACCATTGTTCATAATTAAAGCCGTTCTGTTCATTTAATGGAAATTATTTGTTTCTTGGTAACTAAATGAAATTTTCAACAAGTACATAGAGAATTATAAAATCAGACGACTTGGAGTATTATGCATCCATTGCCGAATTATTACAAGTAAAATCTTTTATTTAATAATAAAATAAATTAGTGTTTTTTGTAGAGCAAATGAAAAAAAAATACGAAATGAATGTGGAAAAATGTGTAACTTTGAGATGTGGCAATAACAAAACGCATTAATTTCTAATTTTAAGTAAGTTGGTAAGTGAAAGTTGTGTGTTGCGGGCAAGCACTAGATTTTTACCTTCACTTACCTATATATGAAATATATAGTAAGTAGAAGTATTGCGATCGTGAAAAATTTCGACTTCCGGTTTTTAACGGCCCCCTGAGTCCAAATAACCAAGTCCCGCGAAATGGTCTGTGTGTGTGTGTGAACAGACTAGCTCAAAAACTATAAACCATGCGAAACTGAAATTGGGTATTTAGTGTAGGTATATGCCCGCGATGTGACAGCAAAATTTTCATCAAAATTGCTCAAAGGGTGGAGGTTTATTGGATACTTTATTTAATAACTTTTTAGGTTTTTTTCGATTTTCTCAAAAACGGCTCCAACGATTTTGATTAAACTGAGTATTTGATTTATTAATATGCCCGAGATATGACTGTAAAAATTTCATCGAAATTGATTAACCGTAGGGGGGACTTTACTTAATAAATTTTGCATCATTTTCAAGCGGTTTTTTTTTTTATTTACTCTAAAACGGCTTAAACGATTTTGATCAAACTGGGTATTTGATGTATGTATATGCCAAAGATGTGATAGCCAACATTTCATCAAAATTGGTCAAACGGAGGGGGCACTTTATTTTATAACTGTTTTCCCAATTTTTACCTTTTTTTCGATGATCTCAAAAACGGCTTTAACGATTTCTATCAAATCCGTCATGTTTAATGAAAATTAGGTGTTCTTTAATATCAGGTATGCTTTATCATTATTAAAATGTTCTGAGGGGGTTTAAATGGGGTAGGGGTCTTTTTCGTTTGTTTGTTTTTTTGTTTCCTATAAAGTACCTTTGTTTTTGTTTATATGGAGAAATTAACCGTCTCTCGTTACGCCTAAAAATAAGAAATGGCTAAAAATGAGATATGATAAAAATAAAGAAAAGATATATAGGAGAAAAAAAGAGAAATATTCAGTCATACTCATAATACTCATAATACTCATAACTCATAATACTCGTTGGCCCACGCATGCGGAGTACGTCTTTAATGACAGACCATTGTTCACAATTAAAGCCGTTCTGTTCATTTGAGAAGTGGCATTTAACAAACACATTAATTTGTAATCTAAGTAAGTTGGTAAGTGAAAGTTGTGTGTTGCGAGCACGCACCAGATTTTTTTATAATACATTTTTTTTTGTAGGTTAATAATGTAGACATGTATGTTTGTTGGTAATTGAATAAATTATTAATAACTAAAACGTGAAAATCATATTTTATTATTTTATTTTAAGTGAAAAGATTGGCCACGAAGGGAATTCGAATTCTTTGCAATGCTCTAGGCATTGAAACATTCAATAAACGCCTTTTATTTTTAATTATTTTTTAATTTACTCAGTTTATTATTATATCAGGCTTCTTGTGGAATTCGGAAGGAAAATGGTATTTTATTTGTTGTTAAATAGACAGAAAAATTTAATGAATAATTCATTATTTTCATCAATTAATTTTCCAGTTCTGGAAAATTAGAGTAATAAAAAATCTTCTTTGGAGTGGCTGGGATGAAAGAACTATTTTACTTGCAAATGTCAATCTTTTTTTCTCTTTTCTTAGGATTAATTTCCTGAGAATCTTTTTCGCCTCTGCACCAACTTAATTAATTCAATAAAATTAAATATAAGAAAAATATTCCTTTTCCACTAGATTGAAGAAATTATATTACCCTTAACAATAAGTACTCAATTATTAAAGTTTTTATTTAGAATTAATAATATTTCATTTATATAGTAGATGTATATGATAATGTACAGAAGCATATTTTCATTTATGTATTATGCAAAAATTGAAATTAAATTTAAATATACTAGAGAAAACAAACAATAGCACTTAAATATTTTCGGAAATTATTATACATACATGGACGGGCCTGAAGATAAAAACTGTTTTAAAGTGATTAGGTGACGTTCTGTTCCAAAACTAATCTTAGCCCATAATAGTAAAAAATAAATAAAGTTAAGTGCGGTGCATTACAAAACTTTCTCATACCACCCTCCTTTCTTTAACTAAAAATAATTTTTATTTTTTTTAATGACTTTAGTAGCATCGAAAAGAGAACTTGGACGCTTTTTTTTTCTTAATGACATGTTTGTTTTGTTCATTCTATTGGAAGGTACTGTATCAACAATAAAATTGACTCCACTTACCTGCCGGGGATCGTTGTATTTATTTATTATATAAATATTAAAACTAAAAATTCTTTTTAGCGGATTATAGATATAAAGTCGAGTTTCAGACTAAACGATTAGGCTTTTCGAAGATACAGTGGTTCAAAAAAAGTCTCCCTACATGACACCTGGTTTTGATAAATGGGAATTTTCAAAAGACTTGATCATTGATAAAAACTTATATTCTAATTATGTAATTATATATTTATTGAATAATTATATTTTACAGCCATTTTTACACTTTAAAGTATATATAACTTCAATTGTGGGCACAACTAATAAAAATAATTTAGTAACATGTCATAAAAGTATCCACACACTTATAATATATAAGTATGTATGTTATGTAATATTTGTTTACTTCAAATAATTTTATTATTTTAATAATTAATGTTTCCTCGAAAAACATCAATCCAACGACTTTTCATCATACTAACTAGGTTTTCGGTTACTTGTGGCTCAATTGCAATTCCTTCTACGATTATGGCATTTTAAAACTCCTTTTTGTTTGTAACGCCTCTTTTTCTAATTCCCCTTCCAATACTATCCCATAGGTGATCAATTGGGATGAGAAGAGTCTTTAAATAAGCCTATTTTAAGTTTAAACATTTAAATTTTACGTATTGTAAATATTTACAATTAAAAAGTGTATGGATACTTTTTTGACCTTTGATTCTGTAATGTTTACTTTTATATAGTTACACATACATTTTTTTGTTTTGGTCATATTTTTTCCTATTGCACCTTGAGATATTAATAATAAATAACTAATTGAAGAAGGTAAATACGAGTATACTGGGAAGAAAGGGAGTGTTAAATCATTGCAATTGCATTATGGAGACTTTTTTTAACCCAGTGTCTATCATACATAGAATCGTTCCTAATAACAATATATATTTCGGGTTTGTGATAACGGTGGATAGTAAATTTAAATTGAATTTTCAAATTTTGAGCGCTCGAGTATTCCGAAAGCTACGGAGATATTTACGGCGGTGCAAAATAGAAATAACATGTTACTGATACAATTCCATTAGTAGGCATTGAAATCAATAGCTGGGAAGAGAAGATCCATTTAGAAGATTTTCATAATGTCTAGTGTAAAAAATTTTAAATTTTGCGCCGCCTCCGAAAAGATTGTGTTGTATTGAACATAGTATTTAATATTTAACTTTAATAATTTTTATTAACAATTAGTGTGTATTTGTACAAATCAAAATAAAATTATTCGTCTTATTGCACTTTTCCACTTTTTATACCATTTTCAATTTTGCTGTGTATTCATAAAAATAAGATGGTAATTATTTCATACTTTTCAGTGGATTTATTTTTACTGGTTCCTAGGTTTCGAAGTCGGTTTAATATTTTTTTATAAAATGTTTTTTATTTAACAATTTTTAGTTGGAGAAGATAACAAATGTAGAAAACCGTACGTTGGTTTAAAAATTTCGTTGGTAATTGGTCGTTGATAAAATAAACGTTGGTTTAAAAATTTCGAAATCTTTTTACGCTCTAACACGTTTGTCTTTCCCAGGTCTTTTTATTATACAATAATTGTATAAAATTATTATGTAATACACTTTACCTTTTCAATTTTATGAATACACACAGAAAAGTGGGAAAGCGGTGAGTGTATTATACAACTTTCAACACACTACGTTTTATGATTATAAATGGATTTTTTTTTTAAAAAAAAGATCAATGTTCAATTGGGAAGGGAACACATAAAATGTTTTTCCACAATGACAATATTTTTCCTTTGCTAAATGTCGTCAGTACTTGTCATTTATGTAGAGAATCAGTGTTCCGAGATGTGTCGAGTTAAATATACATAAATCCGGCCATTCCAAGATGAAGTAGATAAGTC
This sequence comes from Aelia acuminata, assembly GCA_911387785.2. Classification (NCBI taxonomy): domain Eukaryota; kingdom Metazoa; phylum Arthropoda; class Insecta; order Hemiptera; family Pentatomidae; genus Aelia; species Aelia acuminata. The sequence continues at coordinate 113,656,244 of OU426979.1, read as the reverse complement.
ACTGAACAGTCAAGAATTTGGCCGGTTTTAGACAAGATATCGTTAATGGAGAATCGATGAGGATGCTAATATGACCTATAGTAAAATTGAAAGTAATTTTTAAATTTTGATTGCTTGAATATCCTTCTAAAAACTTTGGCGATATTAAACACGACTTCATTGGATTACATCATTGGATAGAAGTCCCTGCAAAAAAGGGGCAACCATAAAATTTATCGATATCAAAAAGACTGTCTCGCTAGGATAGAAGCAACAGGGTTTGGGACTCACATATGGTTAATTTATTATTACGAAGGATATTATTATTCTCCGTATTGGACTACTGACTTAATTCCAAAGGTTGATTCAATTATGTTCGTGATTCCTTTCGATGAATTTTCGACTAAATTTATTACCGAAGTACTATGAATTATATCCTTCGTAATAAAACATTATTCCGAAAATAAATTGCTAAACAATGTTGCTTCAATTCTTGTGGCGTAGCATTTATCATCATTTTTAACAATCATTTCCATGACTGCCAAATTTTTGCTGAGTGGACTTTCATACAATGAGGTTGTTTTCGGGTAGTTATCACGTTTTATTTTGTAGTTTTTATTGATGGATGAACACCAGCAAAAGCCTCGATAGTTGTAGAAACAAATTTAAAAACCGATACTAGTAATCCCGATAACATAACAGAAGTGTCACCCATAAAGAATCGGCACAAGACCTCCGGCAAGATATTCAACAGTAACCGAGTGTATCCGGAAGACAGAGGTATCTGAATCCTTTATTAAGTCAACTGAAAATGAGCTTTTCCAGGAATTATTGTATTCTTTTTTAATGTGCATAGTCAATAAAAGATTGAAATCAAAATCTAATTTAAATCAATAATAGCTACGATTTTAAATTTAAACGATCCTTCGAGAGCTTGAAGAAGTCTTAAATTCTGCTTTAAAACGATTACCAATACTCAGTCTTTCTTGGGATTCCACGAATTTTGTTGTCTTATGATTATGGTGTCCAAACGTTGATTAGATCTAAATAAAGAAGGTTTACTGTTATCGGTGAATATACATCTATCTAATATTTATGCTGATATCGCTACAGAAAACGACAGCGATATTATATTCTGCTGATATTTATATCTTCATTTAAATCTAATGTTGAAAAATTAGTTAAGGTTATGTATAGGTTTGTTCTAACAAGCACGTAAAACACATCGATAACTAACAGACTGCTCATGTTCTCCCCCCACTCTTTTGATTCTGAATTTGATTGGTTGGTTTTCCCATTTGATTCATCCAGCAGTAATACAATATTTGGATTTGTTAGTTATCAATTAGTTTTAATAGCTTGTTGGAACATACCTTATGTTATATATGCCATATGTTTTTCCAATAAGTAAACAATTTGAGCGATAATTAAATAATTATTTTCATGTTTTTTCCCGATAACTTCTTAAGTAAATTAGGAACTCCAAAAAGGTTTAAATGGGACCACCTTGGGAAAATACTCTACAAGATGCAAAAGGTTTCAATCCAATTGGTCCACCCATCTCTGAGTAATTGGTGAACATACATAGAAAAAAAAAAAAAAAAAAAGGCACAAAAAAAAAAGTCACATACGTATCGAATTGAGTAACCTCCTCTTTCGTTCGAAGTCGGTTAAAAATTAATGTTATTGTTTGATGTATTTTTTTATTAATCAATTTTTTTTAAATAGTTAATTATATATATTTACATAATTATATATATTCGTGGCAATTGGCAAGAAACTAATTGTTTTGGAGGATGAGTAGGTAGAGGGAGCTGCAGAGCTCACTCACTATCCGGCTAACTTTCTCCCTTTAACTGGCATCAGGAAAATAAATAAAACAGGCAACGGGATTGGACTTGGCCAAAGAAAGGAGAAGAAGGCTCAGGAGGAACCGGAAGTTTTTCTTTGTTTGTTTATTTAACGTCCATTTTTATGCTACTTAGGCTAATCGGACGATGCTACAGTGGGAGTCCTAAATTTTGCCTATCCAGGTATAATTAGGATAGGGATCTTTAACACGTTGAGCGCCAAGCGGTACGATCGTACCGCTGTTGGACTATTGGCTGGGGCCGAGGCGGTCCCCAGGTACCGCCCGCTCCCGCCAGCTAAAAGATTGTTCTGGGCCAGGGGACCGCCTGCCGAGCGTGATTTCAAGGCATATTGGACCGCTCCGGCCCCGAACAATTCGCCAATGCAATTGGCCCAAATGTTTTTTTTTTTTTTTTTTTTTTTTTTTTTTTTTTTTTTTTTTTTTTTTTTTTTTTTTTTTTTTTAATTTGGGGGGTATAAATAAATAAAATAAATTAATTTTATTTATTTTTTTACAAAACAAAATATCTTATTTATTAAAATAACATATTTTAAGGGGACAAGGGTTGACGTCGCGGTCATAACCGGGCAGCCCCCGTACTACTATAGGTAGCGGGCTTTACCCTGGGGCCGGGCGGTACATACGTACCGCTCACAAAATTATTGTTTAATTGCCAAAATTAAACTTTTTATTTATTTCTTTTCCAATTTTTGTATCATTCTAATCATATTAAAGTTATAAATAAGGAAAAATTGCTTTGGCCCCAGGCAAAAGTACATCATCTTTTCCCTGGCGCTCAACGTGTTAACGAGTACCTGACATCGTACAGGCTCGGGACCTCCATTTTACGTCCTATCCGAGGGACGGCATAGCTAAGGATTTTTTACTCCCATTAAAAAATCCTAGGGCCACCGCTGGAATTGAACCCGCGATCTTTAGTATTGTAGGTTGCCATGCTAACCACAACACCACAGGTGACCCGAAGTTTTTCTTTACTTCTCAGATTCGTATCAACGATGGCCAACAGTTACACCCCTTGTCTTCACAATTTTTCTTCTCTTCCTTCCCTTCGCTTCTGCTAATTTCTATCTCTTATCTTAGTTGTATAAAAAAAGACAGAATGATTATGTGTGTTTTATATATAAATATGTATATCTATATGTATATACTGCATGTCTAGTTTTCGTGTTACATACTGAAACCAGATTTGGGCATATTTAAATAAAAATGTAATCACGATTATGAATAATAATCAAAAATGTGAATGATTTTAATCATCATTCTTTAGCGCGGAATCATTAATGATGAATTTTATTTATCGCTGGTCGTGGAGTATTCATGAATATAATGTATTCAACAATCATGAATGACGGTTATTCATTATTAAATGTTAGTAATCATGATTAAGAAGAATTCACTTCTTATGATTACAGATCATTCATCAATCATGAATAATATAAATTCATTAATCATGATTACAAAAAAAATCACAATTCTGAGTCTTACTAATTATGAATAATGATTAAAAAATTTGTTTGCTCTTTCCATTCTTTTCAAAAGACCTTTACTAAAACCGATGGAATTAGGGTCTAATTCTTTACTTGTGACTTCAAATGCTGTTCAGTTGACTACATCCACTACTTAAGACTTGTACTTGCTCATTAGGACAACTTTTAATTCAGAAATGCATTCTCGTCTTTTAAATTTAAATGAATAATGGTTATGAATATATCATATTCATGATTGATGATTGGTGAATTTTAGTTATTCATGATTGATGAAAATTAGGTATTCATGACTGATGAATATTATATTAATCCTAGCTCATGAATATATTTTATTCCTGAATAATAACTAACTGAATTTGTCAGTATTCGTTAATCATGAATAACTGAATACCAGTTAATCATTATTCATTTCAAATGAATACCATAAACACTCAATAATCATTAAAAATACTCTGTACTGATTACGAATAATAGTTATTCATTATTCATTTGTTTTATGATTACCAATTATTCATATTCATTAATCATTATTCAGATTACAATTTGCCCAACTCTGACTGAAACATTAAATTAAAAACTGATATAAAAATGACTTCAGATTTATCGACATAACATCAACACATCTGAAACCGACATCGTTTTTTACTTGCAGAAAATTTAGATATAATTTAATAAGTTACACCTATGTGCGAGAGTGGTCGTTGTTATTTATTTTTTCATTTATATTCAGGTTAAATTATTATTTAGATGCCACCAATGAGTACCGTTTGAAAGAATGTTTCGTATAGTTAGTATACAACAATCTGGTGCGATGCGTGCAACACACAACTTCCACTAACCGATATACTTAGATTATTAATTGACGTGATTTGAATACATTTGTAAACCAGCAAATCAATTAATTCTCCTCCTACCTATATACACATTTCATATGAATGTCAGCGGCATCAAATTAACCTGCCTGAAATTACTTGATCGTTGAATTCCGAAAATAAATCCTTTTAAATGGAAATTTATTAGCTCAAATGCGTACCCGAAAGGAATTATCGGACTGCTTTACCGTTCATACAACCGATTACGTTATTAAAGCTAATGCGGCACAAGTCTAAATGGATCATTTAAACAATTAGCACCAAAATTTATCAGGGCTCAAAATCATTCTAAAAATACCTATTGGTCCTATTATTTCAACATATTTCACGTTATTAAATTAATTAAATTTTGCGTTCTTTGGTAGTGATATAGCACACCTGGGCAAAAAGTATTTTAATTTTTATTTTAAAATACTTTATTTTAAATAGCAAGTATTTAAAATAAATTTGAATAAAATGCATTTTAACCTCAAATCATTTAAAATACTTTTCGATAAAATTATTTTAAATGTAAAATAAAAAAAGTATTTTGTATTTTAAATAAAAAAAATCAAAATGAAAATACAAAATACTTTTAAAACATATTAGCTAGTGCATTGCAATTGATTAATAAATAAATATGTTTTTAAATATTGAAATTGATTGATAAATCCACAGTTTTTATTTATTTTTTTTCGGTTGTCTTTGCTTGGTGTAATGTATCTGGTACTCAGATCATCTTCGCTTTCGTTTTGTCGAAATTATTAAATTAAATTTCTTTTTCTACAGATCCAATCTGATTCGGAACCTATTTAAAATAATAGGGCTACCCATTAGACTATTCGCTACCCATACACCATCTAAAGACCTCCGTCCAATAGGAATTTTGGCAAATCAGCCCTAACGCAATCCTCCCACCTACTTCTCCTCCCTTACTCCCCTCAGACGTTTTTCATTCGTCACCGCGCTTATTAATTTCTATGGAATTCGTTCACTACTGTGTTGCAATTTTTGCTCAGCATTCAATGTTAGCATGTACGTTTTGCATTCTTAAAGAACCGCAGGCGGAATAATTTTTTTCTAAACTCGAATTCTTAAGTTTTAAGGAAGAAGGCGGGAGCTAATTAATTTCGTTAATGGCTAGATTTTCTTACCTCTAATCTTGCCTGAATTTCCTCTCCAATTCGAAGGACCGTCAACCTCTTGGAAAAATAATGACCGATTATAACTTTATTGAATGTATCAGTCTTACATATTTCAACTAAGTTTATAACTCTTTTGGTGTTGTCTCCAGATTGGGATCCTGTTTATGCCTTCGCGTATGGCTCTAACATAGTTTTTTTTTTTTACTATCGATTTATTTTTTACTATCGAATAAACCGGTAAAAAGTCCATAATTAGCCCCCCCCCCCCCATAAAAATCCTATTTATTGTAAAAATTATGAGGAATTGGCCTTGTTAATTGACTTATGAACAATCTTTGTTTCATATTTCGTGACAATTGGATATGGCGGTAAAAAGTTAATATTTAACCCTCCACCCCAAAATCTATGCATAAAACCATGTATGAGAAATAAAATCATTAGACGTCTATTTAGATAATCAAAAACCACCAATGTGACAAAATTTGTTGAATTCGGATGAAGCGGTACAAAGTTAATAATTGCGCCCCACCCATAAAAAACAAAAAAAAAACTGCAACACAAACTGAAATAAATGTACTTGCTCAATATTTAGGAGTGAGAGCTCTAGTGCAAAAGACTACACTATACTATAACGAAAATTGTTTAACTTCAAACAACCTACTTAAGATTTATTTTATTTTATTATTTAAAATACAAATGAAAATACTTTTTTTTTATTTTAGTATTTTAGAATTAAAATGAAAATACTTTTATTTAAAATAATGCCCAGGTCTGTGATATAGATGATCATTTAAATTTATTTTTCATGTTCGTTATAAAATCTTTAAAATACCGTTAAATATATATTTAAAACTTTATACATTTACACCTTCCTCAGTATGCCTTTAAATTCTTGCATCATAATGGTGGATTTAACATTAGTAAAAAAAAATTCTAATCCACCTCTGTGATACACCCAGAGCTTATGCAGGCTTAATTTATACTGTAGCCATTAAGGCCAGTAAGATGACGTTTCTGACAGACGTGACCTAGCACTTAGTTAATGCCTATCAATCAATGATGTTTGACAGTGATCAATGGCAACTGATACCATCTCTTCTCCTTCGTGAGGGAGGCTAGGATATACTAAACAGAACCATATGAATATTTCATGATTTCTCGTCGGAACCAAGCTGTAATTTTAATTTTTTCCGTAAAATAATAATATTAAAAAATCATGTGTGATGTGCGCAACATACAACTTTCACTTAACAACTTACTTAGATTAGAAATTGACGTGTTTTGTTAAATGCCATTCCTCCGAGACAAACATTTTTCCACTTACATTTTTCATTTACTTATTTTTGTTTCTATGTGCTCTCTAAAGTACACTATTTTTGTTTGTTTGTTTATTTAACGTCCATTTTTATGCTACTTAGGCTAATCGGACGATGCTACAGTGGGAGTCCTAAATTTTGCCTATCCAGGTATAATTAGGATAGGGATCTTTAACGAGTACCTGACATCGTACAGGCTCGGGACCTCCATTTTACGTCCTATCCGAGGGACGGCATAGCTAAGGATTTTTTACTCCCATTAAAAAATCCTAGGGCCACCGCTGGAATTGAACCCGCGATCTTTAGTATTGTAGGTTGCCATGCTAACCACAACACCACAGGTGACCCCTAGTACACTATTTTTTTTTTTTGTTTTTATTAAATAAAAGTTATTACTTCTGATAATTCAGCAATGCAAGCATAATATTCCATCGCCTCTGATTTTATTTAAAGGAAACAAATAATGTCCATTAAATGAACAGGACGTCTTTAATTATAAACTCTGTTCTGTCATTAAAGGCGTACTGCGCCTTCGTGGGCTCAACGTTGACGAAATATTTTTCTTTTTTTCTCCTTTATATGTTTATTGATTTTTTCTTATTTCATATTTAGCCATTTCTCATTTTTATGCGCAACGAGAGATAGTTAATTTCTCGATACAAACAAAATCAAAGGTACTTTATAGGTAAACGTAAAAAGCCCCTTCCGCATTTAAGCCCCTCTCAGAACATTTTAATAATAATATTAAAGATTACTTGATTCTCATTAAAGATGACGAGTTCGATGAAACTCGTTAAAGCCTCTTCTGAAAAAATCGATAAAAACTTAAAAATGGCCAACAAAGTTATGAAATAAATTACCCCCTTCGTTTGATCAAATTCGATAAAATTTTTGCTGCCATATCACGGGCATCTACACACATCAAATACCCCGTTTTATCAAAATCGTTTGAGCCGTTTTTGAGAAAATCGAAAAAAAAGTGAAAATTTATAAATAAATACCCTCTTCGTTAAACCAAATTTGATGACATTTCTGCTGTCACATCGCGGGCATATACATACACCAAATACCCAATTTCAGGTTCGTACGGTTTACACATAGAGTATAAAATAACATAGAGGAGGCACGGCTACTGTGGCTGTCTCCTGAAAGTGTGCTCCCTTCCCCCCACCCCAGGAGGTCCTGCAGTCCCACAACTCTAGCTCACTCCAATCATCTTTAAAACAGCTATTCGGCTCTATGTGTGTTTTTAAATAAAGTGTGGCAATAACACTCTAACAGTTAATCTATTACCATTATAATATTCATTTTTATAACATTAAAAAACCATCATGGAAGATAATGTCTGAAGACTTACTGGCCTTTAAAATGGATTAATTTAGTCAGTTTATGACGGATTTAATTTTTTTTCTATTGATTGATTCTTAACAGAAGTCAGTTTTTTAATTTTTATATTAAAATAAGATGAACGTATAATTTGGATTAATAATTTTAAATCCAATGTTCTAATATAAGTCTGAATCAAATCTTCAGAAAAAATGAAAAAGTTCTTGTTTAATCATTGAGCCAGTAATTTGTTTACATAGCAATTTTCTGATATGAATTCCCTAAAAATATTTACTAATTCGTGTATCAACATGGCTGATTGAAATAATCCTCCACGGTTTTTGATGACCAGCAGACACTGTTGTATTTAGTGGCGAGTACTAAATGCCGTCAAGCACTCTTTGCATAATATTTCGGTAGAGAGCCTTTTTACTATGAATCCGAAATAATACACTATTATTAACTTTTGGTTGATCTTATTAAGTTACTGTGTAACTTTTAATTTAAATATAATTTTTAAATAAAGAATTACAATACTTGAAATAAAAATTACTACCAATCAATTCAACTAATACCTAATATATTATTTGTATTTCTATCATTTATCTATTTTTTTTTTTTTTTCAGGTGAGTAAAAGCTATGCCTTACATTGAGTAATGAAGTTGGGGACTTTGATTGTTAATGAGGGACTCTGGGAAGTTTGTTAAGTATTGTTAATTTATTATTGCATTAGATGATTTATTTCGTTATATCTATGTTTTGATAATTAGTAGTATTTCAATAATTATAATTTGGGTTGCTGGATATAAAATGTGCCCATGGCAACGTATGCCCGGGAACCTGAAAGTAGCAAGTTCAAAACCCGGAGCCAGGGGAAAATTAAATAATACTCGGCATCTATCCCCCACCCTCTCCCCTGGCCGGGAAACCCCTTATAGCCTAAGAGGCGAGTAAGGGGAGGAACCCAAAAAAAAAAATAATAATAATTATAATTTATTCTATTATAAGTATTACAATTACAAAGTCATTGCTGAAGACTTTATTGATAGCTATTATTCTCCCTCAATTAACGGCGAAATCGCCTTTGTTTACCTGGGAACAAGACCTAAATTGGAATAAGTAAAAGGGATTTGATTTGACAGCAATACTGTCTGGCATTTCAAAAGTAGGACCCCTTTTTTTTGGTTATTCCGATTATCGAATCTCTCTTTTATAATTCAGAGTTTACCTGTATCTGTCCTCTACTATTGCTCATACGTATTCGGTCATCGCTTTGACATTAAACTTGGCTTAGATGGCTAGATAAACAATGACAAATACATGTAAATAATAATATACATAATTTTTACATATGCACGTTGGCAAGACGATGGTTACAACTCGAAATTTATCAATTTAGAATTATGCATACCTTTGGAATCAGAATGAAGAAACCTACATTGCCAGGATTTAGTCAAAATAATATTATTAATTCCATTCGGGTACGGCGCAATATAACATACTTTTTTATGGATGTTAGGATCGTGTTAACGCATGTCGAGGGCATCTTTTGAGTTATGGTTAGTTGGGGAGACCGAGGGGAGTTGAAACAATTTTCACATTTTTTTCATACCCCAAATCCCATTGATAGAAATCGTATGATATTAGTACCAATCGATAGGGCATTCTTTACACTTGCGAATGGAAAACATAAAGAAATTGTAAGCATTAAATATTGTGGTCAAGAACTCACTTAACCGTAACAAGTCAACCTTTTTCAACTCCCCTCATACACCGAGGTGAGATGAAACAGGGGTCGAGGAGAGTTGAAACATGTGATTTTTGAGAAGTATTAAGCTCTGTAAAATAAAAATGATGATATAATTTTAAGGTATTTATTAAAATTAAACTTTTGAAGTAGGGGAGAGCGGTGTTGGTTGGCATAGGGGGCAGGTTGGCCATTGCCTTATAGCTTCCGTCACACTTGTTGTGAAGGTCCCACCATTGTACCATGTGACCTCGGGAGTCTTGTCCTGAGTTTTCAATCCGATGCTAACAGTGTAGAGAAGAGTGTGCTTCATTGATTGATTTTACAACATGTAAGTAAATTTTTATATGTTCAGTAAATTTGGTTTAAAGGAATGGCAAAACATTTGACTCCGATTCTGTTCACATAGCCCCAAACTCCTTTGAAAAACCTAACCTTTCGACTAATCAGTTTCTTGTTTGATTGTTCTCTCTCGTCCTGGCAGCCATCTTTCATATTATCTCTCCTGTGGGGTTAGTTGGCACTCTTCAACTGGGGTTTGTAGGAGCAGTAGCAATTCACAAAAGCAAGGTAAACATAAAAAAAAGTTGAAACTAAACAATTGTCTTTAGTTCCAGCAAGGAGGCTGTGAGCAATTTTTCTTATGCAGGAAGTGATGACAGTCTAAACTTCTATCTTCTTCTATTGTCATTCTATTTTCCCTTATAAGCTGGTTAAAACCGATTCAAAATTATTATAGTGCGGCTTTTAATAACAATAATATGTGTCAGACAGTATTTGAATGAGATGGCTAATCAACCCTACCTTCTAGGCCAACCTGCCCCACGTAGGGGGTTAATTGGCATACTCTGGATTGACGAATTCTTAAATTTTCTATAATCTTAGTATTAAATATTATATGGTGAAAAAAATACTTGAAGTACACTAATACTTGGAGTTTACAGTGTTATCATCCCTATTGGGATTATATTAACAGGAACGGCTCAACAATAAAAAAAGGGAAAACTGTTGCCAACCAACCCCGCTCTCCCCTACAAAACAAACTTTTTTATTAATATTTTGTGCAGATAATCAGTTAAGTAGGTAACTACAGGTCTAATACAAATAATCAACTCCTAACATAGTTAAAAGTACCATAACGTCCTATTCGTAAAATTAATTAAAATAACTGTGAGATAAGCAAATGGTTTTCAAATATAAATCTTTGAAATAAAATAATTATTAACTTTCAGCCGTTTTTTAAGTATTAAAATCAGTTTTGATCAATATTTCTTCAAATATTTATGTTACAATAATCTCACAAATGTTAAAAATAAAAATCTTATGATCATAAAAAGGGTCAATCTGACAAGCAGTAGTGGGAAACATAAAGTTCCCCACCAGTGTAAGTTTCATGAGCCCCATTGGTGTATTCCAGACATTGCACCCATTTTTATTTGGCTCTGCTATTTGAAAATGGCTCTAAAAACAAAGGCAAAGGATTCTTCTTCTTCTGCAGAATAAATGCTATAGTAACCGAAGTTCCCCTCTCTGCGGACGTCATGCAACTCACTTGTTTTTGTCCTTGTTGGGCAAAACGAGGTGAGTTGAAACAGCCTGTTTCAAATCTCCTCGGTACGAAAAACCTCCCAATTTTTAATCAATCCACAATCAAGAAGCGACTACGCAAAAATCAATTGTATCAAACATACATAATAAATCTTAAGTCAAAGAGCTTTCGAAACATATATAACTTAAGCCAAAATACAAAACCCTTATGAAAATTCATGTATCATAAAAAAACGTTAAAAACCTACTTTTCTCGATTTTTGTCACATGGCACGCAGAACTCCATAACCGCGTGACTTACGCCACTGACGCAAACTGAAATGTCAGCGGGCGGAGGGAAGTGATTTATAAGCGAAGTTGCCAAATCGCTTGTGATTTTAAGTTCTGAGAAATCGCTACTGTTTCAACTCTCCTCTGTTTCAAATCCCCTCGGTCTCCCCTACCTACCATTGGTACTAACACCCCACAGTGCTTCGCTTAGTAGGAGCTAGGTGGACAAAAGTATTTTTCGTAATTTTTTCATCTCTTTCGACTATTTAAGTAATTTAATTATAAAATTATTATATTTAATTATAAAATTGAATATACTATATTTAATATTATGTAAATTTCATAAATTAAATATATTATATTAAATCATAAAATTGTTTTTCGTCATTTATTCATTTATTGAGACCTATTAAGTAATTTTTTTTTTTTTTTTTTTTTTTTTTTTTTTTTTTTTATCTATTACGTTTTAATCTACACCTGTCGCTCAGCCTGCGACAATAAGCAGATGTGCTAACAATCGAGACCGTGGGCATGTCAGGCATGAGGGAGGTTAATACCCATTGGCATCTACTCCTAACTTGGACCTTTACAACAGGTTATTCCAGGAGATCCCTTAGCCAGCTCCTTTTTACCCTTCTTCGGGTGTTTTCTGGCATGTGTGTTGTGGCCATGTCCTTGTATAAGTCTGTTGGGATGTCCATAAAGTTTGTCATGAAATTTCTTATATGATGTCCGAATGCTGTCTTGAACCATAGGTATGCGTAAGTCTGTATGTAATGTTTTGTTACTAACATACCACGGAGCACGAGTAATAAGTCGTAGCGTTTTTGATTGGAATGTTTGTATTTTTTGAATCTGAGTCTTTTTTGCTATCCCGAAGATTTGTGAAGCGTAAGTCCATATAGGTTTTAGTAAGTAAGTGTAAGTGTTTAGTCTTTGTCTTATTTTTAGAGCCGAACGTTTGTGTAAAAGAGAATACAGAAGCCTCAGTCGATTGTTTAGGGTTAGACGTTGCCCCCAGGTCATCCTTCTGTCGAATGTGAGTCCTAAGTAGTAAAATAAAACATGTTTAATTACAAAATAAAACAATTTTATGAATTAAAAATCAAATTTAAAGCGATTCCCAGGAGATTAAGAAGAAAAAAAAAAAAAAAGCCTATCTATACAAAATTCTGTACTCTTTATTTTTTTCTAATCCTCTTTCCATGCATTTTTATTTTTTCCTTATTTTCTTTCTTTTTAGATGATTTTTACAGGTGTATATCTATTTTAAGTAAGATATCTATTTTTATATGTGCATAGCTGTATAGGGATTTAGCCCCAGAATAAAGTTATTTTTTTGAGAGCTTACCTCTGCAAAGATAAAAACGGATATCATATATTATGATCCAGGATTCCGCCAAATGACAGTGCTGGTACTGCTAAGTAATCCAGTGGGAAAAAAGGAAAAGGCATTTTCTTAAATACCTGTTTGTATAAGATTTTCTTAGACGGTAATGGCAAGAAGTCATGACCTGCCTACATAGACCCCATCCTAGCCTGCTTGTACGAATGCGCTGTAGGCCATGTACTAAAAAAATGAATGTTGTACTCGAGTTTGCAGGCTAAAATACATATTATTATTACGTTGAAAGGTGCCCCTATTATATATAGAAAAATCAGCCCGGGTACAAAAGGGTACAAGTCATTAACATCATTTGGAAGTTTCAAAACGATGAAAAAATCCTGCAATCATCTCAAAAACATTTTTTTATTGTGGTTTGAGTAACAGATAAATTTACTGAATTTGTGTGAATTAGCACTCAATAGTCCAAGTGATATTAATCCTTAACAATCAATCTATAAAAATTTAGGAACACTATAATTTTAATGATTGAAGTGATGCTTGGAATTTAACTAATTTATTCTATTACACCACGATTTTACACCTTTCGACTCTATTACTAATGAGGTGGAGCGTGTGAGACATAAATAATTATTAGAATGCCACGTTTTCATGTATTGTTTACATTATTAGAATACCAATTTTTAGAATTTCAATCATGACTTTTGTCCACCTAGCTTATACTAATCGAAACACTGTGCGCCCCTAAGGTAGACTCTTCGGGTTCAAATACTATTTTCACTAGTCGCTGTTTGTGATTAAATAGTAAAATTGAGAATGCAGTTGAAACTTCACATGTGATAATCCAAATAACAGTTTTTTGAGTTGCAACCATTTTCTTACCAATTTGCGATATAATCATATAAATAACGGTTTTATGCTCTTAATACTAAAGATAATATATGCAAGTGACCATTATGCAGAGATATTGCAGAGATATTGCAGAAGTAATTATTTGCGAGTAATTTTGATGGTTGTTTTGCTGAATTGAAATTACTGAGAAGACAAGGAAATTTTAAAATAAAAGAAAAAAGTTAATTAATATAAATTGCTAGTCCACATATAATACAGATATACCTTCGTAGTAAATAGAAACTTTTTTTTCAGTTACAGCATTAAAATTTATTTATCAATTATTTACATTACTTGTTTTGGTGATAGAAGCAATGAATTGTACCTGTTGTTTTTCTTCCGGCTATTGTTTTAGCTGCCATTGTAGTTCTGAAGGCACATAACTAAAAATTGATGGGGCCTGTGGCACCAGGGAATGACTAATGGTTTGAAATGTGTTTGTTCACAACTTGTATTCTCTGTTCAACTATTGGACTGCACGGCGGAGTTTTGTTGGTTCATTTCCTGCCGATCCTGAGATAAATTTTTAATTTTCACTGTTTAAGTTTGTTCGTAGCCAAAAAGAGTACTCTGACAACAATGAAACTACTTATAAAATTCGGTGGATCCGTATCTTCCGAAACTTAAAGGAAATTTCATTTTGGAATGAATTCACTAAATTATGTCGAATAACAACTACGGACAGATAACAAACTTTTATCCTATTTTTATTAAAAATTGAGAGAATTCGAAGTTTGGTATGCCGTTGGGTACATATCTATTGGAACAATAGATATTTAAAAAATAGTTCATTCAGTTCGGATTAAAAATTGAGGAAAATAGATTTGTGAAAAAAAAAAAAAAAAAAGATGTACCAACTTGAACGTACTCTATCCACTGAACATAGACATATATCTTTTAATACGCTTTTATCACAAAAAAAAAATTAATCACGTTGGTTTTACTTGTACTTGTACAGAAGGCAGAATTCGCCATGCATTCTATGTGATGAAGTTTAAAGGGTTTAATATGCTCTAATATCGATTTCATTTAATGCTTAATCTCTAATCTTCTTTTAAACGATAGTTCTTCTTTATTTATCTTTGAAATATAGGTCAGTATGCAGCCAGAGGCGGTAAAGCAGAAATACTGATTTTCTATTTACTAGTCTATATGTATATGACTGCGCTTTGGATTTTATGTTGTTGCTTTTTTTTCGGAACAAATTTTACTTAGATTTAACCTGCGTCAAACTCTTGTCTTTATTGAGATACATTTATTTTAATTTTGTAAATAAAGTATTTAATCATACATCAGATGTATCTTAGTTTTCATTATAATTTGGAACGTACCCCAAATTGATTTGATTTAACTAATTTCACAGTTGACGAAAAGTAAATATTCTACTCCTAGCTCTAGGAATAATATTGGGATCCTGCACCTTATTATAATGATTATGAAATAATCAATTTCAATGTGATCTTAGGAGTCCTTATTTTTATTTATCATTAACGGTTGCTCATATCTTTTTATCTTTTTTTTTTTCTTTTTTTTATCTTTTTATCTTTGGGTGACCTGTTTTCTGAATAAGTAAAAAAATATTGTTAGGTCATTTGTTTGATAAAAGTATATTGTTCCATTTAAAAAAAAAAAAAAGAAACACCAACAAGGTTTTTATGTTATAATTATTCTACTTTTTAATGGAAAGATCTTTTTTTCCCTTGCTGCGTTTACTGTTGTCATTTCTCGAGGGTATCACCACCACCTCTATCTTCCGATATTTTATCTCATCCCACGAAGAAGGAGAAGAAAAGCTATAAATTACACATTTTATGATCCCTTTCAGGAGTCATCTCTTTACGACTTACCCGCGTCTACTTCTGTGCGCTAAACGAACCGTGGGTTAATCACTTAAAGATTTCATACCTCTCGGAATACTGGCCATAGCTCGCCATAATGTGTTTTATATGACAATGCAGTCACTGATGTTATCGGGGGGAGCGATGGGGTGGAAATTCTGTTTTTTTTTTTTTCCCAATGACGAAGGGTGCCCAGATCATCACTTTGTTACTCCACCGTTTTTGTGTATCGATTTCTAGAGTTGGGCTGGAGGGAAAATAAAGTTTGATGACCTTTTCCCCGTGAATTGATGGATATGTTGAAAGCCATTTTTAATGTTGTTTTTTACTTTCACTTACCTATATATGAAATATATAGTAAGTGGAAGTATTGCGATCATGAAAAATTTCGACTTCCGGTTTTCAACGAAATACACGTTTTGGGGCCCCCTGTGTCGAAATAACCAAGTCCCGTGAAATGGTCTGTGTGTGTGTATGTGAACAGACTAGCTCAAAAACTATAAACTGTGCGAACCTGAACTTTGGTATTTAGTGTATGTATATGCTCGAGATGGGACAGCGAAAATTTCATCGAAATTGGTCAAAGGGAGAGGGTACTTTATTTAAAAACTTTTTACGTTCTTTCGATTTTCTCAAAAACGGCTCTAACGATTTTGAATTACTGATTAAACTGAGTATTTGATGTATTAATATGCCCGAGATATGACTAAAAATTTCATCAACATTGATCAACCGGAGGGGACACTTTACTTAATAAATTTTATATCATTTTCTCGGTTTTTTTTTTATTTACTCAAAAACGGCTACAACGATTTTGATCAAACTGGGTATTTGATGTATGTATATGCCAAAGATGTGATAGCCAAAATTTAATAGAAATTTGTCAAAGGAGAGGGTACTTTATTTCAAAAAATTTTTACCAATTTTTACTTTTTTTTCGATTATCTCAAAAACGGCTTTAACGATTTTCATCAAATTGATCGTGTTTAATGAAAATTAGTTGTTCTTTATTACCAGGTAAGCTTTATTGTATTAAAATGTTCTGAGGGTGCTTAAATGGGGAAGGGGCTTTTTTTGTTTTCCTATAGAGTACCTTTGTATGTGTTTATAAGGAGAAATTATCTATCTCTCGTTTCGCCTAAAAATAAGAAATGGCTAATTATGAGATATGATAAAAATCAAGTAAACATAGAGAGGAGAAAAAAAGAAAAATATTCAGTCAACTCATAAAATACGTTGAGCCCACGCATGCGGAGTACGCCGTTAATGACAGACCATTGTTTATAATCAAAGCCGTTCTGTTGATTTAATGGAACTTATTTGTTTCATAGTAACTAAATGAAATATTCAACAAGTAAATAGAGAATTATAAAATCAGACGACTTGGAGTAGTATGCTGGCATTGCCGAATTATCACAAATAAATACTTATAATCAATAATAGAAAAAAATTGTATTATTTTTTTTTTTTTAGCAAATGAAAACAAAAATAAGAAATGAATGAGGAAAAATGTGTAACTTTAGGTAGTGGCAATTAACAAAAAACATTAATTTCTAATCTACGTAAGTTGGTATGTGAAAGTTGTGTGTTGCGCGCATGCACCAGATTTTTTCTGGTGCTTCTTTCGAATCATATTTGCTTTATAAAAAAATTACTTTAAAGACTGGTTAGTACTGCTCATTTATAAAAGTATTTTAGCATTTTTCATACTATCTGACATGATGTACGATAGGAAGTATCACGTTTCGTTTTACTAATATTGTATTTATTGGATCCTATCGGTTTTATATACTTATTATTATATTTATCGGTTTTATATGTTTAGGTGAGTTGAGAACCTTGGATCGTATAACTTCACCTGAATTAATTTTTCCAAATGTAAATACCATAGCAATTAACGTAATGCTAAATGGGCGTGATATTATTGTTTAATCTGTGGATGATTTAATTTTATTGTATAAAATCTAATTGCTGCCTAAGAAATCATTGTCACGGTTTCGTTGAATTAATTGATTAATTGTTTAATACTGTAAAATAATTATCCATATAAACCAGCGGAATCCCAAATTTTTTGAACTGTTGCTCCATTATTTGAAAGTCACCGATGGCATTTTACACAAATAATTATACGGGAATATGGTAACAACAAGTATTAAATTGAAAATATTTAATTTTTTTAACCGACTTCGAACGAAAGAGGAGGTTACTCAATTCGATACGTATGTGACTTTTTTTGTGCCTTTTTTTTTTTTTTTTTTTTTTTTTTCTATGTACGAGTATGTTCACCGATTACTCAGAGATGGGTGGACCAATTGGAAAGAAACCTTTTGCATCTTGTAGAGTATTTTCCCAAGGTGGTCCCATTTAAACCTTTTTGTGGTTCCTAATTTATTTAAGAAGTTATCGGGAAAAAACATGAAAATAATTATTTAATTATCGCTCAAATTGTTTACTTATTGGAAAAACATATGGCATATATAACATGAGGTATGCTCCAACAAGCTATTAAAACTAATTGATAACTAACAAATCCAAATATTGTATTACTGCTGGATGAATCAAATGGGAAAACCAACCAATCAAATTCAGAATCAAAAGAGTGGGGGGAGAACATGAGCAGTCTGTTAGTTATCGATGTGTTTTACGTGCTTGTTGGAACAAACCTATACATAACCTTAACCAATTTTTCAACATTAGATTTAAATGAAGATATAAATATCAGCAGAATATAATATCGCTGTCGTTTTCTGTAGCGATATTAGTATAAATAATAGATAGATGTATATTCACCGATAACAGTAAACCTTCTAAATTTAGATCTAATCAACGGTTGGACACCATAATCATGAGAAAACAAAATTCGTGGAATTCCAAGAAAGACTGAGTATTTAATCGGTAATCGTTTTAAAGCAGAATTTAAGACTTCTTCAAGTTCCCGAAGGATCGTTTAAATTTAAAATCGTAGCTATTATTGATTTAAATTAGATTTTGATTTCTATCTTTTATTGACTATGCACATTAAAAAAGAATACAATAACTCCTGGAAAAGCTCATTTTCAGTTGACATTAATAAAGGATTCAGATACCTCTGTCTTCTTCCGGATACACTCGGTTACTGTTGAATATCTTGCCGGAGGTGTTGTGCCGATCCTTTAAAGGTGACACTTCTGTTGTGTTATCCGGATTACTAGTATCGGTTTTTAAATTTGTTTCTACAACTATCGAGGCTTTTGCTGGTGTTCATCCATCAATAAAAACTACAAAATAAAACGTGATAACTACCCGAAAACAACCTCATTGTATGAAAGTCCACTCAGCAAAAATTTGGCAGTCATGGAAATGATTGTTAAAAATGATGATAAATGCTACGCCACTAGAACTGAAGCAACATTGTTTAGCAATTTATTTTCTGAATAATGTTTTATTACGAAGGATATAATTCATAGTACTTCGGTAATAAATTTAGTCAAAAATTCATCGAAAAGAATTACGAACATAATTGAATCAACCTTTAGAATTAAGTCAGTAGTCTAATACGGAGAATAATAATATCCTTCGTAATAATAAATTAAGCATATGTGAGTCCCAAACCCTGTTGCTTCTATCCTAGCGGGGCAGTCTTTTTGATATCGATAAATTTTATGGTTGCCCCTTTTTTTGCAGGGACTTCAATCCAATGATGTAATCCAATGAAGTCGTGTATAATATCGCCATAGTTTTCAGAAGGATATTCAAGCAATCAAAATTTAAAAATTACTTTCAAATTTACTATAGGTCATATTAGCATCCTCATCGATTCTCCATTAACGATACTTTGTCTAAAACCGGCCAAAATCTCGACTGTTCAGTGACTTATCTACTTCATCTTGGAATGGCCGGATTTATGTATTTATGTATATTTAACTCAACACATCTCGGAACCCTGATTCTCTACGTAAATGACAAGTACTGACGACATTTAGCAAAGGAAAAATATTGTCACTGTGGAAAAACATTTTATGTGTTCCCTTCCCAATTGAACATTGATCTTTTTTAAAAAAAAAAATCCATTTATAATCATAAAAAGTAGTGTGTTGAAAGTTGTATAATACACGCACCGCTTTCCCACTTTTCTGTGTGTATTCATAAAATTGAAAAGGTAAAGTGTATTTCATAATAATTTTATACAATTATTGTATAATAAAAAGACCTGGGAAAGACAAACGTGGTAGAGCGTAAAAAGATTTCGAAATTTTTAAACCAACGTTTATTTGTTTGTTTGTTTAATGTTGTTTAGGGGCGAAAAACAGCTATGGTCATCAACGCCCGTTGGTTTGTATGATTATCTGTTTCGGTTGGGGAAACCACCGATCCGAATCCCTCAGAGCCCCGACGAGATCCGCACCCAGACCGGTGGGGGCCAGCCGGAGGTAGGGGGGCGTCCCGGTCCCATATGTCAGTGGTGGTTTCTATTCGACACGAGGCTTGTTCAGAGGATGTGGATAAAAACCATGTTGGCCACCTAGCTTAATTACATTAGTACAATACACTAATGTTTACAGTACATTAGTACATGGAAAAGTCCAAATCCTCATAAGTCCTCGGAGCTAACTTGCTCTATGGGACCGGAGACGTCCCCCACCCCCCGGCAGTAGCCCCCAGGAGCCCCGGCAACACACTCCCCCGGCACCCCTTTGGGCCGCGATGATGGTGTCCCCTTTAGCGTTACTATTATTTATTATTCAATAAAATAAAATATAACATATAGAATATTTATAAAGATTTATAGTAGATTTATAAACTAATCGGAGAATTAGATGTGGGGGAATAGCTTGCTTTTTAGGAGAAATTGAATTACCCTATCTATCATTTCTTGGTCGTTACCTAATGCTTTCGGTAGTTCCGGTGGTATGTTAAGCTGTTGCAATATTGATTTGTAACGGCGGCATTCCTCGAAGATGTGTTTGACAGTAAGGTTGGTTTGGCATGTTTGGCATTGCGGAGGTGTTTCCCGTGTTATGAGGTGGATATGGGTTAGACGGCTGTGTCCTATTCTCAGTCGGGCAATTGCTACTTCTTCTCGGCGCTTGTTGCGGTTTGAGGTAGTCCACGGATTCACCGTTCGCTTTATATTCTTTAATTTGCTCGGCAGACTCTCATCCCACATCGATTGCCATCGCGCTTTTACAGTTTTCTTCAATGGTAGGGCAAGTTCAGAGGTCGTCAGGACAGTAGTTCCCCTTCCTGGGAGAGATAGCGCTTCACCGGCAGCTTTGTCGGCCAATTCATTCCCGGTAATGCCTGAATGCCCTGGGACCCAGATGAAATGCACCGACATACCTATTCCCGCTAGCATTTTTAGGTAATCATGGATTCGGAGAATAATAGGATGGCTCGAGTACATGTTATTTAGACCACGAAGCGCGCTAATAGAATCCGATAGAATTGCTATGTCTTTTAGGTTTTTGTCTGTGTTAGACATACAGAAGTATAGAGCAGAGGCTATGGCATTCAATTCCGCTGTATAAATGCTGCAAAGATGATACAGTTTCGTTTTGTGTGTTGAGGTCGGAGTGATAAAGGCGGATGCTGTTGCAGTTTCTGACTTGGAGCCATCAGTGTAAATCGACATGTGGTGCGGTATGGATTGGAGTAGTTTTTTTAATTTTTCGTGATATTCGGATGTAATTGTACTATTTTTATGAAATTTTGAAAGGTCTAGATACAGCTTGGGGGGCTGATAGGTCCAGGGTGGTGTGTTTGCTTCTGGTATGTATATAGGGATTATTTTTAATTCATTTACTACCGATGAAAATCTTTCTGCGACAGGAAGAGTTGCATTTGGTTTTTGCTGAAATTGTCTAGCGTATTTCGATTGGAATATGTATTTATATGCTGGATGTGATGGCTGTAAGTATATCCGAGAGAGATAATTCATTGCTAAAAATTGTCTTCGGAATGTTAAGGGTGGTAAACCGGATTCAGCACATAGGCTAAGGATGGGGCTGGTCTTAAAGGCACCGGTGGCTAGTCGGATCCCGGTATTGTGAACGGTATCGAGCTTAGAGAGACAAGAAAAACGGGCCGAGCCGTACACGAAACTACCATAGTCCAGTTTGGAGCCGATGAGGGTCTTGTAAATTTTTAACATTGTACATCTGTCAGCTCCCCACGATGTTTTACCCAGTACTTTTAAAATGTTCATTTTATGGAGGCATTTTTCTTTGAGGACCTTTATGTGAACGCTCCAAGACAATTTCCTGTCGAATATGAGTCCTAAAAAACGGTGACTTTCAACATAGGGTAATGAAATATTTCTTAAGGTAAGCTCTGGTAGGGTTGGGATTCGTCTTCTTCGGCTGAAATGTATACATTTAGTTTTTTCGGCAGAAAAATCGAGGCCGGAGGATCGGGACCAGTCACTAAGTCGGTTTAGCGCTTCTTGGAGTTTACTTTTTATGTCGTTTGTGTCATTTGAACGATACACAATGGCCAGGTCGTCGACGTACAACATCACTCTTATCCCTCTGGGCAAGTTCCTTCCTAGATCATTGATTGCCAGGGCAAAGAGAGTTGTGCTAAGCACACAGCCTTGTGGTACTCCATTTTTCTGCTCGTAGGTCTGTGATAGGATGTTTCCAATCCGAACTCTGAATGTTCGTTGTGATAGAAATCGTGTGATAAATATTAAAATGTTTCCGGTGAAGCCGAGGGTTTTCAATTTCTGTAGGATGTTATGTCTATTGGTCTGGTCAAAAGCTTTGAACATATCGAAAAAGATTGCTATTGCGTGTTGATTTTGGATGAAGGTATATTGAATCTCCGCCTCAAGCTGGACGAGATGGTCAATCGTCGATCTTCCTTTGCGGAAACCGCACTGGAAATTTTGGAAGATATGGTTTTTCTCCAGTGTCCACATCAGCCGTTTATTGACCATGCGCTCCATTATTTTACACAGGCAGCTAGTCAAGAATATAGGGCGGTAGTTGCATGGTTGCCGTTTATCCTTCCCCGCTTTCAGGATTGGGACAACTTCTGAATGTTGCCAAATCTTAGGAAATTCACCTATATTCCATACGTGATTATAGAATTTGAGGAGCCAAGTCATGCTATCTTGCGGTAGGTGGTTGATCATCGCGTAATGGATATCATCTGGGCCGGGTGAGGATCCTTTCACATTTTTCAGAGTGGATTGAAGTTCCCACATGGAGAATGGACGGTTATATTCATTAATATAATCAGAGTCATCGCATATTTCTTCGTGATGTGTTGATTGAGAGCACGGATGGATTGTGGGTGTATTAAATATTTGGGAATAATATTGGGCAAATACATCGGAAACTATTTCGGGGTCATCTGTAAGTTTTCCATCCAGGGATAAAGTGTATCGTGTAGTTGAATAATTCTTATAAATTTTTCTTATTTTGTCCCAGACCAGGTTTGTAGGGGTGGACGTGTTTATAGTTTCGACATATTGTTTCCAAGATTCAGTTTTTATATTGTTTATGGTTTGTCGGCAGATGGCTCTTTGTTTTTTATATTCGATTAGGTTAGGTAGGTTTGGATTTTTTTGGAATTTTTTAAAGGCTCTACGACGGTTGCGAACAGCTATTTTACATTGCTCGTTAAACCAGGGAACGGAGGGTCTTTTAGAGGTACCTTTGGTTTGAGGAATTGAAGATTTTGCTGCATTTAATATCATGTCTATGAAGAGTTGGCATCCTTTTTCAATACTTATTTCAGATGGGAGTGTTTCGGGTGGTTTAGCAAGAGAAGAGAAGAGTGACCAGTCAGCTTTATCAAGAACCCATCGCGGTTTCCGATTAGTTTGTGGATTTAGATTCTGGAATTTAAGGCGGATTGGGAAATGGTCGCTTCCGTAAAGTTCCGGGAGTACCGTCCATTCGACGAGGTTAAATAATGAGGGGCTGCACATTGCAAGGTCTATAGCTGAGTAACTGCCGAAAGTGTGACTTAAATAAGTAGGTTCACCCGTATTAAGGAGTAAGAGGTTTGATGTTTCAAGAAAATATTCTATAACTCTTCCTCGGGAATTTAAGTCTGGAGAACCCCACATAGGGCTGTGTCCGTTCATATCTCCGACGAAGAGGACCGGTTTTGGTAGTTGGTTGTATATATGGAGTATGTCTGATGTTTGTATAAGTGGGTCTTTTGGTAAGTATATATTGCAGATTGTGAATGTGATGCCAGCGTGTATAGTTATTGCAGTAACTTGAAGTGGTGTATCTATTTCTATTCCTTCAGAGTATATGGAGCTATTAACAGCGATAAGCACACCTCTAGAGCCATGATCATCGGGGCCATCGGTCCTGTACACGTTGAAGTTTTTGAGAGAAAAATTTTCCCTAGCTTTAAGGTGGGTTTCTTGTATACAGATACATAACGGACTCTCATCTTGTATTAATATTTTTAAATCGTTAAAATGCGTTTTCAGTCCATTGCAGTTCCATTGTATGAGGGTCATTTTGGAAATGGATTAATGGGTGGTAAGAGATATTGAACTGCTGGAGTCCAATATTTTTCATTTTATATGAAATAGAAAAAGTCCTTATATAAATAAATATCAACGTATACATACAAATAAATACATGTATATAAGCATAAACGTAAATAAAAATATATAAAAAAACAAAAAACAAAACAAAAAAACAAACATGACACAGCCAAATATGTACAGACACACATATACTGCAGTACACACATACAAATGCGAAGATATAAGAATAAATGTATATGTGAACGTGCATTTATAATAATAATTAAGAATAAAATTAAAGAAAAAATAGATACGGAAATATTTGTAAGTATTGTGTGTAATAAATTTTTTACTTTGTTAATGGGATAAAGATTTAAGATTTTTTCTTCGTTCCTTTCTTATTCATTTTCACTTTAGTGAAACCTTCCTCGTCCACAGACTGGTCCACGTCATCGGTCGACATGAGAACAGTCTGAGTGTCCTGGGAGAGAGAAGGTCCAGGGTCAGCTGGGCCAGGCGGAGGTGGAGGTCCACCTCTGGCAGCTACTGGAGTAGCTGTGATGGGTACAGCGAAGTGTAGAGCGGGAGTGGAGGGGATGGGTGAGGCGGAGGCCTCGGGCGCGGTCGGGGGGACTCGGGTGTGAGCCGAACTGCTTCGGCTTCTCGTCGAAGCTCGTCCCCGGAGCTGACGTGGTTCAGCGTTGTTTATTTTACTGTTGTTGTTGTTGGTGTTACATTCAACTGATATAGTTTTAGCATTGTTTTCGCTAGCAATGTTTCTATTTAAACTTCTATTATTTATTATAGTTTCGCCAAATCTAAATGGGATTTCAACTTGAATGCCGATTTCCTTTGTTTCAATTTTATTTATTTTTTCTTTTGCAATATTTGCAAAGGTTTTAGTTGTAAAAGTTGGGTATCGCTCTTTGTAAATTTTCTTCGCCTCGAATAGAGATATTTTATTTGTAATCTGGATAGATTTAATTTCTTTTTGGATTTTAAATAGTGGGCAAGATCGGTCAAGTGCGTGGTGGGGCCCATTACAATTTATACAATTCGGCGGATTATCGCATTTTGAATTTCCTTCGTGCCTGGTTTTACCGCATTGTATACACACCGGTTGTTTTTTGCATTGGGCCGTGGGATGGTAAAAACCCAAACAGTTGAAGCACCTAAGGGGATTTGGGACATAGGCATGGACTTCGACTGACTGGTATCCCACTTTGACGGATTTTGGGGCTATCGGTGTAGGAAAAGTAACAATGTAGTTATGGGTCGCGATTTCGTTACCATTTTTTCTAATTTTTATTCTTACTATATCCTTTATTACATCGGCCATTTCTTCTTTGATTTCATCGATGGTTAGATATTGGAAATCAAACACTTTCATAATTCCTTTACTATAATTTAGACTAGGATGGGGATTGATTTCGATCGGAAGCCCACCGAATTCTTTTATTTTTAATAGGGTATCTGATTGAGTGCCTCTATTTGTTTCAATCAGGAGAGACCCGTCTCTTAATTTTTTAATATTTCTAACTTCTCCCACTAAGCCAGTAATAAATTTATTTATAAAAAACGGAGATACTTTCTTAAAATCATCATCGTCCGTTCTTTTAACTATGAGAAAACTTGGCCTTATTTCAATTTTCCCCCTCATATCCATTTTATCGGGGGGGGTTCTGATTCGACCCCTTCTTCTTTTGGCCACGGGGCTAAGAGGATCGTCCGGGTCATTCATTTTTAGTTAGGTCTTAAATAGACAGTTGGTCTTTTGAATAATTAGCAAGTGAAATTAAAAAAATAAAAAAATAAAAAATAAAAATAAAAGTAAAGTAAATATATCTCCTATAAGAAATAGAAGTAATAATTCTTAACAATAAATTAAAAATAAACTAAAAGGAAAATTATCTTATTCTGCTTATAGAAAAATAAAAAAAGAAAATTATGAATAGAATAGTTATAGGCTTATCTGACTGCTGGAGTATCACGGTCCTTCCTCTCCGGAGTCCAAACAAACACTGCGACGTTTATTTTATCAACGACCAATTACCAACGAAATTTTTAAACCAACGTTTAATTACATTTGTTATCTTCTCCAACTAAAAATTGTGAAATAAAAAACATTTTATAAAAAAAATATTAAACCGACTTCGAAACCTAGGAACCAGTAAAAATAAATTCACTGAAAAGTATGAAATAATTACCTTCTGATTTTTATGAATACACAGCAAAATTGAAAATGGTATAAAAAGTGGAAAAGTGCAATAATACGAATAATTTTATTTTGATTTGTACAAATACACACTAATTGTTAATAAAAATTATTAAATTTAATTGTAAATGAAGAATGGTGAAATACTTCTTCCAAATTTCTTTTATTAAAAATTCATAACATATATTCAGTAATAGATAGTGTGATAAGAATATTGTAGAAAAAAGTGGTAGTCATGTGAATATATATATTTTTTTTATATAAAATGACCAATTTACTTAGGTAATGGAATATAACTGTAATATAGAAATAGATGGACCTAGCCACCAAAAATTGTCAGGTGTAAGGATTACTAGTTGTTGGCAGAAGAAATTTGCCCTGAAGAGGGACGAATAGTCCGAAACGTCGGCAAATTAATGTATATGTTATAAATTTTTAATAAAAGAAATTTGGAAGAAGTATTTCACCATTCTTCATTTACAATATTTAGATCTTCCAGCACATATAGTGTATTTAAGATTACATAGTATTAAATTTAAATATTAAATACTATGTTCAATACAACACAATCTTTTCGGAGGCGGCGCAAAATTTAAAATTTTTTACACTAGACATTATGAAAATCTTCTAAATGGATCTTCTCTTCCCAGCTGTTGATTTCAATGCCTACTAATGGAATTGTATCAGTAACATGTTATTTCTATTTTGCGCCGCCTCCGAAAAGATTGTGTTGTATTGAACATAGTATTTAATATTTAAATTTAATAATTTTTATTAACAATTAGTGTGTATTTGTACAAATCAAAATAAAATTATTCGTATTATTGCACTTTTCCACTTTTTATACCATTTTCAATTTTGCTGTGTATTCATAAAAATCAGAAGGTAATTATTTCATACTTTTCAGTGAATTTATTTTTACTGGTTCCTAGGTTTCGAAGTCGGTTTAATATTTTTTTATAAAATGTTTTTTTCTAAAAATCATGTTTATTAAATAATCTACTGCATAAATTTATTTGTAGTAAATTATGTAGGCGATTAAATTTTGACTGACTGGAATTTTTTTGAATTATCAAATAATCACGCCATGCGTTAAAATTTGCTTTTCTCTTACTTTCTGAAACTGGCGGAGATGATTTCGGAACCTTCGTAGCGGAAATTGTTTAGTTAAACTTCCAAAACTTTTTGTAATCGAATGATTTTTTGTTTGGTCCCTGTAAATAGGTATTTGAATTTAGTTCAAGAACATAAAGCCATATTAGGTGATAGATATATTGAATTTTGTTATTAATTATCTATGCAAGGTGTAGATAATTCTGGCGATTACATAATATATTGAATGGTCTGGTACTGAGAGCAATGCAATTAATTATTATGTTAATTTGGAGTTTATCGTAGGACTAACATTCTCCCTCTATGCAACTCAATTCACCCTACGAGTACTATTATAGATTCTCTCTGTCAATTATTTGGTATATGTTGTAATTTATTATTCATTGGGCGGATTGTTGACTCTTATACGGGTTTATGCCTTGAATATTGTAATTAACTATATCGTGTGAGCCATTTAACTTTACAAATGGTTCAATACAGTGAATGTAGTGTTTAGATTATTAGTTTTGGTTTTTATATAATATAATTAGTTATAACGATACATTACATACATACAAATATCTAACCATATAATTAGCTTCTAATTTAATCTAGATTAATACAGATTGTGCAAAAAGCAATGCCTATGTTGGCTACGCAGTGCCCAAACAAATACAATAAAAAAATATAAACTACCTCCTTTCGTATCAATATTTTCTGCAGAATTACAGGCGATTGCAACTGCTCTTTATCTGGCTATCGACTGCAATGCAAAAATTTTTTAAATATGTTCGGATTGATTATCAGTTATACAAGCTGTTCAAAAACACACAAGAGAAGGTCAGATAATGAAAAAAATCCTTAATTATCTCGATATTCTATCGGATCTTAACAAATCGGTAAACTTTCTATGGGTGCCATCGCACACAGGAATTTTAGGCAATGAAGTAGCAGACATGGCAGCAAAGGAAGCAGCAATTATGACTGGCCCAACACTGCAAATATATGAGGCAAATGATATAAGAACATGGCTCAAAAAGAGAATAAAAAGTTATTGGCAATCCATGTGGTCTGAAGTCCCTCTCTGTAATAAGCTTAAATCCATTAAGCCTACAACTAGAAACTGGATTAGCTCCTTTCGAGGGAACCGAAGAGAAGAGGTAGTACTGACAAGGCTTCGGAAAGGACATACGAACCTCACCCATGTTCACCTCATAACAAAAGAAGCTCAACCAACATGAGAAACCTGCAAAACACCCCTTATAATAAAACATATTATAGAAGACTGCAGCAGATACGAAGAACGAAGGGGTCAGTAATTCAAACAATGGTGTATCAAGAACGAATTTGGCCCAATTTACTCACGGGACTCGAAACTTTCCAGTGATTCGTTTGAATATGTTTAAAAAAATATTTTTTTAAGAGATTCTAGAAAATAATATTCGAGGTTCAGACTGAATGATGATGTCTTTCGACGATATATCGCAAATAAGAATAGATAGAAAGGCTTCATAACAACGGTCGATAATAAACTAAATTTTCAACAAAAGTGGAAATGAATTTTAAATTTCTCAGTAACGACGGAAATATTTTATTCTTCTTAGGCAGGCACATGATTAGGTTACGTATGTTCCAATCAGCTCTAAAACACGTTTTCGACTCTTTTCGCTGCGCAGTACGCTTTTCCTTGTTAACCTTAAGCAGTTCGAGCTTCTTGGAATAAACTTTTAATTCATTACGAATCGGCATATTATTTATTTTATGATCGACAACATTTTGAACAGCACGCAAATTGACGTCTCATTGCCTGTTTAATTTTTAGTAGAAACGAATATTCAAGTCGCTTTACTTTGTTAGAAACATCTTCTTTAACTTTTTTTATAGTTTATATTTCATTTTGTGATGATTGTTACAATAGCGTTTCTTATTTCCCAATCATGGTTCCATTACCTAGACCATTGAGGTTCTTTCACTTAACTTAATGCACATGAGAATGTTCCTTCGTGCTGTTAATCACGCCCATGACTCACGAAACTTCTCTAACGGCCACATCTACATTCGGGAGTAGTTCTTCCGAGCACTCGGGCTCTATGCCCTTGGGAAAGGAACAGATTTATAACGGCAGCCAGCTTAGGATTATCCATTATCCTAATCTGATACAATCATAAAAAAAACAAAAACAGGAATTTGTAAATAAATATTATTGATGCTGGTATTTTAAAATTATTACAGTTTTTACCTATGCCATTTATATAGAGGTTAATGCAATTTCCCGTTAAATACGTCTTATATTTTTTTAAATATAAATATTATTTATAACTATTTCGGAATAAAAAAAAGACGTCTCCAGAGAAGGCGAGATGGGAGAAAAAAAGAAGAAAACATATGGTAGAAAGAATGATTAATCAAGATGCTCCGATAGTTCAGCAAAATAGGTCAAAGTAAATAAAATCTATTTATTCATAAAGGGACCGGCCATTGTATTGGACTGCCTTTGCTGTCACATTATATTCCTTTGTTAGGACCATTCTGTCTCTCCTTTCACCATCTGTCTTAAGGCTGGCAGTGAATAAATAGTTTATTTATATATTCGCACTAAATGCTTATATTTATTATTGAAATATAATTGTTCAACTGTGCGACGCTGTGAGAGAAACTGCTTTTGACACTCAGTCAGATTACGCCGACCGCCATACATTACCGCAATTTCGGATTAAGAGGGTTACCGTTAATAAGCAGTAATTAATTGACTCTGGAAAATTAGGGGGCTTCCACCTGTTACATTTATTTACATTAGATTTTCATTGTGTCTAAAAGCATTCTCTTCTAAGCGGTTCTCCAGGGAGCTCATGAATATAGGAAATCCGAATGTGGTACATGAAGTAAGATAAATTATTATTAGAAGGATCTTGCCATGTTTTTGAATATTTATCGTGTAGTTTAAATTAAATATTAATTATTTATATTTTATGAATTGATTAACTGTATTATCAATACGCACTATTAATTATCTTTTTAACAATAAAAATAATGTCGATGCATTATGATTAGATATAAAAAAATCTGGTGCATGCGCGCAACACACAACTTTCACATACCAACTTACGTAGATTAGAAATTAATGTTTTTTGTTAATTGCCACTACCTAAAGTTACACATTTTTCCTCATTCATTTCTTATTTTTGTTTTCATTTGCTAAAAAAAAAAAATAATACAATTTTTTTCTATTATTGATTATAAGTATTTATTTGTGATAATTCGGCAATGCCAGCATACTACTCCAAGTCGTCTGATTTTATAATTCTCTATTTACTTGTTGAATATTTCATTTAGTTACTATGAAACAAATAAGTTCCATTAAATCAACAGAACGGCTTTGATTATAAACAATGGTCTGTCATTAACGGCGTACTCCGCATGCGTGGGCTCAACGTATTTTATGAGTTGACTGAATATTTTTCTTTTTTTCTCCTCTCTATGTTTACTTGATTTTTATCATATCTCATAATTAGCCATTTCTTATTTTTAGGCGAAACGAGAGATAGATAATTTCTCCTTATAAACACATACAAAGGTACTCTATAGGAAAACAAAAAAAGCCCCTTCCCCATTTAAGCACCCTCAGAACATTTTAATACAATAAAGCTTACCTGGTAATAAAGAACAACTAATTTTCATTAAACACGATCAATTTGATGAAAATCGTTAAAGCCGTTTTTGAGATAATCGAAAAAAAAGTAAAAATTGGTAAAAATTTTTTGAAATAAAGTACCCTCTCCTTTGACAAATTTCTATTAAATTTTGGCTATCACATCTTTGGCATATACATACATCAAATACCCAGTTTGATCAAAATCGTTGTAGCCGTTTTTGAGTAAATAAAAAAAAAACCGAGAAAATGATATAAAATTTATTAAGTAAAGTGTCCCCTCCGGTTGATCAATGTTGATGAAATTTTTAGTCATATCTCGGGCATATTAATACATCAAATACTCAGTTTAATCAGTAATTCAAAATCGTTAGAGCCGTTTTTGAGAAAATCGAAAGAACGTAAAAAGTTTTTAAATAAAGTACCCTCTCCCTTTGACCAATTTCGATGAAATTTTCGCTGTCCCATCTCGAGCATATACATACACTAAATACCAAAGTTCAGGTTCGCACAGTTTATAGTTTTTGAGCTAGTCTGTTCACATACACACACACAGACCATTTCACGGGACTTGGTTATTTCGACACAGGGGGCCCCAAAACGTGTATTTCGTTGAAAACCGGAAGTCGAAATTTTTCATGATCGCAATACTTCCACTTACTATATATTTCATATATAGGTAAGTGAAAGTAAAAAGGCTTTTGAAAATAACAATATCTAACCAGCTTCCTCATAATGATGATTAATTATGGACAAAAAAATAAAAAACAGGTTTAACATAATTACCTATATTGCATCCATAAGTTCTTTGGTCGAAATCCTTAAAACTTGTATTATCAGCAAAATAAAAACAAATAATAAATCAGGTGATATACATTAAATACTAAGAAAGATACTTTTTTGATTTCATTATTTGTTAAATTTTTAATAAGTAATCAACGCCTACAATGTTTTGGTTTTCACCCTAAAATTAGCTATCGATAAAAATTCATACTTTTTATTTAAAATAGTCAACCGACTAATTTTCTGAATAGTAAGTTCGATGCTTTATTATTACGTTCTGAATTTATTTTTTTACATCACCGTGGCACTATATTGAATTATGGAACTTAACTGAAACTGATAATTATGGCCTTCATGTTAAATTTATAGAATTTAAAGCTTTCCATTTGGTAAATAAATATATAATTTTTACTTGTGAATGTGGGCTAACCTATGAACTCATTCATATTTTTTCTCGTTTCCGAGTTTCAACATTTCAATTCGTTTAACATTAAATTAGGAAAAACGAGTTTAAAACTATTTTCGTCTTTTTTTAACATTTTATTAACTTTTAATTTGAAAATAGTTTAATAGAAAAATATTTTGCTTGTTGGCTTAAAACGCTGAACTGATCATGCAGAGATCCTGGTTCGATTCCCGGTAGTTGCCAATCTTTTATTTTTAAATAAAATTATTAAAAAGTACTTTTCATTAAACTTATTTAATAAGCACTATGCAGTTAACATTTGCGACTGACATTAAGATTAGAAGTAAAATATACAAGAATTTATGTGAATATTAAGCAAGAATCTGATGAACCAAAATTTCATAATAACTAATATATCAGTTACAAGATGTTATATTGAAACAGTTATGGATATTGAATTCGTTCTTCGAATTCTAGATCTGAATGTTTTTAATAATTCTAATCCATAAACTGTTATAATGTATAATGTCTAATCTATAAATATGTTATAAGAAGGTACTTGAGGTTCAGTAAGTAATAAACAACTATATCATGGCCTGTATATATAAAAAATATAATAAAAATAAAACTATATTTTTATCATAAGTATGGCCCACAATGAAAAAAAAAAGGTTGGGATAAAATTATTTGAGTTATATTAGTAAAATTTTAGACTAAAGTTAACAGTAATATAAATATATAAAATAATTGGTTTTATGACTGTATATGATTCAAAGTATAGAGATGTATAAATATATTTATTATGTTGCTGATGGATAATGGTACATTAACCACATCACTGTGGTTTAGAGGCTAAATAACTATATTACTTAAATGTACAATGGCAAGTTTAGGAGTGTTGAAAGATGTGTTAAACTTTATTTATTTATTTTCATATTATTATATAGTTTATTTATTAGTATTTATTCTCCAAACTTCTAACGTTCAAGTGGACGACCAGCCTAATTAAATAAGAAAGATATACATTATTGAGGATTGGACTGAAAAGTGAGTAAGGGATAGTGCTAAAACAGGGAAGTTTTATTGGCCATAAAGGGCTCTGCTACTAATGAAGGGAGGACAATTACCCCCCCCCCCCCCCCCACCATCCCCCAAAATATTGTAGGGACTTCATTAGCGTTCATTAGCTGCTCCATCCCTTTAGGTCTGGCTCATGGGAAGGGGGATATTTCTAATCCTTTTTACATAAAACCTAATCCCTCGGACCGTTTTATGTGCAGTTTTATAGCATAAAGGATTCATTGATGAATGATATTTTTAGAAATGGTTTTGACGAAATCTCGTTATAACAATATCTATATAAATTTAATATTAAGTAAAGATTTTAATCAAAATATGTTTATGAATTCATTTTATAAAATAAAGTTTGATTATTAAATTTGAGATAGCTTGGAATCAAAAAGAAATTTAGTTAGGGAATTAAACGGATTTTCGTCGTTCCTCAAAGCCATAAACAAAATTAGTGGTATCCCTAGTCGATTCAAAATTGCACGTACGACAATTTAATTCAATTTAAAATTGCAAGTATGGCAAGCTAATTGTACTCTCTCGCGTGTAAAATTAAAGGTCTCTATTTCGTTGCTCTGAAAAGTACTTTATTTAACGTGGAAATAGAGAAATAGAAGTAGGAATTATTTTTTTTGTTGCAACTCAATATTATTGTTTCTGTTTCCAGCGACCCGAAATTAATATTTTCAAACTGTATAAACATTTTTTTTTACTCCTATGTTTTATTTTTAACCACTTTTGTTTATTAGCAGTTTACTAGATTAATTAAATGTAATTAATTAAATGTAAAAAATATTTTTACATGTTGCATATCAAGTTTTGTTGCAACTCAATATTATTGTTTCTGTTTCCAACGACCCGAAATTGATATTTTCAAACTGTGTAAACATTTTTTTTTACTCCTATGTTTTATTTTTAACCACTTTTGTTTATTAGCAGCTTACTAGATTAATTAAATGTAATTAATTGAATGTAAAAAATATTTTTACATGATAATAAAGTTTAATTCATTCTCCATCGACATGACCAGTTAAATCAAATTCTCATGAGTCGTTTTTGAGAAAATCAAATATGTGCGTAATATTTATGAAATATATTGTTGCGTTCGGTTACTCAATTTTGATGAAAAAGTTGCTGCAACTTCTAGGATATAGTCCTACTTCAAAAGGATAACTTTTTGTTTTTTTGAACGATATTGTTCAATCAAACACAAAGACCATTTCTCAATTTTTCATGTGTGACTATGTGTCTATTTATAGGTAGATAAGTCGAATTAACAATGAACCGTCTATGTATATGTCATATGACTTATTATCTAGATATTTATACAACTTAAAGCCAGTTGTAGAAGATACATCGCTAGCTTCCAACTTAGAAACATTATTTGAGTGCTAAAAAAGGTAGTTTCTCTACACACATATACATTTCATTATTCTATTTATTTCATATTTGCTTATTGTATTGTAAATTATAAATTTCAAAAAATACATAAATTATAATATAGAAAATAAAACTTCGAATTTTAAACATGCGAACCCCTACAAACATACACTATGTTTTTTATACATATTCTTCCGTACACTGAATTAGAAAGATAATAGTAACTAAATACTTAAACAAAAATAATGTTCATATAAATTGGTGTCTTTCTAATTAATATAATTTTTTAACTGTGCATTCATTATTGAAGCGGCCCCTATGTGGAATTTATTTACTACTATTCCCATTCATGCTGTTGCCTAGATATTATTATACTATTTTATGGCACATTCCTCTACCCTCATGGTGTTATTTCATGCGGGCTTAACATTTTAGGGTGTAAAATAGAATCATAAAACAACCATAAACTGACCTTCAGCTTGGAATTGATATATTTTTACTGTTATTAGCGATGTACTCGTATGGTAACTTGGTAGGCTAGGGGTTCAGGACGCGTTTAATTCTCTAGAGTTTATAATATCTGCTAAATTACATATTATCGTCTTAATTTTCGTCTCGATTGAGTTGAAGTGTAAGTTGACTATTCGTATTCCGATTAAGTTTTCCTTTCTGTCACATAGCACCATCATTGTTCGTTAGATTAAAATTATAGTTACTGTTGAGGACTGTCCTTTGAGAAATATTTATAATTCTTTGCAAATTTCCTTCTGACTAAAAAACCAATGTTATTCAGGAAACCTCTCGATTTCACCTATGAGAGAATAATTGGTCGCAGTAATTACAGTTCGTGGACTATTTTTATGAATTTATATTTCCCTGTAGGTTCTTTACTTTCCTCATTGTGCTCCATGATTTCTTTTATTTTGTTTGGAAATTGATTAAACATCAATGATTTTATAATAATTTTGTAGTTTTTCAGAAGTGGTATAGTAAAGCCCTCAGTATTTTTCTAGTTGTAAAAAAATTTTTTGCCATGTCGGAAAAATTCTTCAAATTTACAACATAAAAAGTTTAGTTTACACACAAAGTGGTATACCTAACTTTGTTCCTAGTTTATGCTTTGGCTATATTTGAAAGTGTTTGTTGTTAATATAAATGTTTTTGTTATTTTGACTTTTGTGACCTAAACAGCAAAAAGTGTCAACACTTTCCTGCAGACTCATGAAAAGAAAGCGTCAAGAAAATCACCTATATTGATCAACTTACTTAGATTAGAAATTAATGCGTTTTGTAAATTGCCACTTCTCAAAGTTACACATATTTCTACATTCATTTCTTATTTTTGTTTTTATTTGCTCTATAAAAAACACTAATTTCTTTTATTATTAAATAAAAGTTTTTCTTGTGATAATTCGGCAGTGCAAGCATAATACTCCAAGTCGTCTGATTTTATAATTCTCTATGTACTTGTTAATGTTTCATTTAGTTACCATGAAACAAATAATTGCCATTGAATGAACAGAACGGCTTTAATGATGAACAATGGTCTGTCATTAAAGGCGTACTACACATGCGTGGGCTAAATATTTTTCTTTTTTTCTCCTCTATATGTTTACTCGATTTTTATCATATCTCATATTTAGCCATTTCTTATTTTTAGGCGTAACGAGAGATACTTAATTTCACCATACAAACAAACACAAATGTACTTTATAGGAAACAAAAAAACAAACATTCAAAAAAGACCCCTACCCGATTTAAGCCCCCTCAGAACATTTTAATA
The DNA here is from genome assembly GCA_911387785.2 of Aelia acuminata. Taxonomy (NCBI): domain Eukaryota; kingdom Metazoa; phylum Arthropoda; class Insecta; order Hemiptera; family Pentatomidae; genus Aelia; species Aelia acuminata. Next base: position 113,619,775 of record OU426979.1, on the reverse strand, counting down.
ATGATAAAGCATACCTGATATTAAAGAACACCTAATTTTCATTAAACAGGACGAATTTGATGAAAATCGTTAAAGCCGTTTTTGAGATAATCGAAAAAAAGGTAAAAATTTGAAAAAAAGTTATGAAATAAAGAGCTAGCTACGTTTGACCAATTTTGATGAAATGCTGGCTATCGCATCTTTGGCATATACATACATCAAATACCCAGTTTGATCAAAATCGTGAAAGCCGTTTTTGAGTAAATAAAAAAACACATGAAAATGATACAAAATTTATTAAGTAAAGTCCCCCCTCCGGTTGATCAATTTTGATGAAATTTTTACAGTCATATTTCGGGCATATAAATACATCAAATACTCAGTTTAATCAAAATCGTTTGACCCGTTTTTGAGAAAATCGAAAAAAAAAACGTAAAAAGTTATTAAATAAAGTACCCCCTCCCTTAGACCAATTTTGATGAAATTTTTGCTATCACATCGCGGGCATATACATACACTAAATACCTAATTTCAGGTTCACCCGGTTTATAGTTTTTGAGCTAGTCTGTTCACACACGAACACGCACACGCACACGCAAACGCACACGAACACGCACACGCACACACACACACACACACATACACACGCACGCACACACACACACACATATACACACAGACCATTTCGCGGGACTTAGTCATTTGGACTCAGGGGACCCCAAAACGTGTATTTCCGTTGAAATCCGGAAGTCGAAATTTTTCACGATCGCAATACATTCCCTTACTATATATTTCATATATAGGTAAGCGAAAGTAAAAAATTGTACATTTGTATTCTATTTTTTATTCTTTTTAAGTTTGTGAGTGTATTGTATTGTATTCATTTTGAGTATGAATCTATTTAAGCATACATGTAAGTAAATCTTAAAAAATGTTTTTGTTTTCTTACATTTTTATTTTTATTTGAATTTATAAAAATTCAATATTTATTATTACAACTTTTTTTTTGGATTAGTAATCTAAATATTGATAGTAAATACTTATATAATTATAATGCCTTACTATTATCTACAAGGTACTTTTTTGCTTTTGTGAAAAATATTTAACATTTCATTCATTGGATATTTTATTATTATGGTTTCTTTTTATATTCCAGTTGATAAATATTTCAAGAAATATAGTAACATTGTATTGATCTCAATGTCCCCTCCATCTGTTTGTCATCATTGATAACATAACCTGACGTACTTCAAATTTAGCGCTAAAGCAGAAGTAGGCGTGGCTTATTTAAGCTCTGCCCTCAGGAAAACTTCTTATGTTGTCGAGCTGTAAATTGCATAGCTCGACAACATAAGAAGTTAATAATATTGGTAATATTATACATACACACACACACACACACATATATGTGTATATATGTATATATATATATATATATATATATATATATATATATATATATATATATATATATATTCGATACCCATAGTCGAATCTGGCTAGGTAGGATATCTTTGTTATTCTGTCACGGGTCGTCTTTAGGGCCGAGTTTCCACTTATGGAGAAAACCCAGCCTTTATGAATTGATTAATATTTATTGAAAAAGAAAGGGGAAAAAACCTGGTTTTTGAGCACATGATAACATTCAAATCACCTACTTGCAAGATCGCTTACAAAGAAACAGTACTTCCTAACACAGTACCCCACCTAACACCCTTAAATATATTATGCATCGTTACTAGTTAAAACATATATATACATAATTTGCAACCCTTCTTACGTTTATTCCTCCCCCCCCCCCCCCGCGCTTATAGCTGTATTTGGCTTGTCATGTCCCTTCTGGAAATCAATTTAATATTTAATCAGATATCATTGGATATGAAAGGACATCTAATTCCTTTCAAGGGCGTCGCAGCGTCTGATTTTCTACTTTTAGTGATAATAATCTACCCGGAGGAGTTGAAATGCCATTGATGAGCTTGGAAGTAGAGGGTCTAGAGGGAAGGCTACTTCGAAATAAGCTTAATAGGAAAGGGGTAGGGCTTAATAAGGGCCCTTGTGGAAGAAAGTCCTCTACTTCTATTGGAAGAATTTCACTGGGCATAAAAGAAAAAAAAAAAAAAAAAAAAAAAAAAAAAAAAAAAAAAAAAAAAAGGAGATAGGGAGAGGAGATCGCTCTCAGGAGGTAAATAAAAAAATTCGGGCCAAAATAAGAGAGGGTTATTGCTTTTCTTTGTATTTACTGAATTATTCCTCTGAATAGAAGTGTGGTGAGGAGCTTGTGACTACAACTGTGAGAATAAGTTTCTGAACACCGTAAACCGAATGTTTTATTTATTCAAAGTTTTGTATAAAATTAAAAAGCGATGAATCATAAAAATTCTATAACCATATCGAAGAAAATACCTGCACCTATCAAATCACTTAAATCTTAAACTGAATACGAATTTTAATATTTTATGTAAAATCTACACAGCTATAACAAAAAGGATGGAGAAATTAGGATTTCAATTCGAAGTTCGCCGAACTTGATTTAATACAATTCAAATTCACCGAGCATCTAAAACCTATGCTCGTAATATCGAGAAAGAACAGCTGTGACAGCGGGAAGGTTATAAACACACCCGGTCATTAATATAAAACATTAGATAATATAATAAGTATAATATTATTATATTATATAAAACTTACTTTATTCAATATATATATATATTGAAGAAAGGAAATGAATATGTCAAGAGTATTTTGACCTTAAGTAATAGAAGTGACTAGCTTGAAAACAGCATTCTAAGAGAGAACTATAGTAAATAGAATATACTCTTTTAAAGGTTTTATTAGCTTTTAAAGGTGGTTGATAAATTGAAATCTACCTCTCGAGACTCCTCTCACATTGAATCAAAATGACGCCTCATTCAAATTCAATAATTCGCCCGATTCAGATGAAATTTCAATTTTTTTTTTCTTCTTCCTTTCCTCTCTCCAGCTCTTCCTTTTTAGGGAAATATTCACTCCACTTTCGGCCAAGGGTGCCTTCCCTCCCCTCCGGTATTCCCCGTGTCAATAATGGAAATTTCCCCTTTGAGTGGGGAAGTTGGTCTCGAGGAATCTAATATGATTCGGAATAAGGAGCCCTGGAAGGTGGATTAGGCTATTCTAATGCCTGGAGGTGCCATAGTAATAAGTGGCTGAGGCAAGGTGTCGCGGGGCGATAAGGCGAGGGACCTGGAGAAAAACGGTCAGAATTGAATCTTAATTCCCTATATTGCTCTAACCCCGCAACCGGCTCCCCGGCTTGGCAATCTGTTCCCCGGCACCGGCCAGCTCCTAATACCCGTGAAATAAGGGCGATTCACCAGCACTCAGAACCGTCGGAGGGAGAGAATGAGGTTGAAGCTGGCCTTTCTTAAGTTTGATGGTTTTTCTAAACCCGTTCTTCTTTATTTGTTGGGGTCTATCGATAGTTTTACATCGCTACTCACCATTAGTATTTTCGTTTGGATGACGACATAAAAATTCTAGTTTTTTTAAAGGTAACATTTGGAAATGAAAACAGCTGTTGGTGATAAAAGGTTATGCACGTGCTTTATTTTCTCTCTATGTTTTAAAAGTTTTATTTAATGTTTTAAGTGATAAAATTAAGTTATTTTTACTGCTTTCACTTCGTATTAGTAAGTATAACAAGTGTGCGATTGAAGGAAGTGAATCTTTTAGTGAAGCGGGTTCTTCCGCTTAAACAATGAATGAACCGCAAGGTTCTAGTGGTGTACCTATTGAAATAGACAATAGTGATGGTACGGGCCACGAAACAATCTCTTGGGAGGTTGTTTCAGGTAGGAAAAGACAAATGGTATCAGAAAGAGACCCTCGGAAGCATCCTAAGGTTAGTGATACAATTGTTTTACAAAATAGTTTCGCGCCTTTATCGAACCTAAAAGAAGATTCCCAGCCACCAAATAAGCCACCTTTAAACACTAAACCTCCACCAATACACTTAAGTGATGTGAAAGACTATAGAGCGCTAGTAACCTTCCTTCAAAATGAAGGTGGCCCCAACAGCTTCAGGCTGAAAACATCTGTGAGGGGGGTTAGTGTCTACCCAGAAAATGCAGACGTGTATCGAAAGTTTGTTACCAGTCTAAGAAAAGGAGGTGCAGACTTTCATACGTACCAACTCCAGGAAGATAAAAGCCCTCGAGTGGTCATAAAAAACCTTCACTTCGCTACACCCGTAGAAATCATTAAACAAGAACTAGCAAACTACGGCTATGAAGCTACAAGTGTAGTGAATGTTATTTCACGCTACAAAACTCCACTCCCAATGTTTTTTGTTGACGTGTCAAAAGCAACATTCAACGAAAAAATCTTTGAAATCAATTCTTTATACTATACGCAGGTGAAAATAGAAGAGCCACGTAAGAAAAGAATGATCCCTCAATGCGTGCGATGTCAAGAGTATGGGCACACGAAAACATATTGCAACCACCCCCCGAAATGCGTGAGATGCGGTATGGCCCACGAAAGTTCGTCATGTACCAAGACCCGAGAAACTGCGGCAAGATGTGCTAACTGCAATGGACCACATCCCGCTAATTACAGGGGCTGCATAACGCTGAAGGAGCTGAGGAAACGTCGCAGCATCCACAACATTCTTCAGAGGCCCCCGAAAGTGCAGGCCCCACCACCACCCAACCTCGATGAGTTTCCCGTTCTACCTCAGCCGCAACAGCGTCAGCCACTTCAATCAGGCCCGAGACTGCAACAACAGAGGCAGCGACCAGCTCCAGCACCACCGCAACAGGAATTTACAGGTATGAGTGGGAATTTTATCCACCCGGCTCCCCCAATTGAAAATGGCTCAGGTCAACTATTAAATTTGATTAATGGACTGAATAACCTCATCCAGCCCCTCTTTGGTTTACTTCAACAACTCTCGCAAGCTACCCTCGCCCTGAGCCAGCAATATGCCCCTTAATCAGTCAACTGTGGGCTCCATGTCAGTTATACTGTGGAATGCAAACGGACTGAATCAACACAGGACTGAATTGGACATATACTTACACGAGAAACGCATTGACATAGCACTCATGACAGAAACACATTTGACACCACATTCTAGATTTTACATTCAGGGTTATAAAATCTACCGGACAGACCACCCGGACGGTACTGCACACGGAGGCACTGCCATACTCATCAGAACAACACTCAAACACAACTTGATACAAATACCCGTAACACCGCACATCCAAGCTACAGCAATATCACTATTTACTAAACATCAAAACATTACTTTTGCTGCGGTTTACTGCCCTCCTAGGTATGTCTTGTCGTCTGCTATGTTTAGTGACTTCCTTAAAAGTCTAGGTAGATGCTTCATTGCAGGAGGTGACTTTAATGCTAAACATGAGTTCTGGGGCTCAAGACTGTCTACCCCCAGAGGAAGGAACCTAAGGTATGTTCTTCACGAGCTTTCATTAGACACCATATCACCTCATTCACCTACCTACTGGCCCACTTCTAGACGGAAAACACCAGACTTACTAGACTTTTTCATTACTAAAGGACTCCGAGCCACACCACATACCATAAGTACTAGCTCAGATCTTTGTTCTGATCACTCCCTTGTGCATTTAATCTTACTAGATGAGCCCTGCCAAACTACACAGAGACCGTCTCTAATAAACGGAAGAATGGATTGGGACGGATATAGAAGTTTTTTGGACAACTCTCTCTCAGTTCCTCTTTCTATCAGGAATGAAAAGGAACTTGAAGATGCTGTTGAATGTTTTACAAAGAACATACAAGAAGCAGCTTGGTCTTCATCAGTATCCAAGCCCAGAAAAACAGAAAGTCTTCCTATGTATCCACAATACATAAGGGATCTGATAAGGGCAAAGAGAAGAGCTAGGAAAATTTGGCAGACTGACAGACTTCCATCAGATAAACAAGTTTACAATAGACTCAATAACGACCTCAAACGACAGATTCTAAAATTTAAACGAACAACTTATGACAACTATATTACTAATCTTTCGACTGACGATGGGAGCTTGTGGAGACATACCAAAAAACTTACTAAGCATCGTGAGGTGCCGGCACCCCTCCGGAGGGAGGATGATTCATGGGCTGTGGCTGACGGAGATAAATCAGAACTCTTCGCTGACTACCTATCTTCTGTTTTTATACCACACTTAGAACTCACAAATACTGAACACGATAGCCATGTACATAACACTCTAGACATACCACTTCAACTTACACCACCTCCTCCTTCCTTCACACCAGCACAGGTCGCTGAACATATCAAAAAGTTACCTAAAAGAAAAGCCCCTGGACATGACTTGATTAACGCCGAAGTACTCCAGCAAATGCCCAGGAAAGCTCTAGTGTTTCTGACGACTATTTACAATGCAATACTGAGAACTACTAAATTCCCGTTACAATGGAAATACTCTCACATAACAATGATTCAAAAACCAAACAAAGACAAAAACTTGCCCTCATCATATCGACCAATCAGTTTACTTCCAATCTGCTCTAAAATTTTCGAAAGTCTATTGTACAAAAGACTTATTGACATACTAACAAACTTGCATATAATACCAGACCATCAATTTGGGTTCAGGACACACCACTCAACTATACATCAACTACACAGAGTCACAGACTACATATCCACGGCACTAGAGCAGAAATTATATACGACTGGTGTATTTCTGGATGTTGCTCAAGCGTTCGACAGAGTGTGGCACCAGGGACTTCTCTATAAACTCAAGATAATACTTCCACCTACCTACTATCTTATTCTTCAATCCTTCCTTACTGACAGATTTTTCTCCGTTAGACAGGGTTCCGAGATGTCTTCTATACGGTCAATCGCAGCAGGAGTACCTCAAGGTTCCGTGCTCGCCCCATTACTCTACATTACGTACACACACGACATTCCTTGCAGCCCTGAAATTTTAACAGCAACATACGCTGACGACACAGCAATCCTAACAAGGCACGAAAATCCAACCCATGCATCACAGAACCTTCAACATTATTTGACAAAATTACATGACTGGTTTAAACTTTGGAAAATCCAACTAAATCACGACAAATCACAGCACATAACCTTTACTCTTCGACGTGAAACGTGTCCTCCTGTTTTCCTTGACAATACACAGATACCACAGACAGACACAGTACACTACCTTGGTTTGACATTTGATCGAAGGATGACGTGGGGTCCACATATTAAGAAAAAAAGGAAAACTCTAAACCAAAGATTAAAACTTCTTTACTCACTTCTTTCAAAGCATTCAAAACTAAAACTAAGACAGAAATTAAACACCTACACTTACTTACTGAAACCTATTTGGACCTATGCATCACAAATATATGGGACGGCAAAAAAGACACATATTAACAAACTACAAATCTTTCAGGCAAAAACATTCAGAACAATCACTAAAGCACCATGGTATGTTAGCAACATAACTTTACACACCGACCTACACATACCGACTGTCAACGAACACATACGAACCCACTACAAAAGATTCCATGACAAATTACAAGGACACCCCAACTCACTCATTAATGACATGGCCACAACAGTCATGCCTGGTACCGCCCGTAGAAGGCTAAAGAGGAGCTGGATGAGGGACCTCCTCGTCTAGTGATCAAACCTAGTAACATTCAAGCCAGGAGGAGATGCCGCTGGGTAATGCTCCCACTCATGCCTCTCATGCCATTATTATAAATTTATTGTCAGCAAATTCACTGGTTGTTACTATTATATTAATTAACAGGTGTGAATAAAGATTAAAAGTTAAAAAAAAAAAAAAAAAACATAAAAAAACATTTGGAAATGATCAGAATTAAAGTGCCAATGAGGTAATTTGTTATCTCAAAGTTTGTTAACACGTTAGGTGCGGCGTATTTTAAGGGTATCCTGAATTGGACGGTATCGGTCCACGGGCTCCGACTGCTGGGATGAGCAACAAACGATATCGGGCGTCGGGGTCCGATGGGAATGCTCTGACGAAAGTGAAATAAAGCAAATATCAATGTTTTATTTATAATCACAGACTTAGTAAGAAGTATTAAAGATAACCATAAAGGTATTCTTTGCCACGGGCGTCACCGCCGGGGGGGACAGGGGGGACGCCCCCCGCCAATATTTTGACAGGAGGGGACTGTCCCCCGCAATATTTCGGCAGGAGAGGACCCAATGTAAAAAATTAAATAGTATGCGATGTTACGAATTTATCCGAGGTTAACCATTAAAATGTAATTATAAATTATTAGTTAATTTCGGCACACTCTATCTTTAAAAGCTAGTCAGGCGTATTGTATATTTGATGAATTTTTTATTTCAGCTCAAACTGTTTTGTTTTATTGCTCTACATTTCTTTTTTAAACCAAGCAGCTAGATCCTACTTTCCATCAATTTGATGAAGCTTAAAGAAGTTAATGGAAATTAGTGGGATCAGAATCAGAAGAAAAACTTGGATAAAATTTAATCAAGAAATTTTGGCCCACATCCTTCAACGTTAAGCCTTAACAATCGCCTATTTTAATGTAGGCATAAACTGACAAATTTTAAGAGACTATAAATACCTTTAAAATACAGCGTTGAAGGATGAATTTAAATGCCCCAACAGTTGTTTTTAGGGGTTATTATTTTAACTTTTAGTCCCTCAAATTTCCACCTCACCTATCTAGTAAAATATTGAGCCGTCCCTCCCCCCAATAATTTGGTGCTGGTGACGCCCATGTTCTTTGCAATATTATCGGACGCGGAAGTGTGATGCCGTCCAGTCTTGGTTTATTACTGATGGCCTATATCGGGCCCCGGAGTCCGATTCTAAAAAACCACAGAATTTCATCTGTTAGCAACTTTTGCTGCACTAAAATGCAATAATCTCGGCCTTTTGGACATTTCCATGTGATAATCGGCTGTTAAGACATCGGACCCCGTAGACCGATGCCGCACCTAACGTGTTAATGAACATTTTCTTTTATTTTTAACAAATCAAATTAACCGAAAATGAGAGCGAAAAGTTTATTACTTAAATGAACACTTTTAAAAGTGCCATGAATTCATCATTCTATTTTTATTACTAGTTCTTGAATAATACTGGAAATATTTTTATATAATTCGCTCATTGCCTCACTGAAGTTAGCCACTAATTGATATTTGAGTGCTTTTGAAAGATTTAAATACTGAGTGACGCGCAAAGTGGTTTTTTCGATATGTTTGACAATGGTCTGATGCATGTATTGTATTGCCGAAAAGGCTCGAAAGGAGAGGGAAAAAATACTTTCAGGATCAAAGGGAGCCGGCCGTTGTTATCCCAGTAAAGAGTAGGCAATTCAGACATTATACCCTATTTTTTTTTTTCTTGCCGAGAATTGAATTTTCAGGAATAAATCCGGATTTTATGTTTTCATTTAATCACCACTCTTTATAATAAATCATTCCCCTAACAAAAACGTTTACTTTTCACTGCTCGGATAAAATCCAGCTTGTAATAAAATTTCAAAGGGTGTATTTCGATTATGAGTTTAAACTCCGTCGGAACGGGGCATTGACGAAATCTGCGGTAATGGCACTCTAAGTCATATGGCTTAATTTTTCAGGATGGAGATTTCAATTACCAGGAGATCAAATCGATTTTATGAAGTGTGCACTGCTCTTACTTGCCGAAACAGAAACGAACGTTTTCTAGACATTGAAGTGTGACTTCAGAGTACTTGTGATGAAAAGTGGAATCTTTACGAATTTAACTGCAGTGATTGGCATTTATAGGTCCTAATCTGTGACCAGACAATGCTTGGGACCATGTCTCATGAGATTCTGAAACCTTAGTTTTGAAGCAATCTTATTTTATTATTTTTTTACACCTGTACACTTTCCCCGAAACCAGAAATTCAATAGAAAATGCGCTTTTAGAATTTTTTAATACCAAATACAAATTTCTATTTTGCGGTGGATAGAAAAGTAACTCGTTGAAGAAATATCTGGAAGATTATTTCAATTAATAAAACATTTTTTAGATAATTTATTTTATTTTTTATATTTTTAAATCCTGAACCTGCATTAATTTCTTGAAACACCAATTTAACGTTTTTATTACAATAGTGTGGATGAAATATGTCGATTATTACTATTGCTCTTTTCAGCAATTGCATTTTAAGGCTATAATTAAATACCTGTAATATTCAGTTGTTGTAATTTGTGAATTTATCTGTGAAGTTATGAATTGATTCCGTATGCCTAATTGATAGACAGCACTCCAATGAGTTACGAAATGATAATTGGTAATGAACTGTTATTCTTGGCTGGTGACACGCAAGAGAGGAGAATCGAATCTGAACCCTATTTACTTATCATTACTCCCCTTCATTGATTGATAATCAAATCCATCATTGTTCCAATGACCCTAGTTGTTGGTTGAAATTCCATTTCGGCTCATATATCAATTAATCATTATAATGAACCATAAATGAAAGAAAAATTCAGTCAGTCAAAATTCAGTAAAAAGTTACACAGATACTTCATAGATATACTTTATATCTGTAAAGCTATAAAATCTATAAAGTGAGACTTTTATCGACTCAAACGGTCGATTTCGTAAAAACCAATGTAAAGCGAGATCAAAACGATTTTAAAAAACAATAAAGAATATACCCAGAGGTTGGCTGAAGTTATGCAATTTTAATATGGACAGGTGTTCGCACCTGGTATCAAAGAACCACTAAGCGAAATTTGGAGAATTTAGGACAAACGGGAGGGACAAACGAAATTTCATCTTTATTGATATAGATTAAATTATTTTACACAGTTAAGTAAATGAATGCTATGCATTTATATGTATTTTGTTTTTTGTTACATGTATTTTTATGAAATAATTCACGTTGCCTATTCTCTTTGATCATATAATTATTAATGAAATTTTATTTTACATACACTATTTATTACACTATTTATTTATTATTTATACTTTTATTGGCCTATATTATTATTTATTTATACTGGTTATAATAAAGTAGCAGTTTAGCTGATGGAAGTTATTTTAAGATTTTATACAAAAAAAATCAAAAAAAAAAATCTGGTGCGTGCTCGCAACACACAACTTTCACTTACCAACTTACTTAGATTAGAAATTAATGCGTTTTGTTAATTTCCACTTCTCAAATGAACAGAACGGCTTTAATTATGAACAATGGTCTGTCATTAAAAGCGTACTCCGCATGCGTGGGCTCAACGAGTTTTATGAGTTGACTGAATATTTTTCTTTTTTTCTCCTCTTTATGTTTTCTTTATTTTTATCATATCTCATATTTAGCCATTTCTTATTTTTAGGCGTAACGAGAGACAATTAATTTCTCCATGTAAACAAAAACAAAGGTACTTTATAAGAAAGAAACAAACAAGCAAAAAAGGCCAAAAAAAAGCCCCCTCAGAACATTTTAATAATGATAAAGCTTACCTGAGATAATCGAAAAAAAGGTAAAAATTGGGAAAAAGTCATGAATTAAAGTGCCCCCTCAGTTGGACCAATTTTGATGAAATGTTGGCTTTTACATATTTGGTATATACATACATCAAATACCCAGTTTCTTCAAAATCGTTGAAGCCGTTTTTGAGTAAATAAAAAATATGTACACGGGAAATTGGTACAAAATTTATTAAGTAAAGTCCCCCATCCGGTTAATCAATTTTGATGAAATTTTTACAGTCGTATCTCGAGCATATACATACATCATATACCCAGTTTGATCAAAATCGTTAAAACCGTTTTTGAGTAAATAAATAAAACATGTGAAAATGATACAAAATTTATTAAGTAAAGTCCCCCCTCCGGTTAATCAATTTTGATAAAATTTTTACAGTCATATCTCGGGCATATAAATAGATCAAATACTCAGTTTAATTAAAATCGTTAGAGCCGTTTTTGAGAAAATCGAAAAAAACGTAAAAAGTTATTAAATAAAGTACCCCCTCCCTTTGAGCAATTTTGATGAAAGTTTTGCTGTCACATCGCGGGCATATACCTACCCTAAATACCCAATTTCAGGTTCCCACGGTTTATAGTTTTTGAGCTAGTCTGTTCACACACACACACACACACACACACACAGACACACACACACACACACACACAGACCATTTCGCGGGACTTGGTTATTTCGACTCAGCGGGTCCCAAAACGTGTATTTCCGTTGAAAACCGGAAGTCGAAATTTTTCACGATCGCAATACTTCCACTTACTATATATTTCATATATAGTTAAGTGAAAGTAAAAACACTAATGTATTGCTGAGGGAGCCTGTGGTTGGAGTACTTGAAGAAAACCGTTTGGAAAAGTTTCCGAGTAATTTTCCGCGATTAAATCCCATAACTCCTTGGTAGGTTCTCATTATGATATCTGGTACATTGTTGGTGCTAACAATGGCTGGCAACAGTCTCTCCTCTCTTATTTATGATTGCCTATTATTGCCTCTGGTAGGCTGAGTTATATCTCGAGTCCTCAATATGTTATATCTCACCCTTTCTCCTGATGGATATCTTCGATTGTGCTCCTTGTTAATGATTTTGGTGCACCAGAAGTAGAGTTCATGTCTGCTGGTAAATATGTACCATAAGTTTATTTACTTATATATTTTTTTGCTCGGCTCGGTTTTTAATTGTTCATGCTAGTTTTTAGTTTGTACTTACAATAAAAACATTTCATAAAAAAATTTTAAACCGACTTCGAAACCTAGGAACCAGTAAAAATAAATTCACTGAAAAGTATGAAATAATTACCTTCTGATTTTTAAGAATACACAGCGAAATTGAAAATGGTATAAAAAGTGGAAAAATGCAATAAGACGAATAATTTTATTTTGATTTGTACAAATACACACTAATTGTTAATAAAAATTATTAAATTTAAATATTAAATACTATGTTCAATACAACACAATCTTTTCGGAGGAGGCGCAAAAGAGAAATGACATGTTACTGATACGATTCCATTAGTAAGTATTGAAATCAATAGATGGGAAGAGAAGATCCATTTAGAAGATTTTCATAATGTCTAGTGTAAAACATTTTAAATTTTGCGCCGCCTTCGAAAAGATTGTGTTGTATTGAACTTGGTATTTAATATTTAAATTTAATAATTTTTATTAACAATTAGTGTGTATTTGTACAAATCAAAATAAAATTATTTGTCTTATTGCATTTTTCCACTTTTTATACCATTTTCAATTTCGCTGTGTATTCATAAAAATCAATGATTGCTTGAATATCCTTTTGAAAACTATGAGGATATTATACACGACTCCGGTAGGGACCGTTAATATTGCTTTATTTAAATCGATCGTTGGAAAAGTAGATTAAACATCATTGGATAGAAGTCCCAGCAAAAAAGGGGCAACCATAAAATTAATCGATATCAAAAAGACTGCCCCGCTAGGATAGAAGCAACAGGGTTTGGGACTCACATATGGTTAATTTATTATTACGAAGGATAAAAATATTCTCCGTATTAGACTACTGACTTAATTCCAAAGGTTGAGTCAATTATGTTCGTAATTCCTTTCGATGAATTTTTGACTAAATTTATTACCGAAGTACTATGAATTATATCCTTCGTAATAAAACATTATTCAGAAAATAAATTGCTAAACACTGTTGCTTCAATTCTAGTGGCGTAGCATTTATCATCATTTTTAACAATTATATCCATGACTGCCAAATTTTTGCTGAGGGGACTTTCATACAATGAGGTTGTTTTCGGGTAGTTATCAAGTTTGATTTTGTAGTTTTTATTGATGGATGAACACCAGCAAAAGCCTCGATAGTTGTAGAAACAAACTTAAAAACCGATAATAGTAATCCGGATAACATAACAGAAGTGTCACCCATAAAGGACAAGACCTCCTGCAAGATATACAACAGTGACCGAGTGTATCCGGAAGAGGACAGAGGTATCTGAATCCTTTGTTAAGTCAACTGAAAAAGAGCTTTTCCAGGAATTATTGTATTCTTTTTTAATGTGGATTGTCAATAAAAAATAGAAATCAAAATCTAATTTAAATCAATAATAGCTACGATTTTAAATTTAAACGATCCTTCGGGAACTAGAAGAAGTCTTAAATTTTGCTTTAAAACGATTACCAATACTCAGTTTTTCTTGGAATTCCACGAATTTTGTTGTCTTATGATTATGGTGTCCAACCGTCGATTAGATCTAAATTAAGAAGATTTACTGTTATCGGTGAATATATATCTATCTAATATTTATGCTAATATCGCTACAGAAAACGACAGCGATATAATATTCTGCTGATATTTATATCTTCATTTAAATCTACTATTGAAAAATTAGTTAAGGTTATGTATAGGTTTGTTCCAACAAGCACATAAAACTAACAGACTGCTCATGTTCTCCCCTCCTCTCTTTTGATTCTGAATTTGATTGGTTGGTTTTCCCATTTGATTCATCCAGCAGTCATACAATATTGGGATTTGTTAGTTATCAATTAGTTTTAATAGCTTGTTGGAGCATACCTTATGTTATATATGCCATATGTTTTTCCAATAAGTAAACAATTTGAGCGATAATTAAATAATTATTTTCATGTTTTTTCTCGATAATTTCTTAAATAAACTAGGAACCCCAAAAAGGTTTAAATGGGACCACCTTGGGAAAATACTCTACAAGATGCAAAAGGTTTCGTTCCACCGTTTTGGTCCACCCATCTCTGAGTAATCACATACGTATCGAATTGAGTAACCTCCTCTTTCGTTCGAAGTCGGTTAAAAAATTCTGATCTGATGTAAATTGTATTGTACCGTTAAATCATTAAATAAAAAAAATATATGATTTAAAATCCCAGACAGTTTGTTGGAACAAATAAGCGGTTGGAGGGAACTGTTTGGATCTAGATTGCTCGAGCTCTATCCACCACGAGATTCTAAAACGTTCTAGACCTAGTTACAACTATATAAGGAGCGATTGACTGATCAGGGTTAGTAAACGTCATAGTGTTTGTCTTGACTGTGAACCTCACAAGGCATTTGATATGTGTGCTATAAAGTTATAATTTTTGTAACCTGCTCGAATATTTATGTATGTTGTTATCATTCTTTAGCATTAATTTTGTTATATTTTCGTTCATTAAATATTTGTTAACCCACAGAAGTGTTACAATACCATTACTTTTATTCAGGATATATGTAATGCGTTGCTTTATTATCAGGTTGAAATTTATTTATTTTGTGCAGCGTGTAATTTTTAATGACTCCCAAACAGTAGTGTTCCCCCCTTCATCCGAGGTCGTTAATAGATAAAAAATCCTCCTTCTACTCCCAACATATTAAAATAAACTTTACAATAGTTACGTTTAGTAAATAAAACATAGGAATATTTTCCTTCCAATATCTCGGGCAGTAAAAGGTTACTCGGTAAGTAAGCAGTGTTGCATTACCCTATGATGAAGTCATTGTAGTAAACAATGTTTTTCAAAATTTTACTATCAAAGTATTCTATCGCTTCTCTCATGCCCTACCAAAAGGTATACACGCTATATTTTTTCATATGAACATGCAACGTTTACAATGGTAGTAATTGCTATTTCAGGGCTTCTTATTATTTAATAATGGATCAGGTTTTTTATCTGATAAGGAATAAAACGTTTAATTGCCACTAGATAAAATTATTTTTCATTGCCGAATTACTATTTTATTACTAATGTAGGTATAATAATTTTTATTTTCGAAAAATATTAATTCACTACACCAGACAAACAATAAAAGCTTCAATTATTAACGAGTTACAAAAAGTAACTAATAGTGACACATAATTAATTATATGGTTTGATGTTCAGAGCTGAGACTAAGAACCCAGTCCACCGCTTCTTATATTAAGTACGAAATCGAACATTCTAAGAGGGCGTAGAAGATTCTCGTTAGGTCTGTAACATGTGCTTGAACAGTTAGGCAACTGTTCCAACAAAAAGTCTATAACCCAATGCAACAGACAAAATCATATGATTTTGTTTCACTTTACACTATTTTTCGTGGCGATTTAATATTAAACCCACAGTTCGATGCTTTTTTATTGTTTGGCAGTGATTGTTATATTAAGGTAAAAATTTCAGTCAATTTTCATAAAAAAAATCTGGAAAATAATTGTAGCAGAATTTTCACTGTTGCCATAATACAGCAGTCGGATTCTAGAATAGGAGGTGCAGTACGGAGTTGTACATTGCTCCCATAGGAGTCACCTAACTTCTGGAGAGATTCAGATCAGGAGATTGCGAAACCAAGGACCAGAATCACCGTTCTTCCTGCTCTTTGGATCAAGTAATCATGACCTTGATGTTTGCGATAATAATGTCAGAATGAACCTATGAACACAATTTCAATTACACACAAGAATAAAATGTAATTTATTCATGCTAAATTTTGACTGTTGAATTGATATAATTCAAATTGATTTGAAGTAATTAATGCCAATGAGGCGGTATAGGATCGTAATTTTTAGATTATAACACCATAATGCCACTGACGTTTGGGAAAATGAAGTGAGATGAAGAAAATTTGATGCGAATGATAACATTAATTTGATGTTGAAATGTGATAGGTTACAACTTATTAATATGATTCTTCGTTATAGATGTAAAGATTACAAAAGGACAAAGATTTTTTGAGTCTAAACTGAGATCGTTTTTACCACATACACTTTGTGGAATTTTCCTTTAAAGTTCCTTCACCTTCTCCTTTCGTTTATCTTACGCTTACGAACTTTATGGAGTAAATACTCCTTAAAGTTTATTTAATAACTAATGTTTGACTTTCTTTTTTTTTTGTCTGTTCATTGTGACAAATCATCAGTTGTCAATATAGTGATTTTTTGTATTGAAAGAAGTTGAGTAATCAGGATTATATTCGAATGTCGGTCAGCACTTTGTTCCTAAAACCCATGTGGGGTACTACCCATTTCAACAATGCATTGTCCAGGATTTCATTCTTCGTGAATTAACTGATGATCCTATCCCTAAAACGCTGATAACGCATTACATTGTATTCTTGACACACCACTTAGTAGTCAGATATTCCCTAGATTTTCCTTCTTTTCAACTGAGGATTATCGGAAAGCTATATGGAATGCGAGGATAGACAATAGAGGATTTGACTGGGTCTTCTTCCTATAATGGTTGTATATTGATTTATATCGGGCAAGATATGGTATTGAAAAAGTATATTACCATAGTTACTTCAAAGATATTAAATTGAGAGTCTCTATTTTCTTTATATTTTCCAATTAAATTCAAATATTTGATTCATATCTAGTGTTAGTTTGATGTTTACACTCATTTTTTCAAATACAAAGGTCAACTACCTTTCGCAATGCTTCCTAATGATTAGAATGATTGAATTTTTCAGAACACATTGGTGACCGTTTATTAATTAAAACCCAGATTTAATGAATAACATTATTATAAAGTTAGCTATTGTTTGTATAATTATACAATAAATAATTCACTGAAAGAATATGGAATAACCGGTGCAATAATTTGTTTCTCTTTTGGTAAAAATTCTATATTTTGCAGGAAAAAATATAGAGGTATGCTTTGGCCTCTGAGTTGTAGCAAACATTTCTCATTCTACTTATATGGCTTTGTAAGACTAAGAAGGAAATTTCTTGCAAATGGAAGGAAACTTGATCCCTTTTCAAGATCCAACTCTAGTAGAGACCGAAATGCTTTTGAATATCTGATACATTTTTAACTTACAAGTATCCCCAAAATGCCGCAATAATTTCCCCTCTAGAACCACAATATGATATAAATATATATAAAAATTCAAAGTTATTAGAAAGAGATATGGAGCCGTGATTAGAGAGGCGGTAGATAAAGCTTTTGTTCCGTGGACTGGATGCATGCGAATCAGATGGCTGGAACACGCCATGCTAGGCTATCTCTCTTAATCTTTTATCGCCTCTGTATTTATTGTTTCCTCTGTCAACTTATTTACTTCGAAGTCGTTAGTGAACCATCATTCTGCTCATTTAGGCTAGGAACCTTATCGGAACTCTACTAGTTCATCTGTCTTAGTCAACTACCCGTTCTTTTATCCCGTGAATAGTCTGCAAAACTAAAAAACAAAACAAGCAACAATTATGCTTAAAACAAGCATAATAGTCATCTTTTTATGAATAATCTTTTATAGTACTAATATATTTATGTTGAATTATTTTTAACCTTGCGAATAAAGTTTTTTTATTTAATTTATCAATAGTTATTATAAAAACAAGGAGGTTACTTTTAACTTTTAATTCACTATGCAATTTGCTTTTGCATTCCTGAAGACCGGGTAATATTGGTAGTTTAATACAGTCTATAGACGCTGTGAACATCAAAGGTTACTATCACGAATCCCTAGAAATCCATCCCTTACGAACCAGTAAGCCCTGAGCAACTTAATCAAAAGTTACCTCCTTTGAGCAAGTGTTGCCAATACCACTTACGATCTGAATGAATGAAAAGTAAAACACTTCATTGTCCTTGGTTGGGACCGAGTTACGGAAGGATGAGCGCAAACAATGCAATGCATATTCTATTGGTAACAATATATCTTTACAATTTTGGGGTACCTATATAATACTAAATAATATTAATATAATATACTATAATAACCAACAAAAATAAATGTGATTGTTTAATTTTAACAGTAAAATGTAATTTACCTTCTTCTCCGAGAAGAACCAAAATTCATTTGCAGGATATTTTGATGTTATATCCCTTATTTAATTTTTTTCGAGCTGCCACCGCGCAGTTGAAACAATGAAAATAGTCAAGCAAGACAACAATAAATCTGTATTAATTGATTAAATAATTTTTAAATCTTAAATTTAAAAAAAAAATGCACTTATAAAAATTAAAGACATCAGCGAAATATATTCCTAATTCCAAACTTTCGGCAAAAATTTAGTCAAAGGGGAAAAAAAAGCCCTTTACGGTGTATCAATGTTTAATCATATGTATTTAATTAATAGTTCCTGAATGCTGTTTTAACCTTAGTTTGGTTTACGTTTTATAATTTTACTGAACCATTTATATATAATTTCGTTTATTACTGCGTTAAAAAGCACAATAATTATCAATATCTGTAATACATGGAATCGTTGTTGATGCTGCAGAGGCCTATGCTAGGTCGGTATTGCTCCGAAATCGGATCATGCTCTGCTTATGTTGGCTCCCACGGGCGACCTCTTTCACCATATCACAGTTATGACGTTGGTCGCTACCGGGTGTGCTAAGACCTGCTGCGGGCGGGGTTTGGACCGGTGTTGAAGGCGGGCATGTATTAACACAGTATTGAACCAACCATTGCATCCCAAACACTCAATCTCACCTCACAATCCTCGAAGAATAGTGTCGAAACTGGAGTACTAAAATCAATCCCAACAAATCCCATCAAATTACGTTTACTCTTTGCTGTAAACTTATGAATTCCTGTCCTATAATATCCTTCAACAATACTCCACTTCTCCCTGTCGAACAGATCCGCTGCTTAGGAATCCACCTTTACAAACGTCTCACCTGGAATAGAGCGGACATAACACTTTTGGTTGTTTAGATTGTAGTCCTTCTTTATATAAAGTAATATTCTCATTAAAAACGGTCCTGTCTGCCACGTGATTAAGAGAGGCGGGTCATAAAGTTTATTCTATTTTTTTTTTTTAACATCGATAGAAATGCATCTTTAGAACCTCTTCATATTATAATATAATACTTGTTTGATATTTATATCGGAAATTTGTCACAAATGTTCCTATTCACTTGTATTAATATTCTCTGATCCCATTAGTTTTTTTTTTCTTATATCCTAGTACTTAAACATTGATACCCTTAACCATCATTTCCTTTCCCATTCTAATATTATGGTATACCGGTTCCCTAAATGTTCTTCATGTGTGGCTGCTTTTGATTGAAGTTGGTCTTTTCATCGCTAAACTTTCTTTCTTATTTACTTGTTGCGGTCGAGATAAGAAGGGAATAAGATTACGGGGCCTGGACTCCTTCTATCCCCTAACCCCCTTGATTTCCCTTCCTCTTGCTGCGGATTGTAGGAGGATTTCCAGGATTTTATACAGCCTTCGTCGGTCAGAGGTAAATGAAAATTTGTTTTCCTTTTTCCGAGGATCATGATTTTCTTCCGATGTTCAAACGAGTGTTTTTCTTATTCAGTCCATCCTATATCTGTTGATACACAACATTTTTGTCAATTTTTATTTATTTTTTGGCAAACTTGGCAATCGGTTGTTTATATAAAAGCTTGAAATGTGTATACGACTCAGAGGGGAGTTCTGTCAAAATAAACGGTTATGAAGATAAGTAGTTATCTTAGGTTTGAGTAAGAGAAGCATTGTTTACTTTTTCTATCGCTTTACATTATTATAGTTTTACTTTTCTTAAAAAAATCTTGCGCATGCATACAATTGTTATACGGACCACTTTGTTCGTATTGATAAGACGTCTTTCCCTATCAACGCGACTTTAAAACTTATTGGTTTAAGCGATTACGGATTTAAAATATTGAACGGAATCCAAAAACGTTGGGGCCGGACAATAGGCGACGGACTATTAACAAGTGGATGACAAGAGGAGTGGTATGTATGTACAGTGCGGGCTGGCCGGATGCCCGATGAATGTCTTTGTTCCCGATCGCGGTGACGCTTATTTACTTAGAGCTCGGCCATTCCGCCCCATCAACGCTCTTCAATGGCTATCAATATTCTCCTCTCGTCGCTCTCGTTAAATCAAACCACAGGCGGCTGCAGTGTGCTTTGCTCAGCGTGATATAGTGCCAACTGGAGCTATGTTTCCAAGCCCATGGACCGACGAATTGCTTATAATCATTATACATTTACTATATTCTTTAAAGAATTATGGACTCTATGTTTTAGGTAAACTAAATAGAAAACTATCAAATTCGGGAATGAAAACGGAAAGAGTAAAAAAATTAATGAATTTCGAGCTTAAGGGTCTGGCCACACATGTCCGCACCGGATCCGCACCGTAGCAATAATACAGGTTATGTTCAGAATATTTTTAATTTAACTTACATATTACCTTTAGTTATGCCTCAAAGTGGCAGTGTCTGACATGTGTGGCTTGAACTTTAGGCATAACTAAAGGTAATATGTAAGCTAAATTTAAAATATTCTGAACATAACCTGTATTATTGCTACGGTGCGGATCCGGTGCGGACATGTGTGGCCAGACCTTAATGAGGATTCGAAGGGTAGAAAATCAGAAAATAGTGGAGTAGGTGCGGGGAATATTAGAAATAGGAAACTATTTTTATCCTGGTTTTGTAATTAAAAAATACTATAAGTTTTTTAAAAGCCTGATAAGAGCTGTGAGCATATTTCTTTTTCTCCCGTAAAATGTTAAATGAACTGCTATCAACAGACATTTACGAAAGATTGATCTGTTTTTAGAACTAATGCAAGCCATCTATTATGTCAATCATTACGATCGTTGACCAATTGAAATGGATTTAGTTAGTCTATTTTTTACCGAAATGGGATTTTTATTGATTCTTTCTCTAAAAATTTTGAATAAATTTTTTTTCATTAAAATTATTAATGAATTATAAAATTAATTATTATATTCACAAGTTTCGACTTTACTCATTATTCAAATTAACGTTAACATCATTTCTCTGTCTGTCGGAATATATTTCGTGAACTGGTTCAACTGATGTACTTTATTAAATTCGAAGGCAAGTTAGCTTTATTTATTTAACGAATGATTAAAGTTAGCTTTATTTATTTATTTATTTTATGAATGAATGGCAGAATTTTAGGAATAAAAATTTATAAATTTTATCATTGAGGAAAAAAATTTTCAATTAAATTTCAAACTGGGGTCTCTAGTAGCAAATTGACAAATTAATTTAATTATGAGTAGTTTGATAATGGATTTTCTGAATGAATAATTTTAGTTATTATTATATAAAAAATATATTCACCAATCCTTTTTGTCTAGAATGAAGCTGCTAATAAAAATCAGCTGGTTGATGTTTCACTATCTTAAGCATCATTGCGATTTAAAACCTTATTATATCAATAACTTCAGGACTTATTAATATTAACTTATTGCTTGGACAATCTAATAACAAAATTAAAAAAAAAAATTATTCTAAGGTTTCTAAGGATTATTTTTTCGGAATTTACTATTTATACTTTATTATACACTCAATAACTATTTGAAACATTAAAACCAAGGAATTATAAATTTATAGATTATTAAACTTAAAGTAAATCAAAATATTATAGGTTATAAAACATAACGACATCCAAATGCCACCCTAAATTATTTTGTTACTAAATATTATTTCTATAGTAGGCTTATGTCGACCCAGTATAAGAGGCCATTTCATGGCAGTTTGAAATTAATCTTACCAGAGACTTCCAATTCTCCATATCATGTTCAATATTGGCAGAGATCCTAACATTACGCCACTTCCTCTTCGCCTTCATAGGCCAAGCGGCGATCTAAGTTCAAGTGAGCAGCAAAGTTATCGAGACTAAGGTTTTCTTAATTCTTAATTTCACTTTAATTAATTTAAATGAAATTAATAATTATATATTTTTTAAAACTTCTCGGTATGAAAGCAGATAGGAAGGGAAGCAGCGTCTCATGCGCACTGCCCCATTGACAACTGTGTACCTACCGAAAAGCGTGCTAGGAAAGCCCGCCGAAACGGGAAGAAACGTTTGCCCCCTGTAAATAATCCGACGGTATCCGGTAGTTATCGGCGTCCCATGTGCATTGCCCCATCACTCCAAATGTATTTCAGCCTTTCCGAGTAAAATGAATCTTGGCATCATAAAGACATGTAGCACAAGCTACATGCCTTATCTTGTCAATTTTCATTTAGTCGTAAAATTTAGTAATGATAATTTGTGGTGAAAATATAAATGTTCGGCATTTTGATTTTATTTTATTTCATCATACATAACTCTCTCTCTTTTTTTTTTTTTTTTTTTTTTTTTTTTTACATTTCAATTGAATTTGCCACCTTAACTGTCACCGGAGATAGCAATCGCTGGGCCAAAAATTGGGTTATCAGTGGCATCATGATGGCATTTGGAAGGGTTTAGAATTCCGGGGTCAGCCATTTTTTTTTTTAGGACACTTGCTTTCTGGATGTTGGATAGGAAGCATCGTCGTGTGTGCTCCTCAATTAGAGTCCGCCGCTGATGGTTTGGTTGGTACCTCTTGGGTGTCAATTTATTACGATTTTCTGCCTACTGGGTATGAAATTCATAATTATTTTGAAGTTTTCTCTTCAACCATCATTGTTTGCAGCTGGCCGCAAAATTCAAGAAGGACGAGCAACAGGTGAAAATTGCCTTCATATCCTTTAATATCTTTTACCCGATTATCCTCATTTCACCCTTGCCCGAAATTCAGAATCAGCGTACAGCGTAAGCTTGGTAAGTTGCATTAAAGACTTATTTCATTTTTTTTATTTTACAGTTCATTTAATTGTATTAATTGCTTTTCCGAGCTCACCAGAGCGAAATAATTTTTTTATCCCGTGTTTTACGTTAGTGATATTAATCAGATTAATTGTATTTTTCCCCTTTTTTTATTTTCACTAAAATTATCGTACAATAATACTTTAAGAATTGATTTAGTTGTATTTAAATTTTGGATAAATAATGAACATATAATGCTTCCGTAATGTGTGCATGTAATTTTATCACAATTTAAAACATATACGATTTTTTTTAAGCTTAAGCCGTTCTACTGTCCAAAAATAATTAGTACTGTGAAGGTTAAGGTTTAGTGTTTAACATATTGGTACGATTTTTGGAAAGCATTAACCTCTCAGTCCCATATGCTGATTTTGTATGTAGGACATTAGGTACCCTTATTAGAAATGGTTCGTCACTTGTTGCATGATTGCAGGGTTTGGGTTATTTCACAGAGTATGGGTTTGTTTCGTGTTAGGCTTTGTGGCATTGGAAAAGGTGCCCATCTCTAGCGTTTCAGCATCGGTGCTTTGGATACGGCTGAGTGTATGCATGAAATCGGACATCCTTTAAGACATAAAGGGCCAAAGTTCGTCCTCTAGCTTACATACAATAAGCAGCTGATTAAAAATTGTCTATTTAGGAGTCGTACCACCAAAATAGTGAGTAACTCTACTCTGTCCCTCTAAATCCCCTAGGGGCGATCTACCCTTAGGTCAGACACCCTAAGACAGCTGAGGAAGTACTTTACTGTTATTACAGGACGTCCCAAAATATATATCGCAGAGGCAGTGGCCGAGGAGGGACGGAAATGTAAATGGGATCCGGCCACTCCCCTTTGTCTCGGCCTTCCTCCATTACAGTTATTTATGCCAAAGCTAACCGGGCCACTAATGCAGTTTTCATACATCAAGTCTGGGTACAATGCAAGTCCGCTGTTACAATGGTCTTAGTGCAGACTTTGTTTGAGTGACCCCATTCCGGGGTTAGCCGGAGGTGATGTAAAATGTCCTCCCTTCTGCTGAATCACCTATTGGCCTCTCCCTTATATTTAATGATAAACTAGAAACTATTTTTACATTAATTGTATTTGTGAAAAGGAATCCCCTCATTTTGTCTTTCTTGTAAGAAGGGTATAGTCATGTTTATTGTTGTCGGAATGGACTTGGTAAGAATTTATTAATAAAAGAGCCAAATAGAACGTAATATTGCTATTCCCCTCTATAAAATTAATATAAACTCCTTTGCATTCACTGCATTCTCTCAGCTTCATTTAAGTCTTAAAGCAGGACATAGCTTAAAATATTTTGAGATTAATGGCTTATTTATAAATCATCCATTTAATTTATGTATTAGTTGGATATGACAATTATATTCGCAGTTACGATGACATTTACCAAAGCGGAATACAGAAAGGTTTCTAGAGCATTGTTATGCTTAACAAAATAAAAGGGCTTAAATTAAATCAGATACAATTCATTATAAAATAATTTTTGTTAATTATATTAGAGGCAGTTGGTGCCCTGGGAAGTGTTAACTTTTACTCCTGTTGGAAGGAAGGCTTTTATTTACAGAATTAGTGTTTTTACATGTTTATTTTGTTTGCATACCAATGGCTATTTCATGGTTTCATTTCATATTCGGAGACAATAACAATTTCCACGAATATTATCTATTTAACTAGCTGACCTGGCAAACGTTGTTTTCCCGTGTAAATTATTTAATTGTTGTATTATTGTAAGGATTACATTATTGTAAGAGTAAAAGGATGCGGTATATGAGTGAAAGGGGCATTGAGCGCTCTGAACTTTGGGGGAATATAAAAATAACAAAACACCAAACATTATTTTTTTAAATTTATTTTTATATATATATATATATATATATATATATATATGTGTGTGTGTGTGTGTGTGTGTGTGTGTGTGTGTGTGTGTGTAATTATATATGTCATTAATTAATTACGACAGTGACACTAACAAACAACATCAATCTCTTAATGCTATAGCGTGAACAATATTCTTTGCTATCCCATCTTTAGCTAACACAAACAAACTGGATGATTTACCCAATCGAGTGCATGCCACGTATAATTGTCCATGTGAAAAACATGGTGTGCTCAAATTTAAGACACAGACATGGTTTGGCCTTGAGTTTTATTGATAGTCATTGCAAATGCCAAACTAATCGAAAACTGTATACGTTTAAATTGAATTGGCACATCTGTATGTATAATAGGGATTCGTGGTATTAATATATTTTCACCTCCATTTTTTTCCTCCTTGCCATTTAAAATGCTGGCTTCGATAAAGTTTTTTATTAATTTTTGAATGACTAATCGCCTACCGTTGCGGGTTCAAATTAGGAAGCAAAACAATCGGAGATCCGACCTTCAATTGTAAATTATGCGGTGGCATGCCTGCCAAATCCAGTGAGTTCAAAAACTGTTGAAAAATTTACTGTTTCGCTGGCAACGCAAACTGTATAAATAGATTTGTATGATACTCCCCCTGAGTTCCCTGGCAACAACTGTTGTATCTTCAGATATAAATCGTCAACGTCCAAATTTTTTGCCGCTAAAGTTGTTCTTTCTGCAAGCCATTCGTGAATTATTCATGATTTATGTACTGTGTGTACATCAGGAAATATTTGTTCAATGAGAGCAACTTGCGAATCAATGATAGCGCAGAAATCGGTCGGCAATTTTACGCATCCAGTTTCATCTATAGTAGTAACTTTTCCATCGCCGATATCTAAAGCTCGTTTTCGCAAGTGAACATTGCTGTTTTTTTGTCTAAGAGATCTTGCTGCTCCTTTTATTTTCCTTCAAATTTACTAATCACAGTGTATAGAGAATTACGCACATCACTTTTTATAGTCTTATTCATTTTAAATGATTAACTCCGTTATAAGCGTATACGAATTGTTTACAATTTGTTATGGCGGGTGACAAGATGATATTGATAGAATATTACCATGAAAAAAGTTTCAATTAAATGTTACGCTCAACTGGTGGGGATAACTTACCAACTGATAATTGATCAGTTATCGAGCGGGGTGAAAAATTATTAAATTATTAAAATGACTATTAAAAAATAAGGGTTGGTGATAGAAGGGTGAAAATTCAGGGTTGTATGTATTTTTAATGCCACATTATAAAAAAAAAGAGAAAAAAGTGAGCTCAAAAAAAAAATATAAAAATGTTAGGGGTGGACAACCCTTAACACTAAGGGGTATGAAAAATAGATAGTAGCCGATTCTCAGACCTACTGAATATGCATATGAAATTTTATAAAAATCGGTCAAGCCGTTTCGGAGGAGCATGGTAACTAACATTGTGACACGAGAATTTTATATATAAGACAAGATTATAATCTATAAAATCTATTGCAACATCGAAGTAAAAATTAACCAGTGTAGAATTCGATTTTTTTTCTATCGGTACAACGCCCTTATCTAAAGTTGACAGGTAACACTGGTCAACACAATTTTTGTTTCCTTAATTTTTTTTACTGTTATTGGGTATTTCAAAGGCCCTGAGCATGAAAAAAATGATGGGAGATTGCTTATAGCTTTATTTTGTGAAATATGAATTTTCACTGTTTTGACTGAAAAATGCAAGAAAATTAACAAAAAATGTTAATAAAAATATTACTGAACACAATCAAATGATCTTTTACAGGATTTTCTTGAATAAACGGCTTTAGTTAGATCTCATTGCCAACTGCAGCAATAGTCGGTCAACATGTGTCAGTCCCACCTTCCCTAATAACACTCTTCCATAATCCGAATGTCCTGATGAAATCTTTCACCCTGCTTTTTTTTTGGAATTTGAGATTTTCCCTGAGATATTTTGGGACCCGGTCTAAATGCGAGTGCAGGAAGTGGATTTTTATGCTCAAGTTGCACCCTAGGTTTTGCATGTTCAGTAGCATAGTCTCAACAAGCTGGGCATAGTCATCAGATTTATTATTTCCTATAAAATTATTTATTACTAAAACAAATGAGTTCCAGGCTTTGGATTCAACCTCGGACATTGATTTGACAAAATCAGGATCCTTCACGAGTTGCATAATTTGTGGCCCATCAAAAATACCGGATTTCAATTTGTCAGTGCTCAATCCCGGAAACTTATTTGAAAGGAAATTGAAATATCCGCCACTTTTGTCAAGCGCCTTCACAAACTGTTTCACTATGCCGAGTTTAATATGAAGTGGTGGAAGTATAATGCGGTCTCGGTTAACTAAAGGCATGTTTATAACTTTTTTTATACCAACTTTCAGCTCTTCCCGTTCTGGCCAAACCTTTTGTGCCAATTGATGTTGATTGTCACGACTGTCCCAGAGGCACAGAAAACAAGGGAACTTAGTGTTCTGAAAAAATCCACCCACATCGTTACAAAATCCTTCTCTTGAGAAAAATATGGTAACAGATTCTTTTCTCGGGAACGATAAAAAGTGATTTTGCATTCGGGAGTAAGCAAATTTTTTTTCTTTTAAACGAGGTGCTAAAATTTCAGATGATTCTTTTGATAAGTTCAGATCCCTCACCAAGTCATTTAATTCTTTCTGATTAAATGGTTGAGGTTCTGAAAGGCTACATTTGTAGTCTGGATCAGAGTCATCACTTGATATATTTTCTTCGCAGAGATTTGAGTCATCAGAAAATTTAGATGTACTAGGTTGTGCCTGCCGTGATTTTAATTGAGTTCGTTGAGCAGAAGATAAATTTGGATAAGACCACTTACTTCGATTCCCGGGGTTAGTTCCATTTATTTTCACAACGCAGAAGTAACAGTCGTCCTGATGGTTTTGAGGTTCTCTCCAAAGCATGGGAGTTTCGAACTTCACTGCATCTCTTTTCCCACTGGACCATAAACATAGACACACAACACATTTCTGGCAAACAATATGTGGCACCCATGGCTTGTCCTGATTATTCCTGGCTTGTTCCTGATTATTTAAAGTATTGATGATAAGCAATTTTTACAAAAATTGAAATAGGTTTTTGGTATTTTTCAAATATATATTCGCCACAAATATAGTAAAACACACACACAACACTGTCTGAACAAAGGCATATCGAAAACAACAGAATATATTTTACTTTCCAATAAAAAACGAAAATCTGAGTAAAAACACTAAATAAGATTAATAACCTATAACTCAAAAACAAAAGCTGTTAGAGAAAAATTGTTTTCATATTTAAAACATATGTTTCACATAGAGATAGAAACACTAAAAAAATCCCAGGAAACAAACAATTTCTTTTATTTTGTTGACCAGTGTAATCAGTGTAATGTTCAAACCAAGCGATTCCAACGGGATATTCTATGAGCATTGTGTGAAAAGGTCATTATAATTCATTTATTTATTCTTTCTGGTACCAACATGGCTTACTTAAAAAATCATGTACATAAAAAAAATATAGGTATATATATATATATATATATATATATATATATATATATATATATATATATATATATGAATGTATGTATGTGAATAAGTTTGAAACAAAAGTTGAATATTCACTATTGATTTTGGAAATTATATAATTTCCTCCATAACAATAAAATTCTAAAAAATACATTTTGGTTTGTATTACTTGAATTAGGAACCTAGATATCCTATACGACATTGACTAATCAGCCCCAATATTTTACCCCACTGGAGAAGGAGCATGGGTTATTCTGTGGGAGACCACAGTGACCACCCAGCCTTCCATAAACCACCTTAATCCGAACCTTAGGTACCCGAATTAACGTCAAGAAAGACCGCATCACAAATCTGGATTGAGTTATTGTTGCCTCCAGTAGTTTGACGGCTTGTACTATATCTGGTGGAAACTATATCTTCGCATGTTCCTTCATAGACTGGTCCAGTACTTACACATTGTAAGCTTGGGAAATATAATAAACTTGTTCACCAATGTATCCCTTAAACATATTAAATTGTCAGTTAAAGGATTAGAACTAAAGGAATAAACTATCTATGAACACTGTCCCAGAAGTAAACGTACCCACTTTTTTGTTGTACTAGGGGCTCGAAAAAGGAGGGGTAGACTTAATAACACAACATCTATTGAAATTTTTTATGTTTAAATTAATTTTTTACCCTGTTCGATATTATTACACTTTGTTTTAACCAATAGATAAATAATAATCTGGTTGAGTAACGTGACACATCAGAAATCTTCGCCGTTTCAGTTAATCATATCATAACTTCCAATATCCCTGGAAAATTAGATCGAAAAAAGCCTTGCTGGCCAATATTGCCAATATTGCTGGAACCAGGGGGAATTAATTTTGATTGACATTAGGCATCCCATTAAAGAGTTGATGAAGTTTGTGGCAGTTTCTGCTGAACTTTAAAAGCCAACCAACCTTGAAAGTTTCGGACTATACTTTATTTATAAAACGAAAATGATATATCGCACAGCAAGATTTGATTTAATTAAAAAAAATGGACTTGAAATATTGTATGGAATGACCACCTTGACCTAACATAGTACCATATTGCATTCACTTATTAGTCTAGGCAAATCAGATTTTAGATCAAACTTTGCATTTATTTAATATATATATAGTGCAACGTTAAATCGTTAAATGAAAAAAAAGTAGACATATTGTTCAAATTCCGGACCTTTTGTTGGAACGAACTAGCGGTTGAAGCGAACCGTCAGAGCACGTGTTTGGGACTTGATTGTTCGAGTCCTGACCTGGATGATTCGACCCAGGTCTGTAAGGTTCCATTTACGACTATATATGAGGAGCGAGTGACTGGACCGGATAGACTTAATGTTCGTCTTGACTGTGAAGCTCAAGCCATATGATTTGTTTTACAAAGTGATAATTTTTGTAACCTGATTTAATATTTGTGTTTTTATAATAAGTGTGGTATATGGTTTTTAAATAACACGATGTTACCTACATTGTTATTTTATATATTTTTGTTTAATTTTGTATCACATTCATTTTTTTTTAATTAAAAATTATGGAAATTAAAAAAGTTACATAATATAATAGATACATAGTTACCTATCCAAATTGATCTTAATTTTAAGAAAATAGAAGCAGGTGTATTGTTTTTTATTAAAAATAATTTTGCTGGCAGTAATAGCTACTTATACATGATTTTCACTTCACATAGGAGTGAGCAACATTTAAATCATATAGGTCATTTTACGCAAAATTGAATTTTACAAAAAAATGTTATAATTTGTTTATTTAACGTCACTATGGCTAGTCGGACGTTGTTAAATAAATGCAAAGTTTGATCTAAAATATGATTTGCCTAGACTAATAAGTGAATGCAATATGGTACTATATGGATTTAAATTTGGTTTTACAATTAATTGTAAAAATAATTTGAAACTCATAAAGTTAACTTTGTAATAAAAAACAACAACAAGGTTAATTTACAAGGGAGCCCCTGGAAGTCAGACTGTGCCTGGACGAAGGCCGAAGGGTGCTGGATGAGGGTGCCTACTTTTTTACTTACTGCCCCCATTCGTTGGGTGTCACCCTCTGCTACCTCCCACTCACCCTTTAGGACTCCAATTTAATGGACTGAATATCACAGTATCCTTAAAATACTCCCTAAATTCCCGACGGATGAAGATGGCTCTGATTTATGAAGCGTGGATAATTTGTTTTTCGTCTTTATAATAGCAGCATCGTAATGTACTAGTTTTTATTACCAGATATAAAGTTGGTTTATTTGACACTATGCTTTACGACAGTTATAATTAATTTTATGCTACGAATCATAGTATATAATTAATTATTATGTATATAACATTACTTTTAACAAATCTTAGCCTATACCATAGTGGTGGCGAGCTGACTTTGTTTTGTTGTAAATTTGAAGCGTGATGTGGATTACAAATTCGTGAAGGGGTTCCCTTTTTGTCGAGTGCCAAAGTCTGTCCCAGTCTAAAATTAACTCTGAATTAATAATTTTCTTTACAAAGATGAAAGGCAGTAGGCTGTAGACGATGTGTAAATTATACTAATTTTATAATAGGTAATAACACATTTGTGATATTTTTTTTCACTTATAAATATCGTATAGCTTTAACAATATTTTTTTACTAATTTATTTATACACCTTTTCTGATATTAAAGTAAGGTACAAATAAAAATGATTAGGTAAGATAATAAATTATAGGTTAATAACATAAAAACAATTCTTTCAGCGACATTGATAACCAGGCATTTTTTTTTTTTTTTTTTTTTGCCTTTTTTCCCCCATTTTCTTAGTATTCATTTTAAAGTCTGGCGTATAATTACCTCAGGATTTAAATTGCAAATAAAAAAAGATTCTATGCTTCTAGTAAAAATTACATTCATAATCAACCAGCTATTTCAACACTGTGAATCAACTAATTATTTTACACGCGTTGAAGGAAACGCAACATTGGTTTCCTCAAGATTTCCTTTAAACTCTAAAGGAAATGAAGTATGTATATATATATATACATACATGTATGTATTTATATATATTTACATACATACATATGAAGTATGTATATATGTATACACCAATGTTTCGTTTCCACGAACATTCGAACTTTCATATCCAGAACCGACTTTGAAGCGAACCACGTACGCCATACACGTAACACAGAATTATAAAATCGAATAATGGGTTACCACCCATTATGCACAAACTTTTATTTATTTCATTCATAAACACACATAATATTTTTAATGTTGTCAATCCAATTTGTTCCCTTGGTTGAAAGCTAAAATAAACTAGAACATTGTAGAGTACAACAGTAGGGTCTTATTAAAGTACACAACTGGCGAGAGAAGGGTGAAGGTTGTGGGAAAGGAATATTTCGCAAACAATGACAGTTGGATGACAATTGTCGACCGCGCCACTACTTCATGGTTACCCAGGGTTATTAATATTAATATGCAGTCGGTAATCTAATTGTGAGAAATAATTTATTCAAAGTCAGAGCTCTGCTATAATTGTGTTAAAATTTTCTTGGATTAATCATTCGAAGTTAGGCATGTTCCAGGCTGAAAATGTTTTATTAATCCATCCCTTCGGTCAATTACTCTTTTATTCGATTTTTACCTGATTATTTTATCAAAACAATTAATGAATATTAACAATTCTATTGTTCTGCACTTCAAAATCTCCCATTTCACTTTTTTATGTTATATATGTCATAGCCTCCACACTCCACAATACAACAATGCCATAGAGTGATTAATACAATAAAGGTGACATTGGAAAATAAGGAATATTGTACAGGAGCTTTCTTAAGCTCAGTTGCACAGGCCTTCGATGAGGTATTGCATGATGGTCTCCTTCATAAAGTTAAATCGATCATACCTATTATTTGATCATCTGGTCGTATCTCGAAGATAGATTTTGTTATTAACGATTATGGCAACAACTCCGACTATTGTCGAATCAGGACGGGATTGCCGAAAGGAAGCATTTTGGGCACGGTTCTGTCCACTATTTACACTTCCGACATCCCACAGACCTCAGACACACAACTCGCTAATTCTGTTCAAGTCAGACGCTTATGTTATATTCTCGTCTAACTCTGATCCTGCAACTGCCTCCACTGGAATCATCTAAATTTATGGCATAATTGGCTCTATAAATGGCTTATAAAAATTAACATACAACAATCGAATCAGGTAAGAAAGATTACAAAACATTTTATAAGTCATTTGGGCATCCCAAACCTCTGGTATAAACGTTACACAGGCAGACACACTGTCACAGAATCCAACCAGATAAAATTTACAATAAATGCCAAATGGCATTTGTAAAATTTATTATTCTTCTGATGATTTATGTCATAGGTCCATAATCCATGGTGGTTATAGTTGTATTAACGCTCTTGAATGTACAGCCTATCAACTTGGAATCCCGAAGGATTGTATGCTACTTAGGTGAAAGTCAAGGTGTTTGAAGCAATAACTAAATATGTAATTATAAAGTAGTTAAAAAAATATGAAAGGAATTAAAATTGACATCGCGTAAAATTCGACCTCAACACCATAATACCTTAGGGTCGCAATATCGAAGCGTGTTAGAGCCGTACCTGCTTTAGCATTCTCGAGACGACTGGTGGTGGTTCGAATTCACCCTGGGTGGGATGACTTTCCTACGTGGAAGACCTACGGAAAAAAAAGCTTTCCACCAAGTCTAGAATAGGTTAATAGTGACAATTATAACGACTATTGAACAAATGAAATAATGATAAGTTTAATTTAACGGGAAATTTCTGCCAGTGTTTAGCCAGAAGGTAATAACTGGCTGATATATAAGCTTTCCATGGTTGGAGCAAAGCGCTCTTGGAAAGATAAGTTACTGTCCGATCTTATCAAAACAAGGATTATCGTCCTTTTTTATTTTTTCTTTTTTTTTTTTTTAAATCGCTATCGACCAGGACAAAGTTCAGTGAACTTCCTTGCTGTTTTGCATTAATTCGGGCAGGTTTAGGGAATTTCATGTATTAAATTTATTTTTATCCCGTTTCCTGGTACCCTATTCTTTTTTTTATTTTGCATACTTTATCTAAATGAAATAAAATTATCAGATTTTTTTTTCGGATTTTTCTCAACGTGAGTATTCTCTAATAATGTATATGATGAAATAAAACTAGTGAACATTCTTTAAAGGTAAATATAAAAACATACATACATTTGTTACCAAATATTAAGAAAAATAATGCACATTATTATTCATACTAATTAGTAATAATAAAAGGTACGATAATCTTCAGAAAAGAATTAACCAATAATAGGATAATTAAGTAAAAAAAAAATGCAAAGGTTATCCATCCGATTATGACACAATCATTACTCCACTTCCTTAAAGTTCAGAGGTTAAACGCTTGAGGGCCTGAGCTAATAAAATATATTCAGAAGCCACTTTAATTCTCTTATCTACGTTTTATGTTTTCTTCAGGGTTGACTCGAAAACACTTTGGCTTAATTCTTATTACTTTTTTAGTGGTTGCATCGTTAATGATTTCGAAAAATGAGCAGAACTTTCTTTGCTTGACATGATAAAGTTATCAACCATAATTATGAAATAAATAGAAAAGTATAATAAAATCATATTACTATGAAATTAACTTCCTTCAACAGTACTATGCGACATAAAGAATTAATTTGGCATTGAAAAACACTCTTGCTTATTTTAATTTCGATTCGATTCATTTATTTATTGCACCCATAAAGGACAGGTGTGAAAAGTAAAAATATTTTTTTAATAAAAAAATAATTTGAAAGACCCACATTTATTGGTTTCAGGACTGTATACATAAATATCCTATTTTCGTTTCCCCAAAAGGCTCAATGAGTCGATATATTGGTGATAGGTAAAGGCATCGCCTTTATATCCCCTGTTTTTTTTATTAGTTTTTTGTTTATTTATAAGCTAGTAGTCCTGAAATTTCAGGAGGAAAGATAAGTCCATTGCTTTCTATATTTAAAATCATTCATTTCTTTTTTACCCCATTTTTTATGTTTCATTACATCACATTTTAAAGGTGATATTTCTAATGACTATTTTTTGGCGGCTTATTAGATTCTGAACGAAATTTTGTTGAAATGAAAGAGAGTCATAGAATCCTCTTGAACCATTACATTCTTGTATTAGTGCGTGACCACATGTTTTGGAATGATCTTTTTAGGATGCTCAGTTTCGTACTAAATATAAGGAGCGAAGGACTATGGGCTTACTCTTACCCTGAACATCGAAGCTTATATGGTTACTTTTGAGTAACTGTTTGTCAGTGTTATTTACTGCTTTGTTATGTTGTTTGGGCTGCACGTACTAATTTGGGCTTTTACTGTTTTTATGACGTTTAGTATTTTTATTATAATTATTGTAACCCACATTATTGTTACAACAGAAAACTGCTTTGTTACCCTCCAACTCAACAATCTCAAGCTGAAATTTTCAACGTTTTGATGATATAGATTGAGTTAGCCAGGATGTCGTATGGTTTCCCCGAAAAACAATAATTCAGTTCCATCAACACGCATAGTTATTGGGTGTGTAATAAAACCAGTTAAACTTAGTTTGATTGACGATGGACTGGAGAATTAGTCTTGCTCTGAAGCCCAAGTCATATGGTTATTTTTGTGTTACAATGTGATACTTTCTGTAACCTTTTTAATTATTTGTGTTTTTATAAATTGTGTGGCATTGTAAAATTTTATTTTCGTCAATAAAAGTTTTTTAACCCACATAAGTGTTACATTATCATTGTTTATTGATTTATTTTTAGACATATTAATACTTTTATTATTTGTAATTATTCCTCATATGTATTAAAATAACCCAATCATTAGGTACGCGTATGTTAAATATATACAATTATTGATGTATCGGCATCAATTTGATCTTGGCAGATAATGAATTAAAAATAATAGAATATTATAAAAAGTAAGAATATGGTTGAGAATTACCCCGTTGGGTTAAGGGAGGGACTCGAGCCATTTCAGAGACCCGCTTATTCCTCGTGAATGTGATTGTAAGGATGGCTTCTATCTGGGCAAAAGTTATTTCCCTTCAAAGGCTGGGGGAAATTGCACGGTTCAAAAATCAGGAATGTCCTTTTCAAACATCCCTATGGAAATTGCTTAGTATTTGAGGAAATATTTAGTATGTCGTGGCATAATTGTTAACATAAAAAGCTGAAAACTTATATTTTCTGATATAATTTATATTATTTTTTGACTGATAATATGACTTTGATATTTATAAGTCAAAATTCACTTGTATCAATATGAGTACCTAAACCTTTAAAAAAAGTTAGTAAGAGTAAGTACAGTTTTTGAAAAGATGAGTAAAACTAAAAGAGAGCTCTTTTCCTTTTTCAAAAACTTGATTTTTAAAACTGAATATTTCTCCTCAATAAATATTGGAGACTTATTGAAAGTCAATATGACATTTTTCATGCTATGTCCATATTTTTTATGAACCAAAATGTATTTCTTCCTGTTAGGTTGGAAGCACAAGCTTAATTTTGCTGTCCCTTCTTGCCTCTCAGTCCTTTTAACTTAATCCAAAAATATATTTGCGGTCCACTGCCTTCTGCTGCCAGTGGCAAGTTATCTCTCCCCCCCCCCCACCTAGCACAGTTCAAGCCCTTCCGTTACGCAGTTCCTTTTTATTATTTTCACTCGTTACCAATTAATCTTATTTACTAAATTGGGCTCATTATTTTACTTAGAACATAGTTAGCATTTATTTATAAACAGTTAAAAAATTTAGTGACGAAAATGGTAAGAATTTAAACAGTATTGATATGACTGGAATCACGCCTTAATACATTTTAAGACAACGAAATCTTCCGTTGCAAACCCAAAGGAAGCGTAAAATAACATAAAAACTATTAATGACATTAAGGATAAAATCGTCTGGAATATAATCAATGGAATTTATTCGCAATTCTTTTAAATGTCTCTCTCAAGTGCGATACATGGCTGCTTACATCATGAAAAAAAGAAATTCGTCTAAGAGTATTTGAAAATAGATAAGTAAAACACATGTGCCGTTGAGTTGACAGAGAGACGTACTCAGTTTCAACATCTTTAAAAAAAAGCAATTTTAATGGTATTTCTCTTTGGAAAATGTGTACCATAGTATTTTGTGATGTTATTGTAAATTTGATTAAACTCTAACAAGTATCAACGTTGCGAATGTTTTATAAACGATGTCCAAAGCAGCACTTAAATATATACTTTCACTTTGGATATTTTCCTACTACAACTTATAGTTACATTAATGCCAATGAGTAAAGCTTCTTATCGTTTTTTTTTTTTTTTGTAACAGGTCGTCTCATTTATACTTGCTTTTTTATTAAACACTCAAACATTTGTTAAGTTGGAAAAATAGAAAAAAAAAATCTGAATATTGATCCGGTCATATCCTTGTTTCATCAATGAAGTAAGACACCTGACTTTCTAGTGTTTACAGTATTAGGATAAGGTGTGCTCACAGGTGTGAGAATTAATTAGTAAGAAGCTCTGGGTTCAATCCCCGTAAGCAGTTGTCACAACGCTTTTGTCTTTACTAATTAGTGCCATTAGACGGTTGTTATGTACCTAATTAACCGACTGATAATAACTTCCTCGTCTTGAAATGAATATGGAGTTTCTAGGGCCGCGTTTCGCTTCGTTTAGTATTTTATAACTTTGAAATGTTTACGCATCATAATTATTCATATTTTTTCGCTGCATCTTTGTGAGATTTTTGTTTTTATTTAATGTACTTATAAGCTTTTAATTTTTTTTTTTTTAATTTCAAATATAGCTTAAATATTTTTATTGTACCTATGTTGTTTGTGAACTCGAAAACTTCAAAAATGCTCACTTCAGAAAATCATCAATAAGTTGTTGATGTTTCAAGAATATCATAAAAAACAGAAAATATATATAGGTGTATATTTAATTTCTCTAATTGCTTTTTATGTCAATTTTTTATTTAAAAAACCTAACAATAATAAGAGAATATTGTTGATGTTTTTCCCTAAGCATCTCTAAGGTGAGGTACCGAAAATAGAATTCTGGATAGGCAATCATTTTTAAATTTACCTATTTATATTTTGACATATTTCAACATAAAAGTAGAAAAAAACATCAAAAATCTATATCATTCCTAACATTTTTAAGCAAAAGTTATATTTTAGTGATCCCAGCTTTTCCCCATGCCTCGATTAGTTCACTAGGAATATTATCTATTCCACCTGCTTTATGCGGATTTAATTTTCTAATGACTATTTATTTCAACTTCCTCTTTACTCGGTTCTACTATTAACGGTTTAGCTCCCCGGTATTCCGATGGAGAAGATAAACTATGTCTACCGGATAGGCCAAAATATTGTTATTGCCATCCCGAATTCCTTTCGGGATCATTTATGGATTCTGTTGATTACTTCAAACGTTATTCTCGATTTTTCTACTTTCAATAGCGTGTTTAACGCTTCTAATTTAGCAGCTTTTCTTTTTTCTCACATAATTATATAATCTTTATCGAACAACGGTTTGTTCCTTCTATTCCCCCCTTTACCAAGACACAAGGTATCAACCTCCCTAATATTATCCCTGGTACCTCCCTGTAACTTGTCAACATCATCGTTATCCTCGTCGGAGGATTCTAAAGCCTCAAACCTATCTTCACTCCTTCACCAAAGAAGGAACTTGCTAGAAACTTTCACCGACCATCCCCACGTCCACAACTCCTGGGACGCTCCCTATACGCGGTAATGAGACCAGCGCGATGTTAGACCTCAGTAAGACAAACGAAAAGAACCGACGAAATTTCGAGGAACTCTTCAAACTTATAAAGAAGTGACACACTGTTTTAAATAAAACAACATTGACATGATAAAAGTATACACTTTAACCGTAAGGAGTGGTTCCGATAGTTTATTTTTTTGTGTTGAGAAAGTACTTTCACGAAAACTAGATAGGTTTCACATGTGCCCTTACTTGCAATGAAATTAATAAATAAATCCTCTAGCCACGACATTGATTACCTTTTCCGCTCATTTAGTTGAATCAGCCCCCTTCCGACTTCCGATACTTCCTCCTCATGACTCAGTTATCATTTCTGTTTCCTCCTCCTTGTCGTTGGGATCAGGGAATCGGTATAGTATATAAATAATGTCCCAAGAGAGAAGGGGAGAGGATTTGTACAAAGGGCGATTCCGAAAAAGTTCCATTTACATTTCCTGAATAGGACAGTGTATCATGAGGGGAGGGAGGACATGGGTGCTCTCCACTGCCCCAGCGGCGTTGGCTTCGTTCCCCATTAGCCAGGCCTTGCTTAATGGAGCGGTTCGGAAAAATACAGTCCTCCCTCGCCGGGCTATAAAATAAGAATTGGGTATTTGGTGTCGCAACTTCGGGGTAGGGGAATAGGAGTAAAGTCGAACGAAATAAATTTTAACTACTAGGTGCATTTTTGGTGCCATTCGGGAAATGACTACTAACTAGACCCCGGATTTGTATGCAATTGCATGTTTTTTCTGCTTGAAGTTTTTCAATGTTTGATCGCAGATCAACACGAACCATGTCAAATGTGACGTATATTCCAAATTTTATTTTGCATATTTTTGCATATTTAGGAGATAAATGCACATATTTGCATATTTGAATAAAAATCGTAATTTGGGAAATTTTTCTTATTTTATTAATTACGTTTTCACAAAAGCTTTAATATTGCAGTGATATTTGTCAAAACAAGAAAGCAAGGGCTTTTGTTTTCTTAGTATCTGGTGAGTTGTTGGTCTTTTGATGGAAGACTTGGGAGTTCTGGGAAACCTCTTCCTACAGTATAGATTTGATTATCCTTCTACGTTGAAAACCAAGTCAGTACAGTTCCGTTTAGACTAGGGGAAACGTCGTTATTAACATGCCAAAAGTTTCATCTTCTTTGAAGCAAAAATTAAATGAATGGATCGCACCATTTCTCGCACCGAGAAGCAAGTGTTCACGTCAGACGGAAAAATTGTGTTTTATAACAGGTGTGGAAAGCAAATTATATGTGAAATTTTTTTTCAAATAGTTCAGCATGCTAATACAGGTATTTATTTCTTTTTTTATTTATTTAATTCGTTATTCTAAAAACTATTAATTAATTTGAATGTGGTTTCAGGTTCCCATGTAAATGCTGTAAAGTCAAAATTTTCTACACAAATTTTATTGCCGGCTACTTATAAACCCCCAAAAGATACTTTTTTTTGAAAATTTGTGTTTCTCAATGGTCTCATCTGACATACCTTTTAATAAATTAAATTACCTGCCTTTTAAACGCTTTTTGGAAAAATACACTTCACGGCAAATTCCCGATGAGAGTACATTGCCTAAAAATTATCTGTCAGAATGCTGTAATAAAACCATGGAAAACATAAAGAATACTGTTCAGCAAAATTACATATACCTTGTTGTTGATGGAACCACTGATGCAAGATGCATTTATATCGCAAATTTATTAGTGGGTGTTTTAAGTACAGGCGGTCCAGGACCGCTATTTTTACTGGCATCAAAGCACCTAGAAAAAAATTACGCTGAACCAATTAGTCGTTTCGTTAATGACAGTATGAAACTGCTATGGTCAGATGCTGGGTTTGAGATGAGAGTGCTACTTATAGTGACTGACGCAGCACCATATATGACCAAAACCTAAGTGTGTTTTACAGTAACATGATACATGTCACCTGTGTGGCACACGCACTCAATCGTTTCACTGAAAAAATAAGGGAAACATTTTCAGACGTTAATCAGCTGATAAGCAACGGCAAGAAAATGTTTTTTAAAGCTCCCAGCCGTGTAATTATTTACAGAGGAGAGATGGACGACATACCGTTACCTCCAGTCCCTGTTGTTACTCGCTGGGGTACTTGGCGAAATGCAGCCCTGTTTTATGCTAAACATTTTGACAAGTACTCTACCGTTGTGGAAAAAATAGCAGAAAAGGAACCAGATGCACTGAGCGTCCAAAAAGTGATAGTAGTTTTTGGAAGGGGGAGATTTTTAATGACTTGGCTTTTATTTCATGCCATTTATCGTTCTTATCAGAGGCTATAACAAAATTAGAAACAAGAAACATGTCTCTTACTGACAGTTTTCAATTAATAAAGGAAATAAGTGACAAGGTCAAAAAAATCCCAGGTCAAGTGGGAATCATCTTAAAAAAAAAGTTAAGTGAAATAGTTTCAAAAAACACTGGTTTCAAGTATTACGTGACATAAATAAAATTTTAGAAGGTGATAAATCTGTAAAAATTGAAAAATTCACAGACCCTGAACTTATTTTGGTGTTTAAGTTCGCACCTGACTTCGGCAGACGCGGAAAGATCATTTTCTGTTTATAAGAATATTTTAAGTGATCGGAGGCACAGTTTTTCAGAAAATAATTTAGAAATGTTTTTGGTTGTAAACTTTAATAATTAACAGTAGCGTTATTTTATTGTGTTAAAGAAAAATTAAGGAACTAAGGACCATCGCTTAGTGGTTGCTGACGCCAAAAATCTGGTACAAGAGGGCAAGAAAAATCAGAAGAGATACGAAAGACTCGCTGTGGAAATGCTCCAGATGAACGATAAGAGAGAGCTATACGAAGAGATATTAAGAAAGGAACTTGAGGAAATTAATATAGACCAAGATCTTAATAAGATATGGATCTGCATTAAAAACAGTATTCTGGATGCAGGTGAGAAAGTATGCGGAAAGAAAAAGATTATCCCAACTACCAAGAAAACCAGATGGTGGAATGCGGAGGTTGCTAGGATAGTGAAGGAGAAAAAGATTGCTTGGAAGGAATATATGAAGAGGAAGGATGCCGAAGCCTGGAATGAATATGTGAGAAAAAGGAACGAGTCCAGTAGGATTGTGAAGGAGGCTAAAATTAAATCTTGGGAAGATTTTGGAGCCGAGATCCAAAAGAATTTTGAACAGAATATTAGGAAATTCTGGAATACGGTCAAAAGCATTAGAGGTAAGAAAGGCAAGCAGGTGCGATCCATAAAGAGTATCGACGGTCAGCTGATAAGCAACAACAAAGAAGTGTTGGAGGTTTGGAGAAAGCATTACCAGTCCAAGTTCTCTTGCGAGGAACCAGAAGACATTGCTGATGATGGCAGGAGGCCTAGAGCTGAGGATACGGTACCACCAAACATGGAAGATGCTATCTCTGAGGAGGAGGTCGAAATGGCTATCGAAAGAATTAAGTTAGGGAAGGCTGCTGGAATTGATGGAATTCCACCTGAACTGATCAAGTATGGAGGAATGGAACTAATTAAGGCCCTGCAGAACCTTTTTCAGTTGGTGTGGAATGAGAAGAAGATCCCGGCCGAGTGGGAAGAAAACATAATAATTCCTATTTACAAGAAGGGACCACAGACCTCCTGCGAGAACTATCGGCCGATATGCCTCTCTTCCGTAGTGTATAAGGTATACACAAGGATACTCGAACAACGTTTGAGAACCTATGTTGATAAGGATTTAGAGGAAGAACAGGCGGCTTTTCAACCAGGTAGACAAACGCAAGACCACATATTCTCCCTAAGAATGGTTGTAGAGAAAACGTGGGATCGGGGTCGCAACGTGTATCTCGGATTTTTAGATCTGAAAGCAGCATTTGATACAATTCCCCGCAAGGAAATATGGAGGGCGCTTAAGCAAAAGCGGGTACCTCAAAACTTAATAAATGCCATCAAAGCTGTTTATGAGGATCCTAAAGGAATAGTGCGCCTGAATGGAATGAAATCTTCTCCCTTTAAAATGCGCAGGGGTGTCAAGCAGGGGGATAGCCTGAGCCCACTACTTTTCAATATAGTTATGGATGAGGTATGGAAGATCTGTAAAAGGAGAACTCCACGGACTACAGTGGGGTATTGGAATCTCAATTCTCTCTCTCCCTGTTCTCGTCCAGAGCTTCATTTATGCGGATGATATTGTGATAGTAGCTGATAGCCCTGATCGACTGCAAACAGCTGTAGAGGAGTGGTATGAGGAGCTGAGAAGGAAAGGTCTACAGATCAACCCAGCTAAGGGCAAGGTAATGCACATTGGAAGAGATGCACAAGAACTAAATATATTATGCTGTGGTGAAAAGCTGGAGACGGTGGAATGCTACGAATACCTAGGGACTGTCATTAGCAATAATGGGAGATTCGACCAGGAGGTGCTGAACAGGATAAGGAAAGCCAATGGTGTATTCTACCAGATATCCAACACTCTCATAGGGAAGCAAGAGTTGAGCCGAAAAGCCAAAATGAGACTCTTCAAGACAGTGTTCCTTCCAGTTTTACTTTACGGGTCAGAAAGTTGGACAGCTCTTGAAAGGCATGTTGGTAAGATCACGGGGGCAGAAATGAGGTTCCTGAGGAGAGCTGCTGGTAAAACCAAACGAGACAGAGTGAGAAATGAAACTATCCGGGAAAACTTGGGAGTGAGACCCCTAAGAGATGTCCTCATTGAGCGTCAACTCAAGTGGTTCGGCCATGTGTGCAGAATGGGTGATGACCGGAGAGCGAGGAGGCTATTGGAAGCAAGACCACGAGGGCAGCGACCAGTTGGCAGACCGAGGCTTACATATAATGGATATGTAGCGAGACTTGGGAGTGAGAGGGGCTGCTCAATGGTGGAAATGAGGAGAATGGTCCAGGACAGGGGAAGATTTAAGAAGTGGTG
This sequence comes from Aelia acuminata, assembly GCA_911387785.2. NCBI lineage: Eukaryota > Metazoa > Arthropoda > Insecta > Hemiptera > Pentatomidae > Aelia > Aelia acuminata. The sequence goes on along the minus strand of OU426979.1, from coordinate 113,576,063 downwards.
TGAGGAGGCTACACCACGCCTTAGGGCACAAAGGAGATAGATAAAGGAAAAAAAAAAAAAATTACTGATTTTTTTAATTCTAATAAATTTTTACAACAAAATAGCTTTTCTATTTTATGAATTACCTTTTTTCGTTATTATAATGTACAGAAAAACTTATTCTTATCAATTATACTTGAAATTAAAAGAAATTTAATTGCATATTTTGTTGCCTATTTCCCACTTTTTTCTTGCATATTATATGGCATATTTGAGGAGTTTTTAATGCATATAAATCCGGGGTCTACTAATAACAAAGTCAAACGAGACCCTCATTTTCTTTTTTTTAATCTTAGAAGAAAAATATGAAGGAGATAAAGGAGAGTGAATGTGGAAAAAGCATTGAGGCAGCCGGTCTTAGGTCTCAGGCCACAGGCCTCGCAATTCACTAACACTGCTCAGAAGCTAAAGGATTAAATTTTACCTTATTCGATCGAATTTCTTTATTGTAATTATACAGTTGAAAATTAAATTTTTCAGTTCAGCAGAGAAAAAATTAATTTTAGCTATGAGCTAACATCATTGAGATTCCTCAAAAAACTCTAAAAACATGTGCCTCAATAGAATTTGATATAAGTAAAAAGTAATCTACATAGAGGGAAATCGTACAAAGATATTCTTCAGAGGATGGGATCTATTCATTGGCCACCTAGAATTAAAAATAATATCTCAAATTTCATTAATTTTTTTTTTATAAATCTAATTGATTTTAGAATATATTCGAGTCAATACACATCCATTCCTGGCAGATTACGTATGTTATCATTAGTGCACTATTGAATGGCTCATAGTAGAAGGGGAATAATTCATGAAATGTGAAGGTGTGATTTTGAAGGCGACCAGTGCTTACGATTTTCAAAAGATAAGAACCATCTCTTAGCTCAGATTTCTTAAAATTTAATCACTTATCAGTAATCAGTTTATGTATATATTATCAGTAAATGTTGATGTTTGCATGTGACAAAAAAAAATGAAGAATATAAAATAATAAAAGAATTTTTATTTTAAAATGAATTTTCCTCTCAAAAATATTGTGGGAGAAAGAATGAATATTATTTTCAATATACTTGCCGACAATCGGGTGATTGCTTTCCGAATAGGGATTTAAGTGTTACGGAATGACAGGGATAAGGAAAAACGATAGCTAGTGGTATCTCTTATCCTTTGCAATTGCCTGGCTGATTGAAGTAGCTCTCCCACGCACGATATTTCTTTTTCAAGATCCGTTTTCTTTTTTTTCTACTTGTTTTCATGTAAAAATCGATTTTTTTCCACATTAATTTTGCATACACATCAATTCCGGTGACACTTAAAACGTTTTAATAATCGGATAAAGCAGCCAGCGGTTATCACAGGAAAAAGAAACTTTAATTGGCTCTCTTTAAAATTGTTTTGTTTTTATTTTGAGATTGACCATTCTTGCAATCGACGCACATAGGGGTATTTGGCCCTAAAAGTTGGCCAAAACCCATTTTTTGAAATTTGAAATTTCTGGTAAATAATGACTGGAAGTTCAAGTAGAGGACCTGTTGGATCATGTAAGATGATTTTTATCTCTTCCAGGCCCTTAATCCGGCGGCTATTCTAATTCAAATCTGATCTTATTCTTTAACTCGTCTGTGCTCATAAGTATTGGTCTACAAAATATATTAATTTTCTTTGTTCTTACTGAAGTATCGGCATTATCATATGATGGATAGTTCGAGCCCAGGTTTGTACTTGTTATCCAGATAGTTATAATTTTTTTATATTCAATACTAATATCAATATCTTTTCGTTTTTTGGTAGGTATATTTTAGAGCTAAAAATTAAATTTGAAGGTTAAAAAGTTATACTTCTGGGCATTTCTGGGCAACGAAATATTTTTTATGATAATGTATATTTATCGTAGATTATGTTTCTTGAAAAAAATTCTGCGAATAGCTGCGATTGGGAGACTTATAATTTTTATTACTAAAATGTCAATTTCATTAAATAATAAAAAAAAAATCAATTTTGTTATATTTTCATTTATTTGTATTTTAGGATCTTCTGGAAGAATAAATGTAACCTGAATGGAATTATTTGACACATTTTTACAGTCAAAACATTAGCTTTTAAAAAAAGAAGGATTTTTTAATGTTTTTTCTGATTGGGAAATATTGTAATAACCTAGAGCATGTGAAAGTTAAATAAAATTATAAATTTTGAATAATAAATTAAAACAAAATTATCCATTTTGAGGCATGATTTCCAAGTGAGATAGAATGCTTCTTCAAGGAAAAGAAATGTTTTTGAAACAGCAAAACGAAATGGCTAAGTGGGAGGATATCAATCAAAAGTTCAAGATCTGGTGGACGCTCCGAAAAATCATTTGTTACTTTAAAATTTACAACGGATACGGAGAAACTTTATCAATGGTATGCTATGACACCATCTGTTCACAAAATTTGAAGGGATGGTTTTAAAGTGATAAAAAGCCCTCTGCTTCATATTGGTCTTTGATCTGAGGAAGCAGCAGAAACCCGTATTAATATTAATATTAATATTAATATTAATAGATTAATATTGGCATCAGATCCAGTTATCACAGGTATCATCATGAGAAGTTCAAGAAAAAAGGTATCATGTTGTGTAAGGAAACTTTAGAAATATTGTCTCCCCCAACCAACTTGACCGATAGTGGTGATTCCGAAAGTTCATTAAGTGAAGAGGAAAGTGAATAATGAATAATTAAATTTAATATGCATTTTTTTCACAGTCGTTGGAGTTATGTAAAAATTTATTTTATGAAAATTTTCTCCTTAGAGTATTTTTTTAACTGCTAAAAAACCATTTTTAATGTCCATTACAAATATAGAAGCCATTTTGAGGACTTTTGAATTAATAAAATGGAAGGAAATAGTTTTGGCCAGCTTTTCGGGTCAAATACCCCTGTGTGCGACGACCAATATTTACTCTGAATCATATAACTCAGTCATCGCATTTCATCGAAAAACTCAGGAAAAAAATAAACAAAAACAATTTTCTCCCGTTTAATGGGAAATCTAATTTTTAGCTTTACATGTCATACTTCTCAGTGTAAATGCCAAACGATTAAGGGTAATTTCACCCTTGGTAAGTTTTCTTGAGCTTAATTAATAAATCGCGTGCGCACACCCTTCAACCTCGCCACTTGAGCAACGTCCGAATCTGATTATGTCGAAACACTGGTTGTTTGATAAATAAGGTTTTATAAATTTAATATGGTTTCCTTTCATTGTTAATTTTTCCTTTACTTCGTTTCCACTTGTATATACATTTCTTATCTTATAAACGAACGCGAGATAAGAAAATACCGCTTACATTTAACTTTTATCGTTTTGTTGTCGTTTGATTAATGTCATAACTTGTATAATAAGTTATGTTTCATTTTTTATTACCTGACTTTAAGCATAGCTTACACGTTTCCTTAATTTCGCGGAACTTAAAGTTATCTAATGGTAAATAAAAAGTGGACATACGAAACACTATCTAGTTTAAAATGTGATATCTCCTAATTGTAAAACTGAAATTCGGTAAAAGGTTGTCATTGACATACTAAGTTTCTGAAATGTAATTCAACCTTAATTGTAATTTTGTGTGTTCCCCATCTTTTTTTTTTTTTTTTTACCACAAGTATTTTATATGGATCTTTTCCGCGAACCTGATATAATTGTGTTCATTGGGACGGCAAGAATAAGACAGCTTGGCAATATGGAGAGAATGCTTGAAAAGCGGACACCAAAGAAGTTTTTTTGAAAGACCAGGAGGAAAGGCTGTTAAGAGGAAGACCCCGCCTTTTGTGGTGGAGGACGAGGAGTGAGGAGGGGGAGAGCGGTGGCGGTTGATAAGGAGGATCGGATACGTATCATATTGGAGGCCAGAGTCCTTCATAAATATAAATTTGTATTTATTCATAGTAAATTTGTAAATAGTAAATTTGTAGTGTACATAGTAGTAAAACATTATATAAAAATATATTTAAATGGTACTTCAAATAATAAAAATCGAAGATGCAATGATATTTTAACTGTCTTTTGGAGGAGTTCACTTCCTTAAAACATACATGAAAAAGTAATGTATAATGTGTGGTTATTTTTTTATTTTACTCGTGGAAGTTCATCTATGTTCGATTCTTCCGATAAAAAAAAAAATTTGATAACGACACATCCCCTTCCTCAAAACCGAAAAAAGCAAAAGTATTAATTATTTTTTATTAAGATTTAACTTCTATTGGGAACTAATTTTTCCTTAACACAAAATAATAGTTTGAGGATCGCTTACAGTTCGTTGTTTGGATGTGTTAATACGAGTAAATGGCGATTCAGTGGAAAAGTTGACGTGCTCAAAAGTTTTTCCGAGTAGATCATAACTGTATTGCAGTTTTTGCTTACAATATCTTTTCTAGTCTATTCAATTGCAAAGTCCGGTGTGCTTTATTATTTCATCTTAGCCATATTTATTATTCCTTGTATTTTAGAACACTCGTTTCTTTTAGATAGGAATAAACTGAGAACTTTAGATCTATATTATAATAATCTATGTTGGTATTCCAAGTGAACTTTTACCATTACTCAACGGCTAGACGTGGGGCCGAAGAAAAACAGCGCTTATAAAGCTCGGTTTTTCCACTCAAGGGAGTTGAGGCCGCTGTGTTAATTCGCCGTGAAAACTGGGCGCAGTAAATACAGGACGTGGAGGAGAAAGCTTAAGGGGTGGGCGCTGTAAATCAAGAGGAGACGGATGGGCGGCTGGAACTGGAAGGAGTGCTGGAGATAACTGGAAGTCTGGAGAGGAAAATTAGTAGCGGCAGTTATCAGGTCTTCGAGCTCTGACGAGCCCGCCTTATCTTGGCCAACAGGTCACTTCACCACCTTCATCACCCTCTCCAACTTTCTGTCTTCCTCTTCGGCTCTATGAAGAATTACAAGTTTTATCTCCTCTGTCAAGAAATCATCGGGGGGAGTGCGTTTCTTGTTAGGTCCTCTTCTTTCTTATCTGCTTTCCTTAGTTAGTTCTCTTAATTATTTAAAATAAATTTAATTGAATCACGAAAAACAAAATAAAAAACTTTAGCTTTTTTAATACCAATAAGATTTATGATAAACTTTTTATCTACATTATCCCTTTAAGGTGATTTTTCGTCGGTAAGCCATACCTATATTAATAATCTTATACCTCACATGTGAAAAAATCTGGAAAAAGAAATGAAGAAAGATAATATTGATTAACTATTAATAAAGGTAATATTTATAATAATTAACTTTTATAAATTAAGAGATTATTTATTTAAAATAATTTTTTTTTGTTATTTGTTTCTTCATTAATGGAAGATTTATTTAGTTACATAATTAATATTTCTTAATACGTTTGATATAGTAGCAATTAATCGTAACAAATAATTTATTTATTATGTTATCAACGTAATAGTATGTAACCTATTATTTTCGACTAAATTCGTTGTTTCTGGTTTTCAGGTAACTATTCTTCAGTATTAATGACTTACCTTACCAAGCTGCTAAGTTTTAATCATCTCGATGTTGTAAGTAAAGCATATGTAAAATACAATTCTTAATATTATATGTTTTTTAATTATTTTCATTAGCTATTATTCAAGAATTGAGTTAGTTAGGCTTATGATCAGAGTGAATCGATTTTCTAGATTTATCTTTTAAAATAGTCTATATTTTAAAAGACGAAAGGATGTATATGGTGATGATATGGCCTGATATGATGAGGGGTCCTCTTTTACCGAAAGAAATATAGGGAAAACATCCCTTCACATCTCCCGGGCAAGAAGTTTGGTAGCAAACGCTTTAAAAAAATATTATTTCTATTATGTACGAAAATATTTTCATTGCTACAATATTTGTTCCTTTTTCTTTATTTTTTATATCTTAATTACACCATTTAAAGAATCACTATAAAAATATTTATCTGATTATACGAAATGAACAGCAAAAGAGGAATATCTATATATATATATATATTTATATTTATATTTATATATATATATATATATATATATATATATATTCCTCTTTATAATTATATATATATATATATATGGTATAAAAAAATAAATATTTTTTTTAATTTAATCTGGTTATTTTTTTAAAAATAACGAATACAATGTTTTGGCATATATATATATATATATATATATATATATATATACTTATTTTAGGATAGTCTGACTCATTTACTTAATTTACAAAGTATTACATTTTAGGAACTAACGACAACCTGCAACTGTCTAAAAAGAAAACGAATTACTGAACTATTTGGCCTGTTGTCGATTTTACTCGACACGCTCTCCCAATTATCTTTAACTTTTTAACATACCGTTTACGAAGTATTTGAAAAACGTTACGGACATACGAGATACAGTTAGGAGGCTTCTAAAACCACAGGCATTAAAAAAAAAAAAAAAAAAAAAAAACTCAATTTTTTTCAATAGTGGTTTGCACCATTTATTAGACAAATAACGAAATTAATTGGATATAAGAAGGAAAAGATTACTGCCCTGGAGCGGGTTGGCAGAGTCAAGTTTTTTATTTAAGATTGTATGTATGACCGTTGCACGATGTAATAAATTAAGAATCATAAATAAATAATTAATTTGAATGAGATTTTAATTTACGAGCCAGCCTCAGTAAAATCACATAAAAAATAATAGTCGCAGGGAATACAATCAAAGATTGGCTAAGTAAAAGAAAAGAATAGAAATCATAATACTGTACATTTTATTATAAATACATATGTTATATATGGTGAAAAACGGAAAAAAAAGTATTTTTATCGTCTTTGGTTAATCCTAATTTTTTTCCCACCCTGGCCCTTACTCTAAATCTTTATTATCCCGCGCTTGGAAGTGAGCTCGGTAGTGATAGGGATAATGTTTAGGAAATGAGCCCAACACATAAACCGCTTAGGCTATTGCCCAGTGATCAGTTCCATTAATATTAATATTCTAGGAACTCTGATGCATTTGTTTGTTTGTTTATCGCCACTTAATGCTACAAAGGTTAATCGGACGATGCTACAGTGGGAGTCCTAAATTTTGCCTATCCCGGTTTAATTAGGATAGGGATCTTTAACGAGTACCTGACATCCGAGCCAGTACGGGAACTCCATTTTACATCCTAACCGAGGGAGGGCATAGCTAAGGATTTTTTACTCCCATTAAAAAATCCTAGGGCCACCACGGGGAGCGAACCCCCGACCTTTAGTATTGTAGGTTGTCATGCTAAACACTACGCCAAAGGACGAACTACTTGGTACTCTTTTGAACACCCGTTTACTTACATTTTGGAAAATTCAACTGTAGGTAAAAAATTAATAAGGGCAATAATAAAACTTTTCATTTTTCCTACTTATAAATTTAAATAAGAGTTGGTTGCTAATTAATCCCACCTCTTGATCAAACCAGCTCATTTGAGAAGAATTCAGTGAATGCAAATTGATAGTAAGGATTGGATAAACAAAGAATTGAGTTTCTAAAACGAAATACAACAGAAATAGAAAACTAATTCAATTCTTTTCTCGAATGTATGTATATAATTTTTTTTCATATTTACAATCATCATCCTTATTAAGTCAAATTGCTAGAAACTTTGTATATTAGTAATGCATTTTGAGTTAGAAAAATTAATTTATAAATTAAAAGAAAAACAGAAAAAAAAAGAAGACAGAAGATAGAAATTCAGGTGTCTAATCGGTTTTAAGATTATATTAAACTACTTTTAGCAGTTATCAAATGTAAAAATGAGTTAGTGATTTTCCATCTGTTCTATCGAGCGAAAATTGATAGTTTGGCCATAACTATAAATTTGGTATTATACTTTTGACGTACAAGAAGTCGAAATATTCGATAATAAAAAATGTTGGATACAACTGTATCCATGATGTCGATAATACATTTTCGTGTTCTGTTCAAGAAATCATTGATGTTGTTCTGTATAATCATACTTTCTAAGGAAGTTATTTTCTTGAGGGTTTGACAGACTGTTAATCAAAAAGGTTTTAGACGATAAGAATAAAGGAAACTGTGTCCATACTAGATCGTCGGGAGCCTTGAGTCATTTATCATAGGACCATTTGTCTCGACATTAAACAATGTTTTACTCCGCCTCCGGGGCCCCAATCGACTAACCTTTTAATGACAGCTGCTTCATTTCGGGGTTCCCTTGGAAGTCGCTAATCGATTTTCAATAGAAAAAAATAATAATAAATTGCTTCTGTGTACCGTCTAAAAAATGTTTTTGACATAAAGGAACCACTGATCTGCCGTTATTTTGTTTTAAACTTTATAATTCTGATATCGCCTTTCCTTGCTATCAGAATGGTGAAAAAATAAATAAAACTCGCTATATAACTTTCAAGATAATCTTTGTATCACTACTATTTTCTGAGGATTACGCGTCTTAAAAAGCAAACTCAAATTTGCCCTCTAAGCTTATGTTTTTATCCTTGTCTACATCTACGAGAACATTCAATCCCTCAAAAATCTCTTTTGTTACATTAGGCAATGTTGTAGACTAAAATCATTCATTGTTAATGAATAACCGTTAATTAAGATCGAACATCTATTTTTAATTTTATATGTTATTAATTGTTAATATTTATATTTGTTAATGTTATAAAAAATTAAATTAATTATAGATACTTTGATTTATATTTAGGAAAAAGATTTTTAGGTCTATAATATTTATATAGTTATATATTGTTTATATTAAGTCTATATTTAATGCTTTTTTGTCAAGTATTTATTTTAATAATGTATTTAATGTGTAATTATGTTTTTAAATTGCTATGTGGAAATGATGTTGCCACATCTTGTTATGTTCTCTATCGCTTAAATATTATTGTTGTTAAATGTTGTTGTTAGCTCTAATACGTCTTGCTTGGCCAAGTCTATTTGTATGGGGTATTCCCCAAAAACAAATAAAGGAAATATCTAAAAAAATAATATCTAAATCCTTGTCTACATTTTCAAACAAATTCTAAAAATTCAACATATGCCTAGGCTCACCTCCAAATTTGACTAGTTCAACTTTGGGTAAAATATACTCTGTATTTGTCACATTATGTACAATTTGTACCTACGTCTTTAACAAGTACTTTTTTAACAGAGAAAAACTCTCTTTGGTCTTCTTGAATAATCTCTTAAGTTGTCCTCTTCAATCATGTAATCATATATATTTTCGTCGAATTTCTTATCCCGCTTTTCAGTAATGTCAAAAAAATTTAACTTCCTTTTCTTCATGAGGTTATCCATTTACCTGTCTAAGCCCCACGTTGGGAGCCATTAAATGTGTAATTAGAGGGTCGAGAACATCGATTTATCTAAATAATATAAAACACATAACCTTATTACTTCGACTAATGACTATTACATAATATTTCTACCTAACAATAGGTTATCCTCACTCCTATCAATAAGGTCTCCAACAATAACCCATGCCGAATTTTTACACTGCCTCCTGTCCGCGCCTCCCCCATATTTTTGGTCTTTCCAATTTCCATCGCCAATAGTGAGCTTCTACCCTCCGAGCTGTGATTACGCTCGATTTTAATTAGTTTTTTATTCTTCCGATTTAATTTCCGTTTAATGAGCTGGACTGAGTTTAATGACTGGAGTCCGAAAGAATAAAAAAAAACTAAAGTTTATTTTTTAGCGGTTTATAAGATTTCACTGAAAGTTTCAGTGATTTTTCAAGTCGCAATTGCTTTATCACTGTAAACCTGTTATATAGTTTAAGTAAAATGATGTAAGTCTTTAAGTTTTACCCAACAAAAGAAAAAAATCTTTTTTTGGTAATTTTTATTATGTGCTACTGGAAGACTGATCTACAATAATTCAATTTTTTGTAAAATAGTGAAATTCACATTTGCCTTTGAATTATATATGTGTCATTTCTATTACCGTGAGGTAGCCTAAGAGAGAAGTGTGATTGACAATTTTTAACGAATGACGAGATTAAAAAATTGATATATTGTTTTAACTAAAATATTATTGATTATAGTTGTGTGTATTTCCGCTGAAAATCTGGAATCGACATTGTTCACGATTGCTATATTTTCCCTCATTATTTATATTATATATATATGTTTACTACAAGTAAAAAAATATATGGCCTTGATGAAACGTACGTTAGTGTAATTTGATAGTAAGGTTGTGACCAGGTATGATTCCTGAAAGAAGATAATAAGCATAATTACTAAATTTTTATGTACACATAATATACATAATTTATTTTTCTAATTTATTGCTTCGAAAAAATTTAAAGTGTGTAATATTCTTTATTAGACAGATAGAATTGAATATTTATTATAATAAAATAAAACTATAAAATATAAATAAATAAATAATTATGGTTCGGGTTCTATTGAGAATGGGTCGTATTTGCCCTTGCTGTTGAATAAATTCAGGGTATTTATTGACACCTTTTCCTAGCATGATAACATGTTATGGACCACAACAGCGGTGCCTACATATTTAAAGAGGGTTTCATGTTTCAGTAACTTTTATTCCAGGTATCGGAGGGTGCTGTGGTGAAATATTTACCTGTAATGTTCAGTTTGATACACTGTTATCGCTCTGGGAAATTGCCGTTGCGTTCTCCTTAAAGAATGCCTCCGTTTCTAACATAACTATTGTATTCTATCCCCTATTTTGTTAATCGGGTGTTTTCAATAAATGATTCCAACAACGAGTAATTTTTTAGTAAAGTGTTGTGCCGTTATTATCAATCCTTTTCTTTTTATATAAAAGCAGTGGCGTAGCGAAAACACTTTGGACCTTGTCTAATTGAAGGGGAAAAAAATCTATGTAATATTATTATTTTTTAATAATGAATATATCATGAAAAATAAAACGAGAATAATACTGTTGTGAGACCGAGGGTGAAGCGATCATCCACCCTCGGTCTCACAACAGTATTATTCTCGTTTTATTTTTCATGATATATTCATTATTAAAATAAATGAAGCCCCTCTATTTTAAGACAACGTTGAAACTAAGTTTGTGGAAAAGTTAATAAGATGGTATCAGCAGGATGGAATTTATAATGAAATGATTTTAATGTGGTGTGAACTAATACTATGTAATATAATAATAATAATAATAATGCTTTATTATTGTAAAAAAGAAAATACAAAATTTCATTTAAGCATTTACGGCTTGGGACGTACCCGTCAGCCGAACTAATGCTATGTATAAGATTTAAAACCAAAGTTCCTGTTGTTTAGAAAAATATAAAAATGTACTGATGTTTTAAACGGAAATAAATATTGGAAGACAGTGATATCAGAAGACTAGATTGGGAAGAAAGTAAGAGGTTCTTGTAGCGTTAGAAGTTTTTGAAATAGAGGTGATGTTAAAGTGTAATGGTATTATTTCTTCAAATTTATATAATGAATAAATTTAAATACATAATCAGCATATCCAATATTTGCAGTTTAAGATTAGGGAGAAATAAGATGATATTTGTGTAAGCTTTTCTGAATGTGGATGTCCAAAATCATATTCCAATCCGGTAAATGAGCAAACAAAGGGTTAGGGTGGACCAACATTACCCATTCCCTACCGTTTCGGTGGCATACACAAGCGGTGTTTGATAATCAAAGAGTGGATACCAAACAAAAATATTTGCCTACTCGTAGAAGTAGCATTAAGGCGGTGGAAGTTGGCCGGAACCTATTTGAGATTAAACTCAAGTTTGAAGTTTACATGGTAATATCCTTCCTTGGGGGAGATGGTGTTTACTGCGCCAAAGTTCTTTCCCCGAGGGCCGTTGGGGCCCGCCGATCCCCCTGGCCCGGAATTGGCCTGAGGTGAAAAAGTGCAAAAATCTGTCGCTATTTGAGTTTGGAGGGGAGCCGGCAGCTGGAGGTAACTGGAGGAAACTTGGCGGGCACGTCCTCCACTTCTGCGACATGAATCTCTCATTACCGGCTCTGCCCCAGGGCGTCCTGTGTCTGCTCCTTCCCCCTTCTAAATTAAAATCTATCCTTTCACTTCTAGTTCACTTAGTTTTAGTCTGACTTACATCATATGGTGAGTAAGATACAATTAAAGATACACTTTCATGCTATTTTATCATAATAGTTGCTTCGAATCGTCCTAAACCGATAGATTCCTATTTTCCACTGTCCTTCAATCTTCTAATTGTCACCCTTAAACCGACATGCGAAATAGTTTTTTCTCAGTATTTATTACAATTTTCTTACTGAATCGCCAAATCAAAACACGCAAGATCACCTTATCGAGTTATACCTAGGACGGTTATCACAAAGCCTTATAACAATTCGAGAATTCGTTTATTTTTCAGTCCGACAACGTTACACGCACATTTTAATTGCCGTGATTAAATATTGTTTTTCTTTTCGAAAAACAATATTTAATCGAAAAGCTTCTCTCACGAAGATTTCTTTAAGATAGATAGATAGAGTATCCTTGGGTGGCGGGATGGCCGAGTGGACTAACGCGATAAAATATTAAGGCAACGCAAGGAAATAAGCGTTGCCCCTTAAAACGAAAATTTGATTTGTAAACAATAAGATAGGCAGTTCGAAATCTGGAGCATTTGATTAATCCCCCATTTTTTCCTTGGCCCTGAAAACTTCGTATAGCCTAAAAGGCGAGGAAGAAAAAGAACAAAAGAAAAAAAAAGAGAGATAGTCACCTTGTCTAATATCTCGTTTGAATTTGAATACACAAACCACCTTACGCAATTCATCATATTCACTAAGTTCATTACGCACGCTATCATATGCTGCCTTATAGTCCACGAACAGGATATGTGTATTGCTTTTGAACTCATTCATCTTTTCTAGGATATGCCTAAGAGAGGATAAGTGGTCGGCTCTTGATTTTCCCTTAGTGAAACCACATTGGTATTGCGAAACCAACACTTTCTGAATATGAGCCTAATTTTCCATTTAGCGCATTAGGGAAGATTTTTTTAAAAATTGAATTTATTGAAATTTACTACTGTACATTAGAATACATCTAGTAAATGTGTTGGCTATGAAATGAAGGAAAATAATGTCATGAAAAGGCATGTAAGAGGAAATGACCCATTGCTAGCACTCAACTAGTATTTTCAATTTCGAAGATCACGAGACCATCTTCTTTCCAGAAGCCTAGGAGGATTGTCAGGAATAGAGGAGGAAGCAAGATTGGAAACCAGTGGGTTAACTTATTAAATGGAAGATTCCGGATGATTCGGAGGCTTATTGGAGAAGATTTAAATGCCGTGGAGATCAGACTTACATACCTAAAGTTGTTAAAATCCATCTTATCACTTTCTTACAATACGAGGCTTATTTGTATGTATGATTTCCTCTGCCTTTGTTGCAATGCTGAGAAATCCCTAGGCAGTTTCTGGTCTACCATGTCTAGGCCATCGATTGCAGGACCTTTTTTGTTTAGTTTAGTCAGCTGAACTGGTTATGTATGTTCGAGTTTAAATATTATAATAATAAATATTCAATTGTGCAAATAATAATTAAGGTTTTACACATCTCATAAATAGCGACTCAGGGCTTCTATATTCTATTCTTATGATATAATTTTTTTCTGATTCAGTAGGAATTCTAAAGAAATTATATGAAGTTTGAATTGAGAGAGATCTGAGCTACCCAATATATGATAAAGACTTTGTTGTAATTTTATGGTTTAATTTAGTTCGATTGAAACTCGTGTCGTGATCTAACGATTTTAAAAAAACATTATCGATTTAGATAAAAATGCACAACTTGATTAAATCACCAAAAAAATTTTTGGTGTCCAATGGACGCTAATATAAAGCATATTCCAAAAATATATTTGGCTTCAGGTGTGAAAATTGTTTGGCGTTTGGCTCCCCAATTCTATTACAGCACAAGAAGGTTTGAGGAAGGGATATTAAATTCCATCAATGCTTGGAAGGGCATAGTTGCCTCGTTATTGTGGCTTGAGTCAAGTTGCTTCACACTCTGTACTTATTTTCTCTTCTGCTAAGAGATGAGTGAAATATTCAAAAAAGCATTGGGTAGCAAGTAATTAGGATAAGGTGTTAAAGTTTCCATCAATCATTCTGAAGTGGAGTGCTCGCCTTAGAGGCAAAAGCTTTCCGTATTCAAAATAAGTCATTCTGCCCGAGTTATTTTCCAGATTAAGGTTCTTATTATTTCCATACTTGTGGTAGTGGAAAAGGAACTCTTTTATATAATTGCGCAGTGAGGATAACATTCATTCTTGCTTTATTGCGACGATGATTGCTCCTGCATTTATTTCAAAATTGAGAACGCATTATTGAAATGTCAACTATTTCATTCATCTATTTTTTCTTTTTTTTAAAATACTATATTCCTAAGTACTTTTTCAGAAGTAAATTTATTAGTTAAATGATATTTGTTTTAATGGCATTTAAATTGAAAATAAAAAGGACCTCTAATTAAAACAGCTTTCTACCGATCGAAAACGACTATCGTAACCTATAGTTTAACCTGGAAAATGAGCTAAAGACCGTAAATATGGAAGTTAAAATCTTCAAGGCCACCGGTGTGAGGATCGGAAGAGGTAGGGATCGAATGGTCAGGCCAAACGGAATATGTCTAGAACAGGTAGGCCGTTCAATTAAACCAGTATGGTTGGGTGAATGGAGACATCACATACATTTTCGGTAGCCTTATGCGTATAAAATACAGATTTAGGGGCTTCAACCAGCTTCCTCGATGATAATTCCAAATTACATTATATTCGTAACAGAGATAAGCAGGAATCTTATATCTTATTTGATATTAATAATATGTTTTTTTTTTTTTTTACATAAGCATGTTTTCTCTTACCATTAACACACATTATATTTCCATTAAGATAAGAAGCTTTGACGAAAATATAAATAAATTGATTTTTAATTTTAATAACTAAAGACCTCTTGTCATGATCGTTTGTACACCAATGGGTTTCAACTATTCAGTTGTGAATTGCATTGAAGAGCTGCCTTCTAGCTGTAAATTCATAGAAAGTAACTAGCAATGATTACCAATAGCAGAAACCGTGCAGTACCCCTGCACTGTTAGAGGAAGTTTGAGAACCAGCTTGGAGGCAGAAGTTTGCTCTACAACAAGCTCCCAACTTCGAATAGGTAATTGCACGTTGAGTACACACTAGCCTGTCATTACGCCATGAAGGAATCAAGTCAATGGCAACCTTTGTTAGAGTTCTGTTTATCGCTTGCGGAAACGTGGCGCAACCGCATTCCATCTCGTAGGCAATGTATGTTGGATTGGGTCTGATGATGCTTACAGGCTACTTCAGTAAAAGTAATAAATAAAAAAAGAGGCGTCTGAAGGCAAAAGGAGATGTCTGAGAACGATCGTGTCCCTTAAGGTTTATTTTTACCCCCGTAAATGGTCCTGATTGTACAAAAATAATTAAAAATAACAATCATTGCTTAGTAAAATGAGGAAGAAACGAAAGATTTTTCTATAAAATAATCGTAATATAACATAATTATATACAAATTATACTATAAAAGATTAATCAGTGACTAGATAAAGGTAAAAATAACATTATGTACTACATTTTTTTTTTTTTTATGTGTATTTATTTAATTTT
This sequence comes from Aelia acuminata, assembly GCA_911387785.2. NCBI lineage: Eukaryota > Metazoa > Arthropoda > Insecta > Hemiptera > Pentatomidae > Aelia > Aelia acuminata. Next base: position 113,560,414 of record OU426979.1, on the reverse strand, counting down.
ATTTTTTCAAAGCCTGGAATGAATGCATTAGATGTATACACCTATTGTCTATATTTTTTCCTACCCAAGCTCAATTGTGGTATAACCCTTTTCATCTTCTTTAGCAATTTTTTTTTTTTTATATTACATTATTACGAAATTAAAATATTATTAAGCTTCCATTATATTTTAAATCGCTTTTGGAACCGAAAATGTAACATTATTAAGGAAAATGCCATGAAAATCAGGCTTTATATTTTAAATCAAATTCTTCCATGGGCGATGGATTAAGTTATTTTTCCAAGCAGTTATTATCATGTCGATGGAGTTAAAAATAAACAGTTCGATTTTACATCAATTGAAAAACATTTGAATCTTCTAATACATTCATTCATATATCGTGTAATGCTTAAAAATTTGATTTTAAGGATTGGATTAGAGAGGAATTTGATTTTAGATAATGTCCCAAAACACAACTCCGTAAATTCCAGAAGGTCTTATTATAATAATGAGTCTCTAGTAGTTTATTTTAAGTTATTGATTTGAGACGTTGACCTTTAACCCAGTAGTGCTTAAAGAAGGTGGTTTGAAGAATATTGATTATACCAACCATGGGGGAATGATGGGTTATTTTATTAGGTGAAATCTAAAATTTCACAGCAATCTACCATTATTCGAAGGAATGCAGAGAAGAGTGCATTGATAAACGGCTAATTACTTCGGAGGAAATGACAAATATACTGATCGGATAAAATTTGGTGAAACTCTCCATTGGCCTATGTAAAACTATAAACAGAATGTTTTCGGTTGAGGATTTCAATGATCCACTAATGCTGCAATCTTTTTCCCATGCATTCTATAAGATCATTTGTTTTATTTATTTAAAAAAAATCATTTGTTCATTCATTCCACGTTGATTATTAACTAAAGTTTTGGTGTTTTGGTTTGATATATTCTATCAGAAAGCATGCTACCCATAGAAAATCCATTAGATACTGCATTAGTTTTAGAAAAGAGAATATTGAGTCAAGAAGCTTACATAGCAAAGGGAATCCTTGTTTGTTATTCCTATAAGGGTCCTTTTTCTTGACCATATGTTCCTTTATTATTATTTATTTAAAACTGTTTCTTCAAAAATCAGAGCTCAAAATGTAGCTAGTATAATATGTAAATAGTTTACTCCTTTTATAAAAGGAGTTAACATTTTTTTTTTTTTTTTACATAATTAACCCGAGAGAACAACCCCACTCTAGAACCCAAAAGGCTTACTCCATAATAATTCAAACAATTCAAGCAAATATTTAATTCATCATTCACCTTAGTTCCCGTAAGGAGGATGAAAAAAATAAAATATCTCCACATTCAGCATTCTAAGCAGCATCTTCATCCCAAGAAAATCCGAGCTATAAATTTTAGGACCCTTCAAGCTGTTTTTATATTTGTACTTTTTTATTTCTTGATTATAGTAAGCCTAGAGTTTTATATATAAAAAATAAATAAGGGGTGTTTTAAATAGCATAAAGATACTATGATTAAGATTTTATTTTTTAATATTTTACATCCCTTGATTACCTTAACAGCAGAGGGATGATTTAATAGCAACTTTCAAGAAGTATCATATATAAAGAAGTATCGGTACTTAAGCGGTATCGTAACATCCCGAATAAAATAGAAATATCTAAATAAATTATCTGGCCAATATTAGCAAATTTCTAAGCTATTATCGCATTCTTGTGAGCTAGTTATTTAAAAATCATAAACCATTGTAGCGTTTTTCGCACCTGGTCAAAAGCCTTTTGTTAATATTAACCCATAAAGCATGATATGGCCTTATTTTAAAATAAAAATTAAATTTATTACGACTTTTTTTTTACACTTGGATAAATATTTTTGGAACCTGATTTGCTAATATTGTGTCAACAATTTTTGACTTCATTCAGTTCATAGTTGATAGCATTAAGGAGAAGTTTATGAAACTTGTAATAGTATGTTAGAAAAATGTTTCAAGTCAGTTCCATACACAGCTTTATATTTCGCGGGCTAGTGATCCCAGATGAGTAAGTTGAGAATTTATCGTCATGTTATTTTCTAACAACTTGTTGCGGAGTTTGTTAGCCCATGCCCGTCTCGAAAGTCCCGAAAGACTCTAACGCCATAAATAATGTAAAAAGAATAATCTGTTGACTTCTCATGAATCCTACGAATGACTGAGCCAATGGGGAAACTTGAATAATAAAAAAGAAACAAGGGGAGAGAAAACGTTTCAAAAAGTTCCAAAAGCTAAAGGTAGAGGGGAAAAAAATGTAAAACGATAAAAAGAACCGTGAGGAGGGGCCGGGAAGAGATGTTTGTTAAACTGAAAGTTCTTTGTTCTTGAACGGCAAGTTATTGGCTTGTTTAATCATCCCTTTTATTTATCCACCCGCCTGTTACGGTATTCAGAGGGTGTAAAATGTTAGATCATTATTATGCCAGAGGATTTTTAAGCACTGGATCTTTTTTGTTTATTTAATATTTATTTTTTATCTACATTAGAATTGATGAGGTAGCAAATAGATTATTGATTTAACAATTTACAAATAGTACTAATAGATTATTTATGTCATAAATATACAATTATCAGAATTCCTTAAATTTACAGCTAAAATTTTGTCAGGTCGCTCATTAAAAGTATGCTAAATATAAGATTTTTATTGTTTTTATATTTTAAAGAAGAACTATATTATTAACTCTGGAGAGGTGTCTTTGATTTATGCTGCACATAAAGTGTATCCGTCCATCACTAGGTATTTCTTTTTAATTTCAAGTTATTATTCATCTACAAAGTTTTCCAAAGAATCTTTTCAGCCTTGGGAATGTGAAGAAATGTTTTATCCGTAGGTTTATAAATTATAGATAGTCTAGATATTGAAACTTAATGGTCTGGATTTTAGACTATGGGTCTTGCTGAAATGTAGTTTTTCAAATTGAACTAGTTAAAATAAATTAAGAATTGTGAAAAAAAAATTAAATGTAAGATTAACTTTTATATACAGATTTAGATGATCCTGGAGGTCCCGAAAAATAGCAAATGTGGCCAGTATTATGGCAAGGAGTTTCTGGTGCATTCCGCCATTAAATTACGTATCTGTACCGTTTGGCCTTGTATTACAATATCTGTTACCACAACCCTTTTTATTGGGTGATTCTTGGTATTGTGAATTGGTAGTTCTATGAAAGAAACCAAGTTTGCGACTATCTTCACTGCATTCTTCAGTATTAAATTTTGGCAAAGTCATTTTAAACTGGTGAAAAGTTACTGAAGGTTCAGACGATCATTTCATTCTTTAGGTAATCAAATCAAGATAGCGATAATATGGATAAGTCTTTATGTCTGTTATACAGTTAATATTTTAGTTACATTAGAAATATATATTTCATTAACATTAAAAATATAGATATATAGCTATGTATGCACTAGTAGTGTTTTTATTGACCCTTGAGAGCGTTATCAAAATATTTATAATATGGATTGCTTTATTAAATTTTGGGGAGACGAACTTTTGAAAGAGCCGAGGAGGTGGAGAGTGTGGGAGGAAGGAAGAATTTGAGTAAGGGAAGAGAGGATTAGTATGGAAGGAAGAAGGCTGGCGGCAGGTGACGCTCAAATCCACGGCAAACTTCTTCGCTAAATAAACACTGCGTGGCTGGGGAGGTAATTGATACATCTGCCGCGGACCTAATGTTTTATTCAAACCTCTACCTTTTGTTAACGATAAAACTGCCCTCCTTCTCTAATGAGTTATCTTAACTGTTTTCTTCTTATGAGACTGGATATTGAATGAGCTTGAAATTTTAAAGGCGATATTGTCAAGTCAAACAACGGGTGTAATAGAAACAAATTAATTAAAGAAACAAATTAATTAAAGAAACAAATCATCCTTCACCGGGACTCCGGTCCCTTTTTTGAGAAATCGTTAACGTCAGGCAGGAAATTCTTGAGTGCCTTAATAATTTCAAATGCTAAAACTTTTTTATCAATGGAAATTCTTGGATCTGGTTTGTTAATTGATATCGAGTGAATCAAATCATGCTCTAAAAATCAATAGGTCCGTTTATTTCGACCTAAGCCACAAACATATCGATTAGTGGCCTGCAAAGAACAGGGCTAAAATTTCATTTTTATAATTAAAATCCACTTTGAGGACTTGGAAGAAATTGGGGATAGGTAAAACTGAGCATCTACATTAAGATGTCAAAAAAACAAAAACAAAAAAAAAACAACATACTATAATTTCATATGAATCTTGGATTACGAAATTATTTATTTTCGTATTATTCATGTAATATTAATCTTATCATATTTCTTTTTATAATAATTTGAACACATATCTCAAAAACTATTGGTTTTTAACAAAAGATTATTATATAAAAAATTAAAATAATTTAAATTGTCAACTTTTTGTGGCTGTGACATTTTTTCACGATTCTCCTTAATAGCGTTTTGTAAATAAAAAAAGAATATAGAAAGGTTAATTAAATGTGTTCAAACCAGTAACACCAAACCTGTAACTATTTAATATACTAATATAAATAAAGAAATTATACCGCTATTATTATTTTTTCTGAACATTTGAGTAACGCAAATGGTTGGATCGGACGAATTTAAAATTTATAAATAATAAAAATGTATTAAAATAGTCTTAAATACAATCGATTAAGTATTTGTGAATAAATGGAAATTATAAATAATTAAAATGAGAATTATTTATATTCCGTTATTTTAAATTCCCTGGTCTGATTAAAGACTCAGTGTTTAGAAATTAATTATTTAGTAAACTTATAAATTGAGCAAAAATTTGATTAAATGTTACATGAATTGTCTCAGAATTCTAGATTTGTATCCATTATCTGTATTAATACATCATCTAGATGATCATAAATTTTTGATAATCATTTCTCCTTTGTGGCCTACTTATGTTAATTATTAAAGTAACGGTCATAAAATCGACATGTTAGTGGCGTAGGTCTAAGGAAAGAGACCGTAGAACTTGTAGTGTGAACCATCCGATTCTCCTGATCAATAATATAAAAAACAGCTCTATGTTCTTGAACTTTCATAAGGTCATTTGTTGAAATGATAGTAAGTAGTATATGTCATGACAAACCGCTAAGACCCGAAAATTTCGTAAGTAAGAAAGTTGTAGCATTAGTAAAAATTAAACTAGTCACGAATTTTCAGCTATTTCCAGCTGGATGTTAATAAAAACGGACCGGAATCTAGGACTATAATAAGGGGTTTTCATATGCAATGCTTGCTAACATAAGCGAAAAAGTCAAATCAAGTAGAGCTAGAATTAATACAGCTGCCGTTAAATTTTAAGTACAGAAGTCCACTAGATACCAATCTCCTCATATCTGTTAAATTATGAGCGTTTTGTTAGTGATTGCTTACTTCTAAGAGCATATATATTACAGCTGTAAAGATGCCAGGAAAATATATTTAGTCGCATGTATCCCGTGGCAAAATAAAAAATGGTAAATAATGCCAATGCGATTAAAAAAAATATATATTACCATGACCAGCTGCTTCTTCCAATCATAATAATAATAATGTTGTATCGCGAAACAAAACAAAACACAAAACATATGATTTTTAATAGTTCTAGACTTTTTGTTGGAACAAACTGTTCTGGTACATGTTTGTGACCATGATGTTAGAGTACCATCTACACAGACCTAGAACCTTCAAGACAGTTTTCAGACTATATATAAGGAGTGATGGACAGCTGAGTTAGTCTTGTTCTAAGGCTCGTCATTTGGTTATTTTTGTGACCTGTTTAATTATTTGTGTTTTCATAGTTTGTGTGGCATTGTAAAATCTTATTTTCGATTAATAAAAATGATTTCATCCCAAAAATTGTTACAATAAATGAAAACTATAATTGTTAAAAATGTATGGCTCTATTTTTTATTTATCACTTATGTCTGTAAATTTTCACAGTTTTTCCAATGCAGGCGTTAGTAAATAGCTATTAATTCAAATATGCAAATGATAATAATACCAGAACCCATATAGACCATTACTGCCCCTTCTCCAATTATTGTTCTACTACATTTCCAGTTATGGCATACTCCCAAAGGACATTTTACCGACCGAACCAGTCCTTCTCTAATAGGATCTGACCGAGTGTCGTATGCTTTCCCCTACCCAAGCACATTCGCTGGGTTTTTATACGTACTAGTAAAAGGAGTTTTTACGTTTTGCCATTTCTGGCTTTTAGGAGATGGCCCTAATTTATCATCATCTTAAGCCTGAGCATTTACTGGCCCACATCTTGCTGGGCTATATCTCAGGCTTTCGGTCCTTGCATATTTCTCCCTAAATGATCCCCTGTATAACTAAAAGGCGCTCTTATTGACATCCACATTTCATTGCTCGTTAGGTTTTTAATTTTTCTATATTGAAGATGCCATAAAGGCGACAGCCAAACTCTTTCCTTTCTATCCCGTCTCTCGCGTATATAGCGCTTTATTTCTTGGGATATGCATTAAACAAAAATTAATTTAGTTAAAAATCGTTATTTCAACAGGCTTGAGAAAATTGACATTCCTACAAACCAACAATCTTTAAAATATTCTAAAGCTTATCTACAGCAACAACCTCACTGTGTCCTCAACACCATTTGTACACTCACTATTCCTTAACTTGTCCCAAAATACGCTAAATTCTCTTTGAAATATATTTTGAACAGCTATTTATATGAAATATCTTTGAAATAAGGAAAGCAAGATTACCTTTGATATATTAGAGAAAAATAAATTTGCCTATCCTTATAAGACAAAGATGGCATAGATGTTTATAAAGTATACATAGACTTGATAAGTGTTTCACAGTTAGGTTGTAAGAGCTTATAGGTTAGAGTATATTTCTATAACAAAAGATCAGTCGAAATAGAATTCGGTAGTGATTTCAATGAAGACACTATAAGCATCCATAAATATTTATTTACTTAATTCTATTCCTAGTTAATTTATTATAAATTTAAAAACCATTGATACTGCTTGAAGAGAAACTTCGGCTTCTCTTCTTCTACAGTCTTGCCTGGCCTTCTTGCCTGTGGGTAGCAAAGAATGATTCTTATTTTCCCAGGCTGAACGTGAATTTAGCACATAAGCATAATTGTTTGACCATGACATTTAATATTTACTAGTTTTTTTTATTTCCTCTTGTTACAATTTTATTTATTAATCTTATTTATGTACAATATTATGAATAATAATAATATTGGATTGTTTCAAATGAATTGATAATTGATATAAAATCAAATTTTATAATTTTTAAAATACATGGAGGATTTTGCGGATTGTTTACTTCTAAATGTTTATTAGGGGAGAGTGGGGTTGGTTGGCATAGGGGGTAGATTGGCCATTGGCTTATAGTTTCCGTCACACCTATTGTGAAGGCCCCACCCGACCTGACCCGCTCGACCTAGGGAGTCTTGTCCTGAATTTTCAATCCGATGCTAACAGTGTAGAGAAGAGTGTGTTTCATTGATTGATTTTTAATTTTCAGTAAATTTGGTTTAAAGGCTTGGCAAAACATTTGACTCCGATTCTGTTCACATAGCCCTAAACTCCTTTGAAAAACCTAACCTTTCGACTAACCAGTTTCTTGTTTGATTGTTCTCCCCTATCCTGGCAGCCATCTTTCATATGATCTCTCCTGTGGGGCTGGTTGGCTCTCTTCAACTGGGGTTTGTTTGCGCAGTAGCAATTCACAAAAGCAAGGTAACATAAACAAAGGTGAAACTACCGATTGTCTTTAGTTCCAGCAGGGAGGATGGGAGCAATTTTTCTTATGCAGTAAGTGACGACAGTCTAAACTTCTATCTTCTTTTATTGTCATTCTATTTTCCCTTAAAAGCTGTTAAAAACCAATTCATAATTATTATACCCTTATAGTGCAGCTTTTAATAACAATTATATCTGTCAGGCAGTACTTGAATGAGATGGCTAAACAACCCCACCTTCTAGGCCAACCTGCCCCACTTAGGGGGTTAATTGGCATACTGTGGATTGACGAATTCTTCAATTTTCTATGATCTTCTTATTAAATATTATGTGATGAAAAAAAATACTTGAAGTACTATAATACTTGGAGTTTACAGCGGTATCAGTCCTATTGGGATAATATTAACAGGAACGACTAATCAATCAAAAAAGTGAAAACTGTTGCCAACCAACCCCGCTCTCCCCTATTATATTTACTAAAATCCCTTTAACTTGAAAACGGACATTTCATGTGAAACAACCCAATATATCATATTACTATTAGTAATTATTATTATTTTTTTATTGAATGATTGTTTAAGTTATTCCCTTTTTAACTTTATTACGGCAGGTTTTTTATTTCTTGTGATAAAAAAAATAATAAAAGGTACTTAAAAAAATAAGTAACAAGAATTACATTTTTTTTCTCTGAAATTATAAATATTTTAAAATATTAAAAAAAAATTGAAACAAAGCGAGGTTCTTGTGGAAAATAAAGAAAAACGTAAGGTTACTGCATGTCCAACGAAAGGAAGCAGAATTGCAGTTGCCATAAAGTTGACAGCCAAGCGTCTTTTTTACTTAGGGGTATGCAATGAACAAAAACTAACTTATAGTTAAAAACCGTTATTTCAACAGTCTTGAATGATTAGAAAACTAGTGAGAAAGGAAGGGATATTCGCGTGGTCTTAAAAGGCCGTTCCGTGAAAAAAACAACTTTAATAATATTCGTTGTTTATTTTCAAAACAGATTTTTTTTTTAGTATAGCTTCCTAGCACTTAATGTCCCTTATCACGCTGAAGTAAGGCTCGAGAAAAAGTTTATTTATTTCTGGAAAAAGTCTATTTCTTTTCTCATCTAAGAAACGTAAAAATTACTTAGCTAAACAAGAGTTTTCTCTTAAGAGAGGGAAGGGGTAATCCTTTTTACACCCTCTGTTATTAAATTAGATGCTAGATTAATTTTCCTGTGATTTTTTTTAATTACAGACCTAATTAAATGCATAAAATTTTATGATAGGCGATAACTAGGTGGCTCTTGGAAGGGGTTTACCTCTTGAGTTTCAACGAAACCATTAACGATTAACTTGTAAAGATAAGTTTCACCCTTACAATCTAAAGTTTTATAGTTAGTTAATAAAAAACATTTAAAACAAAGGTAGATTAATAATAGTCCAGCTTCGAGGTTCGGGTTTTTTTTATGTTTGAAATGTTCCATAAAAAAGAGATGTTAGGCAGGAAAGATATAGATATAAAAGTTTGGACTTTACTATAATAATTAGTGATACATATAAATAAAAAATGTTGATAATAAGTAGTTTTTTTTTAGTTATGTTTTCGTTTGGGGGATTATTCATTTTTTTGTAAGATAAAAAAATCTTAATAAATATATAATAACAATATAGGTACTTGTACCTGAATTTTTCATTAATTAATTTTTTTTTAACCAGTTGAAAAATTAATTCTTCATGTAAAAATAGTTTACCGGTATCAAGATTAATAAAGCTTTGTTTTTTAAATATTTTAATCATATATTTTTTTTTCATATTGATTTTTCCGCTTAATCATCAGACAGTTCTCTTGCATCTGACACCTTATGATTAATTAATTATAATCATCATCATCATATTCAAATCCTCTTGTACCGCTTCTAGCAGTGTTGAGGTTGTCCCCTGTAGAGTCTGGACCAGGTTGACCTCTCCTGCACCATCTCTCTTCTCCTGCTCCAGTCCAGTCCCCGCTTCTGGAATGCCTCTCTGACCCCCTGTTCCCAAGATATCCTGGGTCTTCCTCTGACCCTTCTTCCCTCCACCCGAGTCTCGTAGGTCCTCCTAGCAATCCTATCTTCATCCATCCTGAGGAGGTGTCCAAACCATCTTAATTTGTGTTCCTCCAGGATTGCTTCGGCTGGTTTGACATCGTGGTTGGCTCGGATGGTAGAGTTTCTGATCTTGTCCCTCCTTGTTTTATTTTCCACTTTGCGCAGGTACCTCATTTCCATAGCCTGGATATGGCTCCTGTGTTTTGATGTGAGGGTCCAGGATTCTGAGAAGTATGAAAGTATGGGGAGGAATGTTGATTTGTAGACTGAGATCTTTGTCTTCTTGGAGACCTCTCTTCTGTTGAGGAAACCCTTCTGAACCGCCTGAAAAATTCTCCCTGCTGCTCTCACTCGCTGCTCCAGTTCTTCCTCGATTTAGCCGCTTTCGTTGAGAAGAGCCCCTAAGTATTTAAAACTCGTAACTTGCTCCAATCTCTCGCCGCTGACCCTCAATACTCTCATAACCCTGTGTGGTTTCCATCCAATCCTCATGCACTTTGTTTTATCAGGGTTAATAACCATGTTGATTAACTCTTCCTTGAGAATGTTGAGGTTTATCTGCAGATCGATGTCGTTAGCGGCTATCAGCACGATGTCATCCGCAAATGCGAGCAGAGCGTACAGTGATTGCATTCTTCTGTAGCCAAGGCAGGAATTTCTGAATCTTTCCTTTGCCTTCTTCAATGCCAGGTCCAGTACCAGTATAAACAAAAGAGATCTCAAGCTACACCCCTGGCGTATTCCCAGCGAGGTCTTGAATTCTCTAGAGGAGTGGTTCCTTGTTCTTACAAAACTTCTTGTTTTCTTATAGAGACTTCCCACTGCTAGTCTCAACCCAGTCCCCACATCCTTCTCCGCCAGGGCCCTATCAATATCGGTCTTCTTAACCCTGGCAAATGCATTCTGGAGGTCCACAAAACATAGCGATGCCTCTTTGCCCTTCTCAATACATTTCTCCATGAGATGCCATATTGTAAATATGAGGTCTTGGGTGCTCCTTTGTGCCCTGAAACCATACTGTTCCTCCCCGATCTGGTCATCGACGATCTTCCTGATCCTCGCTTCAAGGATTCTTGAGTATATCTTGCTGGGTATGCTCAGGAGTGATTACCCCGGTGGTTATCGCAGCCCCGGTTATCGCCCTTTTTATAGATCGGCACAATTACCGCAATCTCCCAGTCTTTAGGGATTTTGTTCTCCAAGTCGCTTCCTTTCAGCAGTTCCTTGAAGTATTGCCTCCATCTTTCCATGATGAGCTCGCTTTTCCAGAGAATGTTTCCATTTCTATCTCGAATTCATTTCAAGGTAGGTTGTCTCTCCTTCCTCATTCCCTTGAGAACTTTATAGAACACTTTTTGGTTCTCCTTGGCGTTCTCCTCTCGCCTCTGGCCGAAGTCTTCCCATTGTTTTCTTTTTGCCTCCACTACTTTCAGTTTGGCATCCCTCCTTTTTACCTTGTACTCCTCCAGGGTCGCAGGTGTTCTTTGAGACAGGCAGTTCTTCCAGGCTGCCTTCTTCACTTCCTCAGTCCACCAACCAGTTCTCTTGTAGTTTCCCCCTATTCTCTTAACCCCACATACAAGCCGTGAAGCATCAAGTATTGTGCTTTTGAAAGCTGACCAGCTTCATTCTATGTCATCGCTGTCCCATGGGCGACCTGGTTCTCTGGACATTCGTTCTATCTCCTCCTGGTGATACTTACCCATCTCTTCCTCTCTCAGCCTGTAGGATTTGATGATTTCCTGCCTCGGTGGTTTCGCTTTTTTCCTGGCTTCGTCTCTCCATACTTTATCTACCAGTAAGAGGTAGTGGTCGCTTCCCACTTCATAACCTCTCTTTACTCGGGCGTCTAATAGTGATCTGAGATCATCCTATGGAACCAACACGTAGTCAATTATGGACTTTTCGTTCCTGCTGGGTTCTTCCCGGGTAAATTTATGGATATCCTTGTGAGGGAAGTATGTATTAGCAACAGCCATGTTGTTCGCTACACAAAAGCTCAGGATTCTCTCTCCGTTATTGTTGTAGGCAGTCTCTCCGTTTACTCCAACGACTTCTGGCCATCTTTCTTTATCATTTCCGACCCTGCTATCAGGTCTCCCAAGATAATTGGCGTTCCTTCACAGAGGTCGACCTCCCTCTGAAGATCGTTAAAGAATGCATCTTTTTCATCGGCATTAGCACTGTCGTTGGGACCGTATGCGACTATCACTGAGTAGATCTCCTCCCCCTTCTTTCCATTACTTGTGATAAGGTTTATTTAAGGGGAGCAGGCTATCAACCTACTGTCCCCTAGTCAGGTGGAGGGATTGCCTCCTCAAAGCGCCCTGACACGCTTCCCCATCCGGAGCGGCTACCTAGGGTAGGTGACCCTAGGCTGTGTACTGTAGGTGACCTTAGTCTGTAGTGTGGGGGTGTATGTAGAGTGCTGTAGTTAGTGTTCTGTGTGGGTGTCAGTGTATGTGTCCCCCAACCTGGAGGGCCAGTGGCTTAATTTAATTAATAATAAAAGAGGTAAATTTCGAAGTTCGAACTACTTTTATATTATATATTATTTTGCATCTTGATGTCTTGATCTCAAACAATAAAATAAGTGATTAAATATTGTCAGGTGATGTTATTCATTTTAAAATATATGCGTAACCAGTATATTTCATCTTTAGTGAGAGATTCAAAGTAGTTTGCTATAGCTACAATAATGTATTCGGCTAAAAAGAATCATTTCCGAAACATGTTTGTTTTAAAGCATTTTGAGGTTGCAATTGATATATTAAAACAGATTTCTTTTACAGCATTTTTTAGTTCATTAATTAATTTAAATGGCCCCAGGAGACTTTTATCTGTTAATTATAGAAAATCTCTCTCTCTCTCTCTCTCTCTCTCTCTCTCTCTCTCTCTCTCTCTCTCTCTCTCTCTCTCTCTTTCTCCCTCTTTCTCCCTCTCTCTCTCTTTCTCTCACTCTCTCTATCTCTCTCACTCCCTCTCTCACTCCCTCTCTCTCTCTCTCTCGATGAAATCTCCATTTCTACTTCCTACCTTTGATATTCTTATGAAGGGATATGAAATCGGTCAGTCAAATTTAGCTTACGATGTGCATACTATGACAGTAGCAAGATATCGATAAGGGCTGGAGCAGTAAATCAAAGGGGGCAGAGGCTATGAATGAGGAATGGTGGTGGAGGGTGTGTCGAGAGGCTGCTGTCAATTAGGCTAACAGAACAACCTGCGACTTTTCTAATTCGTTATTCACTTTACTTCCACCCTCTCAATTTTCTCTAACCGCCTTTTCTAATTGCATTATGAATAAATATGTATTCTTTTGTTTCTCCTTTACTTATCACGAGTGTTTCTCCATTGCAAAAATATTTTAAAAAATATGCAAAAATAAGATTGCCAAAAAATATTTTATATACACAAGAGGCTGCAGAAAAGAAAAATTAGAAATAATACTTCGCTACGTAAAGAGATAGTGACCGAATCTTATTCGCTTGACAAAAAATATAAAATGTAACGTTATTTTTAAAGATTTGAAGTGGAAACATCTACTGACATAGAATTAAATAACCCTTGTAGTACCTTCACGATTTGAAATTATATCGTTTATTTATATTATTATAAATGGATTTCGATCCTTCAAATGTACTGTATATTTATACAAAATCATTTTTGATTTCTTGAATTGATGTTTTTTTTTCCGGTGTTACCTTTTTTTTTTTTGATCGTTTTAGGTTAGAATGTTAAATTTCAAACATTTTTAATATGACGTGTTGGTTATGATCCTTCATTTGTACCTATGTCATATTTAGAGATAATAATTTTATCCCTTGAATTGAATTGTCATTTTCCGACATTAATGTTTTCTTTTTGTTGTTTTTTTTTTTTTTTGGACTGTTTTAGTTCGTAATGTGAAACTTCATTCTTTTTCGTCTTAATGAAAAGTTGACCTTCTTTTTTTGTTCACCTTATTTTTAGGCTCTAGACTCTAAACTTTTTGGTTTGGAATATTCCGCTAAATCTTAAAAATATATTTTTTTGTTGAAAATGTAAGGTATCAAACACCTGAAAAATTGATGATAGTTTCTGTGTCATGTATAAAACGTAAAATTTATAAGGCATAAAATGTACTCTTCGCAATACTTTGTTTGAATTATTCCGAAGATTAGTAGATGCACTCTTCTAAATCGTTAATTATTTATTACTCAAAGACTTCTACATCCTATAGGTTTCGGACAAAATAAAAGAATACTACAAAAACTTTCACCACTGTCTGACTTAATACATAAATCCCTTAGCTTATAATCTAAAATTATTCACGAATCCGTCTTACCACGACGACTTTTAGCTGCTCAGAGATATTCAGATACAATGCCTTACAAAAACTTTGTAACGGAAAGTGTTGTTATCAATTACAAATTAGCCACGATACATAATGAACAAAATTATGTACCCTGACCTCCATTTGCCAGGAATCGATCAGCACATACCGACGCGTTACAAAATATTTTTGTAATATGAACTGAGACATTTTAATGATTACATTGCTGACTCATCACAGGATACTGAGAGTAGTTTAAAAAAGGAGCTGGACGAGAGAAACGGTCTCCTCACATAGACCATCATATGAATTGAATGTTACAGGAAGGGGGGTGCTGCTTGTTACTTTCCTTTTTCCGACATTATTTATTTCCTTTATCGTCTCATTATTTGATTATTGTCAGCATTTTGCAGGCGTGTGGACATCGCTAATGTACAAAAAAATAAAATAAATGAACCACCTCTACGTGGACGAAATTTATTTATGCTGAAGTTGTTGAATTCTTTCAGGAAATATAATTAAATTAATTCTCTGAAAAAAATGAAAAAGTTGTTTGTACTTTTTGGAAATGTATTTTAACTTTGACTAAATTAATCTACATTATATTGTGAAGGAAATTTAAACGTTAAAAGGACCTTGGAGATAATTTTCAATATAATGTAAAAAACAAAAAAAGCTTTACCACTAAAACCAGGGGCGTACTTAGCCCTATTATATAATATAAAGGTATATAAATACTCCATAGAAGTATTGTTGCCCTTTGTCCCGTGACATGATGTACCACTCTTTCTTTGTTTCTGTTCCATATCTATTTGGCCTTATAACTGTCTGAGAATCTCTTATATTTCAATGGACTTTAATTCGATAGTGATTCCTTTTTTTGATTTACAGGAAGAACCTCCCTATCAACAGTTAATGGGATGATTTTTCCTTCCTTTTGTGGTTTAGCTCGATCGATTTCTTTAATTGATTGAATAATCTCATTTACTGGCTTTTGTAATCTCATTTCCCCCTTCCACCATTGACCACATCATTTTTATCCTTTCTCTACTTGTTACTACAAATATATTATTAAAGGAAATCTTTTATTTTCAATGTTGCGCACACTTTATAGGTAAACAGTGCTGTCTAAAGTATATTTGTTTCTTGTTCCGAATAGCTATACACAACCGGCTAGTTGTAAAAAAGATAGTTCTCAATCACTGGTTGTTATGACGCGATTACGAATTGTAGATGGTTACAACCATGAGAAAAGTTTGGAGAAGATGGTCCTCCAGTTGATATAATTTTATGAAGCATCAGCTCTCGAAGTCAACTTCCAAATCACTGAATATGTGGATGTTTGTTTCAATAAGAATGGCTATCTGCGCATATGTGATAAGGTGTGCATAAGGTTGAAAGGAAGCTTTTGATGAAGTGTGGGTAAGTGATGTTGATGTTCGCAAAATAGGGAACTATGACGGAAGGCTTGCTAGGTTGCCACAATGTGTTCTCTGGAACAAAGCTATTTCAAGCGAAAATAAGGGACTAATCCTCCATATAGTATCTATATCAATTTTCGGATGTGAAGTATTGTCGCTGAATACCTGCTATATATACTAAGATTTGTGCAGTTGAATTGGATTGTTAGAGTTGTTAGAGAGGATTTGTAGAAGGTGTCTACAAATATAGGAGGCTGGATAGTGTCCGAAACGAAGAGGTGATGTTTGAGTGTTGTGGAGTCCCTGAATCGGGAAACGGCAGTTGAGGTGACGTGTACCGGAACGTGCAGACGACAGTAACACCTGGTTAATTAAGTCAATAGATTTTCGTGATGTCAGGTTACCCTGCTTTTAGAAATATTTTGACTCTTTTATAATTTTTATAAGATTTTGGTTATGCGTGTTTTGATAAGGTATAGAAAGATGATTAACTTTTAAAAACAGATAACTTGAATTATAGTAATATTTACATGTTAATGGATGTGAGAGCTATAGCAGCTAATTTTTCGCGAGTTAAATTTTCTTTTCTATTTTAAAATATTACAAAAAGTAAAATTTGCCCCCGTTTTCATGTCATTTTCCCAAAACTCGATGATAAATACAGATTTTAGCGCCGATAATTAAATTTTATTCATCGTCGAATGATTTCATTGAGTTGGAAATTGAATCGGGGAGATGAAATTAATTTGATTAATTATCGCTTGCCCTCGTCATAGGATATCGAAATCTTAACTGTTTCTGTTATGAAGGTTATTTCGATTAATTTTAGCCTGGACGTTGAGTACCAACTTGGTTAGAAACGTCAGAAATCATTTTAAATGAATACCTAAAATTAATCCCAAAATATTCGTTATGCATCTAATTACATTTCATCTCTGAGTTATTTAAGCTTGAAATGTTTTCATCCTCTGAAGAGACAAATATTGTAAAATGTATTCACTTTTTTCATAGGAAATACTAATGGAAAAACATCATTTAAGCTATAAGGCTAAGTGATTTTACTGAATTTGTTATCTTTAAAATCTTCTTGAATACCTCATGAAGCTTTTTATAAGGACCCTGTTTAATACCTGATGAGATCTGAGGTCCTTCCTCTCTTCTTCAATATAATCTTTTAAAACCTCCCACCAACATCAGATACTCCGGCGTAAGAGTATGGAATTCGAACCCGCATTGCGCCCCGGACTTGCGGCTTCGGTTGCACGGCGTTCATTTCAAGCATTTGTCATTACGATCTCAAAAACCAGTATTTATTGAAAGTTTTCTTTTAGTCCGAGTTTTCGATAAATAATCAGGATGTTGGTAGCAAAAATGATATTGCATTAACCTCAACAATTCAATCGAAACCTGCAACTAATGGCTCAATTGTTATGTACATTTCTTAGGGCATTATCGAAAATAACAATTTAATGATCATCTTGATTAATAATTATTTAGACACCGATGTTTTCAATTAATCCGTTTTATCAAACTGTCAAGAAAAGTGCGCCGTGGTCAAGATGTAACAACTAAATAAGCTATTTTCTTCCACTCCTATTAGGATAAAGAATGTTGATATTGTTTCTTGTGCTTTATGATTTATTTTCGAAAATATTTTCATAAAGATATGCTATCTAAAAAGCAGCTGGTAAGATTTTTATTTATCTAATCAGTAAAAATTATTTAGTTCCAGAAAAAAAAAATAAGCATTTATATATTTGTTGCCAAGAATATCGATACTGTCATTCTCCAATATGTGATAACCTGGACAAGGAACCTTTTTATGTAACTTTTTTTTTTTTTTTCGATTTTGGCTTAAGATGTAGGCAGCTTCGGTGAGTTTGAAAAACAAGTTTTCTCTTTATTGTTAAACTAAAAGTTTCCAATAATTTTAATAAAACTAGCCGTGCGTTATACTATTTAATCCCGTTAGAGGTAACTAATGTGGGAATACTTTGCCTTTGTTTATGATTTTTTTTTAAACTCCATATTTGATTTTATTGTTTATCTTTTGTTTTTTGTTCTATTGATTAGTCTCTGAAGTTTATGATGATTAAAAGCCATAAAAATTTTATATGGGTTGTAGTAATTCTGTTTTTGGGCATTAAGACTTCAGTAAAGTCATATTTGTATTTTGGTGTGGTACTTATTCAAAGTCGATGTGTACATATCTTCTTATTTACTAGCCAAACATTTGGTCATACAATGCTATTTATACGTTGAGATAAACATATTCACTTAAAGTGATTCTTTTTTCTGAACCGTTAAGTTGCCAATCAAAGGGCCTGTAAGTATTAATTATTGATGTGTATGTTTTTAGTTTCCAATGATTTTCATCTACTGTTTTTTTCCAATTAAACGATATGATTTAAGTAATATATATATATAAGTTAATAAGTTAAAAAAAAAAAAAAAGAATGGCCGTCTAATATTTGTTCGTTGGATTAAAAAAGAAAACATTTATGTCTTCTTACGTATTCGTCTTAAGCAAATATTATTTATTGTGATTTATATATCTAAATTATGTATGCGATAATTTCCTCTCTGCGACTCTCATCTATTAAATTAACAAATTAAATCAGCTTTCTTATCCCGCGGCGGAAATTTTTTTTATCATACAATCTTAAAGAGTCCCTTATAACGCCATTAAATGTAAATGACCCGTCTAACGAAACATCGAACATACAATGGTCCCGAATTTAATAATCTATTACCATTTGAAAAAAAAACTTTATTTTTTAAAAAGAAATTTGAAGGAGGCTTTAAGAGGCATTGAATTATTAATAAAAAGAAACGGGATTGACCCCAAAGTTGAAGAGGACCAGAGCACCCTTATATAATGTATTACCGTTATGGGGATATTTATCCGAGGAAGACGATACAGTTTCGGTTAAGCTGTTGTAGATGTTGGAACTCCATGAGCAAGTGTCTGCTAGTGACGGCTGTTCGCAAACTCCCAACCACTCCCTTGATTGATGAGTATTGTTCGTATTCGTTCCTTTTTCGACAAATAATAATTGTTCAAATCAGTGATTATTGCGATACTTTGTACTTTTGTAACACATGAAATATATTAGTCTGAGGTTTATTCGAGAATATAATATTGATGAAGCAAATCATAACTATAGGACCATTTTTTTTTTACTTCATTTCATAAGTTAATAAAAATAAGACAGATACTTATAAAAAATCATTAAAATCTTGCTCCACCCCCACGTTTATTCCCTTTAATTTATTAATAAAGGAAATCGACGTGCGGCCCCTTGTCCCCGAGGAGGGTCTCGAAAGTCGATCATGAATGAATGAATAATCATTTCACTTAGCTGATCTCGGACCTGGATAATCTGAGGACAGTGCTTTGCTCACAAAGCTAGACCCTCCGATTTTAAAGATAGTAAAATTAGTTAAGGTTGATTAAAAAATATAAAACATTATATTATGAATATTTTATAAATCGATAAAATGAAAACGATTATTATCTATAAGTATCTTATGCTAATAAAAATCTCTTAGTCTCTACCTTAAGAGTTGATTTTATTAATTTTTTAATAGCATTGATAAATTTGAATTCAAATTTTGCTAACATTGATAATACAAACGAATGGAACGAAAATTTACTTCAATAAGTACCTGTTTATTGAAAAAAAAATTTATTGAAAAAACAAAACAATAATTAAATCTTCAAGACATATTCCACAAGAATAAATTCCTTGTGCTTTGATTTAACGGCTCTAGAGTTGTTAGTCTTTTCTTTCTTTTTTCTAGGGGGAAGGAAATATTTGTTTTTTGTTCTCCTATCCCATAAACTATGTATAGTTTATTTTATAACGTGCATGTTCTATTTATACTTACTTTTTATATTTAGCTTTTCTATAGCATGTTGATAATACCATATATTACACTAATATAGAGATTTTAAAATACTTATATTTTTTAATACTTTTTTCATAATAATCAATTATCGAGATATTACTGTTCAGGTTGTCGAAAAATGGTTTTGTTGTTGTGGGGACTTACAGCAAAGTCCTCTAAGTGGCATTTCTTCCTTCCTATTCCTTCTTTTTTTACAGTTATGCTTTACTTTTTAGTGTAAACAAGAAAAAAAAAAATATCAATCTTCTTGTCAGGATTAATTTTTGTATTTAGCTTTCTTAGCTATCCCGTTATTTTAGGCAAACTATTTTCGTATGCTGCAATGGTTTCTTGTAATTCAAACTGCTAATTAAAGCTGCTCATCATTAGTAGATGAAGACGAAGCAATTCGGTGTTTAGTGCCCACATTCCCATAGTGTGTATAGTAAAAGATCTGGGGATAATACTTTTCCTTAAGGTGGATTATATATGGACGGAATAGTTCGATTTCATAAATAGTAGATGAAGTATTAGCATTAGTAGATGAAGACGAAGCAATTCGGTGTTTAGTGCCCACATTCCCATAGTGTGTATAGTAAAAGATCTGGGGATAATACTTTTCCTTAAGGTGGATTATATATGGACGGAATAGTTCGATTTCATAAATAATCAGGGTGAGCTAAAGCGAACCGTTATATCAATCATACAATGCAATGCCCTTCCTTAAGTGCGGAGACTAGTTTACCGTCTGCTGGTTGGAGATCCTGGCATTTAACTGTACTAGGAGATAATATACAATCTGCTAATTGGCTAGTGAAAATAATGGCACAATGTATTCGATCCTTTGTGTGTTTGATGTTTATTTTTAGAGTGATGTACGCTATCTTCCTAGAGATTCCATCTAAACTCCCATTCCTGACTCCAGAGGGATTCTCTCATGTTTTACTATCCAGTGGATCGATTGAATCAAAGAGACAGGGGGTAAGAGATAGTATACAGTTACTTTACTACTTCTTATGTAATGAATAAACCATACTTAATCGCAGAGATTCTGATTCATCAAAATAAGTGCACTGCATCTCTATTCCTGCCTTACCCGAGTACGTTTCATACCTTTCGTTTAATTTTTTAACGAGCTTTGTTGCAGGATGAGTGAGATTTCAAAGGTCAAATATAGATAAGGTTTACTTCGGTGGAAATGTGTTTTAATAATTTGCAACGACTTGTTGGTCCTTCAGCTGTTATGGATTAGAGCTAATCCACCATTAGTTGTGAAGAATACCAACTAGATGGGTGGGGGAAGGGGGAGGTGAAATGAGCTTATTGGGGATTACGTTGGTTGTTTTAGCTTTAGGCCGTCGTTGAAAAAAAAAAAAAAAAAAAAAATCGGCCATAATTAAAAATCACCGACCTTTGATTTTTCTTTATACGCGTTTCGACGTTCATGCAAGAATGGTTCAAGTGATATACGGAACGGTATCTCAGTAATTAATGAATCTATTATAAGGGATCATAATGCCATGTAAAAATCATAATAGTTTTTGTAAAAATTGTTATAAGACTTATCCAGACTGGCTTCTTTATTTCTGTATTAAGAAGAAAAAATGCCTGTTTGTTTTAATTTCTTAAGCTTTATTGGTAATAGCTCTAACTGTTGCGTAAATATGTTTAGTCATCAATATTACCCTTAACGCCTAACCATTACAGTATAATGCAGTACAGTAACGACATTCTCCAAATAAAGAGTTGTACAAAACTATATAAGTAACCCCATGTTTAATTATTTAATTAAATGCTTATTTTGAAGACTACGAAATGAAATGTTTCTCGGTGCCCGTAAGAGGCACGGTCAGCCTCTTACAGATCATGATGTTTTTTGTTTTTAGATTCCTTGTCATAAAATATTAGATATTTTTTTGCCGTTAGCGCCAATGGGTCGTAGAAGCCGAGAAAAAAACAAAACATTGAATTACTTCTATCCTCGAGTTTAAAAATGATATCGTCACAATTCTTTCACATTTTTTTTCTTTTATGTTTACCTTATGAATCAATGAATGTACTTTATTTGTTTTCGGGTGGTGCCCCATACAAATAGAGTTGTCTATAATAGGTATTACACGTATTACACCAGCATAATGTTTGTAAAACAGAACGCGTAAGTTACGGTACAATCGTAAAAATATACAATCTAAATATAATTAATAGGTATTTATTATATATCTATCTATGATTTTATAATAAGTAATGAGTATATACATTTAAATACAACATACAATGTATATATATATATATAGAAGAAGAAGAAGAAGAAGAAAAGTAATTTTTATTCTGGGACATTATATATATATATATATAGGACAACCATATATATATATGGTTAGTTTAGTCAGCTGTTGCATACAACCTACCATTTTATTAATTGTAAGTTTACAATTAATACCCATAACATTGCCCAGTGTAACAAAACCTATATTTAGCAACTCAATATGATCTTCTTATTTCATTATGAACTGAGTTTGGCAGTTAGTGTGGCGAAAAGCAAAATAAATCAGACAACGGACCAAAATATGAAAAACATCTTCCAGTATTCTAATTTCTAATATCTAATTTTTATCTAACTTCCTAATAGTTCAGTTTTCCTTTGCCTTAAAGTAATTATTAAAAGTGGAGTCGAGTTGCGTCAATGTTTTGGTCATAGGAAAGGGGGTATTTAGTGCAAAATATGGCTGCAAGGGGTAATAATGGACATTAGTGGTTACAAAGTTTTGTTTACCTTTATCCTACATGTACCTTCCAAACTGACTCAACGTTTTAGACATCGTCAGCAGGAATACACAAGAATCCTCTAATTCCATAATAGTTGGTTAGTTTATTTATACATTTAAGGAAATATAGACTCGTTCCACAAATTCTATTTCAATTTGATGACAGTATAAAACGTCATCTTGCAGCAAACTACAATTTAAAGATTTTTAAAAAAAGTCGCATCAAATTTTATTTTAGCACCCTCAAATATTTCCTTAAATTACACTTTAATATATAAAGTTTGATGTGAAAATCATGCTGACATCGTTTTTAAATTCAAAGTATAAAATAAAGCAGTGTAATGTCATTTTATTTATATTTTTCACATTCTAGAGTTCATTAGCTAAAACAGAAAAAATATACCTTTCAATTATTTTTTGAACGAGAACCTCCAAAAAAGTTCAAGGCTCTTGAGAGATTTCCCTCCCCTCTATACCCTCGATAGTTAAAAAAAAATTTGTAATGGCTAATATAGATATTTTTATATTATATAAAATTATAAAAGAAAAACTGTCTGCTACCACAAAAGACTTGTATAATGAAGCTTGACCACTACTTTGCTTTGCAAATGTCTGGCCATCTTTATGGAACAGAACGAACTTAGTGCGAGCTTCTGAATTGAGATCCTTATCAAGGGCATGCTAGCACTAACTTTGGGAAACAATTCACGATTATCTTGTGGTTTATAAGAGTGTCCATCAACACAATTCTAGATAAGACCAGTCAGGGTTTCTAAAGTGAAAAAAAAAATGTATTGATTGTCTTGTGCTATTGTAATGAATTTTAAATAGAATCTTTGTTAAGAAATTGGAACATCTACGCCAAAGTTTTTATATTCCTTCCGGATAATAACTATTGTTTGCGAAATAAAAGATTTGAATTATCGATCGAGTTGCTTAAATTGAAATATCGGATATTATTGTAGTGAGTCAGAGGTTTTAAATTAAGTTATTGTTGCTAACATTCCTAACATAACTTAATTTATTTCTTTTTAAACGCATTCCAAAGACACATACCAGAATGTTAAAATACATTTATATTTCAGAAGGCAGCATCAACATTTAAAGGAAATATGGTTTTCAAAAATTTTATTCAACCATATCAATTGCACATTTATATATGAATCCATTGTAATATGATTTTTAAAGATTTTTATTTGTAAACAATGATAATCAAAATTGCTCTATTGTAGCCAAACATTTCTGAACAGATAAAGTAATACTGTTGGAAGGGCATTAAAAGTCATGCAACATGTTTTTAGGGGTACCGCAACTCAAACGCGCTGACAATATTTATTCATTTATTTTTTTAATAAATTTACGTTTTCCTTTTATGGGGAAAACATTAGAAATCATCATTTAGATTTGAGAGAGGTAGACCTAACGTTGATCTTGATAATCCTTTTAAAAATCATGTCTCTTTAACGAATTGAGAGTGAGTAAAGCGGAAAGTGCCGCCCAACTTCATGTTCAGTATACTTTATGCTCTGTATAAATATGTAATATTCGAAGGATTTGGCTAAAGAAGAAAAAGAAATTGCATTAGCTATACAAGTTTATGATTTTTTTTTTTTTTTTTATTTGAACCACTGATGAACTAATTAATTTCCGACTATAACCGAGCAAACCCTATTTTATCAGATTATACGAATGGTTATATATAAGTTCACATATTATATATTTGTTTTAATACTAATTATTTATTTTATTTTTATTTAAATAGGTATATGTAAGTTTCAGCATTTTATTTTCTAATTTGCTATCTTATATAGTAATGCAGTATAGTAGATTAAAAAAAAAATAAAAAAAATAAAGGAAGAATCAAAAAAAATACAAACCAAGCAATAAAAAAACGTTGGAAAAAATAAAAGAAATTACCTTCAATAAAATGACATGGCTCACTGCTCACTTAATGTACATATGTCCAAGTGGTTTAATCATTACTTCATAACAGTTAATTGATATCACTTTTAGTTATAACATAATTATCAGTACTATAACATTATAGACCATAATAATTTAATTAAATAAAATGAAATTAATTAATAATTGTGTAATGAGAATCCTGAACAAATCTCTAAGATATTGAATAAATTACTTAACGATTACTCAATTCTCTTTTTATTCTTCAATGTCGGAAAGCCATTTGTACTGATTTTAAATAAGTTACGAAGTCAAAAATAAAGTTGTAATGGGCGTATTGTTGTCTAATCGAAATCGAAATTCTTCGGCACTTGCTTTTTTATC
This sequence comes from Aelia acuminata, assembly GCA_911387785.2. NCBI lineage: Eukaryota > Metazoa > Arthropoda > Insecta > Hemiptera > Pentatomidae > Aelia > Aelia acuminata. The sequence goes on along the minus strand of OU426979.1, from coordinate 113,535,904 downwards.
ACTTGATTATATAAACTTGAATAAATTATTTTATGAACTTAATTGGGTAGCTTTGTGGAGTAAAGGCGCCTTCTACCTATTTATTCATAATCGCTATGTAGAAGTATCTTTGCTTGAACCGTTATTGTAAAGTAATTTATGTAGCATTCTCAAGTTCCCTACGATTTAATTGTATTCGTTGCTCCTTACTTTGTATGAAGTGTATCTTATTATCAAAATTATTATTCTATTGTATACTATTGGACTATTATCATTATTTTTAATATTTTTATTTTACTATATTTACTATAATCATTAAAAAGTTTTTTCTAATAGCAGTCTATACGGAAGATAATGTTTTTTATTTTTTTTTATTTATTCATTTTTTTTTTTTTTTTTTTATTTTTTTTTTTCTACTGTCCCACTAAAATAAAGAAGTTTTATTGTTTCTTTTTTTTTGTTAATAATGTTAAAATAATATTACAAGAAGAGAAAAGATTGGTCATAGCCATTTTAAACTAAAAAAAGTAAACTTCGTGTAATAGATCCTATCACTACTGTCAAGCCCCTGATTACCTTGCTATAATGGCGAGATTGGTGGAAAAGAGATCAGTGAAAAGTCGACATTGCTATGAAACGCGCACCGTACGAGTAATAGGCGAGACCCGGATTCGAATCCCAGCAACGACCTCTTTTCTTTTCACATAAAGTTTCATTCAATAAAACAATCTTTATCACAACAATCCCTTTCACAATTGATTGATGGCTGTTGCCTGGGGTTAACGGTGGTGTGGTGATTAGCATAATCAACCAATGCGTAGTAGGTCGCGGGTTCATAGCCTGGCAGTTAGCAATAGGATTCTTTTAAGTGGAGTAAAAGATTCCCTCATTTAAAAATTCAGCACGTCAATTAACCTCTGAGCCGTCCTTAATATCGTTTATATCGCGTAAGTTTTAAAAATTCGATTCCTGAGTGGGCCTGAGAATTTCAATGGATATTATGATCATTATCAGCATCCTTGATAAGCTAAGTATCGATGTTAAGATTTTATTCTCTTTCCGAGGAAATGAGAGTTAATTCGAAACCTAGGAGATTAGTGATATTGGTACCTATATAAGTTTTTTTTTTTTTTTTTTTACAATAAAGCCCTTTTAATCATATGATATGAGGCATTCCATCTTGTTACCTCGTCCTGAACAGCTGTTTGTTATTGTTTTTTTCATTCTAATGGAAATGACTAAATTATTTGGGTGGCATTGATAACATTCTTACATGTACCAAGTTCGAAATCGATCAACTTAATTAAAAAATCCTTCTAAAAATTAATAACTTCCGATAAATTATATGATTAGTGATTTGAAACTATTAATATCCGAGTTCGCGTCCAGCGTTGGCCCTAGGATTTTTTAAAGGGAGTAAAAAATCCTTAGCTATGCCGTCCCTCGGATAGGAAGTAAAATTGAGGTCCCGAGCCTGTAAGATGTCATGTACTCGTTAAAGATCCCTGTCCTAATTAGACCTGGACAGGCAAAATTTAGGACTTCTACTGTAGCATCGTCCGATTATCCTTAGTTGTAGATTAGCCTTAGTAAAGTGACGTTAAACAAACTATTAATATTCAATATAGACTATCGATTTTTTTTTAGTCCTCCCCTGACATGCTATACGTGTTTTATGGGCCAGGGGAGTGAGTGGGGATTGATGCCGAGCATTATTAAATTTCCTCTGGCTCCGGTTTTTGAACGTGCTATCTTCGGGTTCCCAAACATATGTCGGTTGTCAGGGGGGCAACGCGTATTTCCTGATGCGTATGCTCACTCGGCCATCCCGCCACACTTTATAGACTATCGATTGTTGAACTATTGATAACCTCAAATTTTATTTTTAGTTAAGGGAAATTACCCCTCTGCACCCGCCTAGGATCCCCCCCCCAGGGTTGATTTCATTAGTATTTCTACGCCACTGTAAACTAGTTGCTTTGTCGATAGTTTACGTCCAATAATATTGAAACTATCGATATTTTTAAATGATTATATATGATAATTTTTGATGAAGTACCTACCATGAAAAGGAACTGTTCGTCAAGAGTTATAATGGAAAACTTTGGAATTGCTCCAGTAGTGCATTAAGAATTATCAATAATGTTATCTCACCTTGTCGCATTGCATAAATAGTAGTACATTCTATAGTATAGTACAGTACAGTATAGTATAGTATAGTATACACTATAGTACCTATAGTCTATAAGTTTAGTATATTCACATTTTTATGGTTGCACCAATTCATTCTACATCAAAAAGCGGTCCTGCTTAAACGATCTTACTTTATCAGATTTTAGGTTTTAATATAATAACGCTGATAAGAAGGAAAACAAAACATTAAATAAAGCGTATGAAAAAAAAACCATCACAGTTCATGCAGTGAATATCAAGTTGCTTCTGATGAATGGCATCATTTATTAAAGGAAACTTCACAGATAAAGGGAAAAGGTCTTTCGTTTTTGTTTTGTTTTTTCTCAGTAAATTTCCCCCCGGGTCTTCAATATTGGTTTTCAACGTGATTCAGGCATTTTCTTTCCAGAAGTTATCACAACTTATTAAGTTAATAGATTTATTTATTCTATTGCATGAATAGTAGGTATATTTATTTCTATAAAGTTGTGAATCAGCAGCATGAAGTTAAAAGTCATTGACTACTGTTAATTAATATTTTGATAGTTGTTTTTTTGTATATTAGTTTTTAAATTAAAATATTCCACTCAATAGCATAATAGTAGACCTAAATATTAATAAACTATTCCACATCGCAAATGTTTTGATTAAAACTCAATTAATAGCCATTGCAACCTTGGAAAATATGGAACCTTAAAGAAAGGTATCTTTTCATAACGCCAATTTAGTTTTATCCAACCCACAATCACGCTACATTGAATGATTGTGTGTATTTTAATTAAGGTTATTCAAGCTGGATTTTTTATTTAATTCAAGACAGTATTTTCAGCTAAAATTTCCTATGTGGATATGAGAATTAAGATATGATTCCCTTCAGTAGTCTCGATCCCGTTTGATTATGCTTTAACTCATTTTGTCAATTGTTTTCTTTCCATTGAATTCCGTTCGATTCATGTTTCCTACATATGTATTTATATATTTTTCCCAAGATGGTTTTACATACCTTTTAGATCTATGGACCCATATGAACCAGTTTTTACGATGTAAGTTTTGTTTTAGTTTTTTATCTTTACGACTCTATATTTGTTTTATTACTGTTTGGTCAGAAATGTTTTTAAAATCTGGAATCTCTTCTTTTATTAGCTGATTCTTTTATGGCTGATATTTATATAATTTTTTAGTAATACTACTATGAACAAATAATTAATTATTTCAAATACCTAACCAAATTCAAAAATTTTATTTAAGCAATATTCCACTGCTTATGTGAATTAGGAAAATATCTACATTATATTAAAAACTGTTTAATTGTCGGTTGCTAAAAGCAATTTTTATTTTTTGTTTGTTTTCCGTGAAAATTATGGGAAGCATTTAAAAAATATTGGTGAATTAGTAATTTTAGTTACTGATTCTATCCTAGGATGTGATTTTATTTTAGAGTATATTTTCGAAAACATAAACATGAGCATCCTAAAGTGTAGGGATTAAATTCATTTGTATGTTGTTTTAAGAAAAGAGAAAAAAAAAAACTCGTTAGAGTGAGATTGTTCAAACGGTTTCATTACCTAGGATTCTTCAGAAAATTTGAAACAAATAACGGGATTCTTGAGGAAACGAGGAATTACTTTATTTTAACAAAGAAAATATTGGGGTTTCTTAAAAATTTCTTTGTCCGGAAGGTTAAGAATGTTTGGCTTGATCCAGTAATGAAAACTCTTATAGGTAGAAGATAAGTAGTTGAAAGCTTCTTCTTTGGAAGTTTATTCAAGAGCCTCACAGGTATTTCACCGCCCTCGATGGAAGTATTTTAAACAGAAATAAAGCAAACAGTTCATAACCCGCTAAGTTTGAGTAAGCCACTTACTCCTTTCTGGTAGAAACTTTTAATCCTGTTTGTATCTTCTTTAGATTATGCTATATTTCCTCCGTTAAGCAGCGGATTACAGCTCAAATATTTAAAGCTATCATGTTTAGTTATCTTAACAGACGGGCGGGAAACGTTGTCATGGGTGTGATTTAAATTAAATTCTTGATAGTAGGTTACCGGTGGTACATGTATATCTCAGGAAATCATAAATTGTGATTAATAAGACCGGATTTGCATGCAACGCAAACAGAGGATTCTAACCTGTAAATAGTATAAAAAAAGTATATAAATATAACAACAAATCTAATATAAAAAGTATGATAATGTGTTGTTTAAAATTATAATAATAATAAGCCAAAACGGTAATAATAATAATGATAAAGGTACTTAAAAAATACACTAATTTCCAAATTATACTTATTTATAGCTTTGGGCAATTAGAGGTATTTAGCACTCATTTTTCTCTCAGGAAGCAATTCACAAAAAAATGACAGTGAGAAGAATAAAAAACATTTTTTTAGAGCTAGATTGACAAAGTACATTACCTCAAACATTCAAAGTACGATACCACGTAAAACTGAAAAGACAGACAATAAATAAGCGACTGAAAATACTATACTCACTATTTTCAAAATCATCAAAATTAAAAATCAAACAGAAAATTAATAAATACACATATTTGCGGAAACCTATATGGACATACGGCTCACAAATTTATTGTTCAGCAAAAAAGTCACACTTACAAAAACTAAAAACTTTTTAATCCAAAATTTTACGACTAATTACGAACGCAACTTTTTACGTTAGTAACAAAACACTAAATTCTACTTACAATTACCGACTACTTAATTATAAATACTACTTATAAATACCGACTTACAATTACCGTCTATCGACCAACAAACAAGAACCCTCTATTCCTGCTTTCAAATGAATTGCACGGACAAATCAATATACTTACTAATGACGTGGCCAAGACTGAAATGCATCATATGAGGCAACAGTAATGGAATTTGATGAGAGACCTCCTCTCCTGAAACAAGATTGGGATGATGTGCTGCTATCTTCCCTGATGCCTTAAAATTCCAACATACAGTAGATTACATCTCATTTGCTTATTTTCGCTTAGTTCGACAGTTTCAAATAAAAGTCTGAACAGGAAAAAAAATGCTATATCGAAATTTTACCTATTTTGTCATTTATGAAGACACTCACGGTTAGGTACGCTTTACGACCTAAGAGATTGAAAAAAAAATCTGGTGCGTGCGCGCAACACACAATTTTCACTTACCAACTTAGATTAGAAATTAATGCGTTGTGTTAATGCCACTTCTCACTCAGTTACACATTTTTCCACATTCATTTATTATTTTTGTTTTCATTTGCTCTATAACAAACACTAATTTCTTTTATTATTAAATAAAAGTTTTTACTTGAGATAATTCGGCAATGCAAGCATAATACTCCAAGTCGACTGATTTTATAATTCTCTATGTACTTGTTGAATATTTCATTTATTTCCCATGAAACAAATCATTTCCATTAAATGAACAGAAGGGCATTAATTATGAACAATCGTATGTCATTAAAAGCGTCCTGCGTGGGCTCAACGTGTTTTATGAGTTGACTGAATATTTTTCTTTTTTTCTCCTCTATATGTTTACTTGGTTTACTTATCTCATATTTAGCCATTTTTTATTTTTAGGCGTAATGAGAGATATATTTATTTCTCCATATAAACAGAAACAAAGATACTTCATAGGAAACAAAAACAAACAAACAAAAAAGGCGCCTCCCCCATTTAAGCCCCCCAGAACATTTTAATAATGATAAAGCTTGAGCTACTTGAGTAAATAAAAAAACACGTGAAAATGATACGAAATTTTTTAAGTCCCCCCTCCGGTTAATCAATTTTGATGAAATTTTTACTGTCATATCTCGGGCATATAAATATATCAAATACCCAGTTTGATCAAAATCGTTGAAGCCGTTTTTGAGTAAATAAAAAAACCACGTGAAAATGATACGAAATTTATTAAGTAAAGTCCCCCTTGCGCTATTACTGACGATGTTGGATAGCAAAGTCTGAAAGACACTAACCAATACTCCCTCAGCTGCTTCATCATTTTATGCAGTGCCAACAGACATGAACAACATTGATGCTGTTCGTCAGAGGGCTATAGGTACGGTGACCATGCGTCCCGAAAAAATCGGGACAGTCCCGATTTATAGAGCTTTGTCCCGGCGTCCCGAAATATAATATATTTGTCCCGATTTTTGAAGATATGAGGAAAAAGTAGTAATTTTTGTAAGAAGTAGTAATTTTTGCACATTTGTTCAGCGCATAGATCACGCACACAATAGTTCTCTAGCCGGGTTTAGGTTGGCAGAAGTGACTATGAGACTATGACACGACGCTACTACACCCTCTCTAGCACTCGTACTTGACATCACAGCAGTGTTATCGTTTAGTTAGCGAGTGGTTTGGGTACAGTTCCGTTTGTGCATGAGCTACTTGAAAGTTGAACAATGAGTGGCGATAAAGGTAAGAAGAGAAAGTGTTCTTTTAATAGTGATCTCCAAAAGGAATATCCTTTTTTGAAAAAGCGAGAACTCAACCCACACGTTGCATTTTGTACTCAATGTTCTAGTGAAATTAATATTTCACATGGTGGCGTGACTGATATCAAGCTGCATTTAAAAACTAAAAAGCATTTAGCTGGTGTTAATGCAGTAGCTATGTCATCATCTATGAGTAAGTTTGTTACTAAAAATGATTCAGAACAAAATGAAATTGTAGCAAAAGAAGCTGTTTTAGCCTACCACACTATAAAACATAATCATAGTTTTAGATCCTTAGATTGTACTTCTAAGCTCATTTCAACGTTATTTGAACAGAAATTTTCTTTTGCTCGAACAAAAAGCGAAGCCATGATAAAAATAGACTAATGCTTCAGTAGAACGGGCCTTTTCGTTGATTAACAACTTTTGGACGTCCGAGAAGAGTCAAATGTCAATTGAATGCGTAAAGGCACTTTTAATAATTCAAATGAACTGTAATCTTTCATGCGTAGAAATGTATGATAAAGTAAGGAAGAACAAGACCTTGTTGAAAGCTTTGGCTTCTACAGAAAAATATGATTGGAACAAAAGCCAGCCTTCTTGTTAGACCCTTAATTACATGTAAATTTTTTTTTTCAAACAGTCTAATTTTCATAATTCTTTACCTGAGTTGTGTAATAGGTACATTATATAAATATTTCAAAGTCTTGTGAAATAAAGTATAATAAATAATAATGTAAAATTGTGTTTTTGTTCGTTATTTTCCAAATTTACAAATATGTATAAACAAATATATAGGCATTGTGCAACAGTAGGTTTGTCCCGATTTTGACTGGTAAAAATATGGTCACCGTAGCTATAGGCGAAGGATCAACCGATTACGGATTATCGAAACTCCGTGCATGGATACGCTTCATGGAATGTATCCTACATATATCCTACCGGTTAGAACTAAATGAGCAGAAGTGGTGTGTAAGAAGTGTTGTGGACAAGGCCACAATGAAGTCCACAAAGCAAAGAATCCAAAAACAGCTTAAACAGCAACTGGGAATTATTCTGGACATACCGCTTCATATATTCATATATTTCATATATAATTCTGAAATTTCGGCTTCCCCCATCAAGTGGACATAAAAAAAAGAACCAAAATATTAATAAAGAACGAAAATGGACCCTTGATAGAAAGAGAAAAAAAATCATAAAAAAAATAAATAAATAACAAAACTAGACAGGGGCTTTAGTACAAACAAATTCAATATTCCCTTTGTGTGGTAGATTTTTTTTTGTGTGTGTAAACTTAAAGGAACTTTATTTTAGCTCTACTTTCCTTTGTTTTAGTTATAAAAGTAAACACGTTACAATTTTGCTTTTAGTGTTGCATGCATTAACGAGGCATATTATAAACTTTCCCTCATTCTCAGTAATTATCTTTAGAATAAACAATTCTTTTTTAAAAAGAATAGTTGATAAAAACTATAAAATTAATAATTGCATATATCATATACTTATGTGTATAAACCTGACCCTCATCATGGATCGTTTCATTTCGCTCTTTTTGCCTATTTATTATAATTCCATTTTTCCTGTCCTAAGTCTAGAAAATTAGCATTTAATGCAGCTTTGAGTTCAGAACGCACCAGTTCTTTTTTATTTACATTTTTTTTCCTAATGATTTTCAAACTAAGTAAAGAAGTCTACTGCATCAATGGCCGGAAACGGTTTTAGGCTTGAATGATTAGAGGAGTGCCTGAGAACTTGGCTTTAATGCAGCTTTAATTTGTGTTGTGTGGTTTTGCGGAAAAATGCTCAACTATCGTTTGGGTCTTTAGCGGTCATAAGTGTTATTAGCAACTTCTTTCATTGCGGAGCTATGCCCTTAAACGTATGCAACCATTTTTCCGGAAGTTGCTCGTTTCAAATTGAATATTTCAAAGAAGTATGGTGTGATCATCATTTATTTTTTTGGATAGTAATCATAATTTTAAATTAATTAATAAATTATTGAGCTTATTATTTATAAATAGGTTATGACTAATTTCATCTCTAATTACATTTATTTTTCCCTTTTACCTTTGTTAGCCTTCAGCTAAAAAAGGTTACTATCCTATCAATTACTAATACTAATAAGTAACTTAAGGGTCAGTCACAGATAACAGCGATCTTAAAAATACTTTATATGTTGCGACAGGAAAATGTGAATCAAGTTTATTTAAAAACTTAGGTCTTTTTTTTTTCTCTCTCACTAACAGGGTTACCATTACTATTGCAGCTAATAACCGTTTTATTAGGATTTTTTTTATAATAGTCAAAAGTAACCATTTACGAATCTTATTTCCGCCAGTATTTGTGGATTTGCAAAAGGCAGCTGGCGTCCATCACATAGTCACCATTAACCGTAAAAGTGCTTGCTCATAATATGTTATTCATCAGACATAAAGGCAAATGCATAATCCTCATTTTTTTAAGTATATTATTAGAATAAAATGAATATGCGTAGGGTATCTACTGTAATAGGATTCCAGAAGGCAATATAATTAAGACGGAGTAATATAAGCTTGTTAATTAACCATCATTAAATCTTTTACTGTTCTCTGTTAGTCTTCTCTCACATATCCAGAAAATGCAGGGTACTAATATCGAACAAAAGGATACCCGATACGGAGACGGTAATTGTGGATTTGAGCCCCAGCAGAAGCAATAAATCGAGAGGCTTTGTTCGATAAGGCTCAAACCAATCTTCACTATATCCCACAACTTTCGTGAACAAGGGAGATAACCCTCCTCAAAGTCTGCCAACTTTTTCCTCCTTGGACGTATCGTTTACTAAATTTCACCCTCGTTTCCTGGATCGGATCGCGAATGTTTACTCTCCTATTTGAGGGTTGATTCACTTTGAGAACTCGAACCCGATATTAAATCTTATCTTATCTTAAAGAAACAAATATCGATCAAAACCACAAAGTAGACCCACAAACTACATTATCACTGATGGAAAATCCATGCGTTGCACGTATGTGAAAAATAGGATGAAATGATCACAATAATAATAAGTAAAACATGCAGCCTAAACCATTATTTATCTTGAACCATTAATTATTCTATATATAAAATTAATCTATAAACTTAAGAACTGATTTCCGCATCCCTTAAGAGGCTAAAAATATATTAAAAAAAGGGAAAAAATTATTTGTTAATAAAATTAGTCTTAACCTAATTATAAAAAATCTGGTGCGTGCGCGCATCACACAACTTTCACTTACAAACTTACTTAAATTAGGAATTGATGTGTTATGTTAATTGCCATTTCTCAAAGACACAATTTTCCGCATTCATTTCTTAATTTTGTTTTTATTTGCTCTATAAAAAACACCATTTTTTTTTATTATTAAATAAAAGATTTTACTTACGATAATTCTGCCATGTAAGAATTACACTCCCAGTCGTCTGATTTTTGTTGTTGAGTTGTTGAAAACTTCATTTAGTTACCATGGAAACAAATAATTTCCATTAAATGAACAGAACGGCTTTAATTATGAACAATGGTCTGTCATTAAAGGCGTACTCCGCCGCATGCGTGTGCTCAACGTATTTTATGAGTTGACAGAATATTTTTCTTTTTTTCTCCTGTATATGTTTATTAGATTTTTTTCAAATCTCATATTTAGCCATTTATTATTTCTAGGCGTAATAAGAGACAGTTGATTTCTCCATAAAACAAAAACAAAGGTACTTTATAGGAAACAAAAAAGGCCCCTACCCCATTTAAGCCCCCTTCAGAATATTTTAATAATGATAAAGCTTACCTGATATTAAAGAACACCTAATTTTCATTAAACATGACGAATTTGATGAAAATCGTTAAAGTATTAAGTATTATTAAGTAAAGTGCCCCCTGCGGTTGATCAATTTTGATGAAATTTTTACAGTCATATCTAGGGCATATTAATATATCAAATATTCAGTTTAATCAAAATTGTTAGAGCAGTTTTTGAGAAAATCGAAAAAAGTTATTAAATAAAGTACCCCCTCCCTTTGACCAATTTTGATGAAATTTTCGCTATCACATCGCGGGCATATACATTGATATTTAATCTATGTACCCAATTTCAGGTTCGCACGGTTTATAGTTTTTGAGCTAGTCTGTTCACACACACACACTCAGACCATTTCGCGGGACTTGGTTATTTGGACTCAGGGGACCCCAAAACGTGTATTTCCGTTGAAAACCGGAAGTCGAAATTTTCATATATACGTAAGTGAACGTAAAAATAAGTTCCATAATTTATTAATTATTAAACATTATTATTACTATCTAAAAAAATGGCAATATCATGCCTCTTTTTGAATTGGGATTTCAATAGTTGGTGTTATTTATGTAGATAACAATGGTGAATTATCGGAAGAAAAATATCTCTGTTCATCTCTTGCTTGAAGGTGGAAAACCAGTCCTTAGGCAAGATAATATGTAAGCTTCGGCTTCTAATGGATTTTTTAAGATTTCGTTTTCTTCGTCCCCTTATTAAATCTAAATATCTCATAAAGGGAAGATAAAATAAGTGAAAGTAAAAAAATAGATCTGCTGATTTCTAATGTGTGATTCTTTCCTTTTCAGTGATACTAAACCACCGTGTTGTTAATTTTACATTCAAACCATGAGCGCAATGTACAGCTATTAAGTTTTATTTCCGAAAGCGAAGCAGATTGGTGAGAATGTCTGCTGGGGGATTTATATTACATGCACCCGCTCGTATATCATCGGGGTTTCATGAAGCCGCTCAAATCTGAAACCCTTTACACCAAGTCTAAATTAAATTAAACCTCGGCGACCTTTATTTTTTTTATTATTTTTTTTTTTTTTGGATGGGGAGTCTGGCAGATTTTAATAATTCCCAAGCTTGATGAAGAGGACTTTTTCATACAATGTTAAATGAATTTTTTGTCTTACGAAATTATTTTGTTCTGTTAGAAGCCTCGGGATGAAATTTTAATTCATATTAGCATAATATTTTTTTTTTTAATTTCACCAGACAGTTTTTTATTCTATTATTCTTTAGGGTAGGCACTAATATCAAAAAGAAAAATTTCGATATTGAAATATTTAAATTGAAAATAAAATGTTTTTAAATAGGTATTCTTAAAATTGTACCTTTATCTTCTTTTATTTAAATACCTATAAAACGTTTTTTGTAAATCTGCCCTTGATAGAAAATAGGGAAATAGTCGATACCTTTCTTGGAACTTTTTTGTTGCTAATATAAGGCGGAATAGCTGGAATCTTTTGATTGGAAGGATTTATTATTAAAAAAGGCGTACCTATGAAAGAGTTTTTATAAATGGCTGTATTGGTCGCTTTATGAGAAGTAGCACGGATCCTTGCACTAAAGTAAAATGATTTTATATTTTATTGAAATCATCTGAAAGAAAAAAATTATGTTTGGATTGGATTTGGATTGGATGTTGACGGCTTGCAAGTCATATATAATTTGGCAGAGCAATATAGAATTTCTTTCCAAGTAAAGGGGTTGTTTAGGTTAGAATGCTATAATATAGGGCACGCAGTTGAATGTTTTGGATTCTACTTCCTGCGACCGCAGGGGATATTAGGAGACTTTATTTCCGATGCCTGCAGGAAGTCAGAGCTGCCGAGCAGCCTACAGCAAGCGATCGATTGTAAGATAGTTGTTCAGACCTTCGGTCCAGTAACTTTATGGTGATCGGATCTAAAGATATGTTGTCTCGCATTCCAGTAGCTCGACACGCCTCGGCCGGTCACACAGATGCGAGTTACTCGTCTTGAAATTAGACAACTACTGCCCTCTGTACTCGCATTTATTCAGTAACTAACAATTTCAAGCTGTCTCTTGCAATAGTTTGGCAAAAAGCAAGACTATTCACAGTTCGTAACATATTAGAAAAGGTTACAGAAATACTATTACATAGAAAAATCTGGTGCTACATAATTTTGAGTTCCAAAAAAAAAAAGAAAAAAATGTTGAAATACCAACTAACATTTTTGATACATAAGCTAATGTTTATGTACAACAAAATTTAGTATTTATTCATCTTAGATACCGTAGGAGTACAAAATTAATGCCCTATATTTAGCGGAAGAAGAAGAGCAGTCTTCACTAATGGTCTGGGCTGTCGAAGCGACGCACAGTGGTCCAAAAAAGCTGAAAATGGGAAAAAACCTAATATCTATTATAATTACTTTGCTAGCGGCTTGAAATTACCCGTGAATTTATTTTTTAAGTGCCGAATCTAATGAAATCAAAATCAGTGCAATGGGACCTCCAGATCAAGTCCAAATTTGAGGTCAAAAAGTCAAAAATATTAAAAATTTGTGTTTGATAAAGTCTTATATGTTATTAAATATAGTCTTATATGTTTTTGAGGAGCCGAATCTAATGAAATCAATATCAACGAAATCAGAGCATCAGATCAAGTTAAAATTTGACGTGAAAAATAAAAATTTGAATAGATTTTTTTTTTTTTTTTTTAACATTTTTATGAACAATAATACAAATAGGATATAATTATTTAATCTTGTTTAAATAAATTGTATGCTTCCTCGGCTAGCTCTTTTTTCTTTTTATACTTGTACATTGGTCTTAAATCCGTAATATATTGGTCGCTTGTTACAAATAATGGTGGAAAACATCTTCATTTGTTGCGACTCGAGATATCTTCCTGGAATGATGTTCCCTGTACTGCTTATAATATTTGTTCCTGCTCTCCATGAGCCTCTTCTGACAGGGAACCGATAAAAAGAGCTGCGTGCTCAATCATGTCTGCTACATGGAAAAGAATTTTGTGGACGATGGGATATAGTACCAGGGTTACCGAGTCACTGCCATCTCAGCCGTTTCCGCTGTATACTTGCGAAATGCTGCAGTATCAATCGGGTATGTACTATGTACCGCCTCAATTTTCAGGGGTGAGAGCTCTGGTGCAAAGGATCACCATACACTATAAGCAAACTGTGCAACTTCAAACAACCTACTTGTAGTTGTAGTTTATTTGATTATTTAAAATACAAAATAAAACAATTTTTTTTAGTGTTTTAGAATTAAAATTAAAATAATTTTATTTTATTTTAGTATAAATTTAAAATGAAAATAACGTGTGCTTTGTTTTATTTTAATTCTAAGCCAGTCCCCCTACCTTAGAGACCTATAGGTGGATTTTGGAAGCTGAAGGTTAAAATCCTTATAAATCCCAAAGTTGGCCGAAGTTGGCGCTGAAAATTTTACCACAGTTCCTCTACTACTTACAGTTACATACTAAACCATTGCGACCGTAACGCAACGTAACGCAAGCGTTTTATAAACCAACAAAGTCAAAAAATTGTACTTATTTCAGCAACGATTTCGAAAATTAATTTCTTCTCTAACTATTGATATTATTTAAAAATGTTTAGTCCATAACAGTGCACATATAGATGACATACTCCTGATGTATTGGGTAATATTTTATTGTTAATCTTATATAGAGAAGAAATTTTTTTTTATGTTGGTAGAAAAGTACGATTTTTTCAATAATTAAAAAGTTCAATTTTACTGGTACACACACATTTTAATTTTGAACTGGTTAAAAAAATATATTCTTTCCATTGTTCTACAAGTATCTAAGTATTCGAAAACCAAGAAAAAATTAGGTTTGGGCTACTTTCATTTATGAGGTTTTTTCCCAGGTTGGACCACTGTGTGACGTAAAACAGCATCAAATAAAAAATAAAAAAAATTATTAATTTTTAATATGTTAAATTAAAAAAAATGGACTACCTAGTAACATTTTAATATATTGTAGCAACATTTTGTTGCGAAATCAATATTTATTTAAATTAATTTTTATTATTGCATGTGACATTTTAATCATTTTTAAAAATTAAAGACACATGTAAAAATATAGTATAAAAAATATTTTGAAGCAAAAAGTTGTATCAAATAAAATATATTGTGTTGAGCATTAATCAATCTTTGGAGTCAGTTTAAGTACGTAAGGAACCTCTAAAGTGTTAAATAAATATTGATTTCGCAACAAAATGTTGCTACAATATAAAATAAATTTATTCTATTAATATTGAAATAATATTATCTATTATTTTAACGTAGTTATTCTAATGATGTTTCAATACATATTTGTCTGGAAGTACGATACTTTGGACTTTACCTGGACAAAAGACTGACATGGAAACCCCACATCGAACGAATGAGACAGAAACTTAACAAACGATTTGCTCATTTTTCAAGGTAACCCATTAGCACAAACACTTAAATCCACACATTTCACCCCGACAACTGTTGAGGAGGTGACCACGAGACCTATCACAAAAATACACTGTAAAGCATTAATTTTGCAGATGGCAAATCAAAACATGTGAGAAGCATTGTATAACAATAATAATCTACTTACATTTCATCTACGTATTTCAAAATTGCAAATATAATTATTTTAGTTTATTTGATTTTTGTTTAGTTTTTTTAGTCGTACTCGTATCTGATCAATTTATAAAAAAACTCCTGCTTAATCTTTTCAGTTTTAATAAAGATAAGGAATTAAAAAGAAGATGCTAATAACAAGATGAAATGCAAACTCAATTTCGTTTTGAACCGCCCCCGTTAGATGGAGTCCTCCCCATGATATTTAACCTCCAGCGAAGGGGAAAAGCAAACACAAACCATCGGTCGTTCTTAAAAGATTAGTCAATACGTTTGAGGGGCGCCTTGTAATCCAAATAGGAGGCGCTGGTCCCTCGGGTACGCCCCATCCTACTTCCTATTGCCAAATCCATTTTCTTAATTGCCTGGGAAGGCCTCCAGGTCCCTCGTATAGTTTTTTACTGCATCCTCTTTCCATTTTTTTCTTTTCCATTTTCGATTACGGAGTGTATTAAACGCAAGTTAAGTTCTCATATTTGCAGGAGACTATCAGAGTAAAAGCTCGTGCAAACAAAGATAACACCGGCAGAGGAGAGACTTTAGTATATCATCATCGATTTTCGATGTAGGATAAATGCAGTGATGCTCTCCATGCTTTCTCTATTTCTTGTATTATATATTTTAACTCATCAAACTTAATTCAGATATTATGTTATTAAGTTCGATAGGTCATGCTTTACGTCGTCTAACTTTGAGCTACTTGGATCCACAATAAAGATTATTGGGTATTCATAAACAGAGAGGTTAAAAATTACGTCTACATAGTGGTTTGCATTCATTATCAAAATATAGACACAATTCACAACCTCTACAACAGGTAGCAGCACCTGTCGCACAATAGAGCACAGCCGTAAGATGGCTTTCCTCATTTCACTCCCTACTTTTTTTATTCAGTTTGTGCCCATGAAACTCCAAGTTACAGTAATTTAAATATATTCATGTGCTAAGGCAATCACAGGACAATGTTGAAAATCGAATAAATGAAAAATATTAATGTTTGATAAAATCGTTAATTTAAAGGAAATCGAATTACATGAAATATTCTTCTTCTTCTGAGGACATCAGTTTCAATCCGAATAAGCATAATTTTCCTGGCTGCGTTGTATTAATCCATTTACCATATATTGTATTTATCAATCTTTATATAAATATATATGTTTTCTTGAGGTTCAGTCAGTCACTAAACAACTCTATGGTATTATGACGACGCACAGTGGGAAAATTTTGTCATTTAGCGGCCAAAAATCTATAACTCCTGACTAAATGATGATAATCGAATAATTATTTTTTCATTAAAAGACATGGGATTTCCTTTATCAGGGAGAATAAAAAAAATAAAAATACCATCGCTCAAAGTATTTCAAATTAATTTTTAAATGAATTCTTTCTTCACTTAAATTTAAATATAATAATTAATATTTATATAATTTAAATATCTTAGTAGTATAACCAACGACCATGAATAAATAACATCTTTAAATATAATAGTTTATTCGGTACAGGGTTAGACATAGGGAATGGAATAAGTCAAGATTATAATCTATTATGAGCTTTCTGCTTATATACAATCCAAAAAATTAAATTATAAATACCCTATTTCTTAGGAATTTTAACGGAAAAAAATATTGTCCTATAATTCAACGATAAGTACTCGTATGTTTTATGATTTAGTCTGATTCGAGGCCGAAAATATATTGAAAGTTCAAATATAGGGATTTAAATCTTAAAATCGATATATCGCTATTATTGGCAATAGTTGGTTCTATTTTTTCCATACTGGTAAAGGATGAAGGGTGCTAAAATACCATAATAGAATTAGATCGATCAAATGCGATCGATCGGCCATATATCGATTTTAAGATTTAAATCCCTATATTTGAACTTTCTTTATATTTTCGGCCTCGAATTAGACAAAATCATAAAACATACTTATCGTTGAATTATAGGACAATATTTTTTTCCGTTGAAATTCCTAAGAAATAGGGTATTTTTAATTTAATATTTTGGATTTTTACTTTATCAGTCAATAATTTTTTAAACACCTTTAAAGTGGAGCAAGTGCCTGAAAAAGACATGTAAATAAGCAGAAAGCTCAAAAGATTATAATCCTGACTCATTTTATTCCCTATGTCTAACCCAGTACCGAATAAAATATTTTATTTAAATTTAAGTGAAGAAAGAATTCATTTAAAAATTAATTTGAAATACTTTGAGCGATGGTATTTTTATTCTCACTGACAAAGGAAATCCCATGTCTTTTAATGAAAAAAGAGTTATTCGATTATCGTCATTTAGCCAGGAGTTATAGATTTTTGGCCGCTATATGACAATTTGAACTAAATGAGGTTTATGACGCTAAATTTTCCCACTGTACGACGTTTCGTGACTGTATTCTTTTCATTATCATGCCCTACAGTGAACAAACAGGTTAGGATAAAATTAGGTTTACAGTTACATAGGTAAATTTTTAAGACTAAAGTAACCATAATATAAACATATAAAATACATAGCTTGAAATATATAAATGTTTATTATTCAAAATATATAAACACTTTATTGATTGTCCCGGGGACTAGTCCCTTAGGAACAAACTATACAGATACATATAATAGGCTTCATTGCCTTAGATTACTGTATAAGAAAACAATAAAAACAAACAAATGGAGCAAATTAAAAAGATAAAAATAAACAAAAAAATAGCTGAGAAAAAAATTATAAATAACAAGGAAATCTTCTTGTGATAAAAAAAAAAAATAAAACTAAGTAAATCCTTATTGACTTAAAATAAAAAATAACTTATGTACACTTATTTACACATACACTAAATGGAACATATATTTTAAAGATAAATAAATAATAAAGGCCTATACAAGTTTACAGTTAAACTAGTTGCAATTGTTCGGGAAACTGGGTGGAAAGGAGGTGATTGAACAGGCGGGATTTAGAGTGTTGGAATGACGAATAAAAGGGGGGATAGAGTTCCATAGGGATGAGGACCGGATAATGATATCTTTCAAAAGCTGACGTTCGGTGGGCCGGAGTGTATAGATCTGAAGACCTGGAACGGGTATTGCGGGAATGGACAGAGGATTTGAAATGGAGAAGTTCGGTGATGTATGACGGACGGCGGGATCGGATTACTTGGAAAAGGAATGAGGCCAGGAAATATTTTCGGCGGTAGCATGGGTATAACCACTTTAACCTTTCGTATAAAGGTGAGACGGAGACGTCTCTTGGGACCCCAAAGATAAATCGTACGAAACAATTAAATAAACGTTTTAGTTTTGCTTCGAGGTCCCCAGAGATACCCCCATACACCGCACAACAATAGTCATAGTGGGGAAATACCAGGGAGGTGACCCGGAGCCTACGTGTTTCAAATGGAAAAAGGCTTCGGAGGTGATTTAATTGCTTTAAGATAGAAAAGGTTCGGCGGGAAATATTGGAGATGTGGTTTTTCCAGGAAAGGGTTTGGTCAAAGGTCACTCCGAGGTTTTTGACAGTTGGATAAAATTTAATGGGATTATTATTTAAGAGCAGGGTAGGGATGTTAGGGACGGTTTTAAGGAGGTAATTGGAGCCTATTATAATTGCTTTCGTTTTTTTCTGCGTTCAGCTTCAACTTGTTAGCCTCTGCCCAGTGACTGATTCGATTTAAATCATCCTGAAGCTTTTTTGTTGCAGAGGATAGCTCGGAAGGGGGGAAAGATAGGTATATCTGGAAATCGTCTGCATAGATATGATATTGGGAGTGATGGATCAGAAGAGGAAGGTCGTTGATATAAATGGCGAACAGAGTGGGGGATAGTGAGGAACCCTGCGGAACACCGCAGGAGAGGGGAAGTGTCTTGGATGGAGATTGGCCTGGAACGACTACAAACTGTGACCGGTCTGAAAGAAAGGATTTGAACCAATTTAAGGCGCTGCTTGATAAGTGGAGCTTTTGTAATTTGGTGAAAAGGATATTGTGGTCAACGGTATCAAATGCTTTGGAGAAATCAAGAAGGATGAGTTAATTTTCAGTGTTCGATGGACGTTTGGTGGTCATGGGTAATTTTTAGGAGGATTGAGTTGAGTAGCCAGATAGGAAGCCCGATTGGAAAGGGTTAATGAGGGAACGTTCTTCAAGGAAGTTTGATAGTTGGTTTTGAACGAGGCGTTCTAACGGTTTTGAGAGGTTTGAAAGGAGAGAGATTGGACGGAAATCATTCGTTGAGGAAGGGTTTGCCGTTTTGTTTAACGGTCGGACTAGAGAGAAGTTGTAAATGTGATAAAGAACAGGAATAAATGCTGGGAGACAGGATCTTATTAGCTTTACTGGGATATCATCGGGACCATAGTCGTTGGTGTGGGATTTTAGGATAGCAGTAAGTAGGTCTTCGTAGGTTATGTGAGAAATTTTCCGGATTAAAATGATGCTGATTAATATCAGCAGGTTGGGAAGAATTAGAAGCGAAGGATGAGAAATGGTTATTGAGATCATCTGGAGAGAGCTGAAGGGAGCTGTTTAACGGTATCAAATCAATATTACAAATAAAATTACTGGTTATGACGATAAAGAAAGATACCTCCGTCATCAATGATAATATCTCCATAAAAATTAATAATGACCATACAAAGGTAAAAATAACTGTGATAAAAATATAGACATTGAAAATGAAAATGAAAAACTCTACAGTGGGAATAGAGTTCTTTAAAATGTCTCTATTATAAATAAAAACAGTAAAATTGAAAAAAAATATAACTTTCATAAAACCTAAAGGGTTCATTGTCTTGATGTCACTTACGTACTCATTTCAGTTAAACGCGTCCAAGTCACTTGGCTTTTCAATAATCACGGCCGGATGACCGTCTGACTTCCTGCAGCGCACCCGTCCTCCGCTGAACCACAGGTACTTGATTTTCCCGGTTGCTTTGTTCTGCCTGGCCAGCCAGTACAGGTGCTTGTTAGCGGGCGTCATCGCTTCGCTTAGGTAAATTCGATGAGCTTTGTTTTCCCCCAAGCCCAGGTGCCTTGAAGAAAAGTCCCTTTTTACCTTTCTTTGTCTCACCAACTCGTCTCTCACGGATTGCCGTACGAATCGGGCGATAATAGGCCCAGGGGTCCCGTCCTGCTTTGGCCTGAGTCTCGCGGCGTGATCTAAATCTTCCTCATTCAGTTTGACGCCCAGACCCGCACCAACGCTCAGGATGATGCCCGTCACCGTCTCTCCCGGTTTCTCTTGGACACCTCTTATTTCTAAACTTTTTTTTCGATTGTAGCTGCTTGGCATTATTTAAGCGGGTTTCTAACTCCGAGATTTTGGTTTTTAAATTTTTATTTTCTAGCGACAATTTTTCAACGTGGCTCTTCTGCACTTCTAGTAGATTTTCGATTTTCACGAGTCTGTCTATATTTTCAAAGGATAGCTCGGATTGTTTTTGTAGTGTATCCTTTATATCTTTGAGCTCGTCTATCCCTTTAAGTTTGGCCTTCATATCCTTTACTTCCTCGGTCAGCGCCCTCAGTAGACCGATTATTGAACTAGGGTTGGAGGCAGGTAAGGACGCGTAGCCGACTCGCAATCCTTTTGACAAGTTCACTTTTTACATATTTCTTTCCATACTTCAGCGTCCGAATAGTCAATATTATTGCATTTAGAATGGAAAATATTTTGACAAATAACGCAAGTCACTTTAGCTTTCTCGTCCCTGCTCACCGATTTGTTACATAATTTGCAGTTGACCATTTTAATTTAAATTTTTATTTTATAGTTTCTATAAAATGCAATCGATGAAATGAAAACAATGAACAATGAAATGAAATAATAGTGAGGTTTATGAATATACTTACAATTGGCTGATGGATAATGCGACATTATCTACATAGATGTGTAGAGACTTCTATAATACTATAGAACTATAATACTAACTAACTATAATACTATAGAAGATAATGCTGTAAAGGATTCGTTTTTCCTGACCCCGTTTATGGTATAACGTATATGGTATACGTTTATGGTATAACGTTTTGGTATTCAACAGTTTCAATTTTGTTTGATTCCTATATTAATAAAATGAATTAATGGCTTTGACTGAAATGTATTATATTGCAAATCAAACTTTTTGACAGATAGGACATCAATTTTATTGTATTTCGTCTTATCATTCCCAAATGTTTGCAATCAACCTTCCCATTTAGCTAAATTTTCGATAGTCATTTAATATTCTATAAAAATAAAAAAATATATTTGTGGAACTTTCTTCCCTATGATAGCTCTAATAAGCGATCATCCTAGTTTACCAACGAAAGATTTCAAACAAACTCTACAGGCTTTCGGACCGTTGTCAAAACTAATGGCCTACCTGTCACGGATTCAGGCATTGTTTTGCCACGGGATGCTACACCCAGTTTCTACGACCTTATTAAGCCTAACCCAGAAGAGATTGTATTTAGTCCGTGAAGAGTTTATTAATTATTCCTTCAATTATTTTCCATCTTGTTTTAAGGTATTTGCAATGTCTTTTGTTGAATAATTCCAGAAAAAAAAAAAATCGAATGGAATCAATCATACTTTTACGTTAATAAAGTACTTTGCACACAAGGTTTCTTGCTAAAAAACAAAAATAAATTGTAGCTAAAAATAGAAAACATTGGCTCGCTATTAATATTGGTCATTAATATATTAATACAACTTTTTACTCATTATTCTTCCTGATTGAATTATTTATTATTTCACCATTTCTTTCCCAAAAGGATTATATATGTAATTTTTAAATTATTTTATTAGAAGATATAAGATTCGACCACGGCCGGGAATCGAACCCAGGTCCTCTGCATCTACGTCGCAGCGCTCTTACCACTGAGCTAACCTTGAGTCCGTTTCGATCGTGATCGAATCTTTCTCTTCTGTGATCCCTCCCATCAGGTCTCGCCACATTGTAGCGCAGTACCGGGGGGCTGAACAATTGTCCAGACAGACGGGATCTAGTTGTCATACGTCAAAGCTACTCTAGCTACTACTTTAGCTCAGTGGTAAGAACGCTGCGACGTAGATGCAGAGGACCTGGGTTCGATTCCCGGCCGTGGTCGAATCTTTTATCTTCTAATAAAATTATAAATTAATTATCTAACGATAACTAATTACTACATAACAACATACAATGTATATATTTGACGTATGTCAACTAGATCCCGTCTGTCTGGACAATTGTTCAGCCCCCCGGTACTTCGCTACAATGTGGCGAGACCTGATGGGAGGGATCACAGAAGAGAAAGATTCGATCACGATCGAAACGGACTCACGGTTAGCTCAGTGGTAAGAGCGCTGCGACGTAGATGCAGAGGACCTGGGTTCGATTCCCGGCCGTGGTCGAATCTTATATCTTCTAATAATTAATAAAATAATATTTTAATTAATAATAATTAATAAAATATAAAATAATAAAATAATTTAAAAATTATAAATTAATTATCTAACGATAACTAATTACTACATAACAACATACAATGATTATATATGTATTTTTTAAATAAATAGTGACTGCTATTTTAAGCTTACTTTTATTTTTAATAGTGTAAATTTCTACATTAACAAATTCGAAATAAAGTTTCCGCTTAATAAATCTGAGTGTTTCTTGGAACTTCAAGGTGAATTCATCACTTTAGCTCTTAGATAATTTTTTTTTTTTATTCCTTTTATTTTTCGATAGTGAATTCCCGTAAAGTTTTTTTTTCTTTTTCTTTTGACAGCTGAAACGAGAGAGATAGCTGTTGAATAGTTATTTCAGGAATTTGCATTAAGTACACGATCCATTAGTAGATTTATTTTGATATAACTAATGATTCTGTTGATGGTTGTATACTCCAAAAGTCATTTGCATCCAATACATTCCGTTATAATTTATTTCATTTAACTGTAAAATTAAATAAATAAAAAGTAAGTTTCGATCATTTTTTTAAAACAGTTTAAATGTAAATTTGGTATTGTAAGTTAACAATTAAGTTAATGTAAGTAATTTATTTTACGAAATAAACTATAAGGTAAGAGGCGCCTAGAAAACTAGTCTATTGTTTTAAAATATTAATAAATAAAATACATAAAATAAATAAAAAAAGTCAGATACGGAATATGGCAGTAACAAAGTAAAATTCTTTTGAGAGTACAGAGATATTGTGGATTAATTTATAGGTATGATTCCCAAGTGGAGAGCCCCTAAAACAGTCATGGGCCGCCCTCTGGGCTAATCAATCTGGCCCGCGATACGATTTCGAATAATCCCTACAATTACACATAGGAAAAATATATTTTTATCTCAGGAATAATCGATTCACGTAAGTTATTTCCTTAGATTTTTACCAACTTTATAAGTGTTCGTGGTGTAAAAATAAAAAAATAGTACGTATAAAAATTCGTTGTTTGTATTCCAGCCCTCCTGGGTATTTTCTCAAAATTTTATTAGGCCCTCTCTTTAGCGTGTTTGCTCATGAGATACGAGTTCTACCGGACTCTCATTCCCCAAAACCTTAAAGGGTATCCGAGGGATCTAATGAAATTCTAAATTTCAAAAACGTCACGACCGGCAACCCTCTTTTTTTTTAGTTTTCTCAAAAACAGCAATAGGGCACTTACAGTATTTTTCATTTATAGGCCTCAATAGTTGCAGAAACAAAATTAAAAACCGATAATAATAATCCGGCTAACATAACGGTCTTGTGTCGATGAATAATCGGGTCAAGATTTTATCATTACGTTGTTTATTAATATCAGACAGTGCCCGAGTATATCTGGAAGTAGACGAAGGTCCCTGAATTCTTTATTAACGCCCCTAAATAAACTGAAAATAAATTTTTCCAGGAAGTATTGTATTCATTTTTAATGTGCATAGCGAGTGGAAGTCGGAAATCAAAATCTAATTGGAACAAATAATGGCTAAGATTTTAAATTTAAACAATCCTTTGGGAACTTAAACAAGTCTTAAATTGCGCTTTAAAAGGGGTTACCAATACTCCTCCTTTCTTGGAATTCCATGAATTTTTTAGTCCTATGATAATGCTGTCCATCACTCGATTAGATTGTTTTACTGTTATCTGGTTTTTCTAATAGCTTTGATCTCATTAAATACAAAATAATATTTTAAATAACTTATACAATTTTCTTGGGTTTCATTTCTAGGAAAGTTTTTCAAGAACAGAGACGAAACTAATAGTTTACTTTGCCATAAATTTAAAATAATGTTTCGTTTATTTGAAAACGCCTGCTGATATTATACATATTTATTTAAACCAATTGCTGAAAAAACATTTAAAATTTGATTTAGGTTTGTTCCAAAAATCACATAAAACACATTGATAACTAATAAAGACTGCTCATGTTCTCCCCCTCCCCCACTGAATTCGATAATTGTGTTTTCCCATTCGATTCATCGAGCATTAAAATAGTATTAAGCATTGTTTAATATAAACCCATTAAATTTAGGAATTAAAAAAAAATGGGGAAGAACATGCGCAATTTGTTAGTTATCAACGTGTTTTAATAGCTTGTTGGAGCATACCTTAAATTATATTTATCATGTGTTTTTTCATAAAGTAAACATTTTGCTAATAAATGTTTTTTTGGCTTAAGACCTCAGCTGAGAAGCAACCTTCTTTCGATAATTGCAAGGTGCTAATACGCCCTGTCCTTACTTATGGCTCAGAAGCTTGGACATTGACGAATGCCGATATGCATTCGTATGCTGATATTTGAAAGGCGGATCCTGCGCTGCATTTTTGGAGGAATCCAAGTCGAGAATGAATGGCGAAGGCGCACAAACCGGGATTTGTATGACCTAATGAATGGGGGGAATTGTAGGGCCTGATGTGGTTAGAGTCATCAAACTTGGAAGACTGCGGTGGGCCGGCCATGTGGCCCGTATGGATGACTCTGAAATCCCGAAGAAGACTCTCACCGAGACACTCCATGGGACAAGACGACGCGGACGGCCAAGGCTGAGATGGCAGGATAGTGTGTTCCAGGATGCTAGGTCCCTCCTCGGAATTCAAAACTGGAAGGCGGCTGCACTAGACAGGGACAACTGGCGAAAGCTGATCAAGGAGGCCATGACTCGTTAGCGGGTTGTAGTGCCGAATAATAACAATAATAAACATTTTGAGCGAAAAATGGTACTTGTTAATAATGGTGGAGCCAGCTATTTTTTAGTAATATATTAAAATAATCAAAATAAAATAAATCACATGTTAATTGATTTGTTATTGCAAATAATCATATTTAGTTATACTTACAAGGTTAAAAATGTACACGATCAAAAAGATTTTTCGAGAAGTTCACGATGAATATACAGCAGTGAAGTTCCTACAAGAAAATGAACTCTTGCTAAGGATTAAGGTATGTTCACAGAAACACGAAATGGTTGTATCCGATTGCTAAATGACTTACAAAAAGAAAATATAATGTAGGACGTGTACTTCCACAATAATGGGTTTTTGGAGGGATTTGTCGAGAAACAAATGAATGTTTTTTGGAATTAGTTAAAGATAGAACGGAATCTACTTTATTAGATAAAAAGGAGGATCCATCCTGGGAGTACAGTGGTATCCGAATGCTGGAAAGGATACAAAAACCTATATAAATTGGTTTACAAACACCAAACTGTAAACCATAGATATAATTTCCTAGACCCAAAAACATTGTCAAATACACAACGGATAGAAAGATTATGAGATTCTGCCAAATGTAGAAACAAACGAAGAAGAGGAACTAATCGAAATTTTCTAGCTTCGTATTTGGCCGAGTTTATGTGGCGCACTCAAATAAAAGAAAAAGACGCATTTTCCCAACTTTTGGTAGATATTAAAGAGTTTTGGTTAGAAATTAATAATAAATAGATTTGTTTATATACAAACATGTGTTTTTTTATTATGATTATTTTAATATATTACTAGAAAATAGCTGGCTCCACTATTATTAACAAGTACGGCGAAAATTAAATAATTATTTTCATGCTTTGTCCCGAAAACTTCGCATATAAATTAAGAACCAAAAAAAAAAGATTTTAATGGGATTAATGGGGACCTTTGGGAAAATACTCTACAAGATGCAAAATGTTTCATTCCTATTGGTCTAACCATCTAAGAAGTAATCGGTGAACATACACCATTAAGTAACCTCCACTTTCGAACTCGGTTAAAAATAAATTAAAAAAACAAACTGAGTGTGTTCGAAATTAATTCTTGGTACTTTTAACAGATAACATTCTTTTGAATGTATGTAATTAAACCAGTCCTTTCTAATTCATTTCTCTCAACATCTGCTTAACATCGTAACATTGGTTACGTTGAGGCACCCCTCCTCCTCGAGATTGTATCTTGTCAGATTTAATTAAGCTTTATCCGGGGGGGGGGGGGGGGTTCTGTCTACTCGTGGTACTAAGAAACAGCCAATTGACGTTGTGCCCCAGCTGAGACCAAAGCGCCCCGGTGGACTGAGGCTGAGTGACAAGACGGGGCTTATTACTGGAACTTGACGGAGAGCATTGTTTCTCCACGGGGGCTGGAGGCGCCATAATCTGGGCCTAACCTTTCCTGCCGCACCCCGGGATCCATCACAGCTGTGGCTGCATTTAAATGTCAGCAGCCAAAGGTCACCCCGGCACTCGTCCTCCGTCATAATTAGAATGCCTTATTGTCAACTCCCAATTAGAGATATTTACATTTCTAATCTTCTCGCTTTGGAAAAGGTGACTATTTCTGGGGTATCATGTTTTCGAGAGTGACTTTATTTTAATTTATTTAATATATAATTAAATTGGCACATCGTGATATTGTTAAAATAATCATGTATTTAATATACAATTGCGTAAGTGAATCTGTGTTAATGGACAACAAATAGCAAAATGAAAGCAACTCCCCATTGGCTGAATTGTATGAGGTTAACTCGCGACCTCCTCCCATTCAGAACCCACCTAACATCACCTCAGTGTACTGCTTGGATGAATTTTTATGAATTGTAGCCTAGTTCATTACAAAAAAAGACTACTTGATAAAACTCGTAATAGTGTTTTTTTACTCAACTATTGAAGAGGATATGACATAACATGAACTTGCGAAAAAGGGAAGAAGAAGAAAGGTGGAAAATCAGCATTTGAAAATAACAGAAAATGATTCGAACTAATGATTTATTTAACTACTACTACTACACTATAAATCGGTGTTGTATATGGAATATAACAAATTGACCATTCGCCATTATGTAAAACATCCTCAGGGAATTACAAGTCTGACAAGTAGAGCAGAGGAGATTCTTACCCGCCTTTGGACTGGCCTCACACGTCTCACCTTTGGTCATCATTGTCAGCGCGTCCTTATTGTGCCTGTGATTTAACTTTACAACCATACTAACGAATGATTGAGACCTTCTGCAGGAGAGATCCCGAAACCTCTACGAAACATTAAGCAAAGACAAAGAAACGTCCGCAAAATTCATCAAATTTCTCAAAAACATAATTTTTTATTGACAAACATACAGCCAGTTAAATTTATTTCAGGTTAGGTGTAAATTACCCTATTGGTCGAAACATCTCAAATAATATATAATTAAATTGGTAAGCATTATTTTTTTATTTTAGATCATAGCTAAAAACAGCTCAAACTTCCTAGATGAAGTGAAAACATATGTTTTTCAAGCTGTATTCCATGGCGCCTTAAAGATTTTAGATAGTTCCAAAACTGTTGGAGAAGATTCTACTGTAGCCTATAAAATAACGCCATACACAAGGAGGAACATCGGAAGCCGTGGAGAAGGAAGGTTGTGTTTCCTGTTCTATATTTCATCGTCTCTCTCTGCAATAAAGTCCAGTAAGTCCTAGGAGTCGACCCTTTCTCAATCTGTATTTGACTGTCTTTTCTTCGCAATTGCTTTCATATTTACTCAATTTTTCTCTTAAGAGTTTTTTCATTCAGTAATTTGGTATGTCAGATCAAAAAGTTATATGACGGTATCTACTTTAGATGTTTAAAATATATTTAAAATTGTGAAAAAACAATATCAATTTCCACTTTTAAATATATTTTTTCTTAATTCTATTTCTTCAATCATCTTTATTTAGGAAATTCCTGAAATAAATAAAGAATTAAAGTAAATAGTTTAACTATAATATAGTACTTTATACTACACTAAAATAAATAGGGAACAATTATTATGCCGAATTCAATATTTTTTCTTCTTAGGAAAAATTCAATATTCGTCTCTTTTTTTTATATAATTATTTTTCACTTATTTATCTTTTACTTCACATATTAATATACATCTGCCGATAATATTTTGAGAATCAGTAAATGTTAACTTTATTGAATTTATAGTTTTCGTATTGTCACGATAGACAATAGTGTTGATAAGTGATAAGGGATCAGATGGAAGGGAATTAAAATGAGTAAAAGATAGGAACGTTACGTAGTGTTTTGGAAAATGTGCTAAAACTGTTGTAAGACTTTGAATTCAAATAATATCTTTATATGTAAAGTTTTTGTTCATGTTAATAATATATTGTTGTACGTTCCTATATTCTAAAATTTATTTTATATAATTAGTAGCGAGTTACTATGTAACTCGAGAGAGGACTCACTCCCACTCTGACTGGGTAAGATTTACCATCTTATTAACTCCACTATTTTAACGTTATTAGAGACGTTACAGTATGTCAAGAATTATCTGTACAATAAAACATGGTTATTTTAATCTTAATTTACCTTTGCAGTTTATTTGAACAATTGAATGTATAAAGTCAACTAACACAGTATTGTTTTTGCTATCTAGTTCCTGTTTATCTTTTAAAATCTATCATCCCTGAGTGCTAAACAAATGAATAGACAACGATTATTCAGGTTTAAAATTACATTTCAATTTTGTATATTTTCAATTTTTTCTGTTTGATTTTTTTTTTTTTGTCTTTTAAGCTGTGTACTATGTATAGCCTTACTTTTTATATGTACATTCGTATAATATACGATTGTATATAATACTCTATTTGATACGTATGATATACGATATCAGATAGAGATCGTAGAATTTACAAATAAACACCTTTTCCATATGGTTGCTCTTCAAGAAAAATAAATAAATATATATATATATATACATATATATATATATATATATATATATATAAAGTAGGATCCCCATTATCTGGGGCTCTATTAACCGGGGTTCCGAGGGGCCAATTTGTTTTTTTTTTTTTAATAAGCTGTTTTTAATTTTTATGCCATTTATTTTGTATGTATAATATTTATTTAAAAAATGAGTACGTAAATATTTTAACGATTACACGATGGTTAATAATCTATTGTTCTTAGAAATCATTAAATAACATGATGAATGGAAAAACCAATTCTCCAATTCATATTCTGGGAACGGTATTGTTCAAGTCTTTCTAGGAAACTCCTACTCTGGCCTGTTTGACTACAAAACCAAATATTCTCAGTTGTAATTATTCTCCATTTAAATACAAACTAACAAAATGTCGCAAAAAAGAAAATTTATCGTTTTAACGCTTGAACATAAATTAACCATTATAAACCGAGTAGCAAAAGGTGAAAGTGTTAAAACATTGTGGGGTAAATTAGGAATCGGCGACCTGATCGTGATATTTTGAATAAGAAAAAAGACATTTCCGACTTGGTATCGCCGTCGGCCCAAACTTCGTGTCCTCGGAAAACAATGAGAACTCTACTTTAAAAGACGTAGATGAAACTGCTTATCAGTGGTTCGTGCAGAAATGCGCTGAAGAAGTTCGTTTGTTACTTTTATTTGTTTGTATTTGTTAAAACGTTCGTTTGTTAATAAACGTGGTTTTCTGCAAAGGATTTTTTTTTTTTTTAATTAACCTTCTTTTCTATCAATTTATTTAATCTTTTCTATATTTTATTACTATATTTAATAAAATATAGTAAAAAGATTATCCGGGGTTTCTTCTAGGATGTTCTACTTCATGTATATATATATTTGTGTGTGTGTGTGTGTGTGTGTAATAATTATTTAAAAAAAAAAAAACATCTTCCAATAAAAACATTACAACCAGAACCAATGCTTCTTTCAATGAGGAAATTATATAAAATAAATAAAAAAAATTTAAAGTAACCATAGCTGTCGTGTTGGTGACCGGTTGACGTATAGACTCTATGAAAGATTGTATTTGATATATAAATCTTTCAATTGTATCTGATAGACTTAGAGCAATAAATATACCTATTTGTAAAATTTATTCAATTGATGAAAATACCATATCTGTATATCCTCATCTCTGCCAATTTTTCTTTGTTAGGAAGTGAGTAATCGGCCACATCAGCAGCCGGCCTCTCAGAGCCAGGTAATATATTTCTGTTTGCTCGACAAGAATCAGTCACTTGGAGTCAAATCGCTTGCCATCCATTTTCTGCGCTTACCCCTCGGCGACGGCGACACCCCCTGGGGGAGTGCCGCCCCTAATAGTAATTGGGCAAATCCTTTTTGAAAATGGGGGATTGTTCCTAGCTAGCTAATCCCTAAGTCTTTTATAATAGGATTTAAAGAAAGGAAAACATTTATTCAGGGCAGGGGCTCAACCGGCTTGAATCACATGTTATTCTCCCTCCCCGCCGGAATTTTCTCCGGGAACAAATTAAGAGAGAGTTGGGCGTTGGATTAGCTGTAGAGTATTATTACATGGAATTTAAGAGTAAAATGACTGCTTTCACTTATTGAAGGCTCAGCTGCCCTCGCCCATTGTGCTCATTCTTTAAAATTGGAAATAAAAAAGAAATATTTTTATGCCGATCGCGCTGTTTATTATTCATTAGAGAT
This sequence comes from Aelia acuminata, assembly GCA_911387785.2. Taxonomy (NCBI): domain Eukaryota; kingdom Metazoa; phylum Arthropoda; class Insecta; order Hemiptera; family Pentatomidae; genus Aelia; species Aelia acuminata. The sequence goes on along the minus strand of OU426979.1, from coordinate 113,505,068 downwards.
TATCTAAGTGGAAATCCTGATTCATTCATTTAGCTTAAATGGGTGTTTTAATTGCTATTACCCGTTCAATATTTACTTACTGTCTATGATTGTTGGGCATTAATTTACTAAATATGAGAAGCCTTTTACTCATAATTTCCATTTGCACATGCATATATATTAGTGATGCGACATCAACAGGAAAAAATCGATGTTTTGAATATATAGTATCGATGTTGATAAAACATCGACCAGAAAACATCGATATTCAAAAAAATCTTATAGTATCATATTTATCGTATGATTTTTTATAACATTAACCTGTTAGGGCCTCAACTTAATTAAATACCGATGTTGCTTGCCAACTATAGACATAGTAACGTATTTTTATTGAATACTAGCTAGGGTGCCCGGCTTCGCTCCGGTAGTTGTGTGGCAGTTTTAATAACAGAAAAACTTTAAAATTAAAGGAAATATAGAACAAAATTAGCACTTTCTTGAAAATATTAACATTATATCAATATTAAGATTAGAGATCTGCAGTGTCGCCCAAATAAGGAACCCTATATACTTTATAGGGTGTTGAAAAAGGTGGATGAACAATTCATTTTGCTGCAACTTTGTCGAGTCATGCATCATTTTTGATGGTTTCTGTGATTATGAATCCTATAAGCCCATTCCAAGCAGTCAGCAGATAATAAGTTATTAGATTATTAGTTAAAAAAACTATATTTGGAGTATAACTTAAACGCCGACTACTGTGATGGTCCCATTAGATCCAGAAGTTTAGAAAATACCGAAGATTCATAGAAGCTTTTTTTGTAAGACGTTTCTTCCAGTTCAACCTCCCTTAATATAATATCCCCCCCCCCCAACCTAATTTGGCCGAACTCTGCACTTCTCCAATCTTACTACTGTTACTAAGTGAAAACCAAAATATCATGAGGGCACAATTTTTTCATCATATTTCTTTTTATCCTGAACTATGAGCGGTGATAAAATCTTATTGAAAACATGTATATTTGGAGTTAATTCATCATTTTGTCAACTGGAATGCTCATCATACATAGTAAAACCATTTTTCATAACTACATACAATAAGAACACTTCAAACTTATTATTTTCGGTTTATAATCAGTCTATTCAGCTCTTCTTTTTTGTGAATGTGAATGAATGAACAATAAACATTGAGTGAAACACACCCTAGCGCTTCCTGGTGGTCTGCAGCTCGAACTAAATTTTTCATTCATAAACTCGTTTGTCATTCTCAGGTAGGCTATTTACATGTTGCGAGAGGCTTAAAATTCCAGTCCTTTTCTCTTTAATGTTTCACACCCTTAAGAGAAAAACGGAAACCTTCTTCTCCATTAGGGGACATACAGTTACACGCTGACATAAATCTCTTAATCGTATGTGGAGCCGTTTCTGAGCCTTTTCGGCACGCACATTGTACACTTTGCTTTATAATATATATTGATTAAAAAAAAAAAAAAAAAAAATTAGCTGTATTGTAACCTAAATAAAGATTATGAAATATCATTTTCCAAAAATCCTGCATTAACTTTTGAGACATTTCAAAAAGGACGCTGGGAGTGAAAGGAAGTGAGCTTTTTCTGCATGATTAGTCTTGTTTGAAGTTCATATTACAAGAACAAGAGATAAAGTATTGTAAATATTGTAAATTTGTGAATCGACATAACTGTCGATATCTCCGAATCATACTAAATATGAAAAAATCTATGCTTCTTTTTTTTAAATCATCGATGTTAAATATATCTATGTTTTTGAAATAAACAAACATCAAAATTTTTGTTTATTTCAGAATATCGATGTTAAAATATTAATTTTTTTTTTCAAAACTTCAATATTAATTTTTTTTGTCAAAACAGAGCCAAGTAAAAAACTCAATTTTTGTTATCAAAACATCAATCTTAAAAACAAAAAATCGGTTTATTAAAACATAATTGTATATTTTTTTAAAACATGTTACTAACATCTTTCTTTTTTTTTAAACTTCGATGTACCTACACAAAAAAATTATTTTTTGACAACATCGGTATTTAAAACATCAATATCTTTTATATAAATATATTTTATTTAGTCTTATCTATTTAGATAAAAAATATGTTGAAACCACCTTTGCTTAGGTCTAAATATCCATTTTAAAGGCAGGGCCGGATCAAGCTACAAATTTGAGGAAAGGTCATGCGCACCCCCCCTGGTCTCACACTCACGTGTTGCCTTTTGCCTGAAGCACTTTTGTTTGAAATTTTGTTATGAAATTAGTTCCTTTCAAGGAGGAGGATTGCGATCAAAACAATCAAAAGTTTTACATTTATGGTTTAGTAGCTATGTAAGTGCATGATTTTTTTATAACAGAAAAAAATTAGTAGCCTAAATATTTGATATATGGTCATAGGGAGTTTACACACCAACTTGATATTTGGTAATTATATTTATTCTTCAATTGTTTTTTTTAGTTATATACCAGATTCAAACAGTAATGAGGAGGGAGGGAGGGAGGGAGGGAGGGAGGGAGGGAGGGAGGGAGTGAGTGAGTGAGAGAAAAAAAATATATATACATAAAAATAAAAAAAAATGCCCTTTTTGAGAAAATTTAAATTTATATTTTAAACTTAGTTTTAAGAAAATTTCTTTAGTACCAACCTATACATTGTATATCAAATAAAATGGTATGGAATGCGCTGTTAAACGACACCAATCTTATAGTCCTAGTCAAATTCGGAAAACATCTACAGGATATTTTTAATCATAAAATGCTAGATTTATGGAATTTCATAACTAGCTTTCAATTTTTTTAGTAATAAAGAAATGTTCATCCCACTTGTCCATTTTTCTGAATGAATAGATATAATACTACCTATTTGTCAAACAAATATAAAATTTTTAAAAGATGCCCTTTTTGAGAAAATTGAAATTAAAATTTTAAACTTGGTTTTAAGAAAATTTCTATAGTACCAAACCTATACATTGTTGTATATCATATCAAATGGCATAGAAAACCCTTTTAAATGACGCCAATCTCATAGTCCTAGTCAAATTTGGAAAAAATCTACAGCTATTTTTAAACATGTTTTTTTTCTGTTTCCGGACCTTTTTTTGACGGATTCAGAGAACAATAATTCAAAAACGGGTTGTAGGAGACATTAAATAGTAAATTTATAATCATTTGTATTTAAATCAATATATACTGAATTGATTCAATTTATCGATTGTAATCTATCTGACAGAGTTTACCTTAATTTGAATGTGAATATGAATATAAATTTATTTATATCACAATATTTGTGAATATGAATATAAATAAATTCGTATTTACAAGTGTGAATATAAATAAATTCATATTCACAGGTGTGAATACGAATTTATTCATATATACAAATTTTTCTGTAAATAAAAAAAAAATCACAGGAAAAATTGTGAATATTCACAAAAAAATGTGAATATTTATATTTCGGTCTGTGAATTCGGCCGAATTTACAAATAGAGATGTGAATATGGAAAAAATTCATAAATTGAGATGTGAATTTCTACTAAATTCATAATTTCACAATAAATTTATAAAATTCTTTTCGCAAGTTGTAATAAATCGATACCTGCCGGTGGAATCTCAAAATCGATATCATTTTCATAATCAGCACCACAGATAACCTAATGGCCGATACCAAGATAGATTATATCGCGCAGGGTGTAATAAATCGATACCTGACGGCGGAATCTCAAAATCGATATCATTTTCATAATTAGCACCTCAGATAACCCTATAGCCGACACCAAGATCGATCATATCGCGCAAGTTGTAATAAATCGATACCTGCCGGCGGAATCTCAAAATCGATATCATTTTCATAATCAGCACCTCAGATAACCCTATAGCCGACACCAAGATCGATTATATCGCGTAAGTTGTAATAAATCGATACCTGACGGCCGAATCTCAAAATCGATATTTTTTTCATAATCAGCATCCCAAAAAACCTAGTAATCGATATCAGGTAATATCTGATGTGATTTCCATAAAAAGGGTTAATTCAATAATGTGTACCAATATGGAGAAATCCGAAAAGAATTTTATAAACTTATTGGGAAATTATGAATTTAGTAGAAATTCACATCTCAATTTGTGAATTTTTCCATATTCACATCTCTATTTGTAAATACGGCCGAATTCACAGACTGAGATATAAATATTCACATTTTTTTGTGAATATTCACAATTTTCCCTGTGAATTTTTTTTATTTACAGAAAAATTTGTATATATGAATAAATTCGTATTCACACCTGTGAATATGAATTTATTTATATTCACACTTGTAAATACGAATTTATTTATATTTATATTCACAAATATTGTGATATAAATAAATTTATATTCATATCACATTAAAATTAAGATAAAAATAAATTCATATACGTATTTATAAATATAAATATGCCCAACTCTGCTATCTGATCAATTTATCTGGTCGACATATCTCATTAATATTTTACAATTGTTCTAGTAGATACAAGTAGTACACATATACCAAATTTCAAGAAAATCTGAGATGGTGAGGCTCAAGCCTGTGTTGAATTGCCATGAAATGACCCATGATTGCTATATACACATCATGTATATACACATCATATATACACATCATCAGCATAGATAATATTTTTTATCTCAATCCACGTTTCGACCCTTACATGTTGTTCTTCATCAGGGTCTTCAACACCAATGATAAGTTTGGTTGAAATCGAGATTTTAGATGTACGTAGCTTCTGATTTTAGCTGTAAGTAGCTTATCTGTAAATTAGTAGTTACAATCATGCATTACATTACAAAACGAAACAGTCACACACGCGTATATATATTATATATATAAATTTTAATATTTTTTCTTTTTTGTTCTTTCTTTTATTTTCATTGATTTTATCTAACTATTTTTCCTAGGTTTAGCCCATTTCTCAAACCTTATTTAAGTTTAACACGAATTCATAAGCATTTACAATGGTAAGTAGGGAAGGAAGACCTACAAAGCTCAGGGTCTTAAAATGTTAAGCTTTTCATCTTCATTTTGACCTTTGTCAAAATCTTTAATACCCTTAAGCTAGTTATCTTATGTTAATTTAGCTGTTAATGCTGGCTTTTGTGGGCCACTGGTCGAACTTTATATCATTTTGACCCTAGTCATCCTCGGTGACTTCTTGTTGGTGTAACATCAGGGTACTTAATTGTATTAAAATTTTCTAAAGGGAAATAGGGAGCCTTCCCAGAAACCCTGAAGCTACTCAACATTTTTTTCCTGAATGAAAATATGGGAAAAGAGAACACATTGATTTTACACAGCATACGTTTCGTATCTTGTTTTCATAACGTTGCCTAATCTTTAAAAAAAATAAAATAAAAGCTCTGACGTAACGTAAGTTATACAATCTAACCTAAGAATTTTTTTTTCACTTTTTGGTTAATATCACGTCATGATAATACAGATAATTTTACGCTCATTTAGAAAGATATATTGGAATACATTGTTATTTACAAAGGTACGTACGTACCATAAGGATGTGATATTAAAGAGACAAGGGCTGGAATTTTATTCCTCTCGCACAATATAATTAGCCAACCCGTACATGACTGATGTGTTATGAATGACAAATTTAGTTAAAGCTCTAGACTATGGTCATTCATAAGGTTATCGTTCGTTTATTCGGTTTGGAATGTTTTTTTTTTTTTACAGCTGTTTTAGGCTTCTTTTAAATAGTAAGATATTATTTTTAATGTCATTATATCAATTAGCGTTTCTTATGCATTTAAAAATATATTAATTATTTTACATCTTTGCAGAGACAAAAAGCAAAACCAAATTGATTCCTAAATCAATTAAGTTTCACTTAGGACAATCAAGGAGGAAAATTGATTGAAACTTTACATTAATTTATATATAAAATAAGTATATTTAATACAATAGAAGTGAAACAGTAGTGCAGTGAGCGAATAAAAACAGACAGAAAAATAGAGATTACTTGAAGTTTGTAAAAGTGTTCTTAGTGTATTTATGAATAAGAAGTTGGTTTGATTAATATATGAGCCTTCCAGTTGATACAATGACTAACTATATGTCTCATTGTGAAAACGTACCTTTTGATTTTGTGATAATAACAATAATAAATATCAAAAATATTAAAACAGTTTACTAAACTATAAATACTAAATAAAAAGTTACGAATTTCCTAAAAAGAAATAAAAGTAGTAAGATTCAAAATCTGTAGAGTCCGACCAAATTAAGGGAGACCATCTATTCTTTATGGAAGTTGAAATGGAAGAATATTCTTCTAAAGAGTTTTGAGAGTACAAGTAGTTTGAGTGATGCTTCGTTTTTTATAGTTTCTATATGTACATAAGTATCATGTATATTATTTCTCAAGGCTTTTTTTTTTTTTTTTTGTCGGTACGCCATAACGTCCTAAATACTTCGTCAAATTTCATGAATGAGGCATCATTTTAAAGCTTTCTTAACTGCTACGCCGGAAAAATATACAAATCACTCATTTCGCCTTCGATTGCGAGTTATAACTGCGGTTTTTGCGAGAAAATGGTCATAGAGGTTTTCTAAATGCTGTCAAGCTTTTCAGGTTTTCAAGGAGAGTATTTTCGGTGGTATCCATTTTTCGATTGATCCCTTCGTTTGCGAGTTGTAAACGAAAAACTGCAGGGCTTTCTCAGCGAAAATGGTCGCAGGGCTTTTTCGAAGGTATTTGTTTCAGTTTGTCGATACGCACTGTTTTGGCTATGTACACTTTTCCGATTGTCGCCGTCGTTTGCGAGTCACAAGCAAAAACACACGATGCAACAAATGCAAAACACACCCACCAACAAACAGTCACAAGATGACCATATCGTAACTTCAAACATAGTGTTCAAAGAGGTGTTATAAACACGTAAATACTATTTTAAGATGTAAATACCTTAAACCTAAGTTTAACTTATGTTTACTTCTACAATTCACACACACCTATTCTTTACTTCAACCCTCACCTATGCCCTTGTCGCACTAAAGACGCACTATACGACACTAAATGTATGTTGTGTACTTCACTTAAGTGGGATTTACTCGTAAGTAGGTTAGAGTGCGAATGCTTCGCTCGGGTCAGCTAGTTGTTTTAAAAATCTATTACTAAGTATGAGGTACATATAAAAAAATAATCACAAAACCACAAGAAAGTTAACGAATATTACGATTAAAAGAGCGGGTTTACATATGATAAAAAAAAAAAAAAAAGAAGAGAAAAACTTCACATATGCCTGTCTATACATCATTCAATCTTCAATATTCATTTAATGAATAAATACGACTCTAGAAAAATGATTGATTTGAATTTGGAACAAAACTGATTTTTCAGTTTCGCTTTTCAACCCTTATTAGGGGTATAAGGTACCTTATTTGGTGGACTCTGCACACGTCGAATCTTACTACTAATACTAAGTTAATACCGGATCTTCAAGAAGTTACTTTGTTCTAATCAAGGTTAATTTTGATCTATTTTCCTTAAATATTATATTTTAATGTTTTTCTGTTATTAAAACTATCACACAACTCCCGGAGCGAAGCCGGTTACCCCAGCAAGTAATAGAATAAAAATAAATAAATAAACTTTTTTATACTACTATATCACCCGATAACGAAAAGAATATTTAATATTCGAAATTACACCTATTATTAAAAATATGGATAAGAAACTATTCTATAGTCTTGTATCAATAGTCTCAATTTTTTCTTCAGAAGCCGCGAGGATTAACATGATTAGAGGAGAAATCAATGAACGCATATTACAGATATGTTTTACTCTGAGTTTACTAAACCAAAGCTCAGACCTATAGGATAGGCTCATATACGTCTATTATGAAATCTATTGTCTTGTAACAAGACTAGGGGAACGCTTAACATTACAGGCCTGTCTAGCCATACAAGCTTTTGCTTTCAGGAGTTACCCATCTCTAACATATCCCCAACATGCTTAGGATATTAATGAGAATAATACGTCTTTAAATTTAACAATAGTTGCTTGAAATGTATTCACTTTGCCCAAAATTAATCTAAAGATCAAATTAACATATGCATTCTTTCTAAAAATAACGTGATTAATAGATTTCATTAATAGATAAACGAAAGATAAACAAATGAGTCAGACGAAAATAGTCTGACTCATTTGTTTATCATTCGTCCTTTTAATTAAAGGTAATAAAAACTTAAATATGACGTTGGTTATTAATTAATCCATCCCAAAATGTCACTGTCGTGAGGAACATTATTCTTTATTATTGTTTTAGTACTTAATAACGTGTCTCATCTGTCGTGGTAGGGTTTTACGCACCAGTGCAGTAATTACTAAAGCATATTGCTCCTTACAGTCGCCTACGAGCTAAACTGTAGTTACTAGTATTGTAAAATATATAAGGCGACCACAAAGCCGGTTTCAAGGGGGGAAGGAGTAGCCTAAACCAGATCATTATCCACATTAAACGATGGGTACTAGCACAAGATGACATGCCTTTTTTGTTGATTTCAGAGCAGAGTAGGCCTCCGTAAACAGAAGTGTATCTGGAAGGTCATGACTGAGCTGGAAGTCCCAGGAATATTGAGAGTGACAAATTCATATTCCAAAGACCCTAAATGCCAAGTCCTGACACAAGGTGTGGTAAGTGATGCCTTTGAAGTTTGTGCGGGTTCTTCAACATACCACTGGGGAAGGTGATAAGAACGAGGTGGCGCGAGAATAATTGGGTGCACCTATGTTTAAATAATATGCAGGTGATATTCCTTGAAAATTGCTGACACAATTAACAAATTATTATTATTGCTAATAATAAACATATCATTTTAGTCTCAGACACATGTTGATGAGAGTAAAAAAAAAGGTCCATTTTTTTTTTTAAATTGCGTCATTATAGATTTAGATATTAATTAATTACATTATTTTTATAAATACAATTCGGTTTTGTATTTTATCCAGTGTGATATATTCATTATCTTAGCTAATACTAAAATAAGAGAAAGGAGAAATTGTATTTTGTTAATTTTGAAAGACAAGACTTTAATTAAATTCAGGAATCCTATTCTCAAACAGACCAGTATGAGAATAGGATTTGTAAAAATTAAAATATTTTGAAATAAAATAAAATAAATTTTCATTATTTCACTAAAAGGATTATTGATCTATTAACTAATGAATAATTATTGAATTATTTATTTAAACTTAACTATGTACTTATTCATTTAGTTTATCCAGTTCGATCTCTTTACCAGTCAAATTAATGGTTTTTTTACTACTATATTCAGCATTTAACTTGATTGTTGAAAATGTCACACAGGTGGAGAGATAAATTGAGGTGTAGAATTCCAAAACCAGCCAAGTCCACTTTCCAGATTTTTATTTTTTATTTATTTTTAAATAGTTTTTCTATAGATTATCTGGCTGGATTTGGAACAGACCTTATATTTGTAGGGCCATCTTCAATAAGATTTAACCTCTTTTGGGAGAAATCCTTCCACCTAATGATAATCTAACAGAAAACCTATTTTAAATAAAAAATAAAAATCTGGAAATGGACTTGGCTGGTTCTGGAATTTTACGCCTCAATTACTTTATTTTGCTTAATCTAACAACTACTGGGTTCTGATTGATTACAGAAATAGTAACTCTTTCCGTGCCAAATAGATTATTTACATTTTATAGTAATTCAAGGTACTCACTCATATAAAAAAAAAAAAAAAAAAAATACATACCACAAAAGACATGTAGTCAAATATACATGACTCAAACCACCTAATTTTTAACATTTGAATGATATAAAAATAATTGTTTTCTTTCTCTGTACAATAAAGTATTAATTAAGTCACCTGATTAGCCATGATGCAAAGGCTTGCTTGTATGCAGGGCATTCCGGGAGGATGTGAGCGAGTAACTTTCGCCTTTGCTGCATGCAGTGCAATCCTGCTGTGTGTCAATGTTGTACTGTCGCTCTTCCCTTTCCGCATCTCTTCACATTGTAGGTGTTCGAGTCATGATGTACTCCTCACCAGCATTTCAGCTAACTTTACAAGGAGTGTTATATTCGTATAGTTCACGTATAGTTTTATTTTCATAATTACGGTAATAAAATTCAATTTAACAGACAATTCTTCACTTTATCACATACGACTCTATTGAGGTCTCGTTTGGAAAATATTAGCTAAAATAATGGAGTAAATATTTTAGCTTAATCGTAAATAATGCATAACCTTTTTCTCTTATCACTGGCCATATTTCATTCGAGGCCACTGCATGAAGGACGGGGCGGGATGCATCAATTACAATTTAATCTCTATTTCCGAACTAATATTATCTATAACATAATCCATAATATTATAATTATCCTTACTGTTATCCAAAACATAACATAGCAATCAATGCATCCATACATGCATAGCAACGACACAATTAAAAGGCGCTGCTCTAAATTATAACTACTGTTTCCATCGATCCATGGAATTCCTGTACGGAAAAGGAAAACTTTCTGTGCTCCAATCATATAACGACAACACATGTTTTTAATACAGTGTGATGAAAATAATTATTAACATTTTTAGAATACAGTAGTCCCGTATTTCCGGTGATTTTAGAATCTTATTATTAAAAAAAAAAAAAATTATTATTTCATTATTATCATTCCGAAATGATCATATACTCGCTACTTGAATTTCGGAGGGCGTAACTAGTTTTTGCCAATCGAAAATTCTTATTATCGGATCGGAAAAGCTAATTTGGCGAAGAGTTTTGGACGGGGGCATTGGCTCTTGGCTGCGGAAATAGAGATTAAATTGTAATTGATGCATTCCGCCCCGTCCTTCATGCAGTGGCCTCGAATGAAATATGGCCAATGGGGATATTTATAACGTCCTATTTACGAAGCGAAATCTACATTACTAAGCCCCTTAATATTTCAAAATACTGAATATTTTAGGCTAAATGTTCTTAAATATTAACAAGGAAAATGGGCTCCTAATAAAAATACATAAAAAAAAAAAAAATTTACTAAAATAGACCAAAGTTCAAAGTCTAATGAAACATAAAGCGAAATCCTATGATACTAAGATAAATATAAATTATTAGATATAAAAGTTTATCAGTTTATCTTTGTTACGGATGACCTATATTTTACACTGAAAAAACTGTGCCTTTCACTCAGAAATGATTATTGCGCACAGAGAATAACTAATGAATTGTACAAAAACACTCAATACTTGATCGGTATCGCACTTCAAAAATTGATTCCTCATCAAAGATAACAATGGTGAATAAATTTAGCGGTGATAATCTAAACAAAGATATGCACGCGGAGTTACATGTGAAGAATAACAACCCTCCAAATCGGTTTGAAGCTGCTGTTTTTTAAGCAGAAAATTCAAATACAATCTATTTAAATCCGTGATATATATGAAAATGAAGCCCAGAGGCTACATTTATAAATGCCCATCTTATTTTCTCGCTAATCAATCTAAAAATATTCAGGCAAGAAATTGTCGCTAGATAAGAGTTTGAATTTAATGTTAAAGAATGTGCAAATCGCAACCAAGGCTATCTCATAATGGCTATAGAAAAAAAAAAAAAAAGTGAAGTTAATATTAAAAATTCAGCTCTCACTATTCTGAAAAAAAGATGAATATAATATAAATAAAATTTTAAACGGGGTGTATAACTATAAGTAATCAATATATATTATAAAGCAAAGTGTACAATGTGCGTGCCGAAAAGGCTCAAGACGGAGAAGAAGGTTTCCGTTTTTCTCTTAAGAGTGTAAAATTGAAGAGAAAAGGACTGGAATTTTAAGGCTCTCGCACCATTTAATTAGCCTCTCTGAGATTGAGATACGAGTTTATGAATGAAAAATTTAGTTCGAGCTCCAGGCTACCAGGAAGCGCTAGGGTGCCTTTCACTCAATGTTTATTGTCCATTCATTCAGTATGTAATCTTTCTATATTTTTTCAGCTGTTCTTTTTAAATTACTAAAAAAAAGAAAATAATTAGTTTGCGTTTCAAAATAAAATAAGTACTTTACATATCAGCAATCAATTAGAAAACCAACTGGATTCCTTAAAAAATTAGTTTTCTCATAAGAAGGCTAATATATGATCAGCAAATTACATTTAATCTATATATAATATATACTTAAGTAAATTTAATGCAATATAAGTGAACATTTCTTAGTAGTACAGTGAGCGAATAAAATTAGACATAAAAAAAGAGATGAATTGACTAAATATAATAAAATAATAAGTTTGAAATTTTCTTATTGCATTTATGAAAAAGAAGTTGGTTTGGTTACTACGTATGATGATCATTGCAGTTGACAAAACGACTAACTCCAATAACAGCATTCAAGATTTTATCATCCCTCATAGTTCAAGATAAAAAGAAATATGATGAAAAAATTGTGCCTTCAAGATATTTTGGTTTTCACTTTGTAATAGTAGTAAGATTCGAGATATGCAGAAACCGTTCAAATTACGGGGGGGGGGGGATATCTTAAGGGAGGTTGAAATGGAAGAAAGGTCTTAAAAAAAATTTTCTATGAATCTTCGGTAGTTTCTATACTTCTGGATCAAATAGGACCATCATAGTAGTCAGTGATTATGTTTTACTCGAAATATAATTTTTTTAACTGAGATACCAGATTTTTCAACAATAATCTAATAACCTACTATCTTCTGACTACTTGGAATGGGCTTATAGGATTCAAAATCACAGAAACCATCAAAACGATGCATAACTCGACAAAGTTGCAGCAAAATTAATTGTTCATTTACCATTTTCAACCCCCTGTAAATTATACAGTGTTCCTTATTTGGGCGGACTCTGCAGATCTCAAGTCTGCAGAATATTGATACCAAGTTAAAACGAAAGTTTCAAGAAGTTGCTAATTTTGTTCAATATTTCCTTTAATTTTAAAGTTTTTCTGTTATTAAAACTAGCACCCAACTACCGGAGCGAAGCCGGGCACCCTAGCTAGTCCATTATAAATCCATACAGACTACACTGTTCTGCATCAAAATCCTCCCTTCAACTAAAATGTTGTTTTATGATGTTTTGAAGTGTTCTGAACACGAATGCGAGTACAGAAAATCTCTATCAGGCACCATTGTTTGTCGAATTTGTGTTTTAGGTCGAAAAATGGCTCGTTTTTTGGCATTCCAGCTTTGTCGATTTTTTTGAATTTTTTTGAAACTATTATAATCTCTTAAAGCATAAGTATTAGGAACCAAGGAGCAACAAATTACAAGGACATTTTTGAAGAATTGCTTTCATCATATAATACGATGATATGACATAAAAAATTCATTTTTGCATTCCCAATTCGATTTCTTCTTTCCCAACTTGGTTAAGAGAACTTCTTTCTCAATTTCGTTAAGAGATAGCCCAAATGGAAAAAAAGCATAGCGGTAAATGCAATGAGAACATGCTTGCAGACTACTGATAAACACCACAACGGGAGATAAGTGATAAGAGAATAAAAGGAAAAATATACACATCAATTATGTTCAGTATTAAATATTATTATTTTATATATACCTGTTTTTCACTAATAAAAAGTGTTAAATAAATATATGAAAAAATTGCTATTTCAGTTCTTTTTTTTTTTTTTTTAAACAACCTCCAATCATGAAATTAAAAAAAAATGATGAAATGATGAAAATAAATAAAAAAATGATGAATGATAATATTTTGTTTAACGTTGATTAAAATTCAGGGGGCCGGGATGGCCGAGTGGACAAGGGCGCTTGCTCTAGGCAATGAAAGTTAAGCAACGTTCATCGTGGTTAGTACTTGGATGGGTGACCCCCCACCAATGAACGCCACGCAGTCCAAATCTACCCCCACCCCCGGGTAAGTGAGACCCGCCAGCCTACTGGAGGCGACTCACACCAACCGGGCGTAGGAGTGATGAACCTTCCCCGTGTATCACATCGAGAATCGTGGTGTGGCCTTCCAGGATGTCAGTAACCGCCCGGAGGTTTGGTTCAAGGACGGTATGCTTCGGGATTGGCTATGGAGCTATGGGCAGTCTGCCGAAGCACCCTGGTGACCATGGCTTGCAGCAACGTGAGGTTGGGCTACCCCCTCCAGGCTGTCTGTTCTCCAGCAAGCAACACAAATGTCTGTAAGAAGACTACACTGCACGGCCAAAGGTCTCATTAGGCCTAATGCGCCAACCGAAAATTGAAAAGTTGATTAGAATTTAGCACACATGTAAACACAAAAGTCACAACAAATGTTCATGGGAGTGAAAACAACTTAAATAAAAAAAAAAAGCTACTTTAGGTTTTTTAATAGCAACGTCTAATTTCTCTAAAATGATGGTAGATAGATTTTTTCGACTTTAGATTTGAATTCAGCACACCTCAAAAAAAAACAAAAAAAAAACAGGAACAATGTCTCAAGAAAGCGAATTTTTATTTTTGCAGAACGCATTTTTTGCTATTAGTAAGCAAGGAAAGACGTTAGAGGTGAACAAGATGGGAACAACAATGATCCAATCATGCAATCGAATCCTTTAGAGCTGCATGTTGCAAATTAAGCGAGCAAGAGTACCCAAGCATTATTTATTTTTATATCTTAGAATTGGGCTTTGTCAACTTACATAGTTTTTTCTATGCTTCGTCTATATTTGAGCATATTTTTCTGTGTATATTGTGCTTTTCGCGGGCATCACTATCTCAACGTTATAACAATTTTTGTCGATGCTGATTAGAAAGGCATTCTGAAATTGTGCCTAACGGCTGGCATAATTTCCCTGGTAATATCTGAGAATGGCTGGAAGAGAGAGGACAGATCCGTCATTATCCGGAGCAGGACGATTCCATTTGGCGGTTGGATCACGCGATATCCCGAAATTATTCGCCTGTTCCGCTAGAGGCCGAGTACTATTCGGACCATCGTGTCAGATACGATCACTTACCTAGACATTATATTCATTGATTTGAATTTATTTTTTAAGAATAAATGATACCTTCCTTAAATATTTTTTGTAAAATAATAATGGAATTTCTTCGCTTATTTTTATAAATATTTGAAAGAGTCATCGACGAAAAATTTGCTGTTCATATACCTACTTTTAGGAACTTAATGGAGAATTGATTAGGTTTTTTGAAAATTTTTACCGTATTTAAACTTTGTAGGTGAGTTAGAAGGTTAGAAGGAACCTTAAGGTTGAGTCAGAACCTTAAGCTGAGTTGGAAGGACCCTTAAGGAAGAGGTGACGGAGAGGTTTGAGGTACTTTGGGGGGGGGAGGGGGAGTTATTCGTATGAGTCCGAGAAGTGTTTTCCGATTAGCCTTAGCAGCATAAAGGGACGTTAAACAAACAAACAGAAAAATATATAAGTTACAATTTTATTATATTATTTATACTTTTTTGGGGGAACAAGATATTATTTATAATTTTGTAAATTCATAAATAAAAATAATTCAATAATCCGGACTGAGTTGCTTCAGTTCATTTTCTACTCAATAGGTGCATGGTAGAATAACTTAAAGGATGTGACCTTTAAAAGGCCTGTTGCTTCCAAGTTTAGTATCCTAATCAATAAATATAAAGAACGTTTAACGGAAAGGCGGAGGACGATATTATGAATAGGGCGGCCGATCGACATCCCTATACAGGAATAAGGTCCCTTGGGAGAACCTCGAATTGAATCTGTCGGTTTGAATGTTATCATCATATTGACTCCTCGTTCTACAGGAGCCACTCCTACTTACGAATAAGCTATCAATGCCTCTTTAGTCATTGGTTCCCTTAGTATTATTGGAGCGATAAACAAAGTTGTGAGTATGTAATTAGACTGTTTAATATCCAAAATCAATAGTAGCTATATTTGTAGTTTTTAAACAATTTTATTAGAAGAAAGACAGTAGCGGATCCAGAAAGTTTCCGATGCGCACTTATTATTTTTAAAATTTTTATGTGTCATGAAGGACCTATTTTAATACATTATGCATACAATATGCATTTACAATATTCATTAGCATATTTACGTTGTGAATTTCTATTCAATATTTATATTTCTCATTTAATGAGTTAAAAAAATCACTAAGGATAGCCCTTTTTATACAAAAATACCAATAGTGAATTGGTGTCCTCACATCTCAGGGGGACGGGGGAGGACACGCCCCCGGCGCCCCTCCCATGGATCCACCACTGAGGAAAGATTCGATCACGGTCGGGAATCGAACCCAGATCCTCTGCATCTCTGCCCCTATCAACATTGTTGCTGCAGTAGCCACGGATTCTCACCGTCAGTTGAGCGAGGAGAGTTTGTGTTCATCAAATTAACTGCCGTTTTAAAATCTTTTGTTAATATCAAATATGCATTTGAATTTTGACTACAATGCTTCCATTTGAAGCGAATTACACGGGCGTCCTTTCTCTTACCAGTTTCACTTTTTTTTTTTTTTTTTTTAGTGGCTTCCTTTTATATTTCTGCTTTTCTTTCTCCACCTGAATTGTCCGAATATTTGGATCATTTTTAATGTTTTGATAACCAAGTCTTTCAAGTTCTCTTTTTCGAGCAAGTACCTCCTCTCTGGACTTATTTTTTTATCATTTGAAAGGGTGATAAATTTATTTTTTTTTACTAGTGTATTTTGATGTTTACATCATAAATAGATTTTTTAAATCTTAATTCTTTTTTTTCAATTATCATCAAGGATTCGACTGATTTTCTAAAATTTTACAGTATTTAGAACAAATTGAATAAAAAAAATGTAAATGTTGACCTATTATAGGGACATAGAACTTGTATTTTGAGCAGTACTAAGACCTGTGGACATGACAGGGAAATATAGATCTGCTTTTGGTGTTTTTAGGTACATGAATTATTGAATTTTGAAAAATTCGAATGGTCTTAGTATCTTACGGTATTCCAAATCCCTCTCACCAATATATATATACTCGCATATGGAGAGAGGGTTACCGAGAGTAAGAGATAATGCGAGAATAATGCCCTCCCGTTTCCTCTGTCCACATAAATTTGTTTAGGGGGTATTTGGTAGATATGGATTACTGCCCAACAAGATTTCTAATTAATACAAATATTTTAAAGAAAATTAGCAAAAAGCAGCTTTCCATCCCAGCTATGATTATTGTTAATGATGCAGTCTTCTGTACGATAATAGGCTTAAGGATTTTCCTACATCTGTTACGAGTATAAGGGTGCATTCACAGCTTAGAGTCAATTATTAATAGAAGAAAAAAACATGAATTGGAATAAAGTATGGTAAATATGTCAAAGTAACAGGAGCGTCTAAAATATAATGGTCTAAAATAAAATGGGCGATGAGTTGGACGTAATGATAACGTAAGGCTAATTAATCAAAGAAATAATAAGATTTCTGACCCAGTGCGTCCCTTGTTCTAAACAAGTATTAAAAAATTAATAAATACATCTGCGATTAATGCAAAAAGAAAAATTATTAACTAATCATACATGTATTCATGATCATCATCGTGCAGTTAACTCTCTTCTATAATTTAATTATTAATAGGCCTATTTATATTTAGTCTTCATACAGCTAGCTATGTGTATGTATGTATCGGACAAATCAAATTTATAAAAAAAGTAATTGTGCAGTAGTATTTACAAAACTCTTGAGTTTCCTTCTGGTGGAAGTAATTATGTTTATTCTGGTAGACCGGCCGCTTGAACTGAGTTCAAAGCGTTGCTGGTGAATTAAAACCCCCTCTTGTTGTGACTTATTATAGCAGCTTTCCCTGTCCGGGACTTCTCCCGTTCATTCTCGCAGATTAAAGTGCTCGCCACAATACCGTCAGCATAATCTAATGATGTGGTTTATAATTGGGCCGCCTCTTTTACAGCCTTAATGACTGATCTTCACCCTCTTCGGGGTGAAAAATAATCGTGCAATAAATTAATTTCCCTCAGCCATCGTTGTTTTGTGAGTATACTTATACTAATGAACCATTCTTTTTGGCCTGTTCGAAAATGTATATTTAGTAAAAAAAAAGCAAAAAAAAGCTGGTACGATGCGCGCAACACACAACTTTCACTTACCAAGTGTGTGTGTGTGTGTGTGTGTATGTGTGTGTGTGTGTGTGTGTGCGCGTGTGTGTGTGTGTGTGTGTGCGTGTGTGTGTGTGTGTGTGTGTGTGTTTGTGTTTGTGTGTCTGTGTGAACAGACTCATTCAAAAACTATAAACCGTACGAACCTAAAATTGGGTATATGGTGTATGTATATGCCAAAGATGTGACAGCGAAAATTTCATCAAAATTGGTCAAATGGATTCATTTCATCAAAATTGATTTCATTTCATCAAAATTGATCAAACTGTGTATTTGATGTGTGTGTATGCCCTTGATGTGACAGCCATAAATTCATATTCCCGTAATATTATTGATGAATTTGGTCCCTTAAAAAAAGAAATAAAGAATAATTAATCGAAATTTACTGAGAAATTTCAACTTTTGCAATAGAAATACTCCATATAACTTATGGAGCTATACAAATACATACCTATAAGCATATTAATGATTTCTAATATAATTAAGTTCGTAAGTGAAAGTGTTTGTTGCGCGCATTGCACCAGATTTTTTAATAAGCAACGGGTCCACCTTTCTTATATCATCTTCATTTATTTAGCCGCCGCAATACTTCATATATTGACTATACACATTTTTACTGTAGTTAATATTCAAATTCTTGAATGTTAGAAGCGATGTTCCTATTCTTATTTTAATCGTCTTGTGACAACCTCCATGATGGATGGCAACTTCTTTATTATTGTTGGTTAAGCTATTGCTCTCTCTGTGCGTGGCATATTTTTGGGAGGTTATGTGGCCGTAATATAAGCTAACCTCCTCCTTAAAAATCCTTGATCAGCTTTATTAGATCCCAGCACTCATTCTCACCCGCTGCGCTCACTCTTCTGAGATATATTGGTATACGCCTATCCCAAAAAGGATCCTTTTCAGTTAAAATTGGGGCCTTAGTGAACGGCGTCATATGGGCGATGCCCGGAAGTCGCATAGCGATATGAGTACCTTATTTTGTAATATTAGTATCTTTATCCGGGCCGACAAATCCCAAATTTTTATAATATTAATATTTTATGAAAATCTCAAAAATGATCAATAAACAAGTTTAGGTTACACGTAATAAATTTATTGGTCACGTTCCGTGGAATAATACATAAGTACCAGAAATAAAATGAAAAAAGATGTACGAGCGATAACATGAAGTTAAGAAGATCCATGAGGTACATTAAATTGAGGTACCCCCCAAAAAAAAATTTTTCATTCGTTGCCGTTCCGGTTGATCTCGTATTATTAGAGCTCTAGGTAATGGGTTCAAAGATGTAAAAAAAAATCATGCTGAAGAACGAAACAAGGTACCAAACAAAATAAATTTTATCCTCAGAAGCAAGGGGCTTTTTCCTTAGGAGGGCTATGTATTAGGTAAAGACTCTCCCTCGAAATTTCCAAAATAAAGAATCTTTTAAGTGACAATGGATAATGGAAACTAACTAATTTTATATCGGAACATGGTTAGGAAATTCTTTCTTAGAGGTTGACTTTTAATTTAAAGCCTTACCTTTTTACTTTTCTCCTTTATGTTTCAAATTGTCGGTAAATCAATATATTTAACCTTAAACGAATAGGAAGCCTTATGCCTGATGTCAATATACGTTGATTTATAATTGGCCTTAATGAATAGAATTGAACACGATATGAATTATAAACAAGGGGAAAGCATGTGATCACTGTTTTAGCGATTGTGTAAGCAGACCTCAAATTGTGCTCCGTTATTCGCACATTGATCAGATTAATGCGGTGTAAGGCCCATTAGTCAGTGGAATTACGTGTAAAAGTGAAAGCTTATTAGCAGAAAAAGATTCTTATCCCCGGAAAAGGATAATTTTGAATGAATTATGATTCTCTTTTTCTGAATTAATCTTCCGGGCGCACGCTACGCAGCGATTTTTCACCTGCCTATCTGTTTCCCTCCAAAACTAGGAAAACACAATTTTTTTTATCCTTTTTTTTGTATAATTTTACTTCAAAATCGACTCACTTGGCGTCCTGGAATTACTTAATAAAATATCTTTTCCTTCGTTGAAAATTCAAATAACGGGGAAGATGTGACCCTCTGGACTCCTTTTGTTGGGGGCCAATTAACCCGAACTGCCTCCGATTCCTTTGAAACTGAAGACAAATAAGATTCCAGCCTCTTTCTTGATTTCAGAAATTTTTAGTTTGTTTGACTCTGATTTTCAATTTAGGTCTGGTAATCAATGGCCATTACATTTTATTTGAATCGAGGCAAAATATTGCTACATAAATGATCATTCGGTAATTTTTCTAATTTTCGTTTTTTTTTTTTAAACGATTTTTTTAAATTAAATTTTATATTTTAACTAGGAATGTACAATAGAAACAAATTACAAAAACAAAACGTAACATACGAAATAGAATGTAAAAACTGTAAGAAAAAACACATCGGAGAAACATCTAAAAAACTAAAAAATAGTATAATACAACTCAAAAATAACTGCAAGTATGTATAAAATTTAAAAACAACATCATTATCGGAACACAGCATAAAAACGACCACACCTTTGATTTCGACAACACTAAAATGTTGACTATCATACAAAATACAAAAAACAGAAAAATTGAAGAAGAAATACACATAACAAAAAACATAGAAAATACAATAAACCGCAAAACACCTTAACAACGACTATGCACACATAAAAAAAAAAAAATTAAACACATATAAAAATAATAGAAACAAAAACCACAACAAATAAACAAACATTGAGAAACAGTATGAAGGGGACAAGATAATCTAAGTACCAAGGTCCACAAAGCAACTAAAGCTTTAAAAGTGTGACAATGAAATCAATCTAGTGCCAAATAAATGTTAAAGTGGGAACACGGACAGTTGTATGTCTGTATATAGCAACTTGTATCGATGACAAATAGGTAATAAAAAATTTGACTTATAGAAAATGTAATTATAATAGTAATATGTAAAATGTAAAATCCTCATATATAACACAACTAGTGTGATAGAAAATAATAATTATAAAATGATAAAAAACACATGTAGATAACCCCAGAGGATGGGCCAACAGCCCGAAGTTAGGATAATTAAATATAATACAACATAAATGTGGAAGAGACTCCTTCATTAAAGACATCCTAAAAATAAACACTCTTCCTCATTATAGTGAAAAAAAGAACCAAGTGGAAGATAAATACGTATGAAAATGGAAGGGCGTATGAGAAGATTGGGTGAAGAATTCAGAAGAAACTTAAGCAACGAATTGGAAAATGAAAATACAGCAAGTAGGAATATATATATAAATTGTGCATTTCATTGTCACATAATAAATCTAAGATACATTATCTAACACAACACATAAAACAAAAGAAAATACCCCCACATATTTATCACAAAATAAAAACACTGGATAATTTATTCAGTAGAAGTTCCTGAAACCATAACTATCCACCACCATACAATCAAGAATATTTTCAAAGAATAGCTAGAAATAAAACAAACTTTTTGGATCATTAATAAATTAAATAGAAAAATAGAACAGATAATCAAAAATATAAACAAGCTATAAAAAGATGAGAACTCCATAAAAGTTATTGAAACTCCATAAAAATAACCATAAAAATTAATAAAAGAATACATAAAGAAGTATCTAGAAATAAAGAAAGAATAAAATGATACAAAATTAAATAGGATAATTAACAATGCACAAGGGGCAATTCGTGAATGAATTTCAGGGGAGGGATCAAATGTAAAAAAAAAACAGAAAAAATACATATTCCAAGCTCTCTTATTACTCCACAAAAAAGAATAGGAACTTTTTTGAATTCACGTAGAGAAATACTACTGTAAAAGATAGATAAATAGATTTATTTAGCAAATTTATTGCAGTAATAGTTTTTTCCTATTTATTTGATCTTTCATTTCCACTTTTTTCATATCAATATCCAACATTTCAAATCCACTGAAGTCCGTAGGCTGCTGTTGCAGAGAATCTTGAGGTAAACCCAAAGGGGAAATTCCTATTTCAACAGGAATAGCAACGTCTTGCTGCAACCGTATATACAAATCTCCCTACCGTCTTGGAAATGCATTGGGGCGGGAATGAGTTCTAATGCATGTCACTACCTATTCATAAGTATTGTTCAGAGACCTCGTGTGAAGAAAATTCCATTAAATGTTACAAAGGTATCTAGGTAAAGATACAATGAGACCTCACCATATAATTATAAATTCGGCCGTTTGGGAGGACCCTTGTTACATTTTCGTTCTTCGATCGGCTAAAAACGTGATAGTGATATTTTGACTTTTTCCTTCAAGCCCCCACAGCTTTTGATGTTCTAGACAAATTGATTAGGTCCTTCATAGCCAATTAAAGGGGTAGGGGACATTGGTCATTTCCTTTCATATGCGGCCCTCCCTAATTGGTGACCCCGGGGGGCAGCGGACCCCCTCCTCTGTTTGGGGGAGGACGTCCGATTAGAATATTCGAAAATCCAATCAATTTCCTTCCGGAGCCCTTCTGTCCAAGACAGTATGTACCAAATTCGAATTGTAGTAGTTCCCAATGTTACTTAATTTTTTTTTTAATTTGTCTGTCAGTTATAAGTATGGTTTATGTATTTGACTTAGTTTTACAATAAATATATGCCTCCAGTAGAATGCCTATAAATCATTATGGGCGTAGCGTATATTTGTGATTATAACTACACGAGAATCTGTTTAATAATTTTTTTTAATAATATATATTTCTTCAAAGGTTTGAAACTTAAGATTTGCCAACAAAACCAAGAGGCAGTAAAAGTAACTGCTAATTTTTAACTTAAATAATTTTATTGTCTCAGTTCAATTTTTCTAGACATGGGATTATATTTTTATGTTCTTATTCTCTAACAAATCCTCAGTGTATATTTCAAAATATAAACCAGTATCAATGACCTTATATAAGTTAACACACCAAATTATACAGAAGAGAAAATTTCTTCTTAGTTTTGTAAACTAGCTTTGTAACTTTGTAACTAATAGTCCGATTTTACTGATTTTTCATTTTGTAGGCAATACGGATACCTTTTATTTTCACATTTATAATAATGAAAAAATCGATAGTTTTTCATAATTGCGCAAATAATTTTTTCTTTTGTTTATAGTTTCGATCCTAGCATTTTCTGAGGAATATGACTACTTTTCCCAACTTGTAGGGGAAAATATTTAAAATGATACTTCAATCATTGAGTATGATCAAGTATCGAAAAAGTTATGGCCATAAAAAAAAAAAACACCTTTTAGAATTAAAATATAAAAAATAATTTAAACACTAAATAACTTACTTATTAATTAATGAGATATATGATTAGAATAGAAATGATTAAATATATTAAGAAAGCGTTACATTAAGCATTATTAGAAAAAATGGAAAGTATATTATTACTGAAATTGTTATTATTATAAAAATAAAAAATACATTGATGATTGGACACTTGAAGACATATGTTTACCTTTTTCTTAATTTAAAGTCATCATAACGCTCAAAATTATTTTCAGGTTTTAATTAATCAAAATTTATACATTTATTATGTTAATATTATATAATAAAGATATAGAAAAAATTCCAGGCCATGAAGGCTGTTTCAATCAATAGGGCTTACTTAGTATTCCAGTAAGAAAAGGAAAAAGGGGTCAATCGAAGCACAAAATAAACATAAAGAAAAGACACCGGGCCTGGGGTAAAAAAAAAACAAAAGGATAGGGCCTTTGAATTCAAGTAAAATGGAAAACCCACCCTTTGGCTTTTATAGGAGCTATCAAATTTGGATCCACTTTTATTAAAAAATAATTCATCAAACTTGTCTCTTGTCCATTGAGTTTCCTCGTCGTTATTTCTATATTATGCATAACATTATAAAGGTCTCATAAATGGAAATATATTAATATAAATCGATTATGAAATCTCAGTTATTATTAAGATTAAGATTCCTTCATTATTAGGTAATATAAGCTGTGAAATCATTCAAATTGATTATTCCAACCTTTCATGTGGTTAATAAGAAATTATGAATTTTGTTTCCAAAGGCCTTGTAATCTTAGACAGTTAAGTTTGCATTTGCAATTCATATATATTTATAGAAAGCATTAACGTCCATCATTTGTTTGTATGCTGGAGATGATTTTTTTTCCAGGCCCTTAAAAAATAAATAATCTGCCGAGGCTAGCTGATGCACTTTAGTGGAAATTAACTCAGCTTTAAGAATTGTAGCTTCTAGGAGTTTAAGGAAATTCGGACGGAACGGATCCATTTCAAGCACAAAGATTGATCATATTTTTTTCAGCCCCAGGAATAAATCCTCATAACTTGATTTGTACAAGTGAGGGGCTAAAATTGACTCGTTACACCCACTACCTGATTTACTCCCACCATTGACTTGGGCTGACGCACCCTGTACATGATACCTGAGTATAAGTACCAGTCTGGACATCAGATTAACGAACCCTCCCCATAACCAAACCTCGAGTCACAGTGGAAATATTGTTGTGCTGCATTACGGAAGTAGCGAACGGTGTAGGACATAAGGCCAAGCAGAGGTATTGTGATTGGTTTTGATTATACCACAATATTAATACTATAACACACAATGTTTCTAAGAAATTAACTTACAAATATTAGTTTTACACAGTTATATTTTACAGATATTACTAACGGTACCTAATTCCAATTGGATTCCGGGGTAGATATTTCTGTTATTCCCTCGTCTCCTCCAATGCAACCAACCAAACGAATACTATTTGCGACTAATGAAACGCTTGTAGAAACTTATGGTAGGTGAATAATATTCTGAACATAGGTACCAGTTGCTCATATTTTTGGTTTTTCTCAATTTCTTAAGTTCAAAAGGCCTATTTTTTAGAATAATTTAGCTTAAAAACAGGCGGCTTTTTGTTCATACAATATAGCTATCTAATTTGGCCTTGAGTGCGGCAACTAACGTGATACAGAAATTCACTTAATAGATCTGAATAGCAAATATACAGTACTGCTTCTAAATTTCCCAACTTTATTCAGTGAAGTTCCGAATTTCTGTGCGACCGATATCGAATAATCTCTCACTATAAAATTTGTAAAAACTCTTTGCTGAAGTCCTGATATTTTCTTAAATTTTGGTAACAACCTTTTGGAGATTATCTCCTGAAGATACTCCAATTTCAATATTAGTAATCTTTATTACTATTGAATATTAAAATATTCAATATTTTAATATCAGGCTTGGTGTGCGGAATATTTTAGTCGGTCATGATGGTCTGGTCCTAGTTGATATTGCTATGTTTTTCATCAATAAACGGCCATACTTGAATGGATCGGTTTCTACAATTTTTTTTTTTTTTTAGCCAGTTCTTGATGGACGCTTTTTGCCAAGTTCTTATGGTATTGGAGCCGACGACATTTAACCTGTAATGAAAGGTCTCCCAAAGTTCATACCCACAATTCGTCATGTCATTCAAAGAAGAACACCATGGCTGGAACCCCGGTCAACTCTTAAAAAATAAATGTTATTCTATAATCTTAGAATAAAAATGTCACATAATTTTGAGCATGTTAACATTATCAGTTAAAAAAAAATTAAAGTAACGTTAAATTTTTTATTGGCAAGAATAGGTCCTAATTTTTTTGAAATGTTAGAGGGTGAAGGGCAATAAATGCCATAATAGAATTCGATCGATCTGCGATATATTGATTTCAATATTTAAATCTCTATATTTGAACATTGAGTATATTTTCGGACTCGAATAATCAGAAAAAAACTTTTCTGAATCATTTATTTAAACAATCAACCAAACGTGAAATTCATTGTTAGTGATTCATTGTTAGTGGCAGACGTATTTCAAGAATCCTAATCGAAAAGAACCGGGTGATTGCTGAATTGAAACGGCAAATTCGGTTGCGCGGTGGGAGACTTTCAAATCCTGCTGCCGCCATTTTGTATGCTATTTAGAAAAAGGCAGCAGTGGTTTTCCTTACACAAAAGTTGATGATCTTTCAGATTCAGGTTTTTTTTTGAGGTCAATGATTTCAAATTTCGTCGCTTATCTTCGACTTCTGGTTTTCAACCCCCTACTTGGTACCCTGAGTCCAATGAACCCGCGAAATGGTCTTCGTGTGTGTGAAAAGACTAGCTCAAAAACCGTACGAACCTGAAATTGGGTATTTGGTAATGTACGTGCCCGCGATGAGACAGCGAAAATTTCATCGAAATTAGTCAAACGGAGGGGGTACTTTAGTTGATAACGTTTTACTTTTTTTTTTTTGGATTTTTTAAAAAACGGCTCTAAAGATTTTGATAAAACTGGGTGTTTGATGTATATATATATATATATGCCTGCGCTATGACAGCATAAATTTCATCGAAATTAATTTAACGGAGGAGGACTTTTTTTCATAAATTTTGTCTCATTTTTTCGTTTTTTTTTTTTTTTTTGTTTCGATTATCTCAAAAATAGCATAATGAGATTTTTCAAAATAAGGTAAGTTTTAAATTTTAAAATCACCATCCATCTTTTTTATGACCTAGACCCGTCAGCATTACTTGGTGAATAAGATTAATTCCCTCAAAGTATTTCATTGATATTCATTTAGAATTCGACAAGATATTTTGTCTTCGTATTTTTTATAAATGATACTCCTTTTTTTACACTATTTTGCGCTAAGATTTAATTTTTCATTTTTTTTTTTTTTTTGTAAGAAACGCACACACATAAACTCATTCATAACATGCCTTTGCTTTTCTTAACATTTCTTATCCTTATTTTAGTAATTCGCGATTTTATTATAAATATTATACTATTTTATAATAATTAATGCATGTTAATTAATGCGAAAATGTGATGATCCTATGTTTATATGATTAGTTGAATTGTATATCTAAATTCGTTGATAAAGTATTGATTAGAAGGATTTGGTTTAAAAAAAAATTAATAAAGCGGAGAAGGGAAACTAATTGGTAAAAGAGAGATTAAATTTGAAACCTGATGATGTATTCCAATGATTTGTTATATAACCCTTTGTTGATATCCTTCAATGTCAAGGTTTCATTTATATTTCGTAGAATATTGAATATTTCAATTTATTTATAACTTCAAATAAAATAAAATCGATGTGATATCGGTTCAATACTTTACTGTTGGATGATCTTTGACTGATCCTTAAATGATTACTATACTTGTAAATACCGATATTTTTAATGTATATTTGTATGGTATATGGTAGGCCTAGGCCGTAAGCCCTAAAGCCATCTCCGGGGTCCGCCCGATTCCTCTTGTTCCGTAGATGTATGAATAAGCAAAATGTATGTTATAACAATATTAAAAGACCACGCTAGGTCTCATATTATGTCATAGGTCAAATGAATGGTATTAAGGAAGGGTGGGTTTGTGATACTGATACATTTTATACCAGACTAGGTAAGAAAAAAAACTGGTGCGATGAGCACAACTTTCACTTACCAACTTACTTAGATTAGAAATTGACGTGTTTATTTGTGCCACTTCTCAAATTCACGCATTTTTCCACATCCATTTACTTATTTTTGTTTCTATTTGCTCTCTAAAGTACAATAATTTTTTTTTTTTTTTTTCAAATAAAAGTTTTAACATGCGATAATGCATGCATAATAATCCAACTCGTCTGATTTTATAATTCTCTATGTAGTTGTTAAAAAATTTATTTAGTTACCATGAAACAAATAATTTCCATTAAATGAAAAGAACTGCTTTAATTATAAACAATCTCCTGTCATTAAAGGCGTAGGCGCATGCGTAGGCTCAACGTGTTTTATGAGTTGACGGAATATTTTTCTCGGTATATGTTTACTTGATTTTTTTCATATTTCATATTTAACCATATCTTATTTTTAGGCGTAACGAGAGACAGCTTATTTCTCCATATACACAAAAACCGAGATTTATAGTAAGACGAAAAAGGCCACTTCCCCATTTAAGCACCCTCAGAACATTTTAATAATTATAAAACTTACCAGATATTAAAAAATACTTGATATTCATTAAACATGACGAATTTGATCAAAATCATTAAAGCCGTTATTAAGAAAATCGAAAAGAACGTAAAAGGAGGAGAAATGCTTTATTTTTTTAAAATAAAATAAAACCATGCTGCCCAAATACATTGGGCTGCTATAACACACAGCATACTTATCAATACAACTTTCAGTAAAGAAGCACGAAAGAGGAAGTTACTCAATTCGATATGTATGTGCCTTTTTTTTTTCTTTTTTTTTTCTTTCTTTTTTCTTTGTATGTCCACCGATTACTCCGAGATGGATGGACCAATTGGAACGAAACCTTTTGCATCTTGTAGAGTATTTTCCCAAGTTGGTCCCATTAAAACCTTTTTTGGGTTCTTAATTTATTTAAATTAAGAAGTTAAAAGGGGAAAATCATGAAAATAGATATTTAATTATAACTAAAAATTTTTACTTATTGGAAAAACATATGGCATATATAACATAAGGTATGCTCCAACAAGCTAGTAAACTCATTGGCAACTAACAAATCTCTATATTGTTTTAATGCTGGATGAATCATGTGGGAAAACTAACCAATCAAATTTGGAATCAAAAGAGTAGGGGGAGAACATGAGCAGTCTGTTGGTTTTCAACGTGTTTTAAGTGCTTGTTGGAACCAACGTATACATAAACTTAACTAATTTTTCAACAGTAGAGTTTAATAAAGATATTTTATATCCGCAAAATATAAAATGTAGCGATATTAGTATATATATTAGATAGATATATATATTCACCGATAACAGTAAACTTAGATCTAGTCGACGGTTGGACACCATAAACATAAGACCACAAAATTCGTGGAAATCCAAGAAAGACTGAATATTGATAATAGTTTTAAAGCAGAATTTAAGACTTCTTCTAGTCCCCCAAGGTTCGTTTAAATTTAAAAAGGAATACAATAATTCCTAGAAAAGCTCATTTTCAGCTGATTTGGGGGCCTTGACAATCAGGAACCTTTGTCTTCTTCCGGAATCACTCGATCATATTAATATACGATGTAATCATGAAATCTTGTGCCGATTCTTCATGGAGCGACACTTCTGTTATGTTTTCCGGATTACTACTACAGGTTGCTAATTTTGTTTCTGCAACGAAAATAAATTATAAAGGCTATCAGTGCCAAATCATTTATTTTGAGAAGACGAAAATCTGCTATCTAAGCTCAAATGTGGCTCGAAAAAATATAAGGGGCATGTCCAGTTATGAAATAATTTACGTTCTGCTAAATAATTTCAATATTAGTTTGTTCCGTCACAAATTGCATCTATGATGGTTAATTGTCTCATTTTTTTTTAAGTTACTATAACGCTGCTATCTGGTGGCACTCAGGCTTTGCTATTGTCTGAATAGGAGAGTCTAGATATAAAAATCTTTAAGATAGGCACTTATTAGGAATTATTTCCACTATTCATTTCCCAGTTGATTTTTCGATTTTTTACACTTTTCCACTTAAAATAGAATAGTAGAATAAAGCGTTATCAAAGAGCCAGACTTATGACAATTTCCATTGGTTTTGAGGTTTCGATCGATCTTTATTAAATCGAAAGAAATTTAAATATTTGATTTTCTAAAGGTGGCCGAAATTTTCAAAAGCCGAACCGTCATAAGTTCAGTGTTTGCGGTTCGTGAGAGCCTAAGAGTGTTGTTAAGAGCCTAAGTCCAATAATAAATTAATGAATTTTATTGAAATAGACAGTGAAAATGAGCTTGCATGTGTTTAGGGGTTTTTCGCGTTAGAGGTAGTCATCTCTCAGGAACTAAAATAACTAACACAAATACTGTATATTGTATTTCCCAATTAATGAAAATTTTCCTATCACACTTTCCCCATACAGACATTACATTATTTAACAAAGAAATCAAAATTTCAATGTTTGCTGATGTTCATCCATCAATAAAAACTGCAAAATAAAATTTGATATCTCCCAGAAACAACCTCTGTGTATGAAAGTCCCGTCAGCAAAAATTCGGCAGCAATGAAAATGAAATATCATAAGCTTTAATGAAATATCATAAATGCTACCCAACTAGAATTGAAGAAATTAATTTTCTGAATAATGTTTTATTACGAAGAATATTATTCTTAGTACTTCGCTATTAAATTTAGTCTAAAATTCATCTAAAGGAATTACGAACATAATTGACTCAACATTGATCTTATTAAAAAAAAATCCAATTATAATCGTAGAAGGTAGGGTGTTGAATGTTGTATTAAAAAGGCACCGCTTTTCAGCTTTTCTGTGTGTACTTATAAAATTGAAAAGGTGACTGTTTATAGGATTATGTATAATAAAAAAAGCCCGGGAAAGACGAACGTGGTAGAGCGTAAAAAAATTTCGAAATTTGTTTTACCCAACTTACGGTTTTCTACATTTCGTGGCATTAGTTTGACAAGGTTCTAACTGCTCAAGAGTAACTTCTGAGAAAAACAAGTTTGAACTTTCCTTTTGCAATATTTTATTTATTTATAGATGAATTTGTTTTTTATGCTTTCTGAGGGCTTACTACTACTTTATAAATCAGAATAAGAGGAAACATAGCATTTTAGTTTGTCGCATAGTATGTTTACAGACTATGTACTTTTGCAGTTAGAACTTTGTCACTCCCAACTTTGATCAACTTGACAAGAGTGACAAGGTTCTAACTGCACATAAAACCATGTCAAATTGAAAATGCAAATAAAAATCAGGCTTAGAGTGAAAATGACAAGATTGGCTTTGTGAAAATTTACAAGATTAAACAAATAAACAACTATTTTATACCTAACTTTCAAGTTTTATATGAGTTTGATAAATTTTTTTATAAAATTAATTGTCTTTGCACAAAAAGTCTAAGAATTTCTGCTTTCTAGTTCAAGGTGGCATTGTAGAACTCTCGATCCTGAAGGGCCATGTAAGGATAAGTACTTTTAATGTCTTTTTTCTTAAGGTCCAATAACCCTATACCCCTAATTGGGGTGGTACATCGAAGAACTTTTGGACGTACTTCAAAAACAGAGAGACGTGAACGCTCAGTTAGCTGCTTCTTAGACTTCTTCGACTTATTGCGCTGTTTTGGAGTTTCCATGATTTTAATGTTTACAGCGTTGTAGAGCTCTAATTCATCATGACTCGTTTTGTATAAATTCTCCCCAAAGGCTTGTGTATGTTGAATTATGGATGCTTTTGTATAAGGCACTGCTTTGTAGTTCAGTAGTTTCTTAGTTTCAGAGAAGTTTTTAAAGTCAGAAGCTCTCATTTGAATGATTTTATATCGATTTTGATGACTTATGCCTTTCAACAGTCTTATTAGACCTAACAGTGAATAAAATTCGATTTTGTTCATTGCCTTTTCAATTTGTGAATGCACACCATCAACCTCTTGCTCACATGAATGTCCTGGCAATGAGTATTTCATTGTCACTGATTTTATTTCAGGGTGGTCCCGTTTAGGATAGCTTTTGACATTATTGAGTTCCTATTCTGAGGAACACACGAGTCTGACCAAGTAATGAGCTCACTTATGTCATTTTCTTCAGCGACAACTTCTAAAATTCTTCGCATGGCACTTGCCAATTCTGGATTCATTTCTGGATATACCTCCTAACAGCGCAATAAACTCTTTTAGTCACACTATAATATGCTGTTAAGTTGAAACAGGTTCTATTTTCTGAAATAGAAGAGTGAGCTGATTTCTGCATGTGGAGTCAATATAACATTCTCAAACTCTAGGTCAAACAACAATACTGGTAAGTTTCTTCCTCTTTTTCTTTCTTTCGGGATTCCCTCACTACATTTTTCAGACTAATGTGCCATTCCTAGTCAGCTTTAATTTTTCAGTCAGAGTTTCTGTTTGTATGGCTGTTTTATATATTTCACAAAAATCGCATCTGTCCGTTTTTGGTACGTGAAATCCCAAGTTAAATTCAGTGTTGAAAATCTTTCTGTATTGAGTCTTTTACTGGATGGACTCCTTCTTTAGAACACTGTTCTTTATAGAGTTCAATCATTTTTCCAACATTTAAATGTGCACCTCACAAGTGTAGAACAGACCAAACGTCCCCCAAACAAGAGATCAAAATATGAACTGTTTACATTAGAATCACAATGATAACAGGTGTGTTGCAGATAGAACCTTGTCAAAGTGATGCTCAAAAATGTTTTTCTTGCAGTTAGAACCTTGTCACTTTAGTAATTTGGTTCTTTACAATAATACTGCCGTAAAATTAATATAGAATATAGTTACCTATATTATACGTCAAACAAAAGAATAAGCTCAATTCTGCCAAAAATGTCAGTTAGAACTTTGTCAAACCAATGCCCCGATTTGTTATCTTCTCCAAATAAAAAGTATGAAATAAAAAACATTTTATAAAAAAAAAAATTAAACCGACTTCAAAACCTAGGAACCAGTAAAAATAAATGCACTGAAAAGTATGAAATAATTACCTTCTGATTTTTATGAATACACAGCAAAATTGAAAATGGTGTAGTGACTTAGTTTTATCTTAAATTTTCCGCCACATCTATCCCCATCACAAAATTAAAATTCACTTTCCCGGCAGATCTTATCTATTGATTAGATATTGATCTCCCGGGTAGATAATGATCAGCTGGTGGTAGATCGTGAGTCGGTGCACAGGCCATATGTTCGAGAGCAGGATTTTCCAATTCGTCAGAGATTTCCTCCTGAATCAACCAAAGAATGACTTCTGAAGACCTGGAGAATCTACAGCACTGCGAGCGGTGAGTCACACTCCTTTATCTTTAAATACTGGCGAGTGGTGAGCGCAATAACCTCCTAGTGGTTAACCGACCTAGCACAACGAGGTTAATAACCAAGCTGCGCCAAAGAGCTAAGTCGTGCATGAAGTTAAATGTGGCGGAAGATAGAACTGACTTTTTAATATCATCTGTATATATCATTATTTTATTTAAGAAGGTTTATTTAATTTATTTTTTATACTTATAGAAGAAATTATATTTTATTTTGTTTGAGATATTTATATTTTTATTTATCCTGACATTATCTCAACAAGTGGTGACCCCTGAATAACGAACATGTCAGATTCTGAAGCACCTGTAAATCCGCCAATAACTATTAATCAGACGACTAATCCGACTTTAGCTAATCAGGAGCCAACAGAAGTCTCCTCTTTCAGCGGAGCTTACAACAGACTGCCAGCTTTCCACAAGGCAAACCCGAAGCTATTGTTCGCGCACGTCGAAGCAGTTTTTTATACTTTAAAGGTCACAACCCAAATCATGAAGTATCAATCTGTAATGGCGAATTTGGGAATCGATGTCATCGAGCAAGTTGCAGATATCATTGACGATCCTAAGATTACGAATCCTTACGATCGTCTGAAGGAACGACTTATTGAAACCTATGGAGAATCTGAATCCAGACGTATCCAACGGCTACTTCAGGACTCCCAGTTAGGAAATCAGCGTCCTTCACAACTCCTACGTACTATGCTTCAACAAGCAGGCACAACGCTAAGTAAGGATGTTGTTCGTACCTTATGGCTCCGTAATCTCCCGAATCGGATGCAAGCTATCCTCGCATCGACTGGTCAAGACGATATTGATAAACTCGCCGCAACTGCTGACAAGATAGCAGAAATCGACGCCCCTAATGAAGTGTACGCTTCTACATCATCGCATCCCGGACCTTCGCAATCTCAAACATCGTTCGAAGAGCTTGTCCGTGAGATTCGTCAACTTAAAGTTGAAGTCGCTGAACTTCGCCGACAATCCCGTTCTCGCTCCAAGAGTAGAGAAAGGAACTCGAGATCGGGTTACAGAAATCAGGACCGATCAAAGTCATCAGAAGGCCTCTGCTTTTACCACAAGCGATTTAAGGATCGAGCACTGAAGTGTACGAAACCTTGCTCCTGGAAACCACCTTTAAACTAAATTTAGAGGCGGATGAAGCGGCTGCCGTCTCTGTAGCACCTCAACGCCGCCTTTTCGTGCAGGATAAGAGGACTAGACAACAATTTCTTGTGGACACTGGAGCGACTATCTCTACCGTTCCTCGCAATCCTCGTTTCCACAAAGTACAATCAAGTTTCAGCTTAGTGGCAGCCAATAACACAATCATCCCTACTTATGGTGAGAAAACGATACATTTGGACTTGGGACTCCGTCGAACTCTCAAATGGACCTTCATCATTGCCGAGATAGGAAAGCCCATTTTGGGAGCTGATTTCCTATATTACTATGGTCTAACAGTGGATCTCCGGCAGAAGAAACTCGTAGATCAGCAGACAGGCTTAGCGACGATTGGACGAGTATCGATAGTTTCGCTACCCTCAATCTCTACCATCCCTGGCGACTGCAAGTACTCTCATCTTCTGAAGGACTTCCCCAATCTTACAAGACCATCACCAATCAAAGGCCCACCGCGTTCTGTTGTCCAACACCACATACTCACCCGTGGTAACCCAGTTACAAGCAAAGCGAGAAGACTTCCACCGGAGAAGTATAACGCGATCAAGGCTCATTTTCAAGATTTGATCAACGAGGGAATCTGCAGACCTAGTAAAAGCCCTTGGTCTAGCCCTCTACATGTGGTAACCAAAAAGGATGGTACTCTTCGCCCTTGTGGAGACTATCGCCGCTTGAACGTTTTAACCATCGAAGATCGTTATCCCGTCCCAAACTTGATGAACTTTACCACGCGGTTGCATGGGAAAAACATTTTCTCAACTCTGGACATCGTTCGGGCATTCTACCACATTCCAGTGGCACAAGAGGACGTAGAAAAAACTGCGGTAATAACGCCTTTTTGGCTTATTGAACATCTACGCATGCCTTTTGGCCTACGAAACGCCGCACAAACCTTTCAACGCTTCGCAGATGACATTATGTGAGATTTCGATTTTGTATTCCCTTACCTTGACGACTTCTTGATAGCATCAAAGAATGAGGATGAACATGAGGCTCACCTACGACAAGTATTCGAGAGACTGGATGCGAACGGCCTTTCTTTGAACGTTTCAAAATGCATATTTGGCCGACCTGAGATCAACTTCCTCGGATATCTAGTCAATAAAGAAGGTATTAGTCCTCTACCATCTAAGGTCAAAACCATTTTGGACTACCCTCGTCCCACTACCATCAGCCAGCTCAGGACGTTCCTTTGTATGATCAATTTCTACAGGAGGTGTCTTCATCGAGCAGCCGAGATCCAGAAGCCACTTCACAAGCTAATCCATGGAGCGAAAAAGAAGGACAAGCGCCCAGTGGAATGGACGGAAGAAACTCTAGAAGCCTTCGAAACATGTAAGGAAAATCTCGCAGCCGCTGCCCAGCTCGCTCATCAATCTACCAACGAAGAGTTGTCCTTAGCCTGCGACGCAAGCAACACCGGAATCGGCGCAGTTCTCCAACAGCGGAAAAATGGGATATGGAGACCACTCGGATTTTTCTCCAAAACCCTGACTCAAGCACAGAAGAACTACTCCACTTATGACAGGGAGTTGCTCGCCATTTATGAGGGCATTAAGCATTTTAGATCACTCATAGAGGGACTGAACTTCAGTATTATCACCGATCATAAGCCGATCGTTCATGCCTTCACGCAGAAAGCTGACAATGCACCGCCACAGCGGATCAGACAGCTCAACTACATCAGCCAGTTTACCACATCTATATTTTACCGGCCCGGTAATGAAAATGTGGTAGCTGATGCCCTGTCACGTGTGGAAGAAGTTCAACTGCCTGATGATTTTTCAGCTTTAGCCGATGCTCAAAAATCCGATCCCACCATCAAGGACCTGAAGAACAATCCAAATCTTGATATGAAATTGATCACCATACCCGGACTTGACAAAGCTCTCCTTTGTGAAACCTCGACAAGCAAGGCACGACCCTACGTTCCAGAGAACTTCCGGAAACTCTTCTTCGATAGACTACATGGACTATCTCACCCAGGCGTTCGAGCTTCTAGAAAACTGTTAGCATCCCGCTACTTTTGGCCAAATATGAATGCGGATGTAGGGCAATGGACCAAAACCTGCATTCCCTGCCAGCGTGCTAAAATTCAACGCCACACAGTTAGCCCATTATGAACATTCCAGTCTTCAGGAAGATTCCAACACGTTCACCTGGACTTGGTGGGACCCTTACCAATATCGGACGGCAAACGCTATTGCCTTACCATGGTGGATAGAGCTACCAGATGGCCGGAAGCCATTCCTTTGGAGGATATTACTTCAGCAACTGTCTCAGAAGCCTTTTACACCTACTGGATAGCACGATTTGGAACTCCCATCAGAATATCCACCGACCAAGGCCGGCAATTCGAGGCAGAAATATTCCAAAGGCTGACGGTTCTTCTCGGTATTGATAAGAAGAGAACTACCGCCTACCATCCTCAAGCTAACGGATGTGTCGAGAGATGGCTCCGAAGCTTGAAGGCCGCTCTTATGGCTCATTTCGATACGGACAGATGGGTAAAAATCCTGCCATCTGTACTGCTAGGATTAAGATCCGCATTCCGAGAGGACATGGGTGCAAGCGTCGCTGAAGGATT
Source organism: Aelia acuminata (assembly GCA_911387785.2). Taxonomy (NCBI): domain Eukaryota; kingdom Metazoa; phylum Arthropoda; class Insecta; order Hemiptera; family Pentatomidae; genus Aelia; species Aelia acuminata. Next base: position 113,468,376 of record OU426979.1, on the reverse strand, counting down.
ATACGGAAAACCATTAAGGCTCCCTGGTGAATTCTTGGAAGAGACTCCTTCTTTCCAAGAACCTAGTATCGCTCTGCAACTTCTTAAGCAAGACCTAGCAAAACTTAAACCAGCCGAAGCTAGACATGTTGACCGTAAGACGTTCCAACACAAGGATCTCACAACTTGTACACACGTTTTCTTACGGGAAGATGCTCTGCGCAAACCCCTAGTACCACCATATTCAGGACCACATAAAGTACTTAGCCGTCAAGAAAAACATTTTAAGATCCTCATTGGAGATAGAGAGTCAAATGTTTCAATAGACCGATTGAAGCCGGCTTATATACTAACCGAAGATGACCAACCATCCATCACCATCTTCCCAGAACCAGCTCCAGTGACTCCTTCGCCTATTATTTTGAAGAAGGAAAATTCGCCAATGAAGCCAACAAACCCTGCAACGACGGTCGAACCTCAACCAGTTCCAGAACCATCGCCGGAATATAAGACTCGCTATGGAAGAATTGTGAAACGCAAGGTGTGTTTCTGTGACTCCGTCACTAAGGGGGGAGCAGAGTAGCGACTTAGTTTTATCTTAAATTTTCCGCCACATCTATCCCCATCACAAAATTAAAATTCACTTTCCCGGCAGATCTTATCTATTGATTAGATATTGATCTCCCGGGTAGATAATGATCAGCTGGTGGTAGATCGTGAGTCGGTGCACAGGCCATATGTTCGAGAGCAGGATTTTCCAATTCGTCAGAGATTTCCTCCTGAATCAACCAAAGAATGACTTCTGAAGACCTGGAGAATCTACAGCACTGCGAGCGGTGAGTCACACTCCTTTATCTTTAAATACTGGCGAGTGGTGAGCGCAATAACCTCCTAGTGGTTAACCGACCTAGCACAACGAGGTTAATAACCAAGCTGCGCCAAAGAGCTAAGTCGTGCATGAAGTTAAATGTGGCGGAAGATAGAACTGACTTTTTAATATCATCTGTATATATCATTATTTTATTTAAGAAGGTTTATTTAATTTATTTTTTATACTTATAGAAGAAATTATATTTTATTTTGTTTGAGATATTTATATTTTTATTTATCCTGACATTATCTCAACAATGGTATAAAAAGCGGAGAAATGCAATAAGACGAATAATTTTATTTTTATTTGTACAAATACACACTAATTGTTATTAAAAATTGTGAAGTAAAAATATTAAATACTATGTTCAATACAACACAATCTTTTCGGAGGCGGCGCAAATATAAATGACATGATACCGATACAATTCCATTAGTAGGCATTAAAATCAATAGATGAGAAGAGAAAATCCATTTAACGATTTTCATTCAAAAATTTTTAAATTTTGCGCCGCCTCCGAAAAGATTGTGTTGTATTGAACATAGTATTTAATATTTTTACTTCACAATATTTAATAACAATTAGTGTGTATTTGTACAAATAAAAATAAAATTATTTGTCTTATTGCATTTCTCCGCTTTTTATACCATTTTCAATTTTGCTGTGTATTGATAAAAATCAGAAGGTAATTATTTCATACTTTTCAGTGCATTTATGTTTACTGGTTCCTAGGTTTTGAAGTCGGTTTAATTTTTTTTTTTTATAAATGCTTTTTATCATGCATATGCACGTACAATTACATAATCTTAATTTTTTTTTTACAATATTTTATTTACTTTTTATTTATTTTTTTCCCATTAACCCTTCATTTTTCTTTCTTTTTTTCCCCTGTTATAGTTGATATCACTCCTGAGCAAATCTGTAACCTCCTTCTCTCTCATTTTTCTCCCCGTCCTATCATGGCACGCATACAGAGCAAAAAAAAATATCTAATAGATATATAACTAGACGAATATATAAATACATGAATAAATAAGTAAATAGATATAAATAGATACACAATTAGTAAACAAAAAAGAAAAGTTAAAACTCTGACAGCCAAAACATCCACACGTAATTAGTGGCCATATAGGTGATAGTGGATAATGCCCAGGGAGTCCAAGATTATGTTTTCAGCCAACACCAAAATTTCTCTCATCTCGACACCTAGGTCTTCTAGAAAACTCATTGTTCTTTTTGGGATCGTTCCGCGAGATCCGAACCAGAGGCCTATCACGGAGAACTCTCTCTCTCTCCAAAGGTCTCGCGGAACTTCTCTTTAAGGAAAGGGATGCACTTTACGTAGATCTCTCTCTTTTCCCTTTCCACTTCACCCGCCTGGCCAAGGTCATTGTTTTCAAATCTAATTGTCGGATCCACCACCAGTGCTTTATTCCCGGTCTTAGGGAATGCGACAATGTAAAGGAAAAAAGTTATGAAATAAAGTGCCCCCCTCCGTTTCATCAATTTTGATGACATTTTTGCTGTCATACCGCGGGGTATGCCTACATCAAATAAACAGTTTTATCCAAAACGTTATTGAAGTTTTTGAGAAAATCGTGAAAGATCTAAGTTAAGATCTAAAAGTTAAGAAATAAAGTACCCCCTCCGCTTGACCATTTTGATGAAATTTTTGTTGTCTCATGGCGGGTATAGTACATACACCAAATACCGAAATTCAGGTTCGCACGGTTGATAGTCTTTGAGCTAGTCTGTTCACACACACTGACCATTTGGTTATTTGGACTCAGGGGACCCCAAAATGTGTATTTCCGATGAAAATCGGAAGCCGAAATTACCGCAATGCTTTCCCTTAGTATATATTTCATATAAATATAGGAAGGGAAAGTAAAAAATAAAATAATCTATTCATATTTTATTTTGATACATTAATTTTAGTTTAATTATATGTAAGATCATATAAATATTTGTTCTATTAGTATTTTTTTAACGGATCTTACTCTGGCTATCGATATCAGTTAAATTTTACCTAAAGAGGCACGCTATTTTTTAAAATTACACCACCAATACTAATCGTTGACACTTAAAATACATAATTGCCGCGCGTGGCGTGAGACCCTTTCATGTTAAGAATTCATAACAATTTTCGCTATATATCGCTCCTACTAACGAAACCTCTCAAGATAAGGAGCCTTAGCCTATGGCAAGCCATTACGGGTCTCCCGCGGTCAGCTGTGGCCACATTAAGGAAACAAATAGACAGGCTGATAGGGATCTTAGATTACTGGATATTTATAACAAAAAAAAAAATATTTATATATACATATCTATCGGGACTCTCTCATGTTTTACCCCGGTAATTGTTATACTATAAATAGTGCAGCGAGTTCATTAATTTATTACTAAGATTAATTTACACTTAATTTTGATGGTCTTTGACCAAGAGTATAAATGCATATCACATTATATAATATGTTGTTTTATTTTTAATAAATGCATTTCTTATTATTATTATTATTATTATTAAGATTAATTTTTAAAAAAAATTCTTAAACATTTATTCTCAGCTTCATGCAGGAATCCAGTCCATGGAACAGGGCTATCCTGAACGTCTTTTCAAGAGCGGCTCTAATGACCACAGTAGTTGATCAAACAAGACTGGCAAAACCATAGAGTTCCTCTTTACCGCCTTAATTTACGTTCCTTATTAATTTCTAAAATTGTTATTGATGTCTTTATAAATAAACATGGTTACTTCCCTATTTGGTACACCGCGTGTAACCAACTCTGGTATGGTGCCTAACCACTCCTATATAGGCCGAGTTTACTTAATTACAGTTATCAGATCACAGCCTTCGATCCCCGCTCGCTACGCTCAAAAGGGTATGAAGGGAAGGGAGGTGCTTGTTGAAAGGTAAGAAAGGAGACAAGGCCAAAAAACCAGCCAAATCTTACAGGACTATATGTTTCCTCCCCATAATTTGCAAAGTATTGGAAAACATACTAATGATGAGCCTCCAACCAGTCTTCAAGCGAACGAGTCCTCCAAGGCAGTAAGGATCAAGCAAAGGAAGGAAAACTGCAGAAGCCGTTGAAAAGAAGGTGGAGAAGTATCTCATGATGTTCTTCTTGATGCAAATCGCCTTATTTTCTTCTTTCAATCTTCTTCTTATTCTATCCAGATTTCAGTAAAAGGTAAAATGTGAATTTTGCTTAATCTATTGCCATCTTCAGTACTAAGATAAAAGTGATTTAAAGGACTGCGATCTAAACAAGGGTGAGGGTGGGGATTAATGACGAGTATAATTAAATTTTCCCCTGACTCCAGGTTTTGAATATGCTCTCCTTCGTATTTCCAATCAGAAATTGCCACGGGCAATGCGCATTTTCTAACGCGTTGGCCCACTCGGCCATCCCGCAACCCCTACGGCATATTAATTACCTAATTGCCTTATTCGCTTGAAAATACAAAAAAATTGAAAAGCCAAAATATTTGGGGGCTCATGACCCCTTCCCCTGGATCCGCCATTTAATATAGTGGAAGGAGTTGTTGTAGAGTGAGGAATATTCTTTGGTCAAAAATCCCGTAAGGTGGGAGACTGAGAGGAATTTATTTTCCTCTTTTTCTGTCTTTGTTTACCTTTTACTTGTGCCAATGAATTCCGGCGTTGTGTATTTCAGCGTTGATCAATGGCCACCCAGTTGCACCGACACGCTTCAGGCCATTTTTACTGGTCCTGACAGGTGTGACGCAATCCGATCCTGCAGTTGAGCCTTCAACTGCATCTGCAAATTTAAAATCCACCCAGTGAATAATTAATATAAATGAAATATATAATGTTACCTCAATTAATAAATTAATTACACTGTTACTTGCTGCTTTTATTTATTTCAAAAAATATAGATTATATTTCATAGAAATAAGTTGATGTTATAAGTTTAAATTAAAAGCCACTTGTCTACTTTATATTATTCTATATAAATTAATTTTCACAACCATTCCCAAGTTTGGTCATACAGTAATTGGTTAAGGTATGCTTCCTTTGGCCATTTAATCATGATGAAAATCCACCCACTGAACAAATAATATATGTAAATAATAATACTGATAATATAGCACAATAAATTTATGATAAATTTATGCAATTTAACTTACCGGAAAGGGTTTGAATCAGGGTGGAATTATATCCGTACTCGGCTAAGAAGTAGGGCTAGAAATAAATACGGGAAAGACAAAATATATGGTTAGCTGTAGAAATAGAAGAGAAAATTTTTGAAGCCGTGGAAAAATTTAGATATTTAGTATTTAAAAAAACTAGTAAAAACGATATAGAAGATGAAATAAGGGCTTCACATAAATTTAAATAAAATTGTTTATTCGGTACCGGGTTAGACATAGGGAATGAAATGAGTCAGGATTAATATATATTATATACATGTCTTTTTCAAGCACTTGCTCCATTTTAAAGGTGTTTAAAAATTATTGTTTGATCAAGTAAAAATACAAAAAATTAACTTAAAAATACCCTATTTTTTAGGAATTTTAATGGAATAAAATATTGTCCTATAAGTCAACGATAAGTATGTTTTATGATTTAGTCTAATTCGAGGCTGAAAATATATTGAGAGTTCAAATATTAGGATTTAAATCTTAAAATCACCGATCGATCGCATTTGATCGATCTAATGCTATTAGGGTATTTTAGCACCCTTCAGCCTCTACCAGTATGGAAAAAATCAGAACCAACTATTGGCAATAACAGAATTTATATCAATTTAAACGCTTTCTTTTCGTTCATTACATACTCAACGTGCATTCTTATTTAAAAAATATGTTTGGTGCATTAATATAAAATGTAAAGCTCAATAGGGAAAAAAATTGAATTTATTTTAAGCAAAATCAATGCTCATCTCTCTGATATAAGAGATTTTATAAATCTTTATCTTTTATATTATTGCACCAAACATATTTTATAACCCCCCCCCCTAACATAAATTATGGTATTTTAGAACCCTTTACCCTTTACCACTGGGAAAAAAATCAGAACCAACTATTGGCAATAAAAGAATTTATACAATTTAAATACTTTCTTTTCATAAATTACATAGTCAATGTGGAAGAAATCAAAACCCACTTTTATCCAATAATTTTAAAGTCATTCCTCTTATTTATAAAATATGTTTAGTGCAATAATATAAAAGATAAAGATTTATAAAATCTCTTATATCAGAGAGAGGAGCATAGATTTTGCTTAAAATAAATTCAATTTTTTTCCCTATTGAGCTTTACATTTTATATTAATGCACCAAACATATTTTTTAAATAACAAGAATGGCTTTAAAATTATTCGATGAAGTGGGTTTTGATTTCTTCCACATTGACTATGTAATTTATGAAAAGAAATTATTTAAATTTCATAAATTCTTTTATTGGCAATAGTTGGTTCTGATTTTTTTCCCAGTGGTAAAGGGTAAAGGGTTCTAAAATACCATAATAGCGATCGATCGGCGATATATCGATTTTAAGATTTAAATCCCTATACTTGAACTTTCATTATCTTTTCGGCCTCGAATTAGACTGAATCATAAAACATAATACTTGGTTGAATTATAAGACAATATTTTATTCCGTTAAAATTCCTAAAAAATAGGGTATTTTTAATTTATTTTTTTCTTATTTAGACAATAATTATTTTTAAATCTTTCAAAAGGAGCAAATGCCTGAAAAAGACATGTATATAAGCAAAAAGCTCAATAGATAATACTCCTGGCTCATTTCATTCCCTATGTATAATCCTGTACTGAATAAACAATTTTATTTAAATTTATGTGAAGAAAGAATTCATTTAAAAATTAATTTGAAATACTTTGAGCGATGGTATTTTAATTTTTTTTATTGTCACTGATAAATAGAATCCCATGCCCTTTAATGAAAAAATAATTATTCGATTATCAGTCATTTAGTCAGGGGTTATAGATTTTCGGCCGCTAAATGACAAACTTTTCCCACTGTGCGACGGTTCTTTACGGATGTAAAATATAGCCGCTTATTTACCAGTAAGGGATGAGAAACGCCTTAAGGTCTTTGAAAATAAAGTGCTCCGTAGAATATTTTGGTCGAAGAAGGATGAGTCAGTAGGAGAATTTAGACGGCTAAACAATGCAGAATAACGTGAACTTTACCCGGAAAATGTAATCGAAAGTGTAGCTGCGTGCCAGTGAAAGTGGACTGGAATGCAAAATTGCTAATCTTAGTTGCGAATGAATACCTAAAAGATTAATAAGCGCTTTACCAACTTAAAAACGTCCGAAGGTTAAGCCTAGGCGAAGGTGGGAGGATTCGGTGAAAGCTGATCTTGAGAATTTCGGATTGGACGGGGGAGTTAGATGGAAATGCGTAGAGAACGATTGGTGGTGTCGGCATTCGGGCCTTCGGGATCGTTAAGTCTTATTCTATTCGATTAATAAACTCAACATCCAACAGAAACCATTTGTTTCCAACTTCACACTATACGATTTTCCTATAAGCTTTTCTTTTGTGTTCAAATTAATTAATTATATTTCACTATGTTCAGTTCAGCATAAAATAATTTCTAATATATTATATAGATATTCTTATTATAATGATGTATTTTGATTTCAAGATCAAATGAAAAACGCATACAACATATCAGCATTGATTTAGGTCGCTCATTTATTTAAATATTTTAATTTTTAATATTTCAGGTAACTACGTCCTCCTCTGGCGCCGCGGATCCTCGGTCCTGACAGCTGACAAGATCATGGTGACTAGGGATGCACGATTCAGGCTTGTTGAAGGATTCAATCTTGAAATATCCAATGTCATGCCGCAAGACGCAGGTGACTACGTTTGCCAAATCGGGGACGGGGACAACAAAGACCAGATTCACACCGTGGAAATTCTAGGTAAGTCGTAGGAATTATGTTAAGTGCATGTTGTGATGATATGATCTCGCTTACTCTTATTTCTTTCTGCTGTTTTTTAACAGTTAAATTTATTTGTATAAATTTGGACAAAACTACATACAATGAGCTAAATTTTATAAAGATCGGTTGAGTAGTTTCTGATGTTACCTCCGACAAACATCGGGACACGAGATTTTTATGTCTATAAAGAGAAGATGGGTTGATAGATAGTCGTTCTATCAGCTAGGCTTAGAGCATGCCCTTTGGAAAAAATATCTATATAATAAGAAATCTATATATTGTCCATATAGATAAATAAGCTATATATTTAACAGATATATTTAAATATCAATTTAAAATTTTTTGTCTGAGAGAGGTATTTTTTTTTTGGATGGTACTTTCGAAAAGTGCTAGACTTTCTTTTTTCTTGGTCGGGTTAGTCTACAGAAAAAATGAAAAAAAAAAAAATATATATATATATATATATATATATATATATATATATATATTTATTTATATATATAAATATATATTTATATAATGGAAATATAAATATATCTTCCTAATGGCATGCTCTAAGCCTAGCTGATGTTTACATTTTAAACAAAATTCAGGTCAAAATAAGAAACCTACCGTGACCCATTAATATAGTGTCGGTATAAAAAGAAGACAATTTATCTCAATTCTTTAGAAAATGTCCTACTCCATTAGGCTGAAGGATACTCGGCAATTTTACTACAAAGAAGCCATCCTCTTTTCAAATTGACGTCGTAAAAAATAAACGAGTTGCTTTATTAAGTTTCCTTTACAGGTAAGTTAGAAAATTTTCGTTAATTCTCTTCACTATACAGTCTCAAATTTTACACAAACGCTTCATAATTTAGTTCAATCTTTTTCCCAGTCTAATATATATATGTATTTATGATTAAGAAGTATTTTTTATTTTTATTCAGGAACGATAATTGTCTGAAAATTCTGTATCTTTCTGTAATTTTATAAAAGTCATACTGCTGCCAGTTGAAGGCAATTTTCGTCTCGAGTAAAGAATAATGTGTATAGCTAATTTTTCATCGAACATTTCAGGATCGACCATGGATATCCCTGCACCTTCAGGAACCACTTAAACGAAAACTTTTGACGATGACTAATTTACAATATTAACAGACTGAAAAAAAAAAAAAAAATAAAAGCTCAAAGGATCAGTACAGCCCACACCTTGAATTTTTAGCAGTGGTCAATAGATCTGCTAAACTAATTTATATTTCCGAGATGAAACGCAGATGGATTCAATTTTTAGTAAAACAAAAAAAACGTAATTCTTTCTGAAAATAAAAAATAGTAATATATTAAGATCGAGTAGTATTTCCCCTAAAGGTTTTCTGTTTGCTTCTTTGTTATTCTACGAAATTTTCACTAGAATGAAAATCAATCAATCTTGACAAGAGAATATAGTTGCCTTAAATCTAGATAAACATTTTGGAGAACTGGATTTTTTTGTTATCCAAGAATCACGACTTAGAGACGACATTTCATTATAGATGTGAATGAGTTATGTTAGAAAATTGAGGACTGAGTTATTCTATTTGTTGTATGTTTCATAAATATATTCGTTTATAATCATTAGTTAATTGTCCGTTTTTTTTTAACATAACTAGAATTTATTTTCCTAGCACATTAATAATATTATTTTTCTTTACTTAATCGTTTTTTCTTGAAATCATACTCTTTCAGATGTGGCCTGTTAATTTAATTCATATCGCTGTTAAATTTGTTTTTATTCCAATATTTAATAATTGTAATTATAATTTTTAATGGTGTTGATACTCGCCAAATGTCAAAGGAGCTTGAAATATTTAAAGTATTTCTTATATTACATCTCTATTGTAATTTGGTTAGTTTTCCTCAAGAATATCCTTTATAATTTGGAACTAAAAATCGGCGTACGTTTAATAAATACTTTTTCATATTGAGTAATTTTGTCAATCATTATTGTAACCTTGAAATCTACTTGTATTTATTGATTATTGTAACCAATTATGTAGAATAAGAAAAACAAAAGGCGAACTAAATATATTAAAATATATATCAATGGGTCATTCCATGTCAAATCAACACAATTTTGGGAGATTTTCAGACTTGATGTCTCAGATTTTTATGATTTTTGGTATGCAGCAATATATCATAGACTAATGAAAAAATATCGAATTTCAATTGTGTGGCACAATTATTTTTGAAGTTATTAATTTTTAAAGATTTAATTTTTTATCAAAAAAATTCAGGTTTTGGCACCTTTAGACGCCTGTAGGCTGGCAACCAGTGGTGATATAAACCTAGCATTAGTCTCATTTTAAAGCTGTTGAATGGGGATTTAATATGGTATGCCACAAGATAAGGGTTAGAATTTCAAAAAATTGGAAATTCAAATTAAATTTTGAAATTTAAATTTTTCAAAAAGTGGCAATTTTAAAATTTTAAAAATATTAGCAAAAATAGTTTGCAACTACATAGTCCAAATAACAAAATTCTATCATGGGATCTCAATGGGATCAGATGATACAGGGCTTCAGAAATAAACGTTTTGTGAAAAATACCCGAATTAGTATCGTTTCAGAATTTTTTAAATAGTTTATTGAATGAAACAAGCAACACATTACAATGAAACAAGCAGTGGCTATTACTTTCACATTTTTTCAATATTGGAAAGGTCATATAGACTTACTATCAATATATAATATTATGAGTAAAGTTAACAAATCAGTTCATAGAGACTTCAATCGTTGGATGATACCCACACATTGGTTGTTCACTTCATGGTCTGGTAAACTGTATGTTCGGGTAGTTTCTGTGATGGATTTTACTTTACATATCACATCTGCAAAAGGTATCTACAGTGTATCAGGTGGAGTGGGATATATAAATGAGGGTGACGAACCTGAAGGATGGAGGAAGGTTGCACTTTACTGGAATCTCCATCTTTATCCACAACATAATTCAACCACTAAGTGTCACCATAGTTTGATGTTTCACACTCACCAATATCTGTTGTATGTCCTTTACAATTGGAAATACACTTGAAACAACTGCAGAAGAAAATAATTTCACATTTACTTTGGTTCCACAATTGAGAGGTATAAAGACATGAAATTTCTGGGTGCCTGATATAGTTACCGCTGTGTTTGTTTTGTATTGGTTGGCCAGTTGTTCTTTAGCTTTATTCTATTATTCAATATTAAAAAATACAAAGTCTATGTTAGATGGTCCTTGTAGGCTTGCTCTGGCTGCTACTCTGAAGTGGTCAAGAAATGGGTTGCGTTCTAAAGATACAATATCACAGGAACCGCCGAATTAACTTCCTACAAACTCAGATGCTGCACTGACTATAAGGGCGGATTCACACTATCGCTCCGCTCCCGCTCCACTCCCGGTCCGCTCAAATTTTCTAAAGAGAAATAGACAGAGAATTCTACTTTTGGTAATTTTTTGAAAATTTATAAAGAGCCACTTTTTGAGAAATTTAAATTTCAAAATTTAATTTGAATTTTCATTTTTTTTGAAATTGTAACCCCTATATTGTGGCATACCATATTAAAGCCCCATTCAACAGCTTTAAAATGAGACTACTGCTAGGTTTATATCACCACTGGTTGCCAGCCTATAGGCCTCTAAATTTGCCAAAACCTGAAATTTTTTCATAAAAAATTAAATCTTTAAAAATTAATAACTTCAAAAATAATTGTGCCACACAACTGAAATTTGATATTTTTTCATTAGTCTATGATATATTAGTGCATACCAAAAATCATGAAAATCTGAGACATCAAGTCTGAATCAGTGTGTTGATTTGACATGGAATGACCCCAATATTAATTTTAGATTATTATTAGTTTTGTTGTTTCGTACATGCGTATCTCCAACGTTGGCCGAATCATCTCAAAACCGAACTTTCGTATAAAATGTTTTTAGATCATTAATATCAATAATAATTAAAATTATTTATAAAATATTAAGATAATAATTTCATTTACTTTATCAAAGCAATAGCAGTTAAGAATGACCATTAATTTTCATATCATTGTACATTATACTATCCCAACACTATTTACACAACGTGAAAACGAATGATTGGGAACCCGAAGATAGCAAGTTCAAAACCCCGAGCCAGGGGACATTTAATAATCCACTACCCTGTCCCCTGGACGGGGAAACTCCGTATAGCCTAAAAGGCGAGGAAGGGGAGGAACAAAAAAAAAATTATGAGAATTTTTTTGTGCTTCATCGTTTTTCGATATAAAGTAACCGGTACGGCAAAATCGAGTTTGATGTTCTATTACTAAGACAGTAAGACTAAGACAGTCTTATTAATGTACGCGCTCCTCACTTATTTTTCTTGTAGCATAAGGTAGAGTGAAACTGTTACCATGAACTCCCCATAAAGTTTCACGCAAGTTCAAATTTCAAAAAATTGTGCCCATATATGCGCATTCATCATTAGATTTATTTTTATCAATTCGAGCCCGTATAATTATTAAATATTAAAACGATGTGATATAATTAGGTAAGGTTTTTTCTTTTCTTTTTTTTGTTAGATTTTATCGTAAAATAAATTAATAAAATTTGCATGGCAATAATTCACTCGTTTTGGCATAATTAAATCTGAAAAAAATCATATAAAATGAAGCTGTAGTCAGTGCTTATATCTCTAATCTTAAAATTAGGTATTAAAAAATGAATATCCAAGAGGCATAGACGCGTTTTTGTAAAAGGGAGAAAAAGGGCATTCAAGGAAAGTTGGCTTTGGGTAGAGCTCTGGGACGGAACGAATTGCCAGGGAGTTCATAGAGTAGGTATCTCGTGTAAAATATTTAATATGGTGGAGGGAGGGCCGGGGCTGTATTGCCTTCTAATATGGCTAAGTGTTATATTCCATAGGGTTTGTCGATAACGCCGTCCCGCGGGGGTAGCCTACATGAATTTTTATAAACTGGGACAGACTTGGGCCGTAATCCCGAGAGCTCCTCTCTGAGTAATACCTTGGATATTGTTTCATAGCCGGGGGCTTCTTCCTCATTAGAATAAGTGAGAGGGTCACGTTTGGAGCCAGATTGAATTATCGAATTTCCATATAACAGTGGACGAACACAACTCCCAGTATCTGCCAGCCTATGCGGCCGAGAGTATTATAAATTATATAATCCTATAATATATATATAATGATCATGTAAACTTCCTCATGCCGGTGTTATTTTTTGGAAAAAATTCTCATTCTGTATAAGAAACTAGAAATAAAATTTCTTGCAGTACGCACATCACACAACTTTCACTTTCCTAATACAGGTAGGATAGGCAATTCGTTTTCATGGTTTCTATGTTTCTAGATTAAATGTTACCATTTCCCACTATGATAATGTAGTGTGGTGGAAAAAATTAAAAACAGATGTTTTGAAAGTTCCAGAAGGTTCGATAAGATGATCGGAATCTTCTTGATAGTTGGCTCGTATCGTAAGTCTAACGTATATAAGCGAGAGGGGGAATAGAAGGGGGCGAAGAATGCAGTTGATTTTGTGTCGCACTTAAATTAGATTTCACTATTAAGTTTCATGTGATATTATTTCAGTTCTCATTATTTGGTGTATAATATGTTGTATCACGTATGTTTTATTATTATTATTTGAAAAATGTGTTACTAAATAGTAGGAATATTTAGAAACAAATATTTTAAACAATAATAGTAATAAAATACTCTATTATTATTATTTCGTTATCGATGCGTACCAGTTAGCTTCATGCTGACAATTAGGAAATGTGGTGGCCGAATGTGGAAACAATGAGATGTCAAGCATGGAGAAAGATATTCATGAAAACAATAATTTTCATAATATATAATCCGTGGGACTGGATTTATTTTTGTAAAAAGTCTTAAAATGTATATTATATAGGTCTTTATAGTAAATTAATAATAAAAGACGAATGATATAAAAAAAAATCTGGGACATAATATTAATGAATATCTGCTATTGTGTATGCGTTAATGTTTTTAAGAATCTTTAGTCACGAAATTTTATTTTCAATTACTAATTCTTAATAATCACCATATCATCTTGGAAACGGTCATATGTCACCCGGAAACAGTAAATAGTAAAAACAAGATCACTGGATCTATTATAAACCATATTAATTTTGTACAGCTCCACCCTTTTTTACCCCTCTAAAGGGTGGTTTTCTCACTTCAATTTTGGTTTAGAGTGCAGGTCTTAACACTTACGTCGACTTGACCAAGGTTTTATAAATGTAAAAAGTACTCTCTAACTTACCACTGTTGAATAAAATGAATAAATATTCATTGGCCTAGGGTTGGAGAAGTTGAATGGTTCAGTTAAGTTATTAAAACTGTTTGTTTTGAAATGAACAATTAAATTCCTCTTTCCTAAGATATATAAATAAATATATCATGTATTAACCATAGAAATTATGTATTTTGGTTATATATAGCCATATTTTAACTCATTAGTTTTTCTGATATACCCACTAAAAACAGCGAATACATTTCATTCACTTAGTACACAAACGCTTTTTAGTTTGATCATTAAATTTTATCATTAGTACACATTTTTTAATTATTTTAAAGGATCAACAATGATCGTTGATACAATAACTTTGTATTGTCCTTAAATTATGTAAGTTTTTCTAAGGAGTATTAAATATATTTTTTTCATTTGTTAATATTATTAGTATTATTTTTTTTAATATCTCTTCCATATTTCCCAAGAAATTTTCTTATTTTCTTATTCACATCGGTGGTTGAAAAAATATTTCTGTTCAGATAATCCCATGGTTACTTCTTAAAGGACCTACAAATTGAAACCCTCATTAATATGGCATCCGTATAAAATGTATAGCGAGCCCCAAGGCGGCCTTATATACTATACGAATAACAATTTTGAATTGTGTTTCAGGAGTTTAAGCAATATTTTATTTCGTTTACTAATATACATAATATATTATTTTATAAAATATAATAAAGTCATTTCTTTTATATTTCCCAGGAAGCGATTTCCAGCAAACGATCGTATGATTTTAATTTGCCGTGTTTTGACACCGCATTGAGTATGAAATACCTGCTATGAATGGGAGGGGGATTCTTTTCAATAAGTTGCACTCTTCTTCTAAAACGAGCCTTCCTTTACATTAAATAGCAACTTTAAACCCTAATTACTCCGAATGGTGAAGCAGCCGAGACAAACAGGGTTTAACTCGCAAAGCGCTTGGAGATATACTAATTACGTTGGTTGCAATTAAGGCATAGGAATGAAGAAAACCGTCTACTAAAGGTTTAGGTTTGTTATGTGTATCCCTACCTGGGTGTAACATTTTAATTATATCGCACGTTGGCAAAAAGATGGATACACTCAAAAAACTGTTGTTTTTTTTTTGGATATTAACATGTGAAATTTCAACTGCATTCTCACTTTTACTGTCTACCTACGAGTTTGTATCTACAAATGTAAGTACCTACAAACCGCAACTAGGGAATATAGTCTTTAATCACAAATAATCTACCATAGGGGCATTTATTACCAATTGTCCCAACTGTAACTAAAAAGTAGCCCTTTATATTTATATGCTTTATATGCTTTAACACGATCCCCCCCTCCATAAAGGAATATGGAAAATTGCGCCTTACGCAAACGGAACTATTAATACTATTGTGAATTTATTCTGGCATTGTAGTTTGTCATTCTGATTCCAACGGTATGTATAACTCTAAATTAATACATTTTGTTTGTTTGTTTTGTTTAACGTCACTTTATGCTACTAAGGCTAATAGGGGCATGCTACTGTGGGTGTCCTAAATTTTGCCTATTCAGTTATAATAGGATCTTTAAAGAGTAACTAACATCGTACAGGCTCGGGACCTCCATTTTACGTCCTATCCAAGGGACGGCATAGCCAAGGATTTTTTACTCCCATTAAAAAATCCTTGGGTCACCTAGGGACGCGAACCCGCGACCTATAATTTTGTAGGTTGTCATGCTAACCACTACACCACAGGTGACCCCTTCAATACAAATATTTTGAGTTGTAACCAACTTCTTGCCGACGCGCAATAGTTCAAAACCTTTTTTTACTAATATATAAAATATATGACATTTACTGGAATAAGGGGAGTTGGAGAAAGTGAGAGTGAGGTGTGCATTGAAGGATTCAGTATGAGGAGTGAGAGAGTAATATAAACTTTTCAACAAATTAAGAAAAAAATTAATATACGAGCAGACCCTGCTACGCGTTGCTGTGGCTCAGTATCTATAATGCTTTGAATTTATTATATCATATTCTTTTTTACAAAGTCAAATCAAAGTTCACTGATAAAGATAAAAACGTTTCAGTTAATTTAAAAACCAACCGGATTTAAAGTACATTTCAACTTTACGCCAAATTTATAATAGTTTGGTAAACAATTTATATATTGCAGCATACGGGACTAAAAGAATTGCGATATGTGTTCCCTTGACAATTCGAAGATTACTAGTAAAAGAAAATCAGGTTTTAGTAAGGAGGGTGGTAAGTGAAAGCTACGAGTATGTGATGTGCCCACCGCACCCGATCTTTCTCCCTTGTAACTTCGGAGGCAGTACATTTTAGTATGCATTGACTATAAATAATAAAATTTCCTGTAGTTGATAAGTTTATCAAAGTGGTACTAGACAATTTTTATTTCTTTTTTAAACAACTTTAGTTTTTTTTAAGCTGAAGATGAACTTACTCAAACGTTGGATGGGATCAGATTATTGAACAGCGGCTTTTAGGAATAAAATCCCCTAGTCATTAAGAGATTGGATAGGATTGTTCCAGTGCCTCGTGGATCTCACAGTTATCTATCCCCCACAGCGCTTCGTCTATACAAATAACTGTGCACTCTATTTTTTTTATTTTTTTTTATCAGTTTTTATATATCGCTATAATCGCAGCTTTTGATAAATAAAAAATATCTGACTTTTTTCTTCTAAATTAGTTATCAGTAATCCGTGTCTATTTATGATTATCATTGCCTGCTCATTAATCAAACGATTTTTGGTGTTTGTGATAAACTCTGATCCCTATTTTACAATATTGAACAAATGAATCTTTTTTTCTATATTTTATACTAATTTAATCATTTTTCGTGGGTAACCACCTTTTTTTAATTTTATATTATTTTTAAATATTTTATTTTTGAGGAAAAAAGATTGGGCTTGGCCGGGAGTCGAATCCGGGTCACCCGTGTGACATGCACGGTACGCTAACCAATGTGCCACCGCTTCCAAGCGGAGCCAATCTCTCCACTTCACTGATACCTCTCCCCCGATCTCGCAAGTGTTTGCGAGTTGTTACAGGGAGTTGACAAATTTTTTCTAAATATATATATATATATATATATATATATATATATAGGTATATATATTTATTACGTATTTCTATATTCTATCTCTCTCTTTTTCTCTACATATATATATATATATATATATATATATATATATATATATATATATATATACTGGGTGTCCCAGACCTAGTGTAAAAAAAGAATTGGGTAATACTGCATGTTAAACGGGGTAAAATGGCGCAGAAACGAGTTTCCTATCTCAATCTGTTGAGGAGATATAATTATTTTTGTTTTTATTTTTAAAATCTTACTTTTTTTTTTCTGAAAAATGACAGTTTTCTCTACTTTGGTTTAGCGTAGAAACAAAAACGATGATATTTTCTTAATAAGCATTAAATTTTCTAAAAGATGAGATGGGTCTAGTTATTTTAAATTCACTTTCAGTGGGACTTTTAACGCGCTAAACTCAAAACATTTATTAAAACTTAAATTTTTAATAGTTTTTAAAAATTCCTTACTCGCCATTCGAGCATCCTAGAAGTTGTCATGTGTGGTGTGACACATGATACAATTGCACTTCACCTTTTGAGTCAGAAAGAAGTTTTTCTCATGAAAAACACGCTAGAGAATGTCACTGCTGCAGCATCCTGGGGCAATGAGGAAGCGCGCTAGAGCCTGCAACCGAAGTAATGGATGCCGAACTTCCCATGAGTTAGGGTTAGTTTTACTTTTTTAAGACTAGAAAGAACAATGTATGAATCCTAAATAATATAAAAAGGGTAAAAATAATCTAAAATTAAAACAAAAAATCTCCTTAGTTTAAATTTAAAAAATACTTTCTTCAAAATAAATTATACTTTTTTCTTCTCTTCTACTAAAATTTGAAAAATTCTACATGAAAATTGTTGAAGATAAGAAATAATATTATTATTCTAGAATCATATTAATATGATTGCAGTGCGTGTTCAAAATGTCCTCCATTACTTTGGATGCAGGCTTATCTTCAACATTTTTCATTTTATTTTTAGATTATTTTTACCCTTTTTATATTATTTAGGATTCATACATTGTCCTTTCTAGTCTTAAAAAAGTTAAACTAACTCTAACTCATGGGAAGTTCGGCATCCATTACTTTGGTTGTAGGCTCTAGCGCGCTTCCTCATTGCCCCAGCAGTGACACCTCTAGCGTGTTTTTCATTCGAAAAACTACTTTTAGACTCAAAAGGTGAAGTGCAATTGTATCATGGGTCACACCACTATAAAGCTAACTAAATTCCGCAGTTTTTAAGAAATTTGACAGCTTCTAGGATGCTCGAATGGCGAGTAAGGAATTTTCAAAAGCTATTAAAAATTTAAGTTTTAATAAATGTTTTGAGTTTAGCGCGTTAAAAGTCCCACTGAAAGTGAATTTAAAATAACTAGACCCATCTCATCTTTTAGAAAATTTAATGCTTATTAAGAAAATAGAGACTCCCGGCCGAGCCCAATCTTTTCTCTTCAAAAATAAAATATTATTTTCTCTATGTAAAATTTGTTCTACAATATACAAATAAATTACTTAAGTGATATCAATGTTTAATGGTGTACCTAACAAGAAATACTTAATGGTGAAATCATAATATCTTAGAATAATAACTTCTACCTGCAATGTATTCGCTTTGCGTAGATGATTTTTTTTATCGTTAAGACGATACAACATACTAAGGTATGTTTTTATCAGCTTTTCGAATTCCTCATTGAAAACTGCCTAATTTATTAATTGTTTTTTTAATCATTTTATAAATTTTATTCAAATTTTAGTTGAATATTGTTTTGCAACTATTTGGTATTAAACTCATTCTTATGAATTATTATTTTTATTCAAGCTCATATTAATTAGTAAAGATCATGTTTTATACTCCATTTGATATTTAGAGATTTACAGCATTATTCATTTCTCCAGAGTGGTGAATAAAATCGTTTAACTCATCGGGAGCCTTACTTTGACAAAAAGTTAGCATCAATTTAGACAGTAGTTTAGTTGGGGTAGTTAAGGGAGTCAAGGACTCCACGGTTGGCTGGATGTTAGCCGAGTTTAGAATCTTCAACTTTTCCTAAGCTTTCTTCTGCATATCGATCTTTGCTCAATCCATGGAGGATGTCTATATATATATATATATATATATATATATATATATATATATATATATATATATCGAAAATAGGAGTATTCAAAATTACATTTAAGCATTATATATTACCGACGGTTTTTGGCATCGTATAGATCTTTGTTTGAATGAACAAATTAGTCAATATAGCACAATTTCGTTATTCCATTTGAATTAAAAAAATGTGATGAATCAAAAAGGAGTATTTTTCAGAACATTTTTCATGGGAATTCGGCAGTAAAATGTTTATAGAGCTAGAGGTAGGCCCGAGAAATTAGGTGTGGATGCTCTACGTACTCCTCACTTATGATATTTTAAAAAAATAAAATTTTAAATAATGTAAAATTAATTACATTCTTAAAATGTGAATTCATATTATTTGTCAGTCCTCATTGGAATGTTTTAAAATATTTCTAATGAATTCAATAACTGAATAAATAAAATTCAATTACAGAAGCTACTAGAACCAGAACCTTTGATGAGACCGTTACAATTCGAATTATTTGCCAGATAATGTAATTTTAAGCCTAATTTACTTGATACATCAACTTCCCAATCTATAAAAATCTGATCTGGCTTTTCTACCCCATTCAAGTTCCCATTAGTGTGATTGTTTTAAGTTCTCTGCTTGTATACACGTTCATAAAATAAAAAAGGTTAAACTAATTTGATTAATCCACCACTTTACCGGCACTCTTCCGGATCAGGATAACTAATATACTCGTAATTCTCTAAGACCAAGAGACCTCTGTAAGAGGCGAACTCGCTCAGTGACAAGAGTTGCAGTATCCTCAAGGAGCTGGTCGCTAGTATTCAGGGCACGTACAGCAATTCTAAAACCTCTCCACCTTGTTTGCACTCTCCTCGCCATTACTTTCTCCAGGTATTGTTCTCCTTAATCGCTTCCAATTGATCGACAGTAATTCAGCTCATTGTGAACTTGAGCCATCTCTCTTACATTGAAGGAAAATTAACCTCTTAAGACACCTTTCGTGAGTATAAATGTTCCTATTCGCTACCTACATCATCGAACCTTGAAGTCGTACGAATTTAACAGAATATGCAATTCATCTCTTTATAAATTATTTAAAAGGGTATTCTTGCATATGGATATTTCTTCTATGCATCACAAAATGCACTAATTATTCACTATGTATTTGATTCATTACACAAGAGTTAAAAAAATGTATGAAGAAACTTACGTTGTTTTTGTCGTGTAAATGATAATGCAAATTTCCTCAAGATGTTGCTCATATTATTCAAGATGCATTTTTTTCTTCCCTGCCTCCCATTTTCGTTGTATGGGATTTCCTAGGTCAGGGGAGAGTGAAGGGATTATATGCTAGATTTAAAAAACCTTCCCACCTCCCGCATTGCTACTCGAACTTTTAATTTTTAGATTAGGTTTGTATAACAAGTTTAATTTAATTTATTGGTGAGGTATTTGCTGTTTGAACTTTGATCAGATTCGAAAACCACCTATGGATAAATTGAAAATGTAAAATGTGATTGTATTTCAACGATTTAAGGTCAGGCCACCGCAGCACTAATATAGGTTATGTTCAGAATATTTTTAATTTAACTTACATATTACCTTTACTTATGCCTAAAGGTCAGGCCACACAAGTCCGCACCGCATCCGCATCCGCGTGTGTGAACGGTTACTATCAATCCTTCGTAAATGAGTCAGATCCGTGCTGCGGATGCGGATCTGATGCGGACATGTGTGGCTTGACCTTTAAATGTTAGTATTTACTTTTTGGTCCATTTAATGCTCTTGAGCTTTCCCAATGGTAACGACTCATTCGTTATGATTAAAGCTCGAAATTCCGTGCATTGAAAATTTGAAAACGTGCAATAAAAACTTCAAAACGTGCAGTAAAAACTTCAAAACGTGCAAAAACGTGTGTAATTGCTTGAAAATCAGGCATCAAATTATTTTTGTGAACAAATATTGGCTACTTTGGATAAAATAAGTAGCTGAGAGTAAAGGGAAATAGAAACTCTTTTATTTTTATGATATTGGCTTTGGTATAGATTTTAGTATAATCACTGAATTTTGGATCTTTTTTATAATACTATTAATATATTTTTGAAAAAAATACCGGTAAAAAAATCGGAACATAAAATATTCACAGCAAGATATGCAATACAGAGTAAAATACTCGCATGTGAGCTGTAATTACATATATTGGAAATAGGAAGATCTTAAAAAACGAAAGATACTACTCAAATTATGGAATCACTAGTCATCAATATCCGGTGCGTAGGCTTATTTTTAAATCACTCTGATGACACGCACTACCCCTGTTACCGTTCTAGGGTTAAAAAAAATTATGTACCTACTTGTGCTGCAGTGGGCATCAATTTGTGATTTCCTCTCACATCCAATTTTTTATTACATGATTTACAGAACAATACACAACCATCCCTATTGAGTTTAGGATATTTTTCAATCCATCCCGCAGTTTTCGAAGATACACTTCCTCCCATTTTAGGCATTTTTAGTAACAATATACTCGTCAGAAGCTTGTTTGATACTGACAGAACGAATGGAATTGAGAAACAAAATGTAAACATCCACGAACCACTGAACCCTCATTTCTGGGAAATCGGAGGTTTGTGTTGGTTTACATCTCCCAAGTTCCCCCTTTTTTTTTTCTATGATATTCACATTTATTTTTCCACTATTTTTTTATGTGTATTAAAGAAAATTAAAATTTGTAATATTTTTTAGATGCAACTTCGTGCAGTATAAAACTTCATTGAAACATCCCATTAGGCTTAATTCGGATAAGTAACTTGAGTTCACTCTATTCTGACTTTCCATAAAAAAGATGCAATTGCACGGGAATCCGAGCTCTAGTTTTGATTCATGTTGATTTGCGTAAGTTTCTTAGTACCGGAAATGAAATTATTTAATATCTTTAATAAATCCTTTATGACATTGAGACTTGTTTAAAAGATTTCTCTGTGATTCGGTTAATTAACCACTAAACAATTAGCATTAGGCAAATAGCCAACATTCCTACTTTTATATTTTTTTTTTAAAAATCTTATATATTGTAATATTGTATACTCAGTATGGCTCTCGCGGAACAGACTTTTATGAATTTTTGGAGGAGTGTTCATTTCAAAAGATTTTGAATTTATTTCGGAGAAAATTCTAACCTGTTGCAGCATATTCTACTGCATATTTATATATATAAATGGAAGAATGTTAAAACATTAATTTGTAGAGAATGTTTATGAAATCAGTTGTTAACAAGTAAGTCTTTAACATTTTTCCAATTTCTGCAGACACATTTCCTTTTTTTCTTAAGCAGGAAGCAGTTTTTCTTTTTTTGTCTTCAAACATTGATTTGCACCTGTCAGCGGTCTTCGATCATGAAGAGATTGATTTAACCTTGATAAATTTCCGATTCCTAAAGTATAAAGAATCCTCTGTATGCCTTGGATAAGTGGATTGATTGTAGTTACAATCGTTTCTAGCAGGCCGATTTGAAACACAGCCTACACACATACATTCTCTTTCTTTCGATACAATGCTCTTTCCAGGTTATAATTTCAACTGTGTAAAAAGTGGTTAAATTATCGATTTTCTTTGTCACATTTTTTCAAACCATTAAAAAAAAAAAAAAAAGAGAAAAAGAAGGGTACGAAAAAATCTGGGGAAACTGCAGTGGAAGAAGTTGAGTAGATCGAGATCACGCTAGACTCTCTGTATTTCTCCCATAATGAATTATTTTAAAAAAATATTACTAGGTTTCGAAATATGTTCCCATCACCTGAGTAACTTGATATGTACACCGGGAGTACGGAAGGGCTTCAGCTCCAGAGTCACCGGTATGCTAATTCCAGTTTACATAAGTAATCACTAATCAGCCCACGGCTGACAATGACTACGGGGTCTCCTCCATCCCCGCAATATAAACCAGGTATGTTTACATCCTGTCTGTTGTTATGTACATGATTCATCCTATGACAATATTTATAAAGAATGAGGAACAAAACGAATTCAAGAATTTTAAATTTTTTATAAAGTTATAGGGTAAATGACTAGCTATGGACACCCTACCAGTTACGAACACCCTTCATTTATATTGACAACAATAAGGAACAAGTAAACTTAAAACAGAAGAATTCGGTCTGATTGTTGAGTTCCATTGTTGCACCCTCCTCTATTCTCTTCCCCCTTTTTTATTTCCAATCTACAGCTCAGTATAGTGACAAGTGTGACAGGAGTCAACATTATTGTGAAAAGTCAGGGGATTTCCTTCGTAGCAGCCTTTCTTAATAATTTATTTGTTAAGAGTATTGCTCTTTACTGATTAATTATTTTAAAACTTTAAAGGTATGTACATATTCTAGATACTTTTTTTTATGAAGTGACAGTTTATTATTATTGTTTAAAAATTTTTAAATAAATTTAAATTAGTGTGACCATTACCGGTTAGAGAAGAAGTCATATAACTAATTATGGACACCCATGTCCATTAGTAATAATTATTTTTATTTAAAGATTTTTTTTGGAAAATGTTGCATTTTCCTTTCTGAAGGTTTTGCAATATTCTAAAATTTAACCAGACATTAATTACCAGTTATGGTCATGGGTGTCCTAATTAGAAATAACTATGTCTTAACTAGTTATGGACATGCCTTTATAAGTAATGGTCACATTTAAAAGCAATGGATTACACAAGATCTTGAAAGATTCTTAGAAGTGAAATTACTTAAGTAGGTGAATGTAAGATGCTAAATAATAAAATATATAAATATACATATTTATTATTATTACTTTTTTTTTATTTTTAAAAAAAATTTGGGTCGGGATGGCCAAGTGGACAAAGGCGCTTGTAATTGGTAATAAAAGTTAAGCAACGTCTAGCGTGTATAGTATTGGATGGGTGACCGCTCCATTCGGGTGACCACCCGCCAATGAACGCCACGCAGTCCAAGGTTACCCCCACCCCCCGGGTATATGAGGCCCGTCAGCCTACTGGACGCGACTCACACCGACCGGGTGTTGGGAGTGATGTACCTTCCCCGTGTATCCCATCGAGAATCGTGATGTGTTTTTCCAGGATATCAGTAACCGCCCGGAGGTTTGGTACAAGGACGGCATGCTTCAGGGAAAGAAATATAGGTCCTCGGGACCTGCTGACTCTGAGCTACCATAATACTTGGACCTAGACCAATTTGTCGCTGTCATTGAACCCGAGAGAGATGACGCCATCGGTGGGAAGGACACTGCCAAATTTGCCCCAATGGGATAATGGAGCTACCGCCAGTCTGCCGCTGCACCATGGTGGCGATGGCTTGCAGCAACGTAAGGTTTGGGCTACCCCCTCCAGGCTTTCTGTGCTCCCGTAAGCAACACAAATGTCTGTAAGAAGACCACGCCGCGCGGCCAAAGGTCTCATTAGGCCTAATGCGCCAACCAAAATAAAAAAAAAATTGGGTTTGAAACTTGCGGTATATATCCATGGGATCCTAATGCTATAGACTATGAAAAGCGTTCAGCTTGAGGGATCCAGGAAAAGAACATCTCAGAAGTAACAGGTAGTAGCAAAAAAACTCTATCAAGAATGGAATTCGAAGAATTTGTTGGAGATGAACTTTTAATAAAACTTCAACAAGATGATGTGCTTCAACAGTCCAGAACAATGTTTGAAAACAATTGGGCAACATTTTAGAAATGAAACTGACAATGATGTGATGATTATTGAAGAAGAAAGAGGAAATTTCAATAAAGAATCTAAAAATAATATTACTCCGCAAGGATTTAGCCTTGTCACTGAAACTCTAAACTCTCAACAGTCACTCACAGAATCTAAAAATGATGTAGAAACCGCGAATAAATCCAGCATGGTAAGCGAAATCCCGAATTCACGAGAGCGACATGTTTCTAAAAGATTGTTTGATGAAGATACGGAAAAAACTTCACAACTTACCACAACATTATTTTGGCCGGAATCGCCAAAAAGAAAAGGGAAACGCAACATTGCGAGATTCGTTTCTTTCGTCGTTTCTTCTGCTAGATGTCAGACATTTTCTGATAAACAAGAAGAAAGGAAAAAAGAAGAAAATTAAAAAAACGAGGAGAGAAAGATTGAACGGGCACTACAGAAGAATATAAAGGCCGAATCTAATAAAAGTAAAAAAAAAAAGCAAGATATATAAATATTTGGTCTGTGTTTCAATTTTGGGCAAATATAAAAAACATTGTGTACAAGTGCTCTCTTTGTGACCGATTATTTCACAAAAAATGCATACCCAAAAGTTATACAGACAATTTACCAGATAGTGATGATGAGAGTGAATTTGTGTGCCCGTCCTGCTTTCAGCTCAATGATGAAAGTGATAATGATAGTAATATTTTTGCAGCTACTTAAAAACTAAATGAATCAGAAAACAAAATTTATTTAAATTTATCAGAAAACTGTTCAATTTCATTATGTTTACATTATTATGTAAATAAAAAGTATTATTGTTTATCATATTTTGCAAAACCAGGAGCTTTTAAAGGAACATAAAGGTAAGTTGAGGGATGTCCTTAACTAGTTTTCAAGGTGTACATAACTAATAGAGGTGTCCATAGCTCATCAAGCTGACAACCTAAAATTTAAAAAAAATATAAAAAATTGAAATTTCACTCTGTGGTGAAGGAGAGAACAGATAATTAATCAGTAATCAGTGAAGAACAAAAATTAATTATCAAAACAATTAAAAAATAATAACTAACTCTTTAGGTGTTGACCGAAAGAAAAAACTTTCCTTAAGGGTGTCCATAACTGGTCATTTACCCTACTATTTACTTTATTATCATTCATTTACTTTACGGCGGTTTGTTAGCGTTAACTTAATATTTGGCTGAGCATAATCGAATATAATGCATATCCTTATTACTTGCAGAAAAAAAAGTAAACATCAACAGGTCATGTGCAAATATTCATAGTAACAACAAAACCTTTTAGCACCTCCCCCTCCCCTGTATTCACGAAACTTGATTTACGAGAAGTGCGCGGCTTGTTTTGAATTTCGTTTCTAAAGAACAGCAGTGCATTTCCACAAAATCTAAAAAAAAAAAAAAAAAAAAAAAAAATCACTTATTTCCGCACCTCGGTAAGAAAGTTAATCAGTCACTCATTTTTTTTGCTTAGGATCTAACCACTCTGGATATATGCAAATCGAATTTACATAATTAACGGAAAATAAAGAGTTTATTAAAAATTTAATTATATAGTAGGTAAAAGTGGCCGATTTTTTATTATTTAAAATTGCAACTATTTCTATAGACATCGACTAAGTTCCACAGAGAACAGGCTGATTTTAAGTGAACTAAACTGTTACAATGAAATGTTTACAAAAAATCACCATCAAAATTATGATGCTATCGGGCGCAGTCGGCCTTACTAGCCAGTGAGCCGCAGTAAGTTGAGGCGTATAGATGGGACCGGGCAATATAATTGTTTTGCTGGCTTCTCAGGCCAGCTGTGCCCGACGCAGAGGTTTATAAAATAAAAGGTTGAGGAGAAAGCACCTACATTCGTTTTAACTTTTATCTAGCTTATTGAGCTTTTGGTATTTACCTTATACATAAATACTGTTAGCTTTCATTTCATTTACTACAGAAAAAAATAATTTGTATATTATGAAACAAGAATGCTTTTTTCTGTTTATCGTGTAAAAGGTCTAATTTATTTTAATTAAAGTTCTGTTATCTGATTTAGATATTTCGTGAAATCTCCAATTTGAATAGTTTGAATGGCGGATACTTGCCGGATTCCAAATAGACCCCTCCCCTGCAGCCCGGTATGACGTAATTAAATCTGGGACTGTTTTTAGTTTTGATAGCCACCTTGATGAGATTATCCCCGACAAAGCAAGTTTCAACGAGCTCTTGTCCCCTTTATACACCGCCGATAAAGCATTCATGATTTCGACTTTCTAAATCCTCCCCTATTCTTTTTCCCCTGCCTCTCATGTAATTTCCAATCGATGCCCACACCCTTCGTCCACATATCAAACATGCACCAACTCCTTTAAAATTTTCTTACTATTTATTTTTTCAGCGATATGTTCAGTAACATTACTGTTACTGTGCCATGGCTTAATTTACCGTTATATTACTATGGTTATTTACCTTTCTATGTTACTATCCACATTGATTCACATGATTCTGGCCACTTTGATTACTCTCTGTTAACACATAACATATTAGTTAACGATTAAGTAATATGTTATATCTCACAGTTGATCTCGTTGATTAAAATATTTTGATTTTTGTGTGGATAAAGAACCTAGCAATGTTCTACTACATTTTCTTCACCTCATGCCATTCGGAAGGTCTGCCTGAAACTATATCTATATTTATGTCTGTACATTAGTACAGTACTGTTGCAAAAAAACTAGCCCTGTCCATCCCAGCTCATTCAAATTTTATTTTGATTGATTCGTTTGTTAATAACTTTAAGAATATTTAAATTAAGTATTATATTTATCCTCATTAGAGACCTCAGAAAGAACAAAAGTGTGAAGATTGCAATTACTTAAATTGTATATTATCTTATCTTAAAGAGGTCTGGTGTAGAAACCTTTCATGGTCAATTTTAAACCAAGAATGTTGGTGCCTAACTCTTAATCAAGATATCAGCGTGTTTTTTATATGAGCAGAAGGCAAGGTGTTTTTTTTTTTTCATTACCTCACATTCATATAGATCATCTTTTCATCACAATATTGTGAAA
Source organism: Aelia acuminata (assembly GCA_911387785.2). Lineage (NCBI taxonomy): Eukaryota > Metazoa > Arthropoda > Insecta > Hemiptera > Pentatomidae > Aelia > Aelia acuminata. The sequence goes on along the minus strand of OU426979.1, from coordinate 113,440,343 downwards.
TAAGTTATTTATCAGTTTTTCATCACCAATAATTATTCTTTCGATTTTTTAAAAAAATCCATGCAGAGTCTGCATTTTTTTCAGTGATACAGTTGTAGCTTTCACTCATTTGGATTACCAACGATTTATGAATATTCCGCAAAATATACTAGATAGTATTAATCGCCCTAGAAGTTCAAAGGTGCTGATCTTAATTTAATAAATTATCATATTTTTTTTAATAATCTGATGAACGAGCAAGACATTATAATATGCACTTAACATTGTTGTATTAATCACTTTCCGTTGTATACTTTCGTTATTGTTTCGGCTTCCCGAAAGTTCATACAAATTGCAGAAGTAGGGGTGGGCAAATCACATGGCGGGACCGCCAAGATTTGAATGCCCCACCGGCGAACTCTGCTAGGGGCAGAGGCTGAGACGGAACTTGGTGTGAGATAGACTCCTGAAAGAGACCAGGCCTGGCACATCCATTTCTTTTTTTTTTTATCTTCAATCAAAATTACTCAAGACATGAGGAAGTAAAAAGAGGAGCCGGTTCCCCGGCTGGAGGCAATGAAGAGCAGAGAGGGAGCTTCTGGAAGAATTACAGAGCCAATATGGAGAAGATAGGGCATATTGGAAAACTAATTAGTGAGTCAGCATGGCCATCTCATATAAATATATTAAATACATACTAACAAACAATATTTTGTATGGTTTTTTTTTTTTTTTTTTTGTTTTCTCAATAAATCTATGTAATCTGTTAACTCTATTTCATTTTTAACATCTCTAACCTTCAAATACAGACCACTTAATTCACAAATTTGGTATTGTGCCTTACCATTAAGGTGAAGGTATATACCATACAAAATTTTGTTGCAATATATGTCTTATATATATATATATATAGTTACATTGATTCTTGACTCTGTTTAACTATTAGAAAGCTAATCTGTTTCTTTTCTATAGGTTACTTTTTTCTTTTTCTTTCCTCTAGCATTATTAATCATCACTGTCCCTTTTATAAGCCCCTTTTGGCAGATATCGATTCCCGAACTCCTTTTACCCTGCTCTTCATCCGGAATCGGCCTAAGGAGTTGACGGGCGAGGGTAAACAATCCCCGATGATTTAGGTCAGACTTGGAGGGCGCGGGGAGGGACTTTGACAAATGATGAGGTCAGCTGATGGAGGGACAACCCATTTTTCTCTGCCCCTGGCGTACTTCCACTCCAGCTGCTGGCCTCTAGGCATCACTCCTATTTATATATTTCTTATTGCAATAGTTATTTGAAATATAAGTTTAAAATCAAATAGGGTCGTGGTTGTGAAACCAGGGGTTACTAGGACGGCTATCATTCAAAACTAAATGATTCAATCAATATTCTATCTATCATAAAATTAGCAATTCGTGGCTTAACTAAATATATTATAAAAAAAAAATGAAATGTTCGCCCATTCAGCTTTATCTGCCATAATTAAGTTATATTAATAAAAGATATGCATGAATGCATATTCAAGCATTTCTACTACAATTGTCTAAATATGTACTACTATAATAAAAATATCTACTAATTGATATAACAGGATCATTCCAAGACATCGTATATCGATAGTCTTGATTGTTAAAAGGGTTTAGTACTCTCTGAATTATACATGAAGTTCCTAACACCTCCATGATGCCATAATTCGTAAGCCAAAGATAATGTTTTGGCATCATATAATTTTGAGCTACATGGTATATATGGAGAGGTGAGAGGCAAAACTGGTTCGTTCCATACTAACACATTTTTCAGAAAATTCAAAAAACTTACACGACTTGTAGAGAGGCCAGATAAAAATGTTTTTTTTTGCCTTCGAAAGGTACTGCTACCCTGTGGAATTATGATTGGAATGAAATAATTTACCGATTTAAAGGTACCAAAAAAAAAAGTAACAAAGTATGAAATGAGAAAGTTTTGCAACAAAAGGTTTAAAGGAAAGAGTTTTGCTGCACACCACATTGGAACGAACGAGTTTTAATTCACACAGCGTAAGTTGCTCTTCTAATAAGGATAATAATAGGAGTTGAAGAAAACGAAAGCAAAGTATTTTTTTAATAAGTAATATTTATTTAGGTTCACAACGATATTATTGATACATTCGGTATCATTTTTCAAAATAATGCCTCCCACTGAATAAAAACATTTTTTTTTTTGTTTTTGATGAATTTTTCAAAAATATCAGCGTACTGATTTAAAAAATCTAAATTACAAAAAAGTGGCGAAAGGACTAGATCCTAAGGTCATCGTCTTCTTCAATAATAGAGACATCATCACCCATTTGTTCGTCTGTGGCACATATTTTGAGAGCTCGTATGCAGTAATTCAATGAATAAATGGCCCTCCTCTAGTCACCAAATTGCTTTTTTTGGAGATTGCCAACGTCTTTCAGCTTCTCTGGTTTAATACTGACTTTGTTTGCTAAAGACTGTGGCTTGATTTGGCGTAATCGTTTTCCTTTCTTTAATATCCTTTTTGCAACTCCTAAGTCAGACCTATAATTCAGTTCTCCTTGCACCATCACTAGACCTTCAGCACTTTTTTCAAAAATGATTTGCTTGGAAGGCCCAAATTTGAAATGGAGCTGAGCTGGAGTTTTCAGGAAAGATGAAACAGCTGTTTTCGAGTCATATATCTGTACCTTTTCACTGACTCATCGAGCAGTCCCAAACTGAGAAAATAAGTCAAAGTATTCCTGAGGGTCTTTGATTGTAACCATTTTCTTTTCGATGCTTCCGAAGACACGATCAGCAGGAAGGAAAGAGTGGCCAACGACAGGAAACGTAATGGACATTTTTGGCAATTACTTGTTTCTGTAAGTAGCTTGCACAACATACCTACCACAGAAATGTTCTTATTCTGGGCAGGGCAGCCATCGCAGATTTGATTTTGATTATAAGATTGAAGATATTTCATTCGATCCTTTCAGTCTTTCATTTTTTAGCCATGTATAGATGAAAACTGATTCGGTGTTCTGAACATTGGTAGAATGGCCCTGGCAGATTTTAAAGTTATAGAGGAATAGTTTCCTAAATTTTGAGCACAGTCCTCTTCTTTTTTCAGCAAATCGTAAAAAACTTTTGCCTTCATTTTATGAACTCTTGCTTTAACCATGACGTTTTCTTTTTCTCTTCCACTTGCCATAACTGAGATCTGGCCTTTCAGGCGGATAAACTCCCAACAGGCATCTGTGGCTGGCGACTTAAAGCTTATGTTGCAATCGTAATTAAAAACTCTCATGAAGAGCCAATATTCGGCATACATTTCTGGATTGATTACAAGCTTTCCAAAGTTTTTTTGGCTTTGCAGTCACTAGGGAGATACTTTCTGGCACTCCTATCTCTAGTATAATGGGACTCCACAAAATGTAGAGACTGTAAAAAACTTTTCACAGATTCCCTTATTGGTCCATACTTAACAGTTTTATAGCCTCCTCCGCTTCTTTCTCGAGGAGACTGGGCGCCGATGATGTATTTTTATGAAATATTTTGGAATGGGTACTTGGAATGCCCAGAAATGCTTTGGCACAAACCTGGATCTGCCCACGGTCTCAAGTTTTCACGAAATACTTTATTGTCACTGCATTTTTTCTTTCGTTGTCTTCATTTCTCCTGTCCAGTCCTTGTCGTTTTCTATGCCTTTCAGGAGTCGCTTGACTAGTATGCTTCCGTATGTAACTATCTTGATCAGTCTTACTGGGCGATTCGTAAAATCCTTGGTGAAAACGTCCCACATCCTGCATGGTTAGTTGTTGACAATAAAAGGCATTCTTCTTTGGATGAGAGCATTTGGGTAGTGAAGGCAGCTTCTTTGAAACGTGTCTGAAAGAGTTACAAAATATAATACTTTAACACTCCACATTACATACAGATTTTCAAGATAAAAGAGTACACAAACAAAATAAATTAATGCACGTCAAATTAACCCTAAAACACTAAACTTGCTTTTTTGTTGACATTCCGCTTTCATTATCTTTCTTTGTCTGTTTTTTACTTTCACTTACCTATATATGAAATATATAGTAAGTGGAAGTATTGCGATCGTGAAAAATTTCGACTTCCGGTTTTCAACGGAAATACACGTTTTGGGGTCCCCTGAGTCGAAATGACCAAGTCCTGCGAAATGGTCTATGTGTGTGTGTGTGTGTGTGTGTGTGTGTGTGTGTGTGTGTGTGTGTGTGTGTGTGTGTGTGTGTGTGTGTGTGTGTGTGTGTGTGTGTGTGTGTGTGTGTGTGTGTGTGTGTGTGTGTGTGTGTGTGTGTGTGTGTGTGTGTGTGTGTGTGTGTGTGTGTGTGTGTGTGTGTGTGTATGTGAACGGACTAGCTCAAAAACTATAAACCGTGCGATCCTGAAATTGGGTATTTAGTGTAGGCATATGCCCCCGATGTGACAGCATAAATTTCATCAAAATTACTTAAAGGGAGGGGGTACTTTACTTAATAACTTTTTAGGTTTTTTTCGATTTTCTCGAAAACGGCTTTAACGATTTTGATTAAACTGAGTATTTCATCTATTTATATGCCCGAGATATGACTGTAAAAATTTCATCAAAATTAATTAACCGGAGGGGGGACTTTACTTAATAAATTTTGTAACATTTTCACGTGTTTTTTTTTATTTACTCTAAATCTGCTTTAACGATTTTGATCAAACTGGGTATTTGATGTATTTATATGCCCGAGATATGACTGTAAAAATTTCATCAAAATTGATTAACCGGAGGGGGGACTTTACTTAATACATTTTGTAACATTTTCACGTTTTTTTTTTTATTTTCTCAAAAACGGCTCTAACGATTTTGATTAAACTTAGTATTTGATCTATTTATATGCCCGAGATATGTCTGTAAAAATTTCATCAAAATTGATCAACCGCATGGGGCACTTTACTTAATAAATTTTGTAACATTTTCACGTGTTTTTTTTATTTACTCAAAAACGGCTCTAACGATTTTGATTAAACTTAGTATTTGATCTATTTATATGCCCGAGATATGTCTGTAAAAATTTCATCAAAATTGATCAACCGCATGGGGCACTTTACTTAATAAATTTTGTAACATTTTCACGTGTTTTTTTTATTTACTCTAAATCGGCTTTAACGATTTTGATCAAACTGGGTATTTGATGTATTTATATGCCCGAGATATGACTGTAAAAATTTCATCAAAATTGATTAACCGGAGGGGGGACTTTACTCAATAAATTTTGTAACATTTTCACGTTTTTTTTTTATTTTCTCAAAAACGGCTTTAACGATTTTGATTAAACTTAGTATTTGATCTATTTATATGCCCGAGATATGTCTGTAAAAATTTCATCAAAATTGATCAACCGCAGGGGGCACTTTACTTAATAAATTTTGTATCATTTTTACGTGCTTTTTTTATTTACTCAAAAACGGCTTTCACGATTGTGACCAAACTGGGTATTTGATGTATGTATATGCCAAATATGTGATAGCCAACATTTCATCAAAATTGATCAACCGAAGGGGGGACTTTACTTAATAAATTTTGTATCATTTTCACGGGTTTTTTTAATTACTCAAAAACGGCTTTAACGATTAATAAAAATAAGATATGAATGTAGAAAAATGTGTGACTTTGGGAAATGATATTTAACAAAACACGTCAATTTCTTATCTAAGTAAGTCGGTAAGTGAAAGTTGTGTGTTGCGCGCACGCACCAGATTTTTTCTTGTTGGAACCATTGGAAAATTAATTATTAATATAGGTAGGTAGTCGAGTATAAACTGAAATAAAACACGCGAGTTAAAAGCGCTTTAGATGCTTTGTTCATAAAGAGAAACTGCTGAAGTGAAAGAATGGATAAGGGTGTAAAGTGAGAGATAATTATAGGAACCAAGTATTTTTGCTTCACGACGAGTAACGAACAAGTTTTACAACACGATGAGCTATGTAACGAATCAGTTCTGCAACAAACCGCTATTTTCTATAGCCAAAATTCATATGAAATGACAAGTTTTGGTCCTATCTGATAACATATGTTGAAAGAGCATTTAAATAACTTTTAGAATCAGCTGTCACCTCAATTTTTCAAAAAAATAGGAAGAACGAGTTTTGCACCTCACCTCCTCATATATTAATTTAATTTTTCTCCTATAATTTATACTTATAAAATGGACATTTGGGCAAACTCCAAAAGGAAGCTCTGTGCAATGATCCTTAAATTATCTTCATGAGGAAGTAGTCCCTCAGTAGCTTGGTCCCCACGCCAAGTTCCACCCCATGGTAGCCATGAAAAAATAGGCTATAGGGAAATATTTCGTTTTTGAGCAGAATGGTAGAGCGAGGAACCGTGGGTTCTTTCAATCATTATTAGGCGAATTAATAGCTATATTTATTGTTTATGATTATTTTTAAACCGGATTTTAAAAACTTTAAGATGTAATTTGTCTGATGGTGTTTTAACCTAATTATTCAGGTTTCTTAATTCGATGATGTTAAGATTCCTAATTTAATTGGCCGTAAAGTTTATTTCCTCCTAAAATTTATTTATGCTAACAGGTAGATCAGACGGCTTGGGGCCTAGAGACGTCAGAAAGCTGAGTTCTTAATTTAGTTGAGTGAGTTGGCCAAGACCGAGACTTAAGTAATTACACCAGATCCTAAGAGGAGTTTAAACCTCGGCTAACCGCCATTGACTGCCCGATTTAACCTCGGATGGAAAAACTCCCCGCGTACTCTGTAATCATTGCTTACGGTTGTTAAGCAGTTAGGTCTTTACTTCCTAGCTACGCAGTTGTTTTGTACTTCGCTACTCTTGCCAAATCAAGGAGTTAAGTGATTGGAAGAAAGACTTTTTACCTTTTCTAGGTTCTTTACTCATTCACAGTGTTTAGTGTCCATGACAGCAAATGGTATCCTGGATTCTAATTTTGTAGTTTACCAAAAAATAGTTTTATGCGACCTCTCGAAGCATGTAATCAGTTTTAGATAATAATATACGATAAAATGATATTAGTAATTACGTAAATTGCGACTTAGTTTTCTTTATCTCTTTAAAATTGAAGCATAGAGTAATAATTTTCTTATATTATTACTCTTATGATTTCTTTATTTAGTTTTCTTCTTCCTGGACTACGAATTAGTATTAATTTGAATGTTAATTAGTATTAATTAAATTGAAATAATTAATTAACCAATTATGTAGGTACTTATGAACCAATGATTAATTAATATTAGATTAATTAATTTCCAAATAATAATTGGTTTATGTCATTGCTCCATTGTTTGGAAACAAGAAATTGGATATTTTTTGGCATGTCTCTATACTTAATAATAACTTAATAAAAATATACGTTAACTGATCATTAATCGAACTGAATAAAAATATATTTTAAACTGAATGCAATAGACAGATTTTCAAGAATAAGTATTTAATAAAAGAAGTTATATAATCGTTTTGAACTTCTACTTTATTAAATAAAAGATTTCTCTCCATTATTCGAGGCCTACAGCTGCAGTAATTATAAATGCTTCATATAATTACTGTAGCTGTAGGCCTGGATCCCAACCGATCGGTTCTGATTCGTCCCTATCTTTGGTCGGATTACTCCCCACAAATAGTAAGTAAGATACAGTCCGTATGCTTTTTAATAGATAGTATACTTTCTTGAAAACTCAAATTTAACAACAAAATCCACTCTTTTTTTCCGTTTTTTGGTTATTGAAAACGTGAAACATTTTTGTATTGAATTTCAAATTGCGACATCTATATATTGGAATATATTTTGTATAATTAGAAATTTCAATATATATTAATATTTTATAGCATACATTTCGGAATTTTAAAAATCAATTAATAATCGAGAGAAATCTTTTATATAATGTTAATACTAATTAACATTCAAATTAATACTAATTCGTAGTCCAGGAAGAAGAAAGCTAAATAAAGAAATCATGAGAGTAATAGGTAATATAAGAAAATTATTACTCTATGCTTCAATTTTAAAGAGATGAAGAAAACTAAGTCGCAATTTACGTAGTTACTAATATCATTTTATCGTAAATTATTATCTATAAGCATAATTGATTACATGCTTCTGAACTATCTAAAGAAATCTTTCCATCACTTGTTCCATATTATAGTCTTGATTTAATGATTAAGGTTTTGTTGTTGTCAGACTTTCGAGACGTCGGATGATTAAACAAAAGATGCAATGAGACAGAAGCGTGGATTGGCCAGCTGTGATAAAACCTTCACTCTAATTGGAGGGTAAATGCTCGTGTCCAGCGGTGTGGACACGGCTTGCACCCTTTGTCCTCCACCTGGGAATTCCTTTCCAGTTAGTGTAAACACAAAGGCCTATATTCAAACAATTTGCTGGAACGATTCGCTCTTTTGAATGTATTAGCTTGATTCGGCTGGAGTTGTGTTTGTTTTTGTGGCTAGGCTAGTCTAAGGTTCCTCCGAATTTGGTTGTTAGGAATTCGGTTTTGATCCCTTGAGAAGACAAGACCGAATACCGACAGAAATGAGACGCTTACTTTTCTCTTAAATGTGGAAATTTAAAAAAATCAATCATTGTGCCAAATAGTTTGCTGGGATGTATTAGAACTAATAGATAAGTTTGAACTTGGATTTTATAGTTCAAGTGATTCCCTATTTATAAAAGAATGTTCCATTTTATTGGTGGTAAATCATATTGAGATGAATAATTCTTAATTCTTATTTTAGAAACGGGGTTCCTATTTTTATTTTTCCTTTTATTCAGATGTCTTTTTCATTAAAAATAATTAGGTTTAATAACCAGTCTTCCAATTAATAATTGAATCCTTTATTTTAAGTATCGATAAAAGTTAAATATTTCGATTATTTGCCGTTTTAAAAACTGAGTTAGTCTTTATTCCTCCGGTTAGTACATAACATTATTTTTAATTATTAATATTAGTCTAACTAAATATTAAATTTTTAAGCTGGTTCATTTATTAAATAGTCTTATAGGCTAAGGAATATTCAACTGCTATTTATTTCTTAAGTACCCTTCGTTTCAATAAGTATGTCAATCTCATTTTTTCGCCAAACCATATGGTTTCTTCTTGTTTAGTTTAGAAACCCAATAATGGGATTTGCAGACACCCGAAAAGTTTGCTTTTACCAAATACTGATATAGGGGAATGGTTTGGATGCACCCTCGATACGGGGGTGCACGAATGATCGCTGCCTGCCAGGAAGCTGGGGCGTCGACCATTTGTCAGCATATGCCCCCGTGAAATGAATGGCCCATACGCCTTCAGCTTCTTCCGTTTGTTTCATTGTTTGGAAATCGTTTTGTTTAATTTATCGCTTCCTGAAAGGCAATCTTCCCCTCCCTGATTATGCAAAGGACCTTCTCCCTTCTTTTTTACTCCCTCCTTGGTGCCATTGTGTGCATTAGATCCTTTTAAATGACCCACATAAAACCCGGGGCACTTGTTTGTAACCAACCCTCATAAGTAAATATGAACTTAACATTCAGGCGGTATTCTATTCATTGCCCCTAATTTATTGTCCGTAATTAATCCCTGATGAATCTGTATTTAAACATTGCTTGTCTTAGGGTTTTTTTTTACATCTGTCTCGTTAGTATCCTCTTTGTTACAGTTTGTTGCTGTATTATTTTTTTTTTCAATATTCTAAAGAAGCAATAGTATGAAGTAGTGATAGTTCTAAATAAAAAAATATTGTAATGATCAAGATAAACATAATAGAAATTAATAAATATATAAGTCAGTATATGTTAACTTTTTTTTTATAAAGAATTCATATGAGAGAATTTGTCTACTACCGAATTTCCAATAATTATGAACTATGCTGTCATAGAAGAAGCGATAGAAACATAGAGCTTTTTTTAACATCGATTGTTTTTTAAACAATCAGTTATTCCTTATAATCGATCGATTGATAGAAATAACCAATAATCGGCAACCCCTACTTTAGACATGAACAAATAAATATTGAATTTATATTTTTCACTATGATTTCTTTCCAATATACTATTTAACTGGGACAAATCAAGCTGTTTTTTTTTTGCTTTTTTCATCGAAAAAAAGTGAATTAAACATGTCATTTAATATCATTTTCCTATGTATTTATAAATTAAGGTGGATGAATATACGAAGAATAATACATATCGGATTCATGTAGTGCTTATTTGAAGTAATAAAAGTTAATGCATGTATGTTTGATATGATTGGAAAACCGAAACCAGATTTTTCTTCTTGTCAAAGTATTTCTCTATTTCTGTATCCCGGAGTAAAAAACACTATGTTGCATTTTTTTTTTTTTTATAAATATATATATAAATTGTTTGGAAGGACCATTTTTTAAGAACTTCGAGATAGTAAAATTTGTTTTTTTCGTTACTTACAGGGACAGCGTAATGAACGTTTTTCATATTGTTGTAGACGATAATATTCAGTTCACGATTATATATATAACATGTGATGTAATTGAATATAGGTATATATAACAAACAAAAACAGAGTATTGTTTTTTCACAATTTCTTTATTAATTCATTCTTGACAGATAATAGTCTTTTGGGAATGTAGAAGCGCATTAAAGTTATTTATTTGCCTTGTCATCTATCGATTTTAAACATTTAAATCAAAAGGTGCAGATAAGGCATAGTCAAGCGTATCACCGACAATTGAAAAAATATCAATAGCTTTTTACTTTGATCCAAAATTAATTATTCCATTAAATCTTATTTCTTAGGAATTTTCGCTGAAGTTTAAAAATTATCTTTAATCTCTAAGTTTATCAGTTTTATTAAGTGAAAAACAATTCTGTCCTTTTAATACAATACTTTTGAACTGGCTTGGTCAATTTCAAATCAAAGAGATTGTTTTTACAAATTTACGAAATTATAAGATATGAAATAATAAATCCGGTTCGTATTGCCTTATCGATGAAAAAAACTAAACAAACCTGTTAATCATTCGAAGAACCAGTTTAAACAAATGTTTTTATTACCTCTATCAATTAATAAGCATTTGGATGATAGATAAGACTAAATCTAGCAAACAGATCATAAATCCGTTTAAAAGTATTAGAATATAAAACTGTATATCTCTTTCTGTATCAGTGGAAGATGTGGACGTCTAGTTTGGTTATGTTCGTTACCCTATATGTATTCTGCTTTACGCAGGGTTGTGCTTCTGAGGAAGAAAATTTGGATTATTTGAGTAATGAGAATAATGAAAAGCCCTTCAAAACTAGTCCTGGTAAGAAGCACTTTAGTTTCTTTAAATATCCATAATGACTAAATATATTTTTGAATGAAACGTACAGACTTTTTTATACATTACTTATCTAAGAATGTAAATAGACTATTTCTATTCTACGTTTAAAATTAGTAGTGGTCAAACAACCTTTATATTTAGATATGTATAGAATATCTATACATAAATGTATTTTTTTTTTTGTAATAAGAAAAATATTTCTATATTTATATTAGGGATGTAGTATTTTAGTGATCGCATCAGTTGATGTAAATTTTTTATATATAGGTACATAATCTGACATGTGATTAAAATTTATATAATTTTCTTCTCGGTTGTTTCTGTTTTATCTTTGATTTGATGGGCATCTATTGACAATCGATTCCGCTGTATATACTGTTATGAGATCCCGTAAAAAACAATATTCGCACTTATCATATTAGTCATATTGTATCTATGTTTTTATTCGCAGATATATATATATATATATATATATATATATATATATATAAAACATTTAACAATCTAATTCCTCTAAAGGCGTCGCCAGGTAGGACTGATTATAGAATAAGCTGTATCAATTAAACCATAAGTCTTGAGGTTAAATTTATATAATATAAGACTCGGTTTTTATTCAACTCAATCTTTTAATTCTCTTAATAATGCTCTTATTTTGCTGTTATTCTGTACCGAAAGAACAAAAATATCTTAAACAGTCGCGTAGTATTGATAATAGAATAAAACGTAAGTCATTACTCGTTTCGGTGGTATATATATTGAAATTGGAAATAAAAATACTAGAACTTATATAATAAATCATAACCATAATGTTGGCTCATGCTCAACATTGGTCGTTGGCAAAAAAAAATTGGTACATGTAGTATGGGTTATCCATTGATATTAATACATAACATGCTTCTGAATTCGATAAAAACATTTCCATTGCGATAGTCAATATTTGAAATTTATTACAGATTATATTTATAATCACGTTTGCTGCTGAATGATATCACAGATGAAAAAAATGGTTATGTAAGTGTTTAAGTATATATAGTAAGTATAAATATATATACAGTGTAAGTATATATATAATCAGTAATAAGGGGAGGTCAGATAAATGTTCATGTTAAATATGAAAAATATTTTTAAACAAATCATAAAAAACCAAACATTTTTTCCATCCCTCTGAATTCAATGAGACCATTTCTTTGAAACTGATAATGATTATACAGAGAAAATGACAAATAGTGGATGGAAAAATGATCTCAAAAATTACGTGCGACGTACTTCATCGATTTTTTTTCTATATTCGTATATTTTTTCTTCAAACTTGTATACATTTATGTATGAGTGTGTGTGTGTGTGTGTGTGTTTGTGTGTGTGTGTGTGTGTGTGTTTGTGTGTGTGTGTGTGTGTGTGTGTGTGTGTGTGTGTGTGTGTGTGTGTGTGTGTGTGTGCGCGCGTGTGTGTGTGTGTGTGTGTGTGTGTGTGTGTGTGTGTGTGTGTGGACAAGATGTGCATATTTGAACTTTTATATGAAATATACTCTCACCTCAAACAGTCATTAATTTGTTGGTTTTCCTGTACGTTGTGATTATTTTATTAAATATTTCACATATTTAGGAATAGATTTTTGGAAATATAATTAGATACTAACTTACATCTTTGACCTTTATTTGACATGAAAATCCGATCTTCTCTTATTAATTATTATTATATGAGGTGAGTATGCATTGAGCAATGAGGTGAGTACTCATTGCTGATCACTATTGGTGGTGGTCTTGGAATAGGTACTGCAGAGCTGTTTGTAGTTTTAGTATCAAATCAATAAAGACGTTAAATTATTCAAACAGTTTTTATAGCATTTCCACTTACATGCTTATTTTGTTTGCTGTTATATCATTCAGCCGCAAAACGTGATATTTTACTTATAATCTGGTATATCTTTCAAACTATTGATTTTACTGTAATGGGAGTGGTCTCATTGGATTCAGAAGTATATATTTTTTTTATAATTATTCAGCCTGCTGAGAACCATTCTCGCTTACTGGTCAATTATTCTCTACGACAGTTTCTAATCTGTTCGACGTGGAAAGTCATTTTTCATTTACAGATGCACTTTTTAATAATGTCAGTCTCAGTAATAATATGTTTGTTAATACGACTACTAAATAAATCCCTGCTTATATAAATTTAAAATTATTAGCCCTATTTTTCATTAAATGTTTTTCCCTTGATCTTTGTTTCACCTTCTAGTTTCATTTTTTTATAAGGATCAGATCTCAGTCATAGATTTTGATTCTAGTCGAACAATGCAGCGTGAAAACGTATTGCCCAGAAGGTCACCATTGTTGCTCGGCCGCGACTTGCTGCCCAGACCATATCGAATGCTGTGGCGATGGTTTGTACTGTTGTTCTTCCGATGAGATAACGTACGTACCTTTATTACTTAATCAAGAATTATTCTTAATTTTACATAGTAAATATTTATTTAATTTTATAGGACACAACCTTCGATTAAATTGCACCCAGTAGAAGAATAGCATTGAAGTGATTATGATCCAGAGAGGTTAATATTTTTCCCGCTCATTGTTCCGGACGACTATAGTATTTTAATAATAGAATTTAATGTATCAGCTTCATCTGAAACAATCGGATAAAAAGTGAGCTATTTAAGGTCCCAAAATAAACCTTAAAGGCTTAATTAAACATGTTTTATATGTTAGTGATTTTTATTCGCTGTATAATGCCAATAAATTATTTTTATATAATGAATGTAATATCATTTGTCATGAAATGATTTTATTCAGTCAGATTAACCCTTCTTTTTGTTTGTCTTATTTGTATGGCTGCATGAATCAACTAGCTGAATGCTTTCAAGTAACTAAAATTTAATAGAATTTTAGATTTTCTATTCTCCTCAACCGAATTCCTATTAAGTTAAATTGAAAACAGGAGGTAAGCAGCCAAAATTTCATAAACATTACTGTTTTATCACCTGCTTTTATTTACCTTAATATGGACTGTATAGTAAAGGAAATTACTGCGATGAAAAAAAATTTCTGATTCTAGTTTTTAACCGAAATGTGTTCGTTGTGTAATGCCAATATTTGTTGAAGTAGAAATCAACTAAAATTATAATTAGGCATAAGGTATGAATCCTCAATCCTTAGCCCTATAACTGTTAAATTGCAAACGCCCGCTTTGCATCCATATATATTTATTTACTTAATTGTGATTATAGACATTGGTATATCTCTGTTTGAGATATAAAATTATATTAACAATAGTTTTCTTCATTGTACAGGATTCAATCACAAAACAGTTATGCTTGTAATATTAAACAATATTATATGATTACTGCATATGTCGTGTGCTTACAAAATCCTAAACATAAATACCTCTCAGCACTTTCTAACTTCGCAATGCATATTAACTATATTTTAAGGATTCTAAAATATAAAAAATCACCGTCTACCTAAAATACTTGCGTTGGAAGGCATAAAAACAAAAAGCAATAGCTGGTTTAATGAATAAGTAAAATTAGCGGATCTTCTAGTCTGTGAACTGGCCAAGGATTTTAAGTCGGTGGAAAGATGGGAAATGCAAATGAATACCATAATAAATGAAGCGAAAGGAAATATAAGGAAGGAATTAGCGACATCTTCGATAGGTGCAGAGTATCATCTAATGTATAAGAAACTTGATTCGAACGCTAATTATGTAAACGGTGATGACTCCATCGAACTAATTCATATGGTTTTCAAGGCTAGAGGGGAGCTTTTCTGCAAAGCATGGTTGAGAGACACGTGCTCCATATGCAATAGTAAAGAGGATGAAACCATGTTTCACTTACTTGGCAGATGTTCGATTTTAAATTCATTAAGAAAAAAATATTAGGAAAAAGTACCTTAATAGAAAACGAGGTTATAGAAATTTTAAACGGAAAATGTTTGAAGGCGTTATTTTTGTATATAAAGGAGTCATTAAATTTATACAATTTTTAATAAACGTATTTAATTACATTGATTGAAAGACGATGACACATATTGGGACAAAAAGGTCAGGACATTATAGTTTTATCAAAATATTATATTCTTATTGACTTTATTACAATTTTGTTGTATTTTATAGAGTTAATTACATTGTGATTATTAAAATTTTGGTGTATATGTTATATAAAAGGTAATTTTATTTGTTGTTATTTGTTTATGATATCATTAAAACCAAAGGTTTGCTCTTTTAGTTAGATACAGCAAAACAATCACAAAAAAAGAGGAAAAGAATATTGCAATTAGTATCTTGGCCATTAAGCTGATTCCCTGGCAGACGGTATATCCATGCCAGAATTGAGTGTTTTGTACATAATGTAAAATGTTAAAAAACGAAATTTTGTAAATAAAGCACATTTATCTATCTATCTATCTATTTATCTATTTATTCAATTACGCCCTATGCAATTTAATAGCTATTATTCTTTTGAGTATTTATTAACAGTTATAAGAACTGATTTATAAGATTTTAATCACTCCTTATCACCATTTTTTCTTTCATAACAATACACTTCAACTCCGAGATAAGATATAAGGAACACTGTGCCGCCAGCTTAAAAGTATTAAGTATCATCGATCAGTCTTCTTTTGAAAAATGAATCTACAAATCACGTGTTCGCTGTTGTGCGTTTCCTTCCTGATCATCTGGCAAACAGAATCGGTAGCATGTCTTGACGAAGGCCAAAATTCATCCTCTTTAAGATTGGGAAGCGACGTATCAAACGGTGAGGCTAATTTCTTATCACAATATGTAGGAAATTAAGAATTAATTAATTATTTTTTTCATTAATAATTATGTCTATTTCTTGTCTTGAAATAATTTTAGTCACTATTTGCTTATTCGAATGGTTGGTCAAATCTCAATCTAATAGGTTTGATTTTATTAAATATTTCATTTTTTGTATTCTATATTCGATTCAGAAATTGCTTTCAAGTATCCCTATACTAATTATACCTGTACAGGAAAAATTTAGGACTCTCACTGAAACATCGTCAGATTAGCCTTAGTGGCATAAAGCGGTGTTTAGCAAAACAAACAAACAATAGTTTTCAAGTGAGTACGCTATAAATATTAATAATGAAATATTTTGTACTAATGAAAAATAAAGATTTTTTTTTTTAATTGATTTTCGACACGTGGAAAGTTATGTTTCGATTGAAAAAGTAAGCACTAAACTGGGAAATGATTACCTATAAAAAAAATAATGCTAATTCCAGTATCAGAAAACAAAATTAAAAATGAATCCTTAGATAAACTAGAAATGAAAAGAAAATTATACACACACACACACACAAACACGCGCGCGCGCGCGCGCGCGCGTGTGTGTGTGTACTGTACCAATCAAAAGTTTAGACTCGCTTTTATTTAATTCACAATCTTCAAATTTAAAAAAATAATTCTAACTCAAGAAATAGAATATGGTAGATATCTTCCACCACCATTAACTCAAGAGGTAACATTTCTAACATTATATTATTAAGCTTAGAATAAAATTATAAATAGGGTTAACCTGTGGTGTAGTGTTTAGCATAGTAACCTACAATACTAAAGGTCGCGGGTTCGCGTCCCGGGGTGGCCCTAGGATTTTTTAATGGGAGTAAAAATCTTTCGCTATGCCGTCCCTCGGAAAGTACGTAAAATGGATGTCCCGAGCCTGTACGATGTCAGGTACTCGTTAAAGAAACAAACAAACAAATTATGAATAAAATTATCGTTTGTATATTTTTAAATAAATAAAATGTTGTTATTTATTTATTCTACATAACTAAGAGTGAGTCTAAACTTTTGACTGGTACTGTATAAATATATATGGAATAATTTATAAATCGATAGTATTTACTTGACAGATCAAAATCTATATATCTTTTTTTTCCCCACATTTTGTTATTACTCGTTTTTCGAAAATAGCCTGTTTATGTCATTTCAGGATTTCACGATTAAAAAGAAATAAAATAGACATTAAAACGTTTTCTTAGGACAAAGATGCAGCTCGACTAAGACTTGTCAAGATGGTTACCATTGCTGTGGATCTTCCACCTGCTGCCTAAATGCATATCAGTGTTGTGGTGGTAATACATATTGCTGTACCAAAAGATTATTAAAGTACGTTTATATTATTTTATCAATACTATCTACATATGGTGAAGTTTTGTTTTTGATTATGTATTGTCTTCGGTTTTTACAGGATGATCGCGGCACCTGCTATTAATGAAGACACAATGTCAATTTGAGTATTTCGTTTTTCCTGTGTGCTTCCTTCAGGATGGTCGATGAACGTTTTGGTGATCCATGACGTGGGATTCTTTATATCGTGAATCTAGTTTTAAATAAACTCGTACAACAATACACCATGAAATGAATATTCTAATATGTGATATGTTAATATAATAAACACTGCTAATACTATATAAATTTTACTGTTTTGATTTACATAAATCTTAAGATCTGGCTCAATTCTTTGTAGATTTTTTTCTATGTTTTATTGTTAATCTTAATCCGAAAATATAACAATATATTAAATATATACTAGCTGACCCGGCAAACGTTGTTTTGCAATATAAATTATTTCTAGGGAATTTCTAGAAATTAAATGTTTAATATTTATGCGTCTTGTCCCTTCCAGAACATTAGCGGATATTAGATAGCGTCATATGAACAGTATGTATCAGCAATGAACTAAAGATTATTATTTCTTCAACGAATCACAATTTCTTGTGCACCTGTACGATCCCCAACGATGATTCCAGCAACCTCGTCAACAACAGGTGCATTGAATCTACGAATGTGCTCTCCAGCCGGTGTTTTATCATGATTAATGAAAATAGCGTGATTATCGCTTTGTAATTAGTGCATGTGTGATTTGAATATTTTCAACAATTCATTTTGTTCATTCAATAGAGCGTCCAGCTCGCCGACGATGCATTTGGCAAAAAATGAATCAAGGTTATTGTAGTTACAATATGCATTCACAGGATTGATAAGTGCGCTTCCGGAATCCTCGCCGCCCATAAAGTAGATCTGTAAAAATTTATGTGATTCGTTTGGCATTGGCAGCAATGAGCCCATTTTACTATAAGCTTGGCCTCTGATTTTGAATGGAGAAATGTATTGTTGACCATTTGTATTAGTATTTCGAACTATTTCTGTTGCTCCAAGTGATGTCATTTAAAAGCATGAATTGAACATTCGAATTGACTTCAGGAACAAGTTAGAATCTGGATCCGTGCTGATAAGTAAACCGTTCAATGGTTCAGGTGGTGTTTCAATTTCAGGTAGTTGCACATTCCTGACCGCAACACATCCCGGCTGGCTAATTTTTGAATTTGAGAGCATACAATGCGGTACTGTTCCTTGTCCACAGCACCAATTACCACTTTCGAATGAGCATAATATTCAATATTGGACTCAAACTAGAATGAATTAACAGTAAAAAATTTTATTTTTCTTAATTATATCGAAAATATATTGCTAGAATTGGTGGGGAAAAAATCTGTGGAAGTTAGAGCTCTTAAAAGAGAATACAATAAAAAAAAAATAAATAAAAAATTACCTAATTGTAATAAAAATCTAACTTTCACCGAATTTTTTTTTACCATTTCCAACATTTTCGATATAAAAAAAAAATTATGGATTTTATAACAAATGTATAGGAATAATTTATACTTACAACACAATTGCCGCGGGGATAACTTACCACATGATAATTGATCAGTTATCGAGCGGGAAGAAAAATTATTAAATTACTAAAATAACTATTAAAAAATAGAGGTTGGTGATAGAAGGGTGAAAATTTAGGGTCGTATGTATGTTTTGAAGCCACATTAAAAAAGAAAAAAAAAATTGTCCAAAAAATAAAAAAAAAATTTAGGGGTGGACAACCCTCATCACTTAGGGTATGAAAAATAGATAGTAGCCGATTCTCAGAACTACTGAATATGCATAAAAGATTTCATGAAAATCGGTCAAGCCGTTTCGGAGGAGTATGGTAACTAACATTGTGACACGAGAATTTTATATATAAGATATTAAAAATATCAACGTGAAATTAATAATTATAGTTATTGAAATTAACAAATTTAATTTAAAAAATAATTGCATGTAAAGTATAACAAAAATTAGTGAAGACTTTCAATTTTTGCAATAACCATAATAATCTATACCTCATGGAAAATAACTAACGAATATGTAAATAAATGTGGATAAAGCTATCTTCTGTGAATTTTCTGAATTGCTTTTTCACAATTATCAAAACAGGGAGATTTCTACTCCCAATAAGCTGGTAAGTGAAAGTTTTGTGTTGGGTGCATCGCACCAGATTTTTTTTCATATGATTTAATAGAACAAAGACTTTCAAAATTACACGGCAGGGTGTCACATTGTATTTATTTCGAATAGTCATACTGCCGCATTTAAAAAAATAATAATTCTATTCTATTATTTTTGGTAAGTGAATGCATCAAGAAGCACATGGCACTTTAAAAATTATTTAGAGCAGTTTGTATGTGTGAAAAAGCTAAATGAATAACAGGTTTACACGATTATTTAAGTTTATATTTACTTTACAAACTGTTGTTCAAAAATATATTTTAATTATGAAATATTATGTAGGGGCCAAATCGGATATCTTTTCTCCTCTAAACTGGTTGGCATGTGAATTGCGGGCATCACACCAGATGTTTTTAATTGTTAATATTCAAAAATTTAATATTATCAACATTGAAAAAAATATTAATACATCTCATTATACCAATTATTTTAAATAAAGAATAAAAATCTTTAGTAAAAATAAACCAAAATTGAATCTCACATTTTTATTTTTCAATATATATATTAACTTCCATATTTACTAGTATACTTATCTACTTATCTTCAGAATAGGATTGACGCATGAAATAGTGTTTACGTGTATTAAGAATTAAGAACCTAAACGCTGAAATAGATTGCTCATCTTTCAGCCACATCAGACAAGTTGTTTTTCTTCATATCTATGGACTTAATATTTTATTCTTTTCAATTGAGCATTTACCACATTTTATACTCAGACGTATATTTATTGTTTAATCTGTAAAATCTCATAAGTCAAATCAATCTTTGATGTTTTGGTGTCGAAATAGATCCGAGGATTTCGAAACAGAATTTCTAAGCTACGTCTGAAAATTCTTACAGGAGGTTCGCATACCCGATCCTAGAAATCAGGAACCCAGACTGAAATCAGCTCTGCTTGGCAGGAAATTGAATTTTGTTACGCTTCTTTGGCAGTATGGAGGGAGGACCATATATTAAGGAATTTTGAGTTCGAAGAATACACATTACCCTTGTCCTAATAATTATTATTAAAAGAACGAACAGGATCTCAGGAGAGAAAAGTGTTCTGTCGGATATTGGGAGGAAAGAGTGCTGTTAACGAATGAGGAGAAGGAGCAAGCAGGAACTCTTAAATATCTATCGAGAGCCTGATGTTGCATAAATCCTTTTGAGAACTGCTTCGACAGCGTTCCGTAATAGCAATAATCATTAACTTGGATGGTCTCTTTGCCACCGCCCTCTTAGTCGTCGTGGTGAGCTGTACACGTTTTTAGTGCGTTTCATGGTTTCTGTAAGTCAGTCTTTGTGAAACTTAATGTAATTTTCTTTAAATTTTACTGAGATTCGGGATGTTTAAGTATGTATTATATCGTCCCTTTGATTGAAAGGACTGATTTTTTTTTATGTTGGATATTTTAGTTGAACCACACAGCTCGATACCTTGGGTCTATATCAGTTTTAATGAAGGTTTATACAAAGTTAGTTTATTTGTTAAAGATAAGTTTGATCGTCTTTCAAGTAACCTAGGTAAAAGTCCATATGATCTATTTAGTTCTTTATGTTTAAGCCTAATGTGAATTTGCCAAGTCATTCTTTTGTCCAGATAACAACTTCAATATCTAATTTCGTCAGATGCAAGAGTCCAAAATATTTTGCCCCTGGGTTTTTCTTGATATTCCGTTCCAATCCAAGCGTTTGATGAAGTTTAGCGTGAAGGGTTGGTTTATTGCTTAAACTTAATATCTTACTTCTCCCGACTTACTATTAAATATTACTTTCATATTTAACTAACAGACGTTTTTCGTTCAAAGTAGGAACCAGTTCCCCTGCCTCCAGGGTACTCCTCTTTTCCATAATACCTGGATAGAACATGAAAATAAAATCCTGTAATCCTATACCTAACAATTTTTTCTCACACCCTACAAATATTCTTTAAAAGACATCCAAAACCAGAAAAAGTCCAGACTCTTGACATTAAGCATATTGAAGTGCCTCAGGGCCGCGTTCTGGATCCAATATTACTTAATATATATATGGCTGACCTACCGCAGGACCCATATACACTACAAGCTATTTTTATCCATCAAATAAAAAAAAAAGTTCAGGCCATCAATCAGATATTAAAAAGTTTATTGATTTTTTCAGTTAATATTTAAAACTATAATTCTGTATTTATTGCTTATATAATATTTAATACTGAAAAATTGCCCACATACAAAGAAATATCCTAATTATTGAGTTAATCTTAAAGAAAGTAGTAAAAAAATTTCAATAGGTTCTCCGGCACACGTAAGTTGATTTCTGGATAGATTTCCGAAACAAAAACATACGAAATATTAATAATACAAAATATTACAACTAAGTGGTAAACTATATACTGAATCTTTTTAAATTAGTTAGGAGCTACATCACAATTGTAGCATTTTTGTAGGATTCGTTTCGATGCGCACTTCACTTGGGATCAGATTCGCAATAGCTTAGTCCATATTGTCTTTCTGAGATTCATTTATTAATGACGATTCCTTTGCGAAGATAAAATTTAGTAGCCTACTAAATAACGTGAAAGACGAAGTTTTATTTCCTCCCAAAACTTTTTTATTTGCATCAATCGGACGCAACAGTACGGTAGTGGTCGACAAGAATAATGATCTCTAATTTTGATTATGGATTAACCGTACGAATTGTCTTATATTCTCCTTAACTCCATCCAAACCATCAGATAATTTATTTTCTTGCACTAATCCATAGTTTCTGGTGCTTGGTTCAGTACTGCGCTAGTCTTCTTACAGTAAATAATTGGTTTTGAAATCTAAAACCACAATATCACTGTAAGAAGCACATAAACTAGTTATTAAAATAAATAAGAAGAAATGTACTATTTATGGTTAAAGTATGGAAAAACCGTTATTTTACGTTTTTAGAAAATCATTTCCAAAGTTTAAAAACTGTAAATAATTTCTTATATAATATTAAACAATAGATCTT
This sequence comes from Aelia acuminata, assembly GCA_911387785.2. Classification (NCBI taxonomy): domain Eukaryota; kingdom Metazoa; phylum Arthropoda; class Insecta; order Hemiptera; family Pentatomidae; genus Aelia; species Aelia acuminata. The sequence goes on along the minus strand of OU426979.1, from coordinate 113,417,752 downwards.
ACCCATTTTTGCACTTTTGGTGAAGATTAGTCGATGAGCAATTCATTTAAGACCGACACTTTAACAGGTTATATGAAGAATTAAAATGTCAAAGTAATAAGATAATAATAGCTGAAGTAAATATACACCTACAGAAACCAGTTTTGTACTTTGCATTATTATCCCTACTTTAAGTTAATCCTTAGCTTTGAGCTTTTGTTTTTATATTCAAATATTGAGCCCTAAAATTTGGCTTCTTAAATTTTTCGCTTAAATGATTCATTTTTGAGCCATTTAGAAGATGGCCTTTTTACATGGAACACCGTGTACTTGAAGATTAATAATGATGAATAATAATGCGAACTGATTCATAATATCATAGGAATTTTTAGTAGTTTATATATGGGAAAATAATTTTGATAACATAAATTAAAATAATAGAAATAAAATACACGTCTATTCGGCAATAAGTACGTTCACCTTGATCATCTGTTGAAGGCTACTTCTTAGTCATTCCGTTCTATTTATGTTCCCACTTTTTCAGTGACTAGTCAAGTTAAATTATTTACTCAATAAGTCTATAGAATACTTTTTTATACTTCATATAATAATATTTTTATTCTTTGTTTTCGATTTTTTCTTTGTTTTTTTACGTTTCATTACGTATTCATTAAAACATAAATCCTGCTAAACTTCGAATCTCTAATTTTTAATAGTTTTTTTACTATAATTTTATCAGATAGGATTTTCTTGAATATTTTGGGGAAAAGGTTTATGGACAAGGGAAATTAAAAGAGGTTGTATATCTTTTTACAATTTTGAGGCATGTCTTTATTTATTTCTAACACAATAAGGAGCATTAAGAGTCCATATAAGAATTAAATCAAAAACGTTTTGTATTTACTACAATATTTTTTGGGGAAGAAATGTCATTGAAATATAAATTTATTTCCTTCCTCAACCCTGAAAGTAGAAATATTGAAACAACTTGTTACTTTTTTGTTTTCACTTCCTTTTTAACGAAGAGTTTTTACTTCTGCAACATCGGTGTTCCTATGAAAAACAGCAAAGCCGCAACAAGCAGACCTACAGTTGGCCTATAAAGAAAAGCGATTTATTCATTTTTAACTAGCTAATCTTATTTATTCATATTAATAATGTTACAGTAATTCCTATTATTTTCATTATGATTACAGATGACTATTGCAAAGTACACTACTTATAAAATAAATTAAATGCCCAAAATATATATTTATACATAGATATATATGTCAATTTAAATGTCCAGATTATAAAATTAAGAGTTGATTAATTATAGTAATATAATAATTAAAAAAATGGTCAATACACATGAAAGAATATTTTTTATTTTATAGATACGTAATTAAAATACTCTATATTAATCAGATCCAGGAAAAATAAATTACGTAGATATAATGAATGTACAACTTGTATGCTAAATGGTAGTCCTGAACTTATAAATAGAAAACAGTGATTAAGAGTATCAGCTGTAAGATATAAAAAAATAAATGGTGTTTTATAAACAATGACAGTACATGGTCCTGTTTTGATAATAGATAAACAAAGTTCAAGAATATTAGCCTAAATATTTTAACTGAAAATGAAATTTTCAAAAAATGTTTAAATTCATTTTGAAACACTGGGTAGAATCTATGGAAAATACTTAAAGTTACCCCACTAAGACGAAAGTATGAATGTATAATTAAGAAAATATAATTATTGATGCATATATATGAAGATATAATTAAGTGCTGCAATAATTAGTTATAATATTCTTAAAATATTGATTTCAGTTGCCATCTCATTCCGAAAATGTTACAACCTGAAATACCATGAACCCCTGCTAGTTGCATCGGGGCTCATTAGAGCTGATTTGGGTCTGCTTAATATTAATTTATTGAAAAAACCAATGAATTAAATTATCTTAATTCTTAATAGAGTAATAAGTAATTATTAAATTAATTAAATCTACTTACTCAAATCGTGATGTGTTACCCGTTGCACAGCACATCCTTCCACCTCCGCAGCAATAACGATTGTTAGGGCAGCATGTGGTTGTGGAACAGCAATGTTGCCCATCTGGACAAATGGTGGTAGCGCTACAGCGTTGCGCTGAAGTCATTAAATATGTGAAATCAATGATGTATAAAAGAACCACAAAAAGCAGTCGTTTAATGAAAAATTTCCTTTTTCAGCAATATGTTCACGGTATTTTGTTTACACGCAAGACAAGCCTTTTGATATTTGCCATATTCGGAACGTTTTTAGATACTCTGAAACTGAATCTTATATTTCGGTTCTTACTAAGTTTTGGCAATACCATGAAATAGTTAAAATATTTTTAAAAATTAATTTAAGGTAATTAAAGCAATTTTAATTACAACTTACAACTTACAAGCAATTAAGTACAATTGCTGGATATGCAAGGAAGACAATATTGGCCTAAACGTTGTCAATGTTTTTATAAATGATATTTAAGAAAAAGTTTTCCTGGTGAAAGCCTGAATGCTAGATCAACGAAATCATATAAAAAAACTCTTGGGACGTCTATAAAAAAACCTGGTGCTGTGCTTGCATTACAAAACATACTATTCTCCTTACTTTGAATACAAATAATTATTTTTTTTTAAATGCTAAAACGCTATGGCAATCAGATAATGTTTACAGATACAAATGTAAGTGGAGCCAACTTCACCCCTCTCGGTACAAAACTTTATCAAGTCATTATAACTTTATCACTTCCCAATAAAAAAACGAATGTTTTTATTGTGTAGAACAAATTTTTGTGTTTTCCTCTCAATAGCATTTAAGCCTTTCAATAAAGTACATCGCAAAGTGGGAAAATTTTGACATTAAGTAGCCAAAAATCTCCTCAACAAAACTCCTAACCAAATGACGATAATCAAATAATTATTTCTTCAATTATGACTTTGGAATTTCTTTTATCAGGGACAATAAAAAAAATAAAAATACCATCGCTCTAAGTATTTCAAATTAATTTTTATATTAATTTTTCTTCACTTTAGTTAAATAGTTAGTTCGGAACAGGGTTATACATAGAGAATGAAATGAGTCAGTATTATTGTCTATTGAGCTTTCTGCTTATATGTCTTTTTCAGGCACTTGCTTCATTAGAAAGATGGTTAAATAATTATTGTCTGATGAAGAAAAAATCCAAAACATTAAATTAAAAATACCCTATTTTCTAGGCATTTTAACGGAAAAAATACTGTCGTAAAAATCAACGAGAAGTATATTTTATGATTTAGTCTAATTCGAGACCGAAAATATATTGAATGATCAAATACATACAGGGTACATATGTGTATATACATATACACATATATTTAAATCTTAAAATCGATTTATCGCCGATCGATCGCATTTGATTTATTAAATTCTATTATGGTATTTTAGCACCCTTCACCCTCTACCGCTGTGAAAAAATCAGAACGAACTATTGCCAATAAAAGAATTTATATAAATTTGAATACATTCTTTTCATAAATTACATAGTTAACGTGGGTGAAATTAAAACGAATTTATATTCGTTATGCAATAATTTTACAGCCATTCTTTATAATTTTCTTATATTTCAACATTCAATTTATTTTCGGCCTCGAATCAGACTAAATCATAAAATTTACTTTTAGTTAAATTATTTGAAAATAATTTTTTTCGTTAAAAGTCCTAAAAAAATTGATATTTAAAATTAATTGTTTTTAATTTTTTTTTTTATGCAATAATTATTTAAAAATCTTTCAAATGGAGAAAATGCCTGAAAAAGACGTGTGTGTAAGCAGAAAGCTCAATAGATAATAATATTGACTCATTTCATTCTCTTCATGTATATCCCTGTTCCTAATAAACTATTTTATTTAAAATAAAGCGAAGAAAGGATTAATATAAAAATTAATATGAAATACTTAGAGCGATGGTATTTTTATTCCTTTGCAATGCTCCCTGATAATGAAAATCCCATGCTCTTTAATGAAAAAAGAATTATTCGATTATCGTCATTCGATCAGGAATTATAGATTTTCGGCCACTAAATGACAAAATTTTCCCACTGTTTGTTGCCAGGGTTCTCAAAAACCTTTCGAATCCGGCACACATCGCCAATGAAGGCTTTTATTGATTTCATTGCTTCACCCAACAAGTATATCGTTACAGTAGTAAGAGCAGTAGCTCTCTCTCTGTGCAATACATCTCTGAGTGTATATTCTTGCACTTGTAGTAATAGTTTCAGTAAATTTTTCACCGGAGCATCAGATTCAATACCATAAGTACAAGAATTATGGATGTGAAAAATACTTACCACCAAGAGCCGTTCCATTCAACAGCTTATTTTGCACGTCTATAACAAAAATATGTTTTTCATTAATATTCAGTTTTGTATAGACATTTACTGCTACAAAATATAAATCTTTTTTAAATAAATATTTTAATCTTGGTAATATAGACAAAAAAATAAATAATCAAAAGCTGAATTTGTGTTTTGTATATTTTCTAGGTTATTTTTTTCTGCAAATAAATTTATTTACTTTAATAAATGCTAAAACATCAATTTATAAATAATCAGCTAAAATTCGATCCGAAGTTGTGGGTATACTGAAATCTAAAATTTTAATAGTTGATTTTTTAACTAAATCTTTTTTTAAGTAAAAAACTAAATTCCAAGTTCCAAATACAGAAACTGGCATATTTTGTTGCATTTCAAACACATGAAATGTTAAGACTCAATGCATTTTGTGAAAAAAAAAACCAATAATTATATCTTAAATAAATTGCATAACATAGAAATAAAGAAGTCACTTACTTTCTTGTACTGAAGCGGCATAGGCGATCAGTGCCGAGCCTAAACAAAAATGAAAGTACCTATTAATTACTTTGTTTAGTAAAATTATGTTTCTATTATGCGTAAAAAGTGTTTAGTGCAGTATTCCACTATTTTGTTTTGCATTTGCAAGTCTACCTGGTGAACAACTACGATACTAAATTCTATCTTCCACCTAGCCTACGTTGCTTATAACTAATTACCCATTTTGTCCTAGAGATGCGTTTGCCATCATTAATAATCAAAAAAATTTCACGGAATTATCATGAGATTTTTGTGTATATTTCTATTTTTATTAATGTATAAGGTTCTAAATTACTTTTTAACCGACTTCGAACGAAAGAGGAGGTTACTCAATTCGATACGTATGTGAATTTTTTTTTTTGTGCCTTTTTTTTTTTTTTTTTATGTATGTTCACCGATTACTCAGAGATGGTTGGACCAATTGGAATGAAACCTTTTGCATCTTGTAGAGTATTTTCCCAAGGTGGTCCCATTTAAACCTTTTTGGGGTTCCTAATTTATTTAAGAAGTTATCGGGAAAAAACATGAAAATAATTATTAAATTATCGCTCAAATTGTTTACTTATTGGAAAAACATATGGCATATATAACATAAGGTATGCTCCAACAAGCTATTAAAACTAATTGATAACTAACAAATCCAAATATTGTATTACTGCTGGATAAATCAAATGGGAAAACCAACCAATCAAATTCAGAATCAAAAGAGTGGGGGGAGAACATGAGCAGTCTGTTACTTATCGATGTGTTTTACGTGCTTCTTGGAACAAACCTATACATAACCTTAACTAATTTTTACTTTCACTTACCTATATATGAAATATACAGTAAGTGGAAGTATTGCGATCGTGAAAAAATTCGACTTCCGGTTTTCAACGGAAATACACGTTTTGGGGTCCCCTGAGTCGAAATGACCAAGTCCCGCGAAATGGTCTGTGTGTGTGTGTGTCTGTGTGTGTGTGTGTGTGTGTGTGTGTATGTGAACAGACTAGCTCAAAAACATAAACCGTGCGATCCTGAAATTGGGTATTTAGTGTAGGTATATGCCCGCGATGTGACAGCATAAATTTCATCAAAATTTCTTAAAGGGAGGGGGTACTTTACTTAATAACTTTTTAGGTTTTTTTCGATTTTCTCAAAAACGGCTCTAACGATTTTGATTAAACTGAGTATTTCATCTATTTATATGCCCGAGATATGACTGTAAAAATTTCATCAAAATTGATTAACCAGAGGGGGGACTTTACTTAATACATTTTGTATCATTTTCATGTGTTTTTTTTTATTTACTCAAAAACGGATTTAAAGATTTTAATCAAACTGGGTATTTGACGTATATATATGCCAAAGATATGACATCCAACATTTCATCAAAATTGGTCAAACGGAGGGGGCACTTTATTTCATAACTTTTTTCCAATTTTTACCTTTTTTTCGATTATCTCAAAAACGGCTAAATGATTTTGATCAAATTCGTCAAGTTTAATGAAAATTAAGTGTTCAATGATATCAGGTAAGTTTTATCAGTATTAAAATTTTCTAGGGGGGCTTAAATGGGGAAGGGGCCTTTTTTGTTTTCCTATAAAGTACCTTTGTTTTAGTTTATATTGAGAAATTAACTGTCTCTCATCACGCCTAAAAAATACGAAATGGCTAAATATGATATATGAAGAAAATCAAGTAAACATATACAGGAGAAAAAAAGAACACTATTTCGTCAACTCATAAAACACTTGAGCTCACGCATGCGCCGTACGCCTTTAATGACAAACCAATGCGTTATAATTAAAGATGTTCTGTTCATTTAATGAAAATTATTTGTTACAAGTGCATAGAGAATTATAAAATCAGACGACTTGGAGTATTATGCTTGGATTGCCGAATTATCACAAGTAAAAACTTTTATTTAATAATAAAATTAATTATTTTTTTTTTTTGAGCAAATGAAAACAAAAATAAGAAATGAATGTGGAAAAATGTATAACTTTGAGAAGTGGCAATTAACAAAACACATTCATTTCTAATCTAAGTAAGTTGGTAAGTGAAAGTTGTGTGTTGCGCGCACGCACCAGATTTTTCAACATTAGATTTAAATGAAGATAAAAATATCAGCAGAATATAATATCGCTGTCGTTTTCTGTAGCGATATTAGCATAAATATTAGATAGATGTATATTCACCGATAACAGTAAACCTTCTTTATTTAGATCTATTCAACGTTTGGACACCATAATCATAAGACAACAAAATTCGTGGAATTCCAAGAAAGACTGAGTATTGGTAATCGTTATAAAGCAGAATTTAAGACTTCTTCAAGTTCCCGAATGATCGTTTAAATTTAAAATCGTAGCTATTATTGATTTAAATTAGATTTTGATTTCTATCTGTTATTGACTATGCACATTAAAAAAGAATACAATAATTCCTGGAAAAGCTCATTTTCAGTTGACTTAATAAAGGATTCAGATACCTCTGTCTTCCGGATACAATCGGTTACTGTTGAATATCTTGCCGGAGGTCTTGTGCCGATCCTTTATGGGTGACACTTCTGTTATGTTATCCGGATTACTAGTATCGGTTTTTAAATTTGTTTCTACAACTATCGAGGCTTTTGCTGGTGTTCATCCATCAATAAAAACTACAAAATAAAACTTGATAACTACCCGAAAACAACCTCATTGTATGAAAGTCCCCTCAGCAAAAATTTGGCAGTCATGGAAATGATTGTTAAAAATGATGATAAATGCTACGCCACAAGAATTGAAGCAACATTGTTTAGCAATTTATTTTCTGAATAATGTTTTATTACGAAGGATATAATTCATAGTACTTCGGTAATAAATTTAGTCAAAAATTCATCGAAAGGAATAACGAACATAATTGAATCAACCTTTGGAATTAAGTCAGTAGTCTAATACGGAGAATAATAATATCCTTCGTAATAATAAATTAACCATATGTGAGTCCCAAACCCTGTTGCTTCTATCCTAGCGGGGCAGTCTTTTTGATATCGATAAATTTTATGGTTGCCCCTTTTTTGGAGGAACTTCTATCCAATGATGTAATCCAATGAAGTCGTGTTTAATATCGCCATAGTTTTTAGAAGGATATTCAAGCAATCAAAATTTAAAAATTACTTTCAAATTTACTATAGGTCATATTAGCATCCTCATCGATTCTCCATTAACGATATCATGTCTAAAACCGGCCAAATTCTCGACTGTTCAGTGACTTATCTACTTCATCTTGGAATGGCCGGATTTATGTATTTATGTATATTTAACTCGGCACATCTCGGAACACTGATTCTCTACATAAATGACAAGTACTGACGACATTTAGCAAAGGAAAAATATTGTCATTGTGGAAAAACATTTTATGTGTTCCCTTCCCAATTGAACATTGATCTTTTTAAAAAAAAAAAAAATCCATTTATAATCATAAAACGTAGTGTGTTGAAAGTTGTATAATACACGCACCGCTTTCCCACTTTTCTGTTTGTATTCATAAAATTGAAAAAATATAGTGTATTTCATAATAATTTTATACAATTATTGTATAATAAAAAGACCTGGGAAAGACAAACGTGTTAGAGCGTAAAAAGATTTCGAAATTTTTAAACCAACGTTTATTTTATCAACGACCAATTACCAACGAAATTTTTAAACCAACGTACGGTTTTCTACATTTGTTATCTTCTCCAACTATAAATTGTTAAATAAAAAACATTTTATAAAAAAATATTAAACCGACTTCGAAACCTAGGAACCAGTAAAAATAAATTCACTGAAAAGTATGAAATAATTACCTTCTGATTTTTAGGAATACACAGCAAAATTGAAAATGGTATAAAAAGTGGAAAAGAGCAATAAGATGAATAATTTTATTTTGATTTGTACAAATACACACTAATTGTTAATAAAAATTATTAAATTTAAATATTAAATACTATGTTCAATGCAACACAATCTTTTCGGAGGCGGCGCAAAATTTAAAAGTTTTTACACTAGACATTATGAAAATCTTCTAAATGGATCTTCTCTTCCCAGCTATTGATTTCAATGCCTACTAATGGAATTGTCTCAGTAACATGTTATTTCTATTTTGCGCCGCCTCCGAAAAGATTGTGTTGTATTGAACATAGTATTTAATATTTAAATTTAATAATTTCTATTAACAATTAGTGTGTATTTGTACAAATCAAAATAAAATTATTCGTCTTATTGCACTTTTCCACTTTTTATACCATTTTCAATTTTTCTGTGTATTCATAAAAATCAGAAGGTAATTATTTCATACTTTTCAGTGAATTTATTTTTACTGGTTCCTAGGTTTCGAAGCCTGTTTAATATTTTTTTATAAAATGTTTTTTTTAAATATAAAAGATGGTTTAAAATTTTACAGTACTTTATCTATCTATCTATCTATATATATATATATATATATATATATATATATATATATATATATATATATATATTAAGGATTGGGAATAAATATCTGTTAAAACATCTGTTTAAACATTAAAAGATGGTTTAAAATTTAAAAAAATATTTTTCAGAACTTCAAACCTCAATTATAAAACTTTCAGAACCTTAAATTATTTTTAAATAATTTAAGGTTCTGAAAGCTTCTGATTTGCTCTGCCTTGAGCCGAGCTCTGTGGTGTAGCGGTTAGCATCCTCGCATGTAACGCAGGAGACCCGGGTTCGACTCCCGGCGGAGCCAAATCTTTTCTCTTCAAAAAATAAATTATTTAAAAATAATTTAAAATGGTGGTCAGCCACGAACTAAGATTAGATTAATTAAATTATTTTTGTTTTAAAAATATCATTAAAAATTAAAAGTTAAACAACTTTTAAAATTCTTGTTTTTCTAATCTCGATTCGAGGAATGCGATACTTATAATTTAAAAATTGGTGTTGATTGATTATTTCATTGGTGCCTTCTTAATGTCGCAGAGGTGCGTTCCCTAATAATAAGCAATAATTTTTAAATTTTAAAGAAGTGACTAATTGAAGAGTTACATACTGAAGAGAACAGGAAATTGTCGCAAAAAAAACTCGTTGTTTAGTAACGTAACCATTAATTGTATTCTCTGTTTTAGAGGAACCATAAAAGAAAGAAAATGGTTATGTTTTTTAGTATTCGGTGCCCTTTTATGCGGACAGGGAGTATTATGATATGATAATTATCGATTACGTCGATATTATAAATTATCAAGCGTTAATTGTTTTCTATTGCTAATTATATCTTTTATAATAAATCAATTTCATTATATCTTAAAAATTCCTTAAATAAAATATGAGGGACGAACTTATTTCATTTTGTAAACATTTTCTTTTTAACACGACTCAAAACCGGAATGTGAGAAATAAAATTTATTACATAATGATTGGTTTGATCAATCAAGTAAAAAAAATTACTTCTCATTAACTCTACAAAATCTGGTGCATGCGCGCAACACACAACTTTCACTTACCAACTTACTTAGATTAGAAATTAATGTGTTTTATTAATTGCCACTACCTAAAGTTACACATTTTTCCTCATTCATTTCTTATTTTTGTTTTCATTTGCTCAAAGAAAAAATACAATTTTTTTTTATTTTTGATTTATTATAAGTATTTGCTTGGGTTAATTCGGCAATGCCAGCATACTACTCCAAGTCGTCTGGTTTTTATAATTCTCTACTTACTTGTTGAATATTTCATTTAGTTACTATGAAACAAATAATTTCCATTAAATGAACAGAACTGCTTTGATTATAAACAGTGGTCTGTCATTAAAGGCGTACTCCGCATGCGTGGGCTCAACTTGTTTTATGAGTTGACTGAATATTTTTCTTTTTTTCTCCTCTCTGTGTTTACTTGATTTTTATCATATCTCATATTTAGTGATTTCTTATTTGTAGGCGAAACGAGAGAGAGATAATTTCTCGTTATAAACACATACAAAGGTACTTTATAGGAAAACAAAAAAAGCCCCTTCCCCATTCAAGCCCCCTCAGAACATTTTAATACAATAAAGCTTACATGGTATTAAAGAACAACTAATTTTCATTAAACACAACGAATTTGATGAAAGCCGTTTTAGAGATAATCGAAAAAAAGGTAAAAATTGGTAAAAAAATTATGAAATAAAGTGCCTCCTCCGTTTGACCAATTTCGATTAAATTTTGGCTATCACATCTTTGGCATATACATACATCAAATACCCAGTTTGATCAAAATAGTTAAAGCCGTTTTTGAGTAAATAAAATAAAACACGTGAAAATGATACAAAATATATTGAGAAAAGTCCTCCCTCCGGTTGATCAATTTTGATGAAATTTTTACAGTCATATCTCGGGCATATAAACATTAAATACCCAGTTTGATCAAAATTTGTAAAGCCGTTTTCGAGTAAATAAAAAAACACGAGAAAATGATATAAAATTTATTATGTAAAGTGCCCCCTCCGGTTGATCAATTTTGATGAAATTTTTACAGTCATATCTCGGGCATATTAATACATAAAATACTCAGTTTAATCGAAATCGTTAGAGCCGGTTTTGGGAAAATCTAAATAAAGTACCCCCTCCCTATGACCAATTTCGATGAAATTCTTGCTGTCACATTGCGGGCATATACATACACTAAATACCAAATTCCAGATTCGCACGGTTTATAGTTTTTGAGCTAGTCTGTTCAGATTCACACACACACACACACACACACACACACACACACACACACACACACACACACACACACACACACACACACACACACACACACACACACACACACACACACACACACACACACACACACACACACACACGCACGCACGCACGCACGCACGCACACACACACACACACACGCACACACACACGCACGCGCGCACACACACTTCGCGGGACTTGGTTATTTCGACTCAGGGGACCCCAAAACGTGTATTTCCGTTGAAAAACGGAAGTCGAAATTTTTCACGATCGCAATACCTCCACTTACTATATATTTCATATATAGGTAAGTGAAAGTAAAAATTTAATCATTAAAATTAAAAATTAATATCATTTGCAAAATTTAATGAATTATTTAATATAGAGGATTGCTGAGGAGGACCCTGCTAGGACCATAGCGCCCTTAGATTGGATTTAAAATATAACTGTAAAAATTTTCATTATAATCTATAAATCAACTGCATTGGTTTCCATTAAGGACCGAATAACCTAAATTAATATTATAATGAACGAGATAAAATAGAGAGAGACTAATTGAATTACTAAGATAGAATTTTATTTTTTAATATATAATAAAAAAATTCAGATTCCTAAAATGGAGAAAAAAATACTTATATTCAGATAAAACATAACTTCTGTAAATAAAACATAACTTTTGTTTTTGTATAGAATCAAAATCAAGTCACTCATATATTGCTATTATTATTTTTTAAATTATTGCTCATAATTTTATTTAACGATTCAATACTATATATTAACTTCCCTACTTACTAGAATCCTTATCTTTAGAATTATCAGCAATCACAGATGAAATAGTGCTTAGGAATCCAATGAAGAGGAGCAATCGAAACATGTTTTTGCTAACTCTCAAGTTGAACTGACAGCTTATCTGTAAGCCATATCAGACTATTTATTTTTCTTTATCAATCACTTTATACCAGGTGTGATATGCTATTATCGTCCGAGGTCAAATATATCTGCTTACAATTAGTTTTAAGTGCTTCAAAGAGATATCAACTCACGTCTATATATTGCGAAATTTTTGGTATGATATTTTTCTCGCATTCAAATACTAAAAATTGTGATAAAAAATAAAAGGTGATTGAGGCCTTACCGTCAAAATATTAATAACTCATTTACTGCCTGTAAGTGCATAACAGATATATAATTAGCGTTGACGTGTTTTTTTTTTAATTTAAATTTAATTAATTTTAAATTAACTTCATTGAATTTTCTAATTAAGGGAATCCCACTTTATAATTGCTATATTAAAAAAAATGAAAAAATAACGTTGATATACATGAGATTCGATCGTCACATGCAGTTTTTCTTTACACAAAAACCAACCAAATATCATTTGATAATGTTAGCAACTATATAATCAGCTCTTATGGAAGGGTAATTTTCAGTTTAAATTACTTCTTCTTCTTCTTCTTTCTCATCCTCCTTAAGTGCCTTTCAGCGTGGAGGAGCCTCTAGCCAGTTTAAAATACTATGAGAGTTTTATTGGAAGAAGGTTAAATTCTCTTTACTAATAGATATTCTTTTTATGTGGTATTCTTACAACTCTACCTTGATATTTTGTATATATTGCTTACGTAATCATTACCAGTTTCTTAAATACAATTTTCTAGTGTAATATTCGTATATTCTTCTTCTGAATCCGAAAGAGGCTTTATAGTTTTTTTTTTTTTTTTTGTGCAATATATTTCAAAATGTATGAACGATATATAGTATATAGATGATGTAGATAGATCAAAAAAAAAAAAAAATTCTAGTGTTAAAATTGGTATTCCTGATTTTTAAACTTAAGTAATGAATAATAGGGTATTAAAGAGAAGGGAAAAAATCATTAAAATTCTACTGTTGGGATACTAAATAATTAATATTCTCCAGATAATCATTATGAAACAAGGAATCGCACATTGTATTCTTATCAATCATATAGGCTTAAAGCAAGGTTGCACACTGAGCCCAATTCTTTTTTCACTATTCATAAATGATTTAGGAAAAGAAATAGGTGGGGGGATAAAAGATGGCCACACTATAGTAAACGTGTTAATGTTTGCGGATGATATAGTTATGATTTCAGACACACCAACCAAACTTGCAGATGTGAAAGCGAAATTGGAAAAATATCTAGTTAAATGGGTTTTGAAATTAAACATAAACAAAACTAAAATAATGATATTTAAAAAGGACAAAGGAAAGGCAGATAGGTTTAAATCCAAATGGAAATATCAAGGGGAGGAGATTAAGGTTGTGAAACAATACAAATATTTAGGTATCACACTTACTAATAATCTCTCACGGAAAGATCACTTAAAAGAGAGAGTGCAATCCGCCAAGCTAGCCATCAATAGTGTTTGGTCAGATGTATTTTGCAACAATAAGGTACCCATTGGTGCTAAGTATAATATCTTTAACTCAGATGTTCGTCCGGTATTGTTATATAGAGCACAAGTCCCGGGGTATTATAATTATCAGGAGCTCCAGGGTCTTCATAGATTTTTTTAAAAAAGCTATTCCGTCTACCGCCTAACACACTTAATTATATGCTATACTTAGAGACAGGTAAAAATTTATTGTACCACAACTCCTTGAAGTTTCATGTAAATTACATTTGTAAAATACTGAGCTGCAACTGTACATGACTCCCTTATGTAATGGCTCTGGAATGCATAAAATCAGATTGTAATTTTTGGTTTAAGGAATGGCTAAAACTAACAAATATTGCAATTTAGACAATGTATTTGTATCAGTGGAACGTTGGCGAGACCAAATTTATTGCATTTGGTTTGCATGCAATACCTATTACATAATAGGTAAAGCCAAAGAATTCTTTAGAAAAGAGTTGATGTTATCGGTCTCAGCTAACGGGAATAAATAATTAAACATTAAAACAAATGTTTTTCTTTATTGAAAATAATATTTCTTATAAAAAACAACTGTTTTAGAAAAAGTACCATAAAAGTTTAAAATCTGTTTTTTAAAATTACAGTTTTTTCAGTACTTTGTGTAGCATCCTCTGGCCTTGATTACTATTTCCAGACGTATCCTCATGCTTTTGATGATATTCGCAATTCTGTCTTGAGGAATATTCCCCCACTCTTCCAGTGCAGCTTGTTCCAACTGTATCAGGGTGGTTGGAGCTAGTACACGACTTCTAATGTTTCTTTTATGCTCGTCCCAGACATGCTCAATGGGGTTGATGTCAGGACTTCGAGCTGAACAATCAATCCTTTCGATGCCCTCTGCATTTAAGAATTATTCAACTGATATTGTCCGGTGCGGTCTTGCATGATTCTGCATAAATAAAAATCCTTCTCTAAAATTTCTAACAAAAGGCACAACATGGTTTTGTAGGATATCTTCCGCACACCTTGCTGCATTCAAGGATCGTCCTTGAATAACCACTAACTCTGTGCGAGCCACCATAGTGATAACACCCCAGTCCATTATTGAGCCCCCGCCAAAGAAAGACGAGGGATATTGTTGCATTGGGCGAACCTTTCTCTACGCTGTCTCCATGTGCTAAGACGCCCATCAGAAGATGTTAGGGGATTCTGACTTTGTCAGAAAACAAAACCCTCCTCCAATCTTCGAAATTTCAATTAAGGTGTTCTCTGGCGAATCGTTGTGGTGTCCTGAGGCCACCCTTCTATTGCTCAAATCAAACTCCCTCAACCTTCTCCTGACAGTGGGGGCCGAAATGATTACTCGTCTGACACTTTGAATAAGATTGACAAGTTGAGAACTTGTAAGCTGCCTTCTTCTGAGAGCCTGTAGGGGTAAAAATCTATCATCTCTCTAGGTTGTGGCTCTTGGACGCCCTTGTCCATGCCTTCTTGCATGAGTGCCAGTCTCTTTCAATCGCTGGAGGGCTCTCCCAATAGTTTTATGGTGAAAATCTAGTCTCCTGGCAGCTTCACTCTGGCTGTATCCTTCAGAGAGGAGAGTTAAGGCCTTGGTAGCTTCATAATCGGATAAATGTCTAGTGGGGGCCATGAATCGAAATTTGAACGAATCCACTTCAAAACTTGTGGAAAAGCAAGCCTTCACTCGGAAGCAACTGCAGTAAAACTGACTTAACTAAGGAATCAAACAATTGAGTAAAATCGTGGATTTAATAAATTCCATTTCTAATGGGTTTAAAAACAACAATCACTGTTTTTAAACAATCATTGGATCATAAACAAATGACTAAACATCAAGAGGTGCAATTTATTTACGTAAAATGGGATATCTAGTTAAATTCTATGGTGGTGCGTAAATTTTGATAATGAGTGTATACATGCGCTAAAGATTTTTCCTCTTTGTCATATTTTAATCGATATCGAAAAATTTTTATGTGGAAAAGTTTTGTTTTTGATAAAGGAGAAATCTGGTCATTTTGCACCTAACCTAGACATTTTATACTTAACCAACTCAGAGTGCTGTAGGTCTATTAATCTTTGAAATCAATAGATCGATTAGATCTACCATTTATTTTTGAACGGTAAAACAATTTAATATGTATTACCTACTAATTAAAAAATTGTACAAGGTACTAGTTTACTTACCGTCAACCTAGCGGTACCAAATGCAATCGGTGCAAATGGGTTTGCCAATTTCACAGTTATTGCTCCTAACCGTTCGTTAGAACTCTCATTTATGACCCTCATTTCAGTTAGTGATATATATTACTTTACAGGTTCTATAAATAACTAATACAGGGAATATTCATGTTTAGAAATAAACGTGATACTTCTATTAGAAAAATATTACTCTAAATTCCAACCGAGGTTATTATAATCGAAGTATTCTAACTATAATTACAAACAATTTTTTTCTCTCTTCCAACATTGATTCGCACCTGTCAGCGATCTGCGACAACAAGCGAATTTGATGACTGCAGCAACGCATTAATATATAAGGAATTTAGGGTATGAGGAAATGATAGTGCCCAGCAGCACCTCTTTCCGGGCGTGACACTAATTCAGAAGAGGAGGTGTCTACTAACGAGGATGTCAACCGTTGCCATGTCGTGAATTAATCTGTTATTGTGTCCTTCCAATTTAACAAAAAAGCGTGAGTAAAGCGTTCCTATGTGTTGTTATATAGTCGGTAGTTGTAAGTCTGTATGCAGAGTTTGGTTGCTTACGTACCTGGGAGCTTCCGTAATTAGTCTTAAAATTTTTTATTGAAATGTTTGTAATTTTCGTAAATTACAAACTTCTTTTTTTTTCCGAACTTCTCTCTCCTCCGTATAAGTCTTCTTTCCCCCACTCTCCTCAGACTTCCTCTGATTGGCTGGCTGCAGACTTCTCCTGATTGGTTGGTTCCAGACTTCTTCTGATTGGCTGGCTGCCTAAAATTTCCCTTCCTTTTTATATTCAACGTGTTTCCCAGCGGCCTCTTTGCCGGGGCAAAACCAGGGATTATGGCCACAAATTTCTCTAACAATCTTCCTAGGTATTTCCCTGGATGTTTGTCGGCAGCATTGTCGGTCTTAGGCTTTGGTTATTTTGAATTTCTAACTGGCGGTTTATGGCCCCAATAACTTACAAGGTGGTATTTCCAAGACCTAGCCGCCTTCAGGTAAAACTGACCACCCGGTTGAGCATATACAGTACTTTACATATTTTGATATTAAATTAATAATTCAATGCCCTTTTCCTATCATGGCAGCATCCACAATATATAGCAATGTATTCTATTTTTATTTAATATTCAATTTAGCAAAGTTGGAAAAAATAGGGTAAACAATTTTTAAACGTCTTGAACATACGCTTAAAAATTCCTTTTTTTCATTTAGACTTGTGGGCCCCAAGTCATCCTTCTGTCGAACAGAAGTTCAAGGTACTGTACAGTTTCTGTCTCTGGAATTTAGTTTTCGCCAATATAAACTGGTGGACATTTATCTCGTCTGAGCTTGAAAGTTATGTGTTGTGATTTGTCATGATTTAATTTCATTTTCCATAGTGAGTACCATTTTTGTAATTGAAGTAAGCGGTTTTGTATATTCAATGAGGCAAGACTGGTGTCATGGTGTATTGTTAAAATTGCGGTATCGTCAGCGTAAGTTGCAGTCAATTGCGTATTTTTTTTCCTTTGTACTCCAGTATTGTTCAATGGGAAGTACGAAAACTAAATTGATGGTCGTTTATTATATTGGTTTTGGTCAGTACGAGAGACCGAGGGGAGTTAAAACAGAGGTGAGTTGAAACAGTAGCGATTTCTCGGAATTTAAAATCGCTAGTGATTTTGAAACTTCGCTTATAAATCACTTTCCTCCGTCCGCTGACATGTCAGTTCACTTCAGTGGCGTAAGTCGCGCGGTTATGGAGTTCTGCGTGTCATGTGACAAAAATCGTGAAAAGTAGGTATTTAACGTTTTTTTATGATGCCTATATTTTCATAAGGGTTTTGTATTTTGGCTTAAGTTATATATGTTTCGAAAGCTCATTAACTAAAGATTTATTATATATGTTTGTTACGATTGATTTCTGTGTAGTTGCTTCTTGATTGTGGATTGATTAAAAATTGGGAGGTTTTTTCGTACAGAGGAGATTTGAAACAGGCTGTTTCAACTCACCTCGTTTTGCCCGACGAGGACAAAAACAAGTGAGTGGCATGACTTCCGCAGAGGGAAACATCGGTTACTACAGCACCTATTCTGCAGAAGAAGAAGAATCCTTTTGCCTTTGTTTTAGAGCCATTTTCAAATAGCAGAGTCAAATAAAAATGGGTGCAATGTCTGGAATACATCAACGGGGCTCATGAAACTTGCACTGGTGGGGAACTTTATGTTTGCCACTACTGATTGTCAGATTGACCCTTTTTATTATCATAATATTTTTATTTTTGACATTTGTGAGATTATTGTAACATAAATATTTGAAGAAATATTGATCAAAACTGATTTTAATACTTAAAAAACGGCTAAAAGTTAACACTTATTTTATTTCAAAGATTTATAATTTAAAACCATTAGTTTATCTCACTGTTATTTTAATTAATGTTACGAATAGGACGTTACGGTACTTGTAATTACTTTAGGAGTTAATTATTTGTATTAGACCTGTAGTTACCTACTTAACTGATATATCTGCCCACAATATTTATAAAAAAGTTTGTTTTGTACTTCAAAAGTTTAATTTTAGTAAATACCTTTAAATTATATCATCATTTTTATTTTACAGACCTTAATACTTCACAAAAATCACATGTTTCAACTCTCCTCGACCCCTGTTTCAACTCACCTCGGTATGAGAGGAGTTGAAACAAGATGACTTCTTACGGTTAAGTGGGTTTTTGACCACAATATTTAAAGCTTACAATTTCTTTATGTTTGCCATTCGTAAGTGTAAAGAATGCCCTATCGATTGGTACTAATATCATACGATTTCTATCAATAGGATTTGGGGTATGAAATAAAATGTGAAAATTGTTTCAACTCCCCTCGGTCTCCCCTATGTCAACTAATCTTTTGTATAGTAACAAATGGAAAGAAGACTAATTGGTCGGTATTATGATGGATTGTATAAGTATTTTTCTCTTTTGTGAATCATTTTGATGAGTGAATATTTTCATTGAATGGGGAATTTAGTTATCCTTAGCAAACAGTTGTATATAGTCGTACGGAACTTGAGCTTTCCTAGGCATTTGTTGGAGCGCCTCGGCTGTTATTACCCGGGGCTTTTCATTTCGGTAGCTGTCTAATGTGTTGTGCTACTTGTGAAGGAGTAAAAGAATGAGGGGGTGGTGTCAATTTTAAAGGTATTTCCAGAGTGGCAAGTACAAAAAATTCATTTTCTCTGTTTGTGAAGTGAGTGAGTGGAGGGAATACTGTGGAAAGGTGGTCGGGCAAACAGTTCAGACTTTTACCTATCCGACACATTGATGCATATCTTGGAGGAAAATACACCGAAGCTATGGTTATTGTAAAATGTTTCGTGTATTGTAATATGCCTGTAGTTAGTATGTCAGGTGTCGTAGTTAAGTATAAAAGGTTATGTGAGAGTGATGTCCTTATCACTATAGCTGTACATCCATGAATGTGGTGTCCGGGTGGTCTGTTCTATAAATCATTTAACCAGGGATTCGAAATTTAGTACGTGGTGTAAGGTCCATCTCTGTAATCAGTGCTATATCTATAAGTTTTTCGTGTAAATATAAGTCCAATTCCGTTTTGTGTTGCATTAGTCCGTTTGCTTTCCACAAACGGATGGACAGGGAGCCTGCTGTTAGCTCATTAGGGGCCATTTGGAAAACACAGGCCTTGAGTTAGCTGAGTGAGCTGTCGGAGGAGACTAAAAAGAGGCTAGATGAGGGTTTAAGACCGTTCAACACCTGAAATAGTTGTGCTGGGATATAATTATCGGATGAAGGAGGCTGCTGGGCAATATCCTGCCTTAAGCCAGGCGAAGGTTTTGATTGAAGTGGCGAGTCCGATTGGTGTTGAGCTGATGGCAGCGGATGCGTCTGAGGTTTCCGGTGAGATATTGATGGGCAGGTGGCTATAGCTGGGATTCCTTTTTTGCTGGGTTTGAATGTTTCCCTTTGTAGGTGCTTTTAGGATTGAAAAATCTTTCGGCTTGACTGGAGGGGGCGGATTTCCAGATTCCCGCCGGTGAAGAAGACTTCTCAGTTTCTTCTGGGCTCTGAGGTCTTTGAGAATTTGAAACCCACGATAATTGGCAGGATGATCGCCCATTTACCCATTATCCAGGAATGGGTACATCCAACTGTTGATAAAACCCGTTTTGCCAATTACGCGAGGTAGGGCTGCAAAATAAATAATAATAATAAAGTTGGCAAACCTGTCAACTCTATTAATTTATTTTTTGTCAAGTTTTTTAGACGTTTTTTTCACATCCTTAGACGAAAAAAAATTGTAATTACAATGAATCTCAATTTTAGTAAACAATAAATAATTATTCATAGTTGTTTTTTTCTGACAAAAATATAGTTAAATAGCTCTCATTTTAACCGTTTTTTTTTTCCAAGTATGATTTTTTTCATTGATCCAATTAACTCTAAATGGAACTTTCTTTCTTAACTATGATTATTTTCATTGATCCAATTTACCCTAAACGGAACTAGTGTTTTAGAAGGCCTTAATACGTATGAAGAAACTGTGTTTAGAGTTGCATAGATTTACTTGTCGAATATATTGATGTTATTAAGTATATTACGACGAAAATCTGGCAGAAAAAGTTCATTTTGCAAGCAGACATCCATCAAATAATTCTGCGATGAGAGTGCAAACCTTGGTTATTATAGTAAATAAGTCTTAATATGGAAATCATATTATAGCCAATAGACTCAACATTCCAATTGTCAAGTGTATATGTATGTATGAGTGCACGCATTTATTTTCTTATCAAGGAAAACATAAATCGTTATTAACATATTTAATTTATTTACTTTTTATTCAGCATATTAATTAAACAGTTGATAGACTAATTTTCTGTTTCGACGTGCTTCATGCTTTCGATTGCAGGAACTTTCAGTCTGAAAAAGAAAGAAAAAAAAGTATTACGTTTTTAAAATTAAAATTAGTTATTGTCAAAATTGTTATGGTTTTTTTTTAACGCATGAAAGATAGATGTTTTCTTAACAGCTACCCGTCTATTTATTTGTAAAAATTAGTTTGAACCGCTTTTTCTATTATGATTAAATAAAAAACATATATTGTGAAAAATTGGCTATAATACTTTTAACTTACTGAATGATGTAGGAAAAATTAAATAAGGAAAATGTGGTTTCTTACAACTTCAAGGCTTAAGCCACCAATTCAAAAAGTTTTTTTTAAATATAGCCCACCTGATCTCTGAAAATGCCCTAAAACTTTTATTTAAAAATGCTTCTTGAAGGATTGAAAATACTGATCTTCCTCCCCTCATTCAGAGAATATTCTAAAAATTGTATTTACAGCAAACATTTAACCTATGCTTAGAAAATTTTATTTTAATCCCTTTAAGGTGAAACCCTTTTCTCTGCAATGTTTGTGAATTAATTAACGCATTTTTAAAAATATTTTCTTTATCTAGTCCTCTTATATTTTAATTTCATTATAGACATGAACTTAATTATTACAGAAAACCAACATACATCCCATTCCTTTAATTGACTGCAATTATAAAGATGAAATTCTAATTATTGGGCTTAAATATTAATCTTTATATATAGAAAAATCTCGTGTCCCGGTGTTTGTTGGAGGTAAATTCAGAAACTACTCAACCGATCTAGTTATTTTTCGGTCTAGTCACCTGTAGGTATAGTGGTTAGCATGGCAACCTACAATACTATGGTCGCAGGTTTGCTCCCAGCGGTGACCCTAGGATTTTTTAATGGGAGTATGAAATACTTCGCCATACCGTCCCTCGGATAGGACGTAAAATGGAGGTCCCGAGCCTGTACGATTATACGCCCTGGATAGGCAAAATTTAGGACTCCCACTGTAGCAAGTTACAGCTCCTACTCATAAAATTATACTGGAATTAAATATTATAAATATCAATGTATCAAACTAATTTAATTCAAATGTTATTGAATGATTACAGATGAATGAATACGAATTATAGTGATTAAATCTGTACATCACAAGTAAACTGCCGTAACTGGGCAGGAGGACGCTTATAATTGTGTATTTTCCTATTTACTTCTTTTTAAAAACTAAATGAATTCCGATTGGTTAGAAAAACATTCATTTTTTGCAGGATTTAGAATCGACAATTTTAAAAAAAAAGATAATTAAATAACAATCATCAAATAAAATTTTTTATCTGGAATTAAAGAAAAAATCAGATAATGATTTTTATGAAGAGTGATTTTTATTTTTGACCATAAGAGGAAAAATTATATCCTAACAATTATTTTTGAGTAAAAATTTAAAACTGTTAAAAATAATAATTTTTAAGGGTTTTCTTTAATGAAGATTATAATTTTTAAGTAACTTATTTTTAGATCAGAAATATTTTATTTTTAATATTCTCAATGATGTATTTGGAGTCTGCAGTAGTAAGTGAAGCATTGTTCATATTGTTATCGAATTTTAACAACAGAACAGGAGTTTAATTCCAAAATCAGATTTTTTCTCAAGTGCTATTTAACATTTTTTAATAAAATCTGTTACATAACACAGAACACTGTTAATAAAATCCTTAAAGCACCATGTAAAAATATGCTAAATCACGTAACTAGTAAGGAGCAGACAAAATAACAATGTTGAATGAAACGCTTTAATATGCATTAAAATGTATCATCTAAAGGGTGGTTTATCTCTCAGGTATTGAAATCAGTTCATCAACATACCCGAATCGAGATGTGTTGGCTGTTGTACAGCACATCCTTCCACCTCCGCAGCAGTAGCGATTGTTAGGGCAGCAGGTGGTTATTGAACAGCAGTGTTGACCATCAGGACAGACGGTGGTTGCACTGCAACGTTGAGCTGGAATAATGTAACATCATAAAATATTTTAATTCGAGTTTTATAAAATAATTGCAAATACCAATTCATCGCACTATAAAATGTCCATAGTTATTATTTACTTGTTATACTTAGTCAACATGAAAGGAGCCAAGATAGGATCATAAATTATCAGGATTTTTAGTCAAATATTTCAGGATTTATTTAGAGTATTTGGAGATTTTACGGTGAGAGGTGGCAGGGAAGGTTATTGCAGTATTTGTAGGGATGGTTATCTGTGTTACATTAACCATAAATTTGGATGACCTTAAATTTTATTAATTGGAATGAAAAAATTTATCCTTTGGAGGAGCTTGAAATGCAGATTTCCAGCCTGCGATGGTTAAAGACGCCTATCCTTATCATACCTGGGTATTTAAAGTCCACATTGTAGCATCGTCCGAACAGCCATCGTAGCTTAAATTGGCGTTAAGTAAATAAACATGTGTAATGTACAACAGCTTATTTTATGATAAAAATATCTGGTGCGTGCGCCAGATTAAGTAACTTTCACTTACCAACTTACTTAGATTAGAAATTAATGCGTTTTGTTAATTGCCACTTCTCAAATGAACAGAACGCCTTTAATTATGAACAATGGTCTGTCAATAAAGGCGTACTCCGCATGCGTAGACTCAACGAGTTTTATGAGTTGACGGAATATTTTCCTTTTTTTCTCCTCTTTATGTTTTCCTTATTTTTATCATCTCTCATCTTTAGCCATTTCTTATTTTTAGGCGTAACGAGAGACAGTTAATTTCTCCATATAAACAAAAACAAAGATACTTTATAGGAAACAAACAAATAAAAAAGGCCCCAAAGGCCCCCTCTCAGAACATTTTAATAATGATAAAGCTTACCTGATATTATAGAAAACCTAATTTTCATTAAACATGACGAATTTGATAAAAATCGTTAAAGCCGTTTTTGAGATCATTGAAAAGAAGGTAAAAATTGGAAAAAAAATTATAATATAAAGTGCCCGTTCCGTTTGACCATTTTTGATGAAATGTTGGCTATCACATCTTTGGCATATACATACATCAAATATCCAGTTTGATCAAAATCGTTAAAGCCTTTTTTGAGTAAATAAAAAAAAACACGTGAAAATGATACAAAATTTATTAAGTAAAGTCCCCCCTCCGGTTGATCAATTTTGATGAAATTTTACAATCATATCTCGGGCATACAAATAGATCAAATACTCAGTTTAATCAAAATCGTTAGAGCAGTTTTTGAGAAAATCGAAAAAAACTTAAAAAGTTATTAAATAAAGTACCCCCTCTCTTTGAGCAATTTTGATGAAATTTTCGCTGTCGCATTGCGGGCATATACTTACACTAAATACCCAATTTCAGGTTCGCACGGTTTATAGTTTTTGAGCTAGTCTGTTCACACACACACACACACACAAACACACACACACACACACACACACACACACACACACACACACACAGACCATTTCGCGGGACTTGGTTAATTAGACTCAGGGGACCCCAAAACGTGTATTTCCGTTGAAAACGGGAAGTCGAAATTTTTCACGATCGCAATATTTCCACTTACTATATATTTCATATCATATATAGGTAAGTGAAAGTAAAAATAAAATAAAACGTGATAAAATATGATCGGGATCAAGAATGTTGTGGTTTACCGACAAAAAAAAAAAAAAAAATAACTATAAGAAATAATATATAAAAGATTGTCTTACCACCCAAAAAGATATCTTTCTCCTTAGCCAGCACAAACGTTGTGAGGCAAAGTAAAGCAACAACTATGATAGCACGCGACATATTGAAAGCTATTATTTTTTTCATATTTTGAAAGAAGGGAAGAATATATATACCAAAAATTAGTACACTCGAGATACCCGTGGTTTGATAATCATGATTATTATCACTAATTAAATTGCCTAAGCGATAAAACGTGTAATTGAATTTAATAAGTATGAACAAATACTCGCTCAAGAGGTTCCAGAGTAAACACATTAAGGGATATCACTAATAAGACACTTAATCACTTGCAATTGTTGTAATTTCGATGTGATGTATTTACTATTATTTAGGCTAGGCTCAGATTGAGACGCAGGATTGTGCATGCGTTATATATAATGATAGCATTGTAACTTTTCCCACGTAAAATTTAACCTTTTCCAAGGCATTGTAACTATTTCCAAGTCTAATGCGACTTTTTCCATATCAATTATGACCTTTAAATGTAAATTTTATGACAATAATGTAATAAATTTTATTATCAATTATGACCATGTAAATTGTAAATTTTTCAGGCTTCAATAAATTCCTAAGTATTATGTTTAATTTTAGGTTTTTATTTAAACATAATTATTTTAATTTCTGTCAGGACTTTCAAATTAATTTCGCCGTACGCTTTTGATAGTTTTTTCGATTTTGAGATAACTGAGGTAAAATATTTAAAAATAAAATAACCATTATTTTAAAATCTATATTGTTATATCAATTAAATATATTTTTGAAATTGTATATTAAAAGTAAATGGGGTAGTAGGGGTAATCATATTGATTTAGCAATTGTCAATTGATTTTACAAAAGCATTTATAAAATTTCAGTAACTTGGTTTCTTCGAATTTATACTATGGTTAAAATTTACCCTCTGTATATGTGTCATGTCGTTTCTATATTAGGTATTACAATATAGTGCTTTTTTGTGAGGTTTCTGATTGAATATCAGATTTTCGATCACACATGCGCAATTCGATTTGCTGTAAATTTTGAAGTTTTCTTGGTAATGAGGGTCGTTAATAAGTTTCTAGGGTGCGCTAATTTTGAATTGAATATCAGAATTTTTATCGCGCATACGCGATTTGATTTACTGTCAATTTCTATGTTTTTTTGTTTGTTATGGGAGCAGTTGATTTGGTTCCCAAGGCTGCTTAATTCAAATTGGTATCTGGTTGGATTTTAGTTGGCGCAGTGCATTTCGAGTAACTGTTACAACTGAAGTTTGATACGATCCAAAGGTCGGTCATTAGGCTTTCTAGTATGTTGAATCCAAATTTACTATCGTATTTTCTACCGCTCATGAGTATTTCGAACAACGTTTATTAAATAATTTAAACTATTCGGATTCCATCTTTAAAAAGGAATACAATTGAAGATACTTAATGAATACATGGTTGCTGCTCTTCGCAAAATTCAAAATAAATGGCATCAAATCAGGCCCTCAATTACGTAATGCAGGCAATTACGGTATGCAGGCTGGTGAGCAATCAGAAATCCTACATCAAATTTATTTTGCATGAAATGGTTTTGTCTGTTTGTTTACGCCCCTTTATGCTACTAAGGCTAATCGGACGATGCTACACTGGAAGTTCTGAATCCAGGTATAATTTGTAAATTTTGTTTAGATCGATCTTCATTAAACCTTTGAAGACAAGGTAGTTTTTGGCATCTTGTAGGAATGACACAAAAACACTTTTGTTAACGTCTTAGTTCAAAGTGATCTTAGAGAAGTACAAATTTGTCCAATACCGTAATTTTTCGAAGATATTTTATTTAGACATCCTGAAAAAGAGGTTAATTTAATTTAATATTTAATCCTAGATTTTAAAGGAAAAAAAGTTTAGGGTGGATGGAAAAGAGAATCGTGTGATCTCTTGAGAAATGTCATAAGTGATATGGTTATTGGTATTTTTCAATGTTAGCTCCGTCGGCCTCCGTCTTCTGGTTGATATTAAATCAATCCAGAGGTATTACTGAAGATATTCCAAAATATTTCGGATCCGAAAAAGTCCGAATTGTTGAATGAGATCATTTCATATTTAGGAATGCGTGAGCGGTTGTGCCGTTTGTTTATGTGTCCCCTCTTCCAGGTGCAATGTTTTCAATCGTTAATACGCTTCTATTCAAACATGGATTTGTCAATATGTTAACAATTGAAGCGTGGAAATGCATAAGGGTCTAAGTGCCAAAAAATAAAGCAAAGCTTTTTTTTGCTTAATTGTTATATGTGCCAAAGCCATTCTTCAGAAATGGGTATAAGTAATGTTTTGTTGTAAGAAAAGAGTTCATTGAACGTATGAAATATGGCATGGGTGTAAGCACTGAACGTAGTTCACCCTAGAGGGTATAAGTCACATCATTTCTGTAAAAATTTCCTAAGGTAAAAATACCCTCATGCATTTCCACGCTTCAATTGTTTATTTGCCTCAGTTTTCAGTTTTCTTCCAACGGAGTGAATATTTATTCAATCTATTCATAATAATCATTTATTTAAAATTTAGATGGATAAATACGTCATTTCCTATCGTGATGTATGTGATATCCTGATGAATAAGAATTCGTCGATAGAGCAGGCGTTACCAGTATTAATTCCAGGGGTGGAAGATAAGCCCTTACTCACAAATATTTCGTGAAGTGTTATACAATAAGGACGTTTGTTAAAAAGAAAAAAAGTAGATGGTTGGAAAACAACTTTATCGTGCTTTTTATGGCGATGGGTTGCGAGACCGACCGTGAGCGTGATTATAGAAATTTGAGGGTGGGGGGGGGGGGGGTAAACCAACCAAAGATTTTTCTGAATGTAGTAGGAAATCTCGAAGATGTATTCAACTTTATGTTGGTGTATCTGACCCTTACATCAGTCACTTGAGGCCTAATTCGGAAAAAAAGAAAATACCTCTGGATGTCGATGCGATCGCTTTAATTTTAGATGAGTAGGGGAGACCGTGTCTAGTTGATACGGGGTTAAGTTGATACAAGACAAATAACTTGCTAATACGGAGGCGCAGACAAGTTGTGACTTGCTTGTTTGGACAACAGAATGTTACTCAGTAACCACGCCTGTGTTCAAACAGAAAGTTGATTTATATTGTGAGTAGTGAACTGAAACCTGTTTTTGACCACCCAAAGTAGTTTTGCAAGTTGAATTTTTAGTGAACTGTGCTGTTGACTCATCACATTGTTATTTGCTATAAAGGTAAGAATTTCACCTGTTTAAAGTAGTTTTAAATGTTAGTGGTTTGACATGATTTAGAGTTTAGTGTAATGGCGACGTTTGGCAATGGGTCAAGTTGATACACGGTATGTGGGTTAAATTGATACCGTGTATCAACTTGACCCAAACGGTATCATCTTGACCTACAGGTCTAATCATCTGTTGTATTTATTTTCAGATGCCTAGAAACTACAAGAAAAAAACTACAAGGGGCGAAATACCCATAGATATTTTACAAAGAGCCTACGAAGAAATTAAGAATGGCAGGATGTCAATTAGAGAAGCGGCCAAAACCTTTAATTTGGACAAAATGACCCTTCATAGATATAAGGTTAAAAAACAAAAAACTCTGGAAACACCAGATGCTCTCTCCGAGAAATGTGTACGAATGGGCTATGCCAAACATCGGCAAATATTAAGCGATGAACTAGAGGAGGAGCTTAGTAAATACATAATTACTAGCTCTAAAATTTAGTATGGGCTCACTCCTAAAAACGTTCGCGAGCTGGCATACGAATTAGCACTAGCCAATCGACTAAAAGTACCAGATACCTGGTTAAATGCCAAAAAGGCATCTGCAGAGTGGTTGTATAAATTTTTAAAGAGGAAAAGCAATCTTTCTTTAAGAGAGCCATAAGCGACTAGCCTAAGTCGAGCCACTAGTTTTAATAGGCACAACGTTGCAGCATTTTTCGAAAACCTGAAAAAGGTTTTCGAGAAATATAGTTTTCAAAGCAAAGATGTTTGGAATACGGACGAGACTGGAGTGCAGACTGTCCAAAGGCCGGGCAAAATATTAGCTCAGAAGGGGGCTCGTCAGGTGGCAAAAGCTACTTCCGCCGAGCGAGGGCAAACAGTTACAATCGCAACGGCAGTAAACGCAATTGGTAACTCTGTTCCACCCCTTTTTATTTTCCCTAGAGTATTCTTCAAGGAACACTTTATCAAGGGGGGCCCACCAGGGTGCATTGGCATGGCAAATCCATCTGGTTGGATGACTGGACCAATATTTCTAGCTTTCATAAAACAGTTTCACAGCCATGTTAAGTCAACAGTCGATCAACCTTGTCTTTTGCTACTTGATAATCATGAATCCCACCTGTCAATCAATGTGTTTTGTAAGGATAATGGGATTGTTTTGCTGTCTTTCCCTCCCCATACGTCCGACCGCCTACAGCCCTTGGACAGGTCAGTTCATGGACCATTCAAAAAGTTCTACTTTTCAGCTGTGGACAATTGGCTAGTCAGTAATCCTGGGAAAACCGTAACAATCTATGACATCCCCAGTCTTGTGAGTAGTGCCTTTTCAAATGCTATGACACCAAATAATATTATAGCTGGATTCAAAGCTACTGGAATAATGCCATATAATCCAGACATCTTTACAGATGAAGATTTTTTGTCAAGCTTCGTGACTGATCGTCAGCCTTCTAGATCAGCAGAAGTCAATCAGCCTTCTACATCAGTAGAAGTCAATCAGTCTTCTACATCAGCAGAAATCAATGAGCCTTCTACATCTTCGGGAATCGTACATCAACCTTGTACATTAAGAGTGCTTGGTGTCACTGAAAATAGATCAACACATGCCTCTACTTCAAGCCTTGGAGCTATTTCGCGAATGGTTTTGCCAGAAGAAATTCGTCCTCTACCAAAAGCAGGAGAACGTAAAAGAAGTGGAAAAGGCAGACAGCCCTTAAAGTCCTGTATTCTTACAAAATTGAACAAGACACAATAGAGAGATAAAGAAAGAAATCTATTAAGACAGAAAAGCACAAGTTAAAATTATTTAAATCATTTGGTGGTAAGCTAACAATAAGCAAAAAGATAGACGAACCAAGAAAAGAAGACAAAGATAAAAAACGACAGAGACAAAGAAAACCCAAAGAAGAATCGGACACTGATGAAGACGGAGAGAGTTTTTGTTTGGTGTGTTTTAAAACATATTCCTCATCCACACCTGGCCAGGAATGGATTCAGTGCATTTCTTGCAAGAAGTGGGCACATATCGCCTGTGCAGAAGACAACCCCCTTTACACTTGTATTAACTGCCACTCAGACCCATGTTTCTCTTCAGAGTCGGATTAATGTAATCATTGTAGTAACAATAAATCATGTTCACGTTTCTATGCTGTTTATTTTTTCAATGATTCCTGTCACTTTATCAGCTTACTCAAAGGCGTACGAACTTTAACCATCACCGTATCAACTTTACCCCATCACCGTATCAACTTTACCCAGGTCGGGTTAAGTTGATACATTTTGGAAAGTTTTTAAAACTTTTTTTCAACAAGGGAGATTTAATTTTATAAATAATTGAAGTATCTTAAGTTATAGCCAAATAATTATAGTTATGAATTACATTCGATTTATTTCAAAATAATTGCAGAAAAACAATTGAAAAATTAGAAAGTGAAAAGTGTATCAACTAGACCCGGTCTCCCCTAATATAACATCATAAATATTTATATAAAAGAATGATTTATATGAATATTATTCTTATATTGTACTGAAGATAGTGTAACAAGTGAAACCGGTGTACAATTGTATTGTATATGTTGGAAAAAGAGTATTAATTAGAGTATTTTATTTTCGTAATTATTTTTGTAACTATATATATCATATTAGTTTAATGTTTATATATATGTGTATATATATTCAATTTTAGATTAAAATCTGTTGGTTCCTATAATATTTATTACGATCCAAGTAAAATCAAAATTTTATTTTTAAAAATGTTGATTTTTATTACCCTGTAATCTTGAAAATGAAATATTACATCTTTGAAAATGGCATAAATCGATTCAACGACCCAAAAAACCATGGAATATATATATATATTTAATCGTCATTTTTGACCGGTTAAGGGTTTTGTCCTTAAATTGATCATTTTGAACCACTGTGCGGCTTAGCCAAGGATTTTTTACTCCCATTAAAAGTGGCTATGCCCCACCTTGGATAGGACGTAAAATGGAGGTCCCGAGCCTGTACGATGTCAGGTACCCATTAAAGATTCAAGGATTTTCTCTCTCATTAAAAAATCCTAGGGCCACGGCGAACCCGCGACCTTTAGTATTGTAGGTTACCATGCTAACCACTACATCACAGGTGACCCCACATCAAATAGTGGTGGAATGTTTTGTTCTTTTTACTTTTATGGAATCAGACTCAGATGCAAAAAAAAAAATGTTTCAACCTTGGCACATACCCCTCCCCCCCTCCCGATCGCTAGTAACTTCCCAAACACTTTTTTAGTTTTGACTGTGAAGCTCGTTTTTGACAATAAAGTATTCTATACATTTTTAAACTACATTATATCCGTTTAAAGCTAAGACCAAAAATGACTCAATGACTAAAGATGATATTTACGTATTCAATAGGCCGCCATTTTGTATTCTATAGGATTCATCAGGGCCAAGATTTACTACGTTATTTATTATTTATATATGATAATATTAATTATCATTTTATCAGCCTGTTTTTGCAAGTATATTTCGAGTTTTAGGCCTCTGCTAGTTAAGGGGGTATGGTTTAATTTCCCGCGGGGACCAGCCGTACTAGGGGTCCGGGATTCGGTCCTATAACCTTACTAGTACCCCTGTCTAACCACTCTTCTTTACCAAACCCACGTATTGCATGAATAATTATGTTAAACTACAGTCATTTTATAAGCTTTCATTGATATTATTGCTAAACTAGACATATTACATACTTACATGTATTAAATATATACACGTTGGTTCGGCCGAACACTAAAAATAAGCATACAAGAGAAGAAGCATAGAAGAGAAGCCGAAAAATTTCTGGCTATCGCAATTTCTAATAGGGATTTCGAGCCAAGCTCTATTACATTGACTCCAACCTCCATAAATGGAATTAATCCTTATTTTCTTATATAGTTGTCCTACTATATTTAACTTTGTTATTATCGTATAAGTATTCAATTTTATTTAACTTTGTTTTTATGTCCTTCCTACGGTATCCCGGAGATTGATCCTTATTGACTCCACCACCTGCCACGAGGGACTAAAGGCTTAGAAAACCGGACATTCTGAAAAAGTCCGATTTCCCTCAGCTAGGAGCCGAACATAACCATCAGCTGTACAAAGAAGCTGTCTAAAGATCTCTTCTTTTTTTTTCTATGCATCGCGCATACTCTTACTTGATTGTGCAACTGTGCCACAATTAAAAGGTACAAGAATAAAAAAAAAGGCATGGACAGAGACATAGAGAAAATACTTACTCATTCGTGGGTACTCCTCTCTCTTACTCACTTCTATAATAACAGTTATACTCTAATAACAGTTCTAAATTAGAAAGTAACTAGGCTTTCAGATGCCATGAATGATTATATTTATCAGGAATGAATAAGGAAATGTCTTTGAAAACAAGTGGTTTAGTATTATTGGATTCCCTTTCAACTGTTCTCGAATGTTTGTTTAATTATTCTTTTGATTGTAAACATTTAGTTTAATAAAGTTTAATACAATAGCGTCATGATGATCCTGAAGTAAAAATTCCTTACATTAGATGCTAGTACTTCTCCCCACTTGGAAGACGTCTTATCAAGTTTTCCTTTCTTGTTCCCAGGTGGGTTTCTAGAGACCATTAATATTATTTACAACTTGAACAGCCTTGTCACGTTTCCTTTTTAACGTGCCAAACTTATTCTTCTTTGTCTTTCCAATTTATATCTCATTTTAACCCTACTTGTTTCTCACTATTATCACATTGTTGTTTCATTTTCGTTTGTTTATAAATTTTATCTTTTTTTATTTATTTATACTGACATTCCTGATATAAATGAAACCCTGGAATATTAATGGATAGTTCTAATCTGTGAGCTATAATAAAGTTCATTGCAATATAACTAAGTTAGGCATGACGCGAGTAGACCCACAGAATTTCCGATTTCTCTCGCTAACATTTCAACGCTATAAACTACGCCTCTTTAATGTTTTAATGATAGCCTACGACCTGATGCTTCATGCTGATTACCTGTTCAGCCATTTGGTCATATTTCTCCAATTAATTTTGCGACGCTCCTTTAATTAATGGGTTGATTAGACAAACCAGATTATTCAAAGTTTACCCGCTTTCGAGTTCGATTTGCTGTTTTAGAAAAAAAAATGAAATTGTTTTTTTAAACCACGTAAAACTAAATAGCTGGGTTAAAAATAATATATTTGATTAAAATATTTTAATTATATTGTTAAATCGTTCTTCTTTTAATAGTTCGGCCTAGAAAATTTATTTATCTAAATTATATTTAATGAAAATCTTTATTCCAAAATTTGATTTTACTTAAGATAGCTTCGAAAATGAAAACCTAAGTCTTTTGAATGTTTTCATTCGCAGTTTTAATTTTTGAAGAGGGAATTTGTCAATATGGGTAAAGGCTTGAATTGAGGCACATACTTATATACATGTAATGAACTAAAATTCGTAAGGTAAAAACAATAACCTTATCATTGATAATCAAATTTTATTTATTAACACATTAAAACTATGTTGAAACTTTTAAATTTTGAATTTTTCAGTTTTACAAGACTTCTATTGCGAGAATTGTATCCCTGGAAAAAAATACATCATAAATTATGTGGTATTTATTACAGATAATTAATTTATATAATAGTAATTTTTAAATAATTGTTTTTTTTTGTTTTTTTTATTAAATTCATCAAAGTATTTTTCATTTGTTAATTTTTGAGAGGGTATTTTTTTAAAATATGATTCATTCACTATGGAATAATAGTCGATAATGTCTACTGTCTAACACGCTGTCTACAAACACTATGGATAGACCTAGACAATTTTAACAACTATCAATCTCAGAGTGATAAAGATAACTTATTCTTTTCATGAAATTTTTAGGCTTCGGTATTAGTTGTGTTTTCGATTATTTCTGTAATAGTGAACCAATAGCTGGTTTTATAATAGATTATTTTATTAGAAAATTTAAAGCTAATTATTTGTCTTCCGGTTCACTGGACTAATCTTGGTCATTCTCATTGATTTATATTTATATCGCACATGAAAACGCAGCTCAAGGTGTTAGATGCTCAAGGTGTCGGAACTTTTCGGGCAACAGGACTTTCCTCCACCACAGCAGTCTTGGGTGAACGGGCAGCAGAACTTCGAAGAACAGCAGAAGTAACCATCAGGGCATCGGAAGGTAGCGGAGCACCATTGATCTGGAAAGAAAAATGAAACAATGCTTCATTTTAAATTCAGTTTAATTACCCAAAAAAACCTAATTACTACCATTTAATTATTCAATATTTTTTAAGTTAAAAAATCTTAGATGTATTACTCCGATCCAGTAAATTAAAGGAAACTCCTCGTGATATCATTCAAATTACGCTGTGTCATTTTTTATGGAACTTAGTTATTTTTATATAGAAACAAATACAATATTTCGTTTTAATTGTATTTGAATAATCGAGTTAATTGATTGGATTGGCAACAGTACGACTTCTTTCAATTTCCCATTCCAAGCTTCGATAACATCTTATTATCAAATCTTATTGAACTGATGTTTCGGAGAAGTATGATTTTGCCAATTTTCCATGTTAAAAGGTAATAATTATTCATCTCCTCCTTTATTGCCTTCCATTATAACATTTCTGAGTAATTAACCCTCTTATATTTCAACCTTTCGAAATGCAAGTTATATTTTATAATCGATAGATATTAAAGAAATTACATAATTCTTAAAAAGAAAGCATTTCTATTTTAATAGGTAACCTAAAAAATGAAACAATAAATACATCTAAATCTGAATAATTTAGCGATGTGTTATATATTTTGAGTCCAACATTCTTCTCATACCTCCCCCACATAAATTCCCTGGAATATATTCATTATATGCTGGTTCAATGTCACTATTAAAATATGATGTAATTAGAATATAATCGACTACTTAGAAAACAGTATACATATCATCAAGTCCATGTTTATCGGTTTCGAGATAATGGTTCAACCTTTATAAAATCATCGGACATGAATGAAATTAAATGAACCTATTAAAATGAACCAATTTTGAAAGGAATTGAATTAAATAATTTTTTTTGTGAAGATTTGAATTAAAGTTTATCGGATTTTGAAAGTCAAATTAGGTCCAGTGATGGTTTTACCTGAGAGCCTTGCGGTCTTAATTCCTCTGTTGAAAGAGAGTCAAAAGAGTCTATAAAATGGACTAAAGACTCTCAGGTGTCGAAGAAAAGTCACAGTTATTATCAAAATTGGGTTTCCAAATAATGATATATACTAAGCAGAATAAATCAATCTGAGTTGTAGCTAAAGGAGAGGTTTCACCTACTTTTAAGCTGCCTCTTGCCCTTCTCTTCCACCCCAAGAACTACAACTGCAAAGCAGATGACAGCTGCAACGATGATTCCTCGAAGCTTCATGAATTGAGTTTGATTCTTCCTTGAATTATATATCTTTTATAGCTTCAAATAGATACTCGACTTATTATCTTGATTGCTGTTTACTTTCCTGACAGGAAAATTAATTCGAAAAACAATAAAAGTTTAGTTAGTTAAACTTTTTTAATTGTATAAGTCATATAATATTCATGAGTCATTCATGAGATAATATTATAAGTCATATAATCCATTGGTTAATGAAGCAAGGTACGCTCTTAATAACGACTATATATTTATGTTACGGTAAAAGTAGATATTGCGGCAATTATACACATTTTCCGAAAAATGTGCACATTTGCCTCCTCGTTTGGGTAATGTGCATACATCTAACATTTACAATCTCAAAGAAGGGAAATGTACATTGAATTCACAATGACCATGTCGTTTAGGTAAATGTGAGCATACAAAATCCAGTTGTAAAAATGCTGGAATATAATGTAATTCCAAGTGCCACAATAGCAATTCTTGCTCAAATAAGTAAAACATTTTTTCAGTTTGGAATTTCTATATGTTCCTTTATAGTTTTATAAAATTTAACTGTTATAATAAAGAAAAGTATGTTATTATTATTATTTGTTTGATTCCCATCGTATTGGTCCTGAAAAACTAGTACGAAAATTGTATTTATGAATATTGGGATCATAACCTACGACATATTATACCATATTGTAACACTTATGTGGGTTAAAGAATATTTATTAATAGAAATATACAGTTATCACAATGCCAACGAATTTACAAAACTTAAATACTTGAGAAGGTTACAAAATTGATCGCACAATCATATGACTTGAACTTCACTGTCAAGAAACAGACTTCGACTAACTCGTTCAGTCACTACTTCTTATATATAATCGTAAATAGTCAGGCCTGGAATATTCCAGAACAATGTGGGCAGTTCTACGCCATCACGGAAAGATCTAGACACAAACAGTTCGTTCCAACCGCTTATTTTGTTCCAACAAGCGGTCCGGGAGGTTACGCCATATGTTTTTTTTTATTTGCTTATCGGTTTAACGTTACAATATAGCATGCAAAGAAAAGTATGTTTTTCTTGTCATTTACATTTTTTAATTAAAATAATTTTCGTTATTAAAGCCTTTTGTATTATGTTTATTTAAATAAATATTTTTTTACTGCAACAACATTTTTAATTTATTTGTATTCCAACTTTTCTTAAAACATGAAGGTAAGAGTATACATTTACCAAAAGGTGAAGGCAA
Organism: Aelia acuminata; assembly: GCA_911387785.2. Lineage (NCBI taxonomy): Eukaryota > Metazoa > Arthropoda > Insecta > Hemiptera > Pentatomidae > Aelia > Aelia acuminata. The sequence goes on along the minus strand of OU426979.1, from coordinate 113,381,081 downwards.
GAGTACACATTCGCCGGGAAATGTACATATACATTATATTCAGTTCACATATAGGTACCTAACTTTTTGGGAAATGTACACATTTAACGGTAAAAGTATACATTTTTCCAAGAGTGTACATTTACCGTAACGTATATGTAATAATATATATATATATATATATATATATATATATATACATAAGAAACAGTTCAATTAATTTTCTTCTGTCGTAGTCGTGTAATGTTTGTCCATTAGCAAATCCGCTTTGCAAACATTTTAAGCCTATATTTAATTTTTTATATTAATTTTATATATTAGTTATACCACTTATTAATCGGCATGTTTCAAAAGGGCTTGCGCAGAACTCGCCTCAGGCTGGCGGAGCAAAGGAAAGAGAATGAAGAAAGGAGTCACTCTTTCACTCGATCATAGACCTCAATGCGTTCTTGTTCTGGTGTTACCTATAAGTTTAAAAGTAATATGCATTTATATGATTATAATTATAGTGAATATACTCATATAAATTAATTTTTATGAAATTAAAGCTGAATTTTACTCAGTTGTTAGTACGTACTAAAAGGAGTATTTTCTCAAAAATCCCAGCCCCTCCCCTTTGCGCAAACCACTCCTTCTTCTTCTTCTTCCTCCGTAGTGCCTTTCAGCGCGGAGGTGCCTCGGTCCATGCATGCCAAGCCTCTTGGTCTCGTGCCATAGCCTTCATTGCATTTAGTGGCTTGTTCCGCTTTTGGCCAATTCTACAAATATGGTCAATCGACTGCCTTCTTGGTCGACCTCTTGGTCGTTTCCCTATGGGCACAGCTTCGAAGAATTTTCGGGGATCACGGTTCTCGTCCATCCGGCAGAGGTGTCCAAACCATCGAAGTTGTTTTTCTTTCAAGAGTATCTTTCAGGGGAGCAACTCTGAGATCTTCTCTTGTACGCTCATTTCTGATTCGATCTCTCCTTGTTCAACCAGCCACTCTTCGGAGATATTTCATTTCAGTAGCTGTCAATCGACTAAGGTGTTTTTCTAATGGAGTCCAACTTTCACTACCGTATAATAGGGTGGGCAGATAAACGGCTTTAAAAATATGCATTTTAATGTTCTTCTCTACTTCTCTTTTACCTATTATGGTGTTACTGAGTTGATAGTAGATACTATTTGCCTTTTTTATTCGATTGGAGATTTCCTGGTCCAATCTTCCATTCCTGCTTATCACTGTCCCTAGGTAAGTGTAGTCGTCCACCAATTCCATTACTTCCCCATTGCATCGTATTTCGACAACTTCCTGCTCCCAGCCTACATGCATTATTTTGCTCTTCCCGACATTGATAGTCATTCCCTTCCTTTCCAACTCCGCCTCCCATTCTGTCACTGCCTCTTGTAATCTTTCTTCAGAATCCGCTATGAGGTCGATGTCGTCTGCAAACACCATCACTTGCGCCAGTATCGTCCTTATATTCCATTTACCGACAGTAGTGCGAGCAATGTTTCACTCCTTTCTTCATTTCAAACATATCCGACTCTCTCCCATTGATTCTAATTATACCTTTGGACTTATGATATGCGGATTTTATTGCATCAATTAATCCTTGCGGTATATTCTTATCGGAAAGGGAATTCCATATCTCTAGGAACAGAGTCAAAGGCAGCTCTTAGGTCTAGGAATGCCAAGAAGACACTCTTATTTCGATCCGAAAACTTGTCAATAATTGTTTTTAAAGAATATATGTGATCTTGGGTTTGGCGTTGTGGTCGGAAAGCAGATTGCTCCTCTTCTGAATTTTCCTCTACCAGCACCCTCAGTCTTTTTTCTAGTATTGAGGTGTATAGTTTGTATACAACCTGCGAAAGACAGATAGATCGATAGTTCCCACATTCACTTGTACTTCCTTTTTTATGAATAGGAATTATTATGTTGTATTCCCATTCCATAGGATTAACTGTATAAGTATATATTTTCTGGAAGAGGTGTTGTAGTGCTTTTAGCAGCTCTGCTCCAACAAATTTGCAACAAATTTGGTGAGTTCGGGTGTTATACCGTCTTTACCAGCTGCCTTGCCAAGTTTTATCCTTTCAATTGCGTCTTCAACCTCATCCTCCCAGATCACCTCATGGTGCTCATCTTCTGAATTCCCAGCAGTTGGCATTGAGTCCTCTGCATTTCCTGAAAAAGCCTCAGAGTAGTGGCGTCTCCATCTTTCCAAGATATCCTCATCATTAGTGAGCAATCTCCCCCTCTCATCTTTTATTTTTCTTATTGGCTTACTTTTCTTTCCCTTCATTGCTTTCATCTTTTTCCAAACCTTTTTGACGTTTTCATTATAGTCATTTTGCAGGCTTTGTCCGAATTCCTCCCATTTCTTTCTTTTAGCCACTCTTCTCCTGACGTAGAGTTCCCGATTTTCCGGGGTCTTGCATCTTTGGACATCTTCCAAGCCTCGTTTTTCCTTGCAACTGATGCCTTCACCCTTTCATTCCACCACGCGTTCCTTTTCCTTTTTGATGAAATGGTGGAAACCCCGCAAGTAGTCGTTGCTGCTTCCCAAATGGCTTCCTTCATTCTTGCCCATATTTCATCCACATTTCCTTCCATGGTCATGTCCTTAAGCTTTAAGTCCAATAGTTCTGAATATTGCGTTCTGTTTTCCTGTAATTGGAGCTTTGCAATGTCAATCTTGTTGCAGATTCTTGGAAGTATCCTTTTTTGGATGCAATATTTGAGTATCTCCTATTAGCAGAAGATGGTCTGAGCCAATTTCTGCAACCCTGATTACTTAGACATCTGTAAACATTCTCCTGATTCTTCGATTGTATATGAGATAGTCAATAATGCTATTTAAGTTGCTTTCTTCAGCCGAAAATGTTATTTTATGTACTTTCTTGTGGGAGAAGAATGAGTTGCCAATAAGTAGGTCGTTGTCCACACAGAAATCTATTAGTCTTTGGCCATTTCCATTTTTTACTTGTTCGCCTCCATGTGGTCCCATTACTCCATGCGCTCTTGTGTAGTCACACCCAGTCCTAGCATTGAAGTCTCCCATTATAATTACTTCTCTGTTCTTATTTTGGCTTTTAGTGACTTCCCTTTCTAGGTCAGCATAGAAATGATCTTTGTCTATTAAATATGCATCTTAAGGATGATACGGGTTCCCATTCCTCTTCTCTTGCAAAGAGGCTATCTTTCATAATTACTCCAACCCCTTCCTTTGCCCTCACTCGTACTGCGAATCCTGATCTACCAATCTAGTTAAATATTGAGAATATGTTTTCTCAAAAACATGCTTCTGGACAAAACGGGGAAGAACCGAAAAAAGTACAATCACTTCGCAGGTTTAGGGAAATTCAAAAGTGATCTAGGGGGTTGCCAAGGTAGAAAGTAGAAACTTAGTTTTAGCATCTCAATCAAATCCCATGATTGAAAAAAATGAAACCTACTACCACCATTTGGTGCAACTTATTACAAAGTTACTGAACTAATACAAATGTTTTTAAAAAAATATTAAACGAAAAGTTTTTTTAATTAAATTAATTTAAATATATATATGTTTAATATGCACACACCTTTCTGCATTATTTCTTTCTAAAGGAAACCATACTAAAAAGAATTTTCGCCCGAATAAATAATTATGAAACAGCGAGTTAGTACGCTTCAACCTAATAGTCATAACAGGTGCCTAATAGACAGTTTTTATATTCCCCCTTAATCTTTTCCGTCTGTCAGGGTTCCCCTGCCCCGAATTATAATTTTAGTTACATATTTTGAATCATCCAGACATGTGCTACAACTTTTATTCGAAGTATTTTTTAGTTTTATCTTTAATGAAAGTTATGTTGCGTAAAAACTGATTGAAATGTGAATTCTAACTCGAAAATGTAGCATATGTTATCAAATTATACCTAAGGTATTCATGTCTCGCAACAACATAATTTAAGATCTTTTAAAGAATAGATGAAGAGAAACAAAATGAAACAAGATGTATCAATATCGATTAAAAATTTACAGTGCAATAATCAGTAATAATCAATAAAAATAGTATTGTGCAATAATCAGAAGATTCTGGAAACGGAGGTTCAAGGGGTGTTCCCGGGTTAACGCTAAGGGGAGGGGTGGAGACTTTTGACAAAATACTGCTTTTAGTTACTAGGTACTAACAGCTGGCGAAAATTCAGCTTGTCTTTAATTACTTCCGACACATGGGCATTTTTGGCCTTCTAAATACGTGGGAAGCGCATCCTCACCTCCCTACCCTACCAGCCCCGCTTCCGATTTTGCAGAAGGTCGTTTGCCAACCAGAGTATCAAGTGTTAATATTTTTTAAGAATACATCGAATAAATTTGATCAATAAAAGGAGCAAGATGAGATGCATGTTAAGCAGAGCAGTTTTTCTGGAACCTGTATCAGATACGGACAGCGCGCTCACCTGATACAGGTTTTACAAAAACAGTGCAGCTCTTCTCTGCCTCGTCTGCGTCACTATGTAGGCCTTACCATATACTTTTAAAACTTGTTGAATTGTTTATCATCGGGTTTTCTTTAACTTAAAGAAAGAAATAATTTGCTCAACATTTGTTATCAATTCTTATTTATTAATAAAATAATGAACAGTCTTAAAAACTGAAGGCGTTTACAGAATAAACTTTTTACTGCTGGGAGCTGTCTATCGCAGGAGTTTGATCTCTGTAAAAAAAAATAATATTTTAATTCTAAATATTGAATTTATTATTAATTTTGTTTATGTTTGTATATAAAATTAAATTAGTTGAGTCAAACTGAAAGTATTCAACAATGACGTGTCTTTGTATTCATTTAATTCATTCTACTTCTAGTGGTGGTTTAATTGTATAGAAGTTTCTGGATTTGTCTTTCTCACTCATGTAATGATAATAACGTTGTGGTATAAAATTCACTTAATAATCAACATGTCTAGGAAATAAACTTTGCAGTCATCAAAACCACGCTTATTATTATAATAGGAGGTTGAAGAGGAAAATTCAATTAATGAACGGACTGTTTTGAAATGGTTTCTATAATTTGAAAATGAGGAAATGACTAAGAAAAGCAAGATTACCATCTTACAAAGAGTTTGTTCGGAGGGAACATAGCTAATGTTGCACGGAAGAGCTTTATATTTTATTCGAGACGTCAACCACGTTTGGTAAATATAAGAATGTTTTGAGAAGTAGCCTATCGCCTCGCTGTACACGCGAACCCGAAACTTGCTGATATGGACACCATCGAAATCGAAGCCTATAGCCATAATCTTGCGACATATTATTTTTTAACAATAGCTCATTTCCGTGAAGGGGGAAATATTTGGAACATTGGCCTCCTCCAAAATATTATATTAAGAGACTTTTTTGCATTGAAAGCCAAACGATGGTATCGGCAGGGAATCGAACAGCTTTATTCTAGATGGCAAGTTGCCTAAAATCATAATGGACCTTATTTCGAATGTTTAAGACATTTTACTTTTACCAAAAAGTCATTAACTAGCATTATCGAGGTGAAAACTGTTTCTTTGACTTTCTTCCGGGATGATTAAGAGTCAGGAATTTTCTTCATAGATATCTTATATTTTACTCATATATATAGTTCATTTTAGCCCTGATGAAGACCTACTTGTTTCTGTCATAACGGGCGCTGTTAATCAAAAAAAAAAAAAATTTGATTGAAATTCTTGACTATTAATCCCCTCAGGAATCATTTATGATATTTATCAGAGAGCCTATATATTATTTATTTTTGATAAAATATTACTTACGGAGTCAAAAGTGAGTTAGTGTGAGAACAGCACATCCTTCCACCTCCACAGCAGTAGCGGTTGTTGGGGCAACATGTGGTTGTGGAACAGCAGTGGTAGCCATTATTGCAATAAGTTGTTCTGCTACACCACTGGACTGCAAACATGAAAATTTCGAATGAAATAAATATTTTCTAAAAGAAAGGTTGTCATAAAAATATTTATTGAATGCGCAGGTGTATTGTTCATAAGAAGCACACAGATATTAAACAATCTTACAATTTATATAAAAAAAATGCTACCTTGGAAAACAATTAGACCTATTATTTCCATTACCGCAATAATTATGACATTATTTTTTACCAACGTGCTGCAAATAAAAGTGCTGATAAGTGCATTATTAAAGTCCTCGTTAAGTATCAAAATTAATAAAGTATAATAATAATTAAACGCTTAGCGAACCGGAAGGTTCGATGCCGACACCACCACTCGCTCTCTACCAACCTCCAATGTCCTACGTCCAAACCAAACTTCGATAGATCTGCCTGAACGCAATGCTAGCACCTCCTTAGCCCACCTCTCGGGCGTTTTCCATTTGGAACCGCGATTTATATTTTTTGGACTTCGTCCACTACTAAATTTCGCAATTTTACACGCCAATTTTATTCGTCTCGCTGCTATCACGTCAATTATATTTATCGGATACAGTTCACTCAGTTTGGCGTTATGTAAGCCTCTAAATTCTGCGGTTAGTTCATCCCTCTTAGGTCCAAATATCTACTTTGTACTTTTTTTTCAAAAACCCTTAGCCGTTCCTCATCATAATACAAAAAACATATCGTCAGTTAATACTACCAAGCCTCCTAATCACCAAATACACACTTATAAAGAAAATTCATAATTTTTGCTGATATATGCTTGAAACCATACTTCTGCTTTTGTCTTACCTCATAAGTCGCACAAGAACGGTTTAGCAAATGAAAGGTCCAAAGTAGCAATGAAAGAACAATTCCCCGTTACTTTACACATATCGCATGTCGGCAAGAAGATGGTATATATCTAAATATATCAATTTTGAGTTATACATACCGTTTGAATCAGAATGACTAAACCTGCTAGAATATAGACACAATAGTATTAATAGTTCCGTTCGCATAAGGAGCATTACTGTAGCAGTTAGAGGCTATTTTTTAGTTCCAGTTAGTACCCTTCGAATTAATTAACTCAATGATACACTATTTGTGATCGAAAACTATTTCCCTAGTCTCCGTTTGTAGGTAAAAAGTTAAATTGAGAATGCACTTGAAAATTCAAGTAGGATTACTAAAAAAAAAAAAAAAAAAAAAAGGAAAAAAAAACAGTTTTTAGAGTTCTAATCATCTCCATAGCGACTTGCAAAATAATTACCTCGTTCGTTAAAAAAAAAATATGCACATTAAAACCTGATCTCGATCAGAATATTTTATAAATGAATTATAAGAATTGGATGCGAGAGGAATTTAATGATTTAGTGGAGCCACAAAGCTCAATTCCGTAAGTCCATACAGGAATTATTATGGTAAGTTATATGAGTTTCTAGTAATTAACTAGAAATTTCAGCGTTTATCTAATAATTTCTGAAGGAGGTGGTAACGTACAGTGGTTTGTTGCCGTTTGAATCCTCTGTGAGGACTCCAAGTCAGAAGTTTGTCCAATTGACGTTATAAGTTAGTGATCTACTCATCATGATCAAATGGATAATCATTAAAAAATACAATGTGATAAGAGTTCGTTCGCTTAGAAAGTTGGTTATTCTGTTGTTTTACTACTTAAGAATTAGTATTAAGTTTTAGAATTGTCTTTATTAAAGCTAACTTGAGACAAGATGCGATTGCTTGTTTGTTTTTTATTTTATACGTTTCAACATGTTCTCAAAATTTTAGTATAGGCATATGAGGAGATTTTAGACAATTTTTTTTTCAAAAGTCTGTTTTCTTTTTTATTCAAGAACAAATGCATATAATAAAATTAAAAACAAAGTGCGTTACTCTCCATACTTTGTGAGAAATCACTTGATATTCAAGAACTAAAACTTCGGCACCTCCTATTGATTAACTTTCAATATAAACTCCTTATTACAAAGTCTTTGATCTTGACCGTTTATTGGCCTTTATACACCTGAATATGAACAAAATTTCTATTTGGAAACAATTAATTATTCATTCCGGAAAACAAAAATTTTTTTGGCAATGAAGTTAACTAACACAAATTAAAATATTCTAAGAATGCTTTATTAACTTTTGATTGCCCTAGGTACAAGCTTATTCCATAAACCCCCATATACTTACAAACTATCTCCCTCCCTAATGATTGGCTGTAGCTAAATCAAATATTCTACTTACTCCCGACTTGGTTCTCATCCTTTCCTTCCGCCAAAACTACAGCGGCAAGGCAGAGGATAGCAGCTACGATGATTGCTCGGACCATGGTTTCTTCTGCTTGTTCTTGATGATACTAGTTTTCCTTTTATAGTGAATTCGAGGAGGCACTTGAATTCGTTATCTTGATTTACTCAGAGTTTGGAACGGCAGAGAAACAACGCCGAATAATATTTTCCTTTCTGATTTCATTAAATTCGCTATTTTAAGGCTGATATCTAATCTATTTATATTTTTTAAACGATCGGTCATTTGTTACTTCTCTATTTTGAAGTGTTTTGTTGGTTGCTAAATTTTCTATATAGTGACCATGAAAACAATTTTAATGTTTCACTGTCCTTATTTATTATCCTTATTTATTTACACCCTACCTTGCCTTTTGAGGTAATACGGGATTTTACACGTACAAGCATATGGCAGTAGCTATTTATATCTGCTCTCTTAATATGTAATAATAATAAATGTCTAGAATCTATTTATACATGGACATACTAGTCCAGGAGCCGAAACCCATAAAAAGTGTCTGATTTTCAGAATGTTCTAATATAGACTAATATATACAAATATAAACATATAAACTTAAAATATATAAACTATAAAAATATAAACAAAATCAAAATATTCTTCTTTTTTTCAGTTTAAAAAAAATACTAAAAAGCTCTTTAAAATAAAATAGCATTAAATTTCGCTTCGAAGTAGACACTTAAAGTACAATCTGTTTAGTCTTTTACCAAAAGTGATTATCAAGTATCGGAAATTTTTACCATTATAGCCGGAAAATGATATACGTCGATTCAACAACGCCTTCAATTTGAAAAGCTACTCTAAATTAGGTGGATAGGTGCTTGGAAAAATTATCTTTAGTTTAAAGAAATAAATGAAGGATGATGATTTGTATTTCAAAATTAATTGTAATAGGTTAAATAATGGTCAGGATTTTCAGTTACATTGATATTTATTATGGTAAGCCAACGTTTCGATCCAACTTGTGGATCTTCATCAGGGCTAAAAGAAAACAAATATATCAGTATCTATGCTAGAGGGTGACAATAAATGGATACATTACAGAACTGATAATAATATAAAAGATGGTGTATACATAAATATTAAAATAAGAGGCTGGTTAACAAGATAAAATAGAATATGATATTTACCTACTGAGTCCAGGTGGATACTAAGACTAAAGGTAAAAATAAGGTGAGAGGTAGTGGTAGGGGTTAGTTTGCCGACTTCAAAGGTTTATGGCGGGGAAATCCAACGCTTTTGAAGTGAAGGCACATGACAACTGAGTGAACGAAAATATTTAAAACTAACAAAATATATGGTACTGTATACAAATAGTTGTGTCTGGACTGAATAATAACATAAAAATGAGATAATACATAATGTAACAATGCATACAAATATGGAAAATATACAGAAAGAAGCATACAATACAAAAAATAATAATAGTACAAGAGGTACAGAGATAATTGCAGGTACCTATGAAATCAAAACTAGGATTTGAGGATGCGGAAGATGTTAGACTAAGTGGATGAAATTATCTCTTTATCTGTTTTGTGATTTACCGGGTTATTTGTTTCTAGATGGATGAAAATGGATTCTGAGAGGAGACGTTTGTCGTGGTTAGATACAGTTGCTAATATGGAGGGGTTCTCAAAGTCGAAGGAAAGTCGGTTGTGGGCAATGGCATGTTCTGCTAATTTAGATGTAGACGAATTACGCGTGGAAATACTGTATTTATGTTGATAAATACGTTTTTTAAAATAATTTTTGGTTTCACCTATATAGCAACTGTTGCAATTAAGCGTGGAGCACTGGATACGATAAACTACATTACACTTGTCTGGGAGAGGTACAGGGTCTTTGAGTTTTGTATAAAGATTTTTTAATTTATTGTTATTTTTTAATACTAGGCGCATGTGTGGGAAACTCGATGAAAAGGATTTTTTTAATTTTGTTTGAGAGAATGGGGATATATGGGATAGATCTGTATTGGAAAGTAGAAATCGGAGGTTGTGAAGAGTTGTTAGAGAGATTTTGAGTTTTAGCATTGTTATTGCTATTATTGATAAGTGTTTTTATTAAGCGCTCAGGAAAATCGTTAGATTGTAAGATATTTTTCAGGCGGATTTTGTTATGACAATGAAATTGTGGATCGGACAAGGTCAGGCTACGGTGGATGAGGTTTTTTGCGACGTTGATCTTTTGGTGATGTGGATGTTGGGAAAAATAGTTAAGGAGTCGGCCAGAATAAGTGGGTTTGGTGTACCAATTAGTGGATATAGAATGGTCCGGGTTTCTGGTAATGGAAATATCTAGGAATGGAAGGGTACAATTGGTTTCCAATTCTATAGTGAAACGGAGACGTGGATGGTGGGAGTTAAAGGCGGCGAGAATATCAGTGATAGAGTTAGGATTGAGAATCAATAGGAGGTCATCTACATATTTTTTAATGAAAAAAATATCGTTGGGGAATTTAGGTATAACAGAATCAAGGAGGTCGTTGAGGACAATACCGGAGAGGTCGGGAACTAGACAGCTACCCATTGCAAGGCCAGAAGTTAGGAGAAAATATTTATTTTGAAAACAAAATATATATGTATACACCATCTTTTATATTATTATCAATTCTGTAATGTATCCATTTATTGTCACCCTCTAGCATAGATACTCATATATTTGTTTTCTTTTAGCCCTGATGAAGATCCACAAGTTGGATCGAAACGTTGGCTTACCATAATAAATATCATTGTAACTGAAAATCCTGACCATTATTTAACCAGGTTAAATAATACGTTAGGTTAAATTAACCTATCGTAATTGAAGAACAGTTGACCATCTCTCATCTCTACTAAAATTAATTGTACTTTAAAAAAAGAAGACTTAGCCGGTAATGCGCGCAACGATTACTTTCAATTAATAGTTTTTATTTATACGGAGGAATAAGCTATTTTATTATTAAGGAGCTCGTTTTTATGCTTAATTCAATGGCCTATCCAAACACTGGAATAAGATATCAACATTTTTATTTCATATGTCATTCTATTTGAATTATTTCGCCCCCAAGCATAATAAATACTGTATGATTCATAGTAGGCGAGATCGTCTCATGAGACGGTGCTATGGAGGCTACCGGAAACTATCGAACACATTTCAGTGGCTTGCATCGCTTTTGAGGAACGGCGAGCGGCCTGCTGAGGGAAACAGGGCTCGGTGTTCTGACGGAGGGCGATCTCTTTCAGCTGATGACCAAGGAAAACTTCAAAGCTTTTGTGTACTTATATCTAATCATTAATGGTGGAATAAAATCAAACACTTTGCTTTTAGAAGAAGAACTGAAACAGTCCCATTAAGGCCAATGGACTAAGTAAGAGGAGGGGAATAGAAGTTGGAAACAGCTTACGGAAATAGAAAAGCTGTCAAGTTTGAACGCAATTTTTAACATGCAGCAGTGAGTTGTTTTGCTCACGTTCGCATTCGCATCACTGCTGCATGTTTCGACATCTCACTGCTGCGAAATCCAATTGCCTAAAAGAAAAAGGAGGATATATAATAATAAATAAATATAAGTATTTAACGAGTTATATGCAAGTAAAAGTCCACAAATGTCTCTGATTTTTGGCCACTAAGCGCTTCTAATACGTTCACGTTTTCATAAGTTTCTCTAACCTAAAAAAAGTACAATAAAGGAGACATTTTAGACAGAATTTGATGTTCTACTACTATAATATGTAACATTTTTCATTTGGAGTAGCCCTTTTGAAATTGTTGGCGTAGTTCATGAGTGGAATTCGTTTTCCCCCAGAAGTCACCGAAATTGCTGATATACTATCATCTGTTTCGATAAAACTACCTAACCGATTCCACCTATGAGTAACTTACTCAACAAGAAATTTGTGCTATTTTTAGTCAAAATATTTATGCTCTTTGTATGTGTAAGAGAACACTCCTTTTTTCAATTATATCCGCTTCTTTGTACCAATTGAGATTTTTTATTTTTGTTGTTATATGCTTTCACGTCATTCATAATAACTCATAATGATACAGGCTGAAGTCGATAGTGAGAGAATGTAAGCAACAGGGAAAAAAGAACAGGAAAAATAAAAATATTATTATTGTAACATGTATGCTGATCTCAAAATGACAAGCTTCTACAAATTGTTCTATAAAGTATGCTGTCTGAGGCCATCCCAATTTTGTTGTGCGGAATTATTTCTGAATATAGTGTATCTATACATACAATATATTTATTCAAATCAACAAATCACTTGTGCTTTTCTGCCTTTTCATTTTCTCGTGGTAATTTGTTTTGGATTTTTAGTATTCTTTTCCATTTTTTCATGAGATACATATTAAATCTATGAAGAAAAAAATAGGTCTCCTAATACGACAGATTGGTTATTTATTTATTGCTTAGAATATGTATCACTTAACTGCTTAGTGTGTTACTACACTGATAATTACTCTAAACATTTACTTCTCGATTTTCTTATTTCAAAGTATTGACATTTACTTATTTATAAATGCACCATAACTGTGTAGGTATCTCAGGGGTAGTGAGTTCATTGATTTATTTTTTATATATGTTTTTAAAGTATGAAATATCAATCTAAATAGTCCATTAATTAATTTCTCATGGTTCAAGTTTTCTTACTTTTACGTAAAACAAATTATTTTTATCAAAACAAGTAGGTAATTTTAATAAAATTGTCAGGGTTATATGCCTTTTAAAATATTTATTTGATAACAATGACAGTTGAATTATACAAATAATAGTCTATTATTGGGAACTTTGAATGGCTGGAATCTCATCCCTGAAAAACAAAAGTAAATTATTGATTTATAAAAATAAAATTTTTTTTGGTATTTTGCTCATCCAATGCAAGACTGGCCTAACTAAAGAAAAAAAAAAAAAAAAAAAAAACGATCTTTCAATAAACGGTTTTTTTCGTTCCGTAGCCTCCTTTATTACTATTGTTAAAATGTTTCAGGAATCATAACATCCGCGGTCATCTTCTTTAGAAACGCAACAAAATTAGTTACAGTTCTCCTTGCATTGGATGAGGGATTTATAGATTTAGACGCAATAATCCTTACGGTGCTTGAGGAGAGTTGGTAAATGCACAGCACAACAGTCCACCTCCACAGCAGTAGCGGTCGTTGGGGCAGCATGTTGTTGGTGTGCAGCAATGTAATCCATCTCTGCAATAAGTTGTCCTGCTGCACCACTGAACTGCAATCAAGTTACATATTAAATTATTTAAATATATATTTTGTAATTAACAATGTTCATCTATTATCTATAAATATTTTTATTTTAAGGGGAAAGATTAGCCATGGCCGGGATTCCAACCTGGGTCTTTGAGACTCCGAAACTACGCTACCAAGGTCGTTTTTCCAGTCATCTTAATCTATTCTCTTCGTTGTTTATTGTATCTACCGATCTCGTCAAATTTTAGGGAAGTATACAGAGGCTGGACAAGTTTTCCTTATAAGATCTTAGCAATGAAAACTCTTGGATGACATATAGATTAATAATGGACATTTAGATTAACTCTTTATAAATTATCTTCCATGAAATATGTGTTAGGTACTATTTCTTTTCATTCGATTTTTATTACTTAGATCTTTAGACATCGAAGTAATATTATTAAATTAAGAAAAAAGTAATAAACAATTCTTATCACATGTTATGCTAGAAAATTAGTAGAATTGTTTTTTTACAAATTTGTCTGCTCTAAACATCTTATATTCAAAAATCTCATTTTGAAACTAAAATCATTGGATATAAATATGTAAAGTAATGATAAGTAATTGGAAGTATATATCTCATCAACATCCTATGGACCAAACGACATTGTGTTAAACAAAATATGAAACGTTTCATCTCTGTAGTTGACTAATCGTTTTATCAACGATCGATAGATAACCCGTATTAGGCATGTTCAAGCGTTGCATAGAACTAAGAGTACTACTAAATATTGATTAAAATTGGATTATCCTACTTATAATTATAATTGTGTGTGAAAGGCCTGCACACTCTAACATTTGCTTAAGACAAAAAGAAAAAAGAAAAGAAAACCGTTAAACAAATATTCTACTTACTCCCGACTTGGTTCTCATCCTTTCCTTCCGCCAAAACTACAGCGGCAAGGCAGAGGACAGCAGCTACGATGATTGCTCGGACCATGGTTGATTCGATCTGCTCCTCTTCAGTTCAGCTTACCATTTATAGCAACTTCGATGGGGTATTCTTGTCATTATCACAATTGTCGTCCTTATTCAAAGGAAAATCAATAAGAACTGTGGATTAATAATCATTTCCTTGTGCAGTTTTCCCTAATTCACGCCTAATCACCGTGAATCTTCCATCAAGAAAGTTTTTCCCGGTTCAAAAGTGCTATTTTCATAAGAGTTTTTCAACACTCAAAATCGAATAAATGTGAGCTAAGTCTAGGAACGTCGTTCGGGCGATAATCTCCATAGGTTATGTATTAAAAAATATGACACAACTAGAATAATAACGGTAATAATAATAATAATTTCCGAGGTACAGGTATAGATACCTGATACCTTTAGCTTGTAATATTTTAATCCTGTCTAAAACCATCCTTTCATGATTACTTAACGCTCTTGGATATTTGTCGTGCGCTTTAACATGAATTTCGGACAAAGTTTTTCGGGCTAAAACGATGGTTAGGAGCCCCCAAATAACGGGAGGCTTAGGCCCATCTTCGGGTCAGGAGGGACCCTGGTTATTAGGATAAAGACATTAAGGAGAAAACTAATTCTCAACTTGCTAACTGTAGCATTAGGCTTCCTACTCCACGGCTATTGTTTTTGCACCTTATGGTTATTGCTCGGAATATTCTGGCCTAAGTCTTCCATATTTCTGTAGTAATTGCTCTTGTTGTATTTAATTGCAGAATGTTCATAAGGGATTGTTATATTACCATTATTATTGGGTAGAAGTTGAAATATTTTGTTACAGAAATAAAAAGAATATCTACTATGTAATAGAGAATTTAAACGCCATCAATGTTTTTAGTTTTGATAAGAGGTAATAATCGTTACTTAAAATGAACTTAAATAATAATCCTCTTGTGTTTTGTTTAGAATTTGACATACCTACCTATTAATATATATATATATATATATATATATATATATATATATATATATATATATGTATTTATTTATAAGTTAATGATCAATTACTATAAAAGTCAATAAAGAACAACTATAACGACCACTATAAATATTTGAACTAATATAGTAATTTTCCTCAATTTCCTATCAAATTAATTTGATTGTATATAATGATTATAGTAAGTTTAAAATTACATTTTACCAGAAATCACTTGATTTAAAAAAATTCTTTTAATGAAGAAGAAGTACTGCTTAAAAAAATTGTGATTCATTGGAATTTATATCTGTATTAATTGAGAATACAAGAAGTAAATGGCCTGAACGGGGTTGTATTTAAGTAGTTATTGTATTTAGTAAATTTAACATTGGTAGTACTCAGTAATAGAACTTAACACCTTAAAGAAAAATGTAATACCACAAAAAAAAAAAGTATATATATATATATATATATATATATATACTTAATTTATTATTGCAACTTTAAAGCATGTTGATGATTCAGTTTTTGTGTGACCTGCTTTCCAAATTTTATAATGCCTGAAATATAAAGTTACTCTTTCAAAAAAATATTGTTGAAACTATAAAATTTTCAATCCTACGATATTAATTGCAATATTGTGCATTGTTTGTTAGCTTGATGTTAGGAACCAAGAAAAAAATTCATAAACGGCGAACATTTTACCGAAGGAGAAGCCTGTATAATGAATGTTCAATGAGATGTAAAGTTGGAAAAAGTTTTTAGGAGACCAAGTTTTTGCATTTAACAAAGACGGTCTAACTTGATGAGGCTACTGGGGAAAAATGAGTTAACTTTTTGCTTCCTTTTTTTTTCACTATCGATTAAAGAAAAATAAATTGGTCATTCTCTTGGTCTGGGTGAACAGGAGCGGAGAGATGCGCAAATTATCACAGTTTACTGTTTTTAACTTTATAAGAAAAAGTTAAGAAGATAATTTTTTATAGAGCCATGGAATCTCTTTTTTTTTATTCATTGTCTAGTTTTTGCTCATTTCTTTGGAAAATGTGATCAAACGAAGGGCAGCTATTTTTTGCATGCTACGTACATAATTTGAAACAAGTAGTACCTTAGTACTCTCACGTTTATTTTGCTATCCTATGCTTACGCTAGGCAACAATTGTAAAGAGAGAGAAATTCCGGGGGAGGAATCCCGTCTAGTCTCTGGAATCCTACTACTCAGCTCTATCCCCTAACCCCGGTCTAACAATCAAGCGTTTAATTGCTAGTCGTAAGGTACGCTGACATAGCCCTCTTATTAAACAGGTGTTGCCGCTTGGATATGTTATGTTCCTCCTAGAAGATTCCTCCGGGCTTCCTGGATCGTAATCAGGCTCAGCGTTTGTACTGCACGTAACTCTCCGACCGAAACGCCCTCGTACAGATTATTTCATTTGTCCCTCCTTCTGCCCCCTGAATAATCAGCATAATGTGTTTATTTTCAACCATTAGATGTACTATCGTTTAGTTGGTAAAGTTAATTTGGAGAATGATGACAAGTTTTGTTTGTGATTCCATCAATTAATACCTTTTATAAAGGTTTCACTTATTTTTTTTTTCTTTGGAGGGGGGCTTCAAGGTATTCTTTTGAGTTTTAAACCTTATATTATATTGACCTTACGGGTTCAATATTATTGATGCAATATCGTCACAATATCACTTAAGGAGTAGTTTGAAGAAATATTAAGTAAAGCCATTGCATTAGTACTTCCGATTTGATCACCATATTTTACGTCAATAATTTAATTTAAAACCTATTAAAAAAAAAAAAATGTCGAATCATTCTAAAGACAATGTTACGAAGCATCCTAGATTGATATTTAAACTATTATCATTATTATGCTCGAAATTTATTATAAACAAGAATTTTGACAAATAATAAAGAAAACGCCTGGAAAATGATTTTTTTTTCTTTATAATCGAATTTATATTACTTATGTATATTGAATTTGCTAATTTCGCAATTGTAGTATGATATCAAAGAACAAGGCGTGATTTTATATAGATATGAAAGGATATAGAGGTATACTCGTAAAATAAATGTATATAGAGGAAAGAGAAACAAATACAGGAGAGGAGAAACAAATATGGAGGAATAATCTATCTTTATTTCTTCATTACCATTACCATACGTTGTCTATTATACAAAATAATCTAAAATATGTTGACAGTTAAATTTCCTATAACTTCGTTAATAACGACCAGGTTTCGATAATTATTTTTTCCCTTTTTATAAGGAATATATTTTTTGTTCTTATGTAGTTACTACACTATCCATAGTTTCTGATTTAGGTGCAAATAAAATTGTTTTTCTTTTCTTTCTAACTGCTATTTCTGGCGGATAAGCTATATTTTTTGGGACTGTACAAGGTAAAATTCTCAAAATTATTGCTCTATTATTAGATTTATGAAACATTGAAGAAAATGTAGTGTGACGTAGAAAAAAAAAATAAAAATAAATGAATAAATAAATACAATGAAGGAACGCCAAGCTTTTTCTTCTAATTTTTTTTACGGCTCGAAAATATATAAACCCTTATACCTTGAACTTTAGTCACAATCTGAAAGGAAAAGCCTAAATTATAATTTAGGTGGAACAAATTCAAATGTAAAGAAGTTTAGTAAGTAATGATGTTTGATATTATTTTTTACTTGAAATAAAAATAAATAATTTTAATTTTTAATGACAAAGGTATTAAAAATTAAAAAGGAATAAGATGGAAAAACACGAAAATTATGATCTTAGTGTTATAATTTAGTTTTCAGGAAAGAGAGTATGGCACTAAATTTGCTTGTTGAGAGAATGGATAGATCCCCATTCTTACATCGATCACTACCCAGAATTTTCTCTTCACAGCTTCAACCTCTCATGCCTAAAAAATGTTGATATACGAGTAAGTGTTTTAGCTCCTCGGGATCGACTTTATTAAACGGGTCCCTCATCCTTCATTCTGTAGGTACCTGCTTTCAAATATATAAGCCTGTTCTTTTAATATTAAATAACTTATTTTAATAATTGTTTCTTTATAGTTTAATTCGAAATACCGGATAAAAAAAGATTAAAGAATAAAGGAGTTGATTATTATCCTACAGCAGGAGTTCGCAACGGTGGGTAAGAACATGTCAGAGGGAAGGGGCTAGTAATATTCTAACTAGTTCTTAATAGTTAGAATTTTATTTCAGAATTTATTCAAAATAAATTTACTTTGTAGGTTTTTTTTTAATTAACCGCTATGTTAAAAAAATAAAAGTAATTATTTTAATGTAATACTTACTTGTTTCTATTTTTTACCATAAATTTGATGGAGACCCTGGGAGGCTTTTCTTTTCATCAGCGGGGGGGGGGGGTTAGAGGGGACTTCATATCAAATGGAGACGTGGTGCAAAAAAGTTAGTTACAAAAAAAAAAAAATGTATTAACTTATAAAAGGTGCGGATAAGATTGCCTCTAACATATCTATACAATAAGGGACCACTCACATGAATCAACTTCAAAATAATTTCTAAATAAACATATTATTCAATTAAACAATAAATTTTGTTTATTTATTTTAGCTCATATAAAGCGGCAAAATTATTTATGCTATCGTCAAAACATTTTTTATTGATTCGCAATTATTTTGTATCGAAAATCAGATAAAATAAGGGGAAACAGTGTGATTAATGCTTCAGACTGGTTGCAAATGCGTATGTTCGATAATTGGTGTCTGGATCAAGACTGAGGGAAGGAGAAAACTACTATCTAGCCTAGCCAAATTCACGGCAACCTCAAATAAAATCGACTGAATTCTGCTAGGCAAGGAGGTAGCACCATATAGGTTATACCAATAAAGATATAATTCTTGGCGGGAAATATTGGGTGCCGTAATTTTTTCAAGAAATCTTGCTGATTCCCCTTTATCATACCTACTGAAACAAATATTTAATCAAGACATTCATCTTTTAAAATGACCAAAAGGAACCTTAGAGTACATAAACGTCATCGAACAGTACCGTGGTGGAATGATGTATTAACAAAGTTGAGGAAAACGACTTACAAACTTAGAAAGCAATACAAAACACCAAACAGACACAAAAACCAAGCCATATCGATAAATTCCATCTTGGAAAAAATAAGAAAGAATCTAATCCATTGAGTTGGTCCTACAAAAATTCATCTAACCCCATCAAAATTGGGCATATCTTGGGACTATACAGACGTATGAAACATACTTAATTTCAAGAAAACATTATTATATGTGTTCAACACGCAACTGAAAGTGGAAAACTCCTCCAATGAAACTGTAAAACAAATATTATTGATAATGACATGTAAAATACCACCAAATACGGACTATGACAGACTTCTGGAAAAGACGGAGTATTCTGTATATAATTATTGATTTAAAAAAAAATAAAACACTAGAATATGAAAATATCAATAATGAAATATTACGAAAGTACTAAAAGTAGTAAGTAAGATAATGAAATCTATAAAAAAGTATCTTACTTTGATTAAATTCATATATCAACAAATATAGCAGCCATTAACTTTTCGGGGAAAAGTCAACTACACATAATACCAAAATGAATCCCTAACTAATATACTTAACTATTACTCATTACGTTTTTCAGTATACCTTTATCTTCATCTTTCTATACGTCCCGGATACCACTAAGTGTGCAGGTTTATCCTCGATCCATCGTTCCGATTCGTCGCAATCACTCGCGATATTTCTCATCTCCTTCAGAGAGCAGCCTCTTACTCTCCCAATCCTCAGGATATAATCGATGTTCATCTATCTTGGTCGATCTCGCGGTCTCTTTGCTGCTGGTTTGGCCTCTATCAAGCACTTGATTTTTCAGCCATTTCCCACTCTGATCTCGCGTCCAGCTTCACCTGGCGCTGTTCCACTATCTCTTCGACTGGTAAGATGCAGACGTTTTCCCGGTTTTTTCCATTGCATATTCGGTCCATAGGGGTTTCACCATACATCCTTCTCAGAAACCTTATCTCTGATGACGTAACTTTGCCAGCATGCTAATCCAGCCGGCCAAGGCCGTCCAACTCTCTGCACCTTACAGCAAAACTTGTAGGAACACGGTTTTGATTAGGAGCATTTTGTTTTGCCCGATTTACTTCAATTCTGTGATTAAGAGGCCTATCTGAGAGTATACACCGTTTGCTCTTTTGAATTGATTATATCATGATCTAGTTTCCTATATCTCCAAATAATTGCTCCCAGACACTCGTAATTATCCAAAAATTGAAGAATTGCCCCAATCACGGTTACAATTTACGGTTCCCTTGTTCACGTCTTTTACAACCAGCATGGCCATGCTATTTTCTGCGCTGTTATTCCTCCTTAACTGAAGTTCTTCACTCCATTCAGTTATTGCCATCTGTAGGTTTTGCAGAAATATCTGCTCATCAGTTCATCTTCTTTGTGCATATGTATTAACGTTTGCACAAAAACTGTCAAGAGGTTTCTCTATACCCTTTTATTTATATTATTGATTTTTTATTTTTATTACTGAATTTTTATGTATTGTTTTCTTATATTAATTTGTTGTATGTATTCATATCTCTGTTAATTATTGTAAATATTTTTGTTGATGAACTAGTTTGAAGAAAATAGGACTTCATTAAGATAAGTGGGTGAACAATTTTAACATCTGATTGCTAATATTTTGTTATGGGTAACTGTTTACCTCAGCTAAAAATGCTTATAAGCACTTAAGTACAGCAGATAAATATTTTTTTATATTTATAGATAAATATGTTATTCAATATATTATTTAGGAGATAGTGTGTGGAAAGCAGAATGGCGGAAAATCCGATTACAGGTAATACCCAGAATGGAAAATCGCAAAATGGCTTCATCGGCTACTCTTATCATATCCACTGGTCCAGTGTAATCATTGCTCTGTAAATAATCCTACCCCTTTCAACTCTAAGATGTCTTATATCAAAACCTCACCCTCAATATTGCTCGCTGGGCTGCCGAAATATATAAATTTGTCATACATTTTGTATTTTAACATTAGCTAACTATAAAAATTATTATAACTCAAATTTCTTACAATATCAGACAAGTATAAAAAAACATTATAATATAAGACAAATGTCTCATAATCTAAAACATTTAAGACTTTTTGCATAATATGGATGTACGTAAATTGGCGTGGTTTGCGCGCAACACACAACTTTCACTTACCAACTTACTTAGATTAGAAATTAATGCGTTTTGTTAATTGCCACTTCTCAAATGAACAGAACAGCTTTAATTATAACGCATTGGTTTGTCATTAAAGACGTACGGCGCATGCGTGAGCTCAAGGTGTTTTATGAGTTGACGGAATATTTTTCTTTTTTTCTCCTGTATATGTTTACTCGATTCTCTTCATATATCATATTTAGCCGTATCTTATTTTTAAGCGTGATGAGAGACAGTTAATTTCCCAATATAAACTAAAACAAAGGTACTTTATAGAAAAACAAAAAAAGCCCCTTCCCCATTTAAGCCCCCTCAGAACATTTTAATAATGATAAAGCTTACCTGATATTAAATAACAACTAATTTTCATTAAACATAACGAATTTGATAAAAATCGTTAAAGCCGTTTTTGAGATAATCGATCAAAAAGGTAAAAATTGGACAACATTTATTAAGTAAAGTCCCCCCTCCTGTTGATCAATTTTGATGAAATTTTTACAGTCATATCTCGGGCATATGAATACATCAAATACCAAGTTTGATTAAAATCGTTAAAACCGTTTTTGAGTAAAGAAAAAAAACACGTGAAAATGAAAAAAAATTTATTAAGTAAAGTCCCCCCTCCAGTTGATCAATTTTGATGAAATTTTTACAGTCATATCTCGGACATATTAATAGATCAAATACTCAGTTTAATCAAAATCGTTAGAGCCGTTTTTGAGAAAATCGAAAAAAACTTAAAAAGTTATTAAATAAAGTACCCCCTCCCTTTGAGCAAATTTGATGAAATTTTTGCTGTCACATCGCGGGCATATACATACTCTAAATACCCAATTTCAGGTTCGCACGGTTTATAGTTTTTGAGCTAGTCTGTTCACACACACACACACACACAGACACACACACACACACACACACACACACACACACACAGACCATTTCGCGGGACTTGGTTATTTTGACTCAGGGGACCCCAAAACGTGTATTTCCGTTGAAAACCGGAAGTCGAAAATTTTCACGATCGCAATACTTCCACTTACTATATATTTCATATATAGGTAAGTGAAAGTAAAAAAAATCTGGTGCGTGCGCGCAACACACAACTTTCACTTACCAACTTACTTAGATTAGAAATTGACGTGTTTTGCTAAATATCATTTCCCAAATTCACACATTTTTCTACATTCATATCTTATTTTTGTTAATCGTTAAAGCCGTTTTTGAGTAAATAAAAAAAACCCGTGAAAATGATACAAAATTTATTAAGTAAAGTCCCCCCTCCCGTAGATCAATTTTGATGAAATTTTTACAGTCATATCTCGGGCATATAAATACATCAAATACTAAGTTTGATCAAAATCGTTAAAACCGTTTTTGAGTAAATAAAAAAAACACGCGAAAATGAGACAAAATTTATTAAGTAAAGTCCCCCCTCCGGTTGATCAATTTTGATGAAATTTTTACAGTCGTATCTAGGGCATATACATACATCATATACCTAGTTTGATCAAAATCGTTAAAGCCGTTTTTGAGTAAATAAAAAAAACACGTGAAAATGATACAAAATTTATTAAGTAAAGTCCCCCCTCCGGTTAATCAATTTTGATGAAATTTTAACAGTCATGTCTCGGGCATATTAGTACATCAAATACTCAGTTTAATCAAAATCGTTAGAGCCGTTTTTGAGAAAATCGAAAAAAACTTAAAAAGTTATTAAATAAAGTACCCCCTCCCTTTGAGCAAATTTGATGAAATTTTTGCTGTCACATCGCGGGCATATACATACTCTAAATACCCAATTTCAGGTTCGCACGGTTTATAGTTTTTGAGCTAGTCTGTTCACACACACACACACACACAGACACACACACACACACACACACACACACACACACAGACCATTTCGCGGGACTTGGTTATTTTGACTCAGGGGACCCCAAAACGTGTATTTCCGTTGAAAACCGGAAGTCGAAAATTTTCACGATCGCAATACTTCCACTTACTATATATTTCATATATAGGTAAGTGAAAGTAAAAAAAATCTGGTGCGTGCGCGCAACACACAACTTTCACTTACCAACTTACTTAGATTAGAAATTGACGTGTTTTGCTAAATATCATTTCCCAAATTCACACATTTTTCTACATTCATATCTTATTTTTGTTAATCGTTAAAGCCGTTTTTGAGTAAATAAAAAAAAACCCGTGAAAATGATACAAAATTTATTAAGTAAAGTCCCCCCTCCCGTAGATCAATTTTGATGAAATTTTTACAGTCATATCTCGGGCATATAAATACATCAAATACTAAGTTTGATCAAAATCGTTAAAACCGTTTTTGAGTAAATAAAAAAAACACGCGAAAATGAGACAAAATTTATTAAGTAAAGTCCCCCCTCCGGTTGATCAATTTTGATGAAATTTTTACAGTCGTATCTAGGGCATATACATACATCATATACCTAGTTTGATCAAAATCGTTAAAGCCGTTTTTGAGTAAATAAAAAAAACACGTGAAAATGATACAAAATTTATTAAGTAAAGTCCCCCCTCCGGTTAATCAATTTTGATGAAATTTTAACAGTCATGTCTCGGGCATATTAGTACATCAAATACTCAGTTTAATCAAAATCGTTAGAGCCGTTTTTGAGAAAATCGAAAAAAACCTAAAAAGTTATTAAGTAAAGTACCCCCTCCCTTTAAGTAATTTTGATGAAATTTATGCTGTCACATCGCGGGCATATACTTACACTAAATACCCAATTTCATGATCGCACGGTTTATAGTTTTTGAGCTAGTCTGTTCACACACACACAGACACACACACACACACACACACAGACCATTTCGCGGGACTTGGTCATTTCGACTCAGGGGACCCCAAAACGTGTATTTCCGTTGAAAACCGGAAGTCGAAAATTTTCACGATCGCAATACTTCCACTTACTATATATTTCATATATAGGTAAGTGAAAGTAAAAAAAGGAGAAAATAAATAAATAATAGACATTTAAAATAGAAATGTTTAAAAAAGTTATTTTGTTGAGTATATTTATGTATACGATATATATCGTATGTATATATATATATGTATGTATGTATGTATGTAAATTTCTATTCTAAATGTCCTTCAGTAGCACTAAAATTTGATTTTAACCAATGATCATTTTCGATTCCTTCTTTCTCAATAATTAATTTACCCACTGTTATCAATAATAACCGTCACTGACTTATCAACATTCAAACGATCATTAACATAGTGCTTGCTCAGTTTCAGACGGATTGTTGGGATAAATTAATATATCCGATAGGTCAGTACTCGGTAAATCATGATATACGTACTATGTACAATAATAATACATCAAGTTATCCCTTCCACACCTGGGACGCCACTGCGGTTATATCTCATTTCCTCTTGTACCGTATAAAATGATAATGCCTCATCATTCCTATAGATGACATATATTATTGAAATTTAATATCTCGTGTTATAATTTACAATTACAAAATATTTTTTCCATCACTAGTACGAAAGTGTTTTATGCACAACGCATAGTTTACAAGCAAGGCGAATAATTCCTATAGGCTATATATAAAGAAATTAAATATTTTAACTTAATCACTAGTAATGATAAATATCTTATAACTTATAGAAAACTGATCACAGATTGGTAAGTTTAGCAAAATCACATTTAAACGGGACTAGTTTTATTTTCTCCTAAATTTAACAATGTAGTCCTGTACTCCCTAATGTAGCTAGTACTAAAAAAATCATATAACGAATAAACATGTTTGCAATGCATTGTAATGAAAATGTATTCTTAGAAATACTACAGACAAGATTTATCGTAAAACATTGCTATGTAGTAGCTGCTAGAATTTCAAATATATTGTATCTAAATCAAGAACGTAGGTCACTCGAGGAACCCTATTCTATTCTATTATATGTAACATATGTGCTTTAAAGACTTAAGCGTTCATACTTTCTGCGTTATAATGCCTCCCTCGGACATTGAGGTATTATAAAAATTCTATAATTAGAGTTTTTTCATAATTCGCTTAGAAATTATTAGACTGTTGCTGAGACATCTCGGATGATAAATTCCCATGAAATGTTTTCTGATAAGTGTATGTGTTGATGCCCTCGGCAGAAATATTCATCAAATTACTATTATTTTAACCAGACCTCATAAATGCTAAAAACCTATATAGGAACGTCCACATTTATTTTTAACACGTTTCTATTGTTATGTAACATAATACGGGTTTGAATATTTTGTCAAAGTAAAACTGTAATTTATATTATATGTATATGTTTATACATGCCGAGCAAACAATGAGAACAAAATATTAACTAGCTGTGATTCAAAAGTAACGGTATTCCTCCGGTCTTCAAATAGACTCAACTCCCTTTTCACTTCTCACTTATGGTATATATGGTGGCTTACGAACATTATCGAATATTTCTAATCCCGTTCTCAAGCGTTCTAGAACTGTCAAAACATCCTTATTCAATTTTACTCTACCGCCGCGCAGTGTGACGATTCCATACGTAGAGATTGGATCAAGTTTCTCTCTCCTGAACCAGCTCTCTGCTCCTGTTCTGCCCATCCCTCGCTCCATGAACACCTCCCGCACCCCTTCCTTCGAGGTCTTACTCGCTATAGTATTCCTTCTACTCTTGCCTCGTATACAACACTAGCGATTCTTTCATTGCTCATTGTAAAACATGCAGTATACAGCTGTATCAATTAGAACAAATAAAACGTGGATGAGGCATAAGAAAAGAGTATTTGCATAAACTAGATTGTGATAAAAAAAATATCAAGTTAAAAGATCACGAAGCTATCTGCTTTTCGGGCGGGAGTGATTATCAGGAAAATAAATAAAGGATTATCAGGAACAGAGGAGGAACCAAGAGTGGAAACAAGTGGGTAGCTTTCGATACGATATTTATTTGGATTAGATCAACTCGGTAACTCATTTATATAGGCCGAGACTTCTGTCATGTTGATATGATATTCCCTCATTCTGACTATACTTTAAAGAATAGCTATTCTTGTGTCTTAGAAGCTATTATCTATACTCTAGATACACTAACGTTTAGTGCTTGATTAAAGTGCCATTTTGAGTAGTAAGCTATACAACTGGTGTACTGCCAAAATGTGGTCAGGTAATATCCTAATTTTAGACTTATCACCTGATGAGGAAATGTTAGCTGAGGTTTGAGCATGAAGTATCAGTTAGCTTGGTAATTAAGTACTGGAGGGGGGATTACCGAGGAATACTGGAGTGCCTTATCGTCAAGTGTTTATCAGAACCCCCTGCATTGTGAAATGTTCTTTCCAACAATATTATGGGTAGTTAATCTTGAATTACATCAATTAATTCATCTAATCTTTTCATTTAAGGCACTAGTGTAGATTCAATTATTATCCTGTTCTATATATGTCTTTTCCAATGCAAGACTGGTGTAATTAAAAACTCAGGAGAGATAATTAGGGTTTCTTATATTCTCTTCTTTTGATACACGTTGCCTGATATACCGTTTTTTATAAGCGGCCATGCACAGAAATACTAGAGAATAATACGTGAAAAAAAAAATGCGATTTAGCCAGGCTTGCATTGGACGAGCGATATATTATATATTGCGACATTTCCATCAGAGCTTGTGGACTCACCACCAGTTCTGGAAGGTTTTCGATAAAAATATTCCAAGAAAAACCGATAGTTTCTTTCTTTTTAGTTTTTTTGATCAAACCGCAGAAACTACATGTTCAGTCTCAGAGTGAAATCGCATGACCGATATACTTTGACTTAAATTCACTACAAGTTTCAAATTGTAACTCTATTTTGGGTTTAAATAATTTTTATTAGACGAAAATATCATTTAAAAATGTCCGGCAAACAATAAAAACAAAAATAATTAACAATATTGTATAATCTTGCATTGTATACAATATTGTATCAGCTTGTGATGATGCAATAATACAAAAATAATCTTATGATTTGATCTTGAGAGCAAGACCAAGACTCCACCTCATTGCTCCTTATATTTAGTCTGAATTTGAACATTCTAGAAGGTTCTCAAAAAGCGTAGATGATTCTAGAAGAATCACGAACATTTACTAGAACAGTTGGCTACTGTTCCAACATAAACAATAGATTATTTACAATGTGCGAATATAACTATATTTATAATATCTTTATTTACATGAACGCTTTAACAAAATATGTAAATATAATTTAAAAAAAAAATGGTACCACCCCAATCGAATTCATTCTGTCCGGAATGCAATTTTTCAAGACCTTTTTGTAAATTGCATCAAAAAACCCAGTTAGCATTAAAAAACATTTTGAAAAATTGGAACCCTTTGAAATCTTTTAATAACGAGAAAGAAGTTTGACCCGCATTTAAAATAAATAAGCCACTTGTGCACCTGCATAAAACACTCAACCAACATGTTTTCAAAATATCATTCTGATTTTTTTCTACTGTAAATTGGAAAAGCGTTTAAAAAGTAATAAAAGAAGAGAAAGATAAAGAATTAGGAACAACAAATAAGACATGAAGCAGTGTTGTGAATAGAGAGAAGTGACGGGTGATATCTTTATGTGAATCCTGAGTGGCAGTGAGATTTATGTCTGGCCCGACTGCGAAAATCTGTAGCGAGTAAGCAGATGTCGGGGATATTTGTATTTTGTTTTCTTTTTCCTCTGAAGTGAATTCATTAAGTTGTTTTTCCACGGTCTTTTCTTGTTCTTTTTCTCAAATTAAAAAAAATAAATAAAGAAGTTTATAAAATTCAATACATAATTTTATATGGTTAAACTAGTGATTAGGAGTAAATTACGAAATATCCATATATAATTTGCCAGGAATGGGCAAAATGTCTCCGCAACAGACACTAGCAGCCGTTTAGGCTGGAAATGCCCAAGCAACTACGGCAATACGATTCTACGAAAGGTAAGGGAACTGCTGGTGCACTGCTTCGAGCTCGCGCAGTTGTAGAACTGAGAGTGGAGCTATAGGTCATTTTTCAGCTTTTATAACATATCCTCCGCTTTTGGCAGCGTCTGGTGCCACCAATGCTAGCAACCTATATGTCCTCGTAAAAATATGTCTTCCAGGACAGATTCTTTAAGATTCGAGGTAGCTGAAGTACAATTAAAGTACTATGAAGTACAAGCTTCGTATAGAGAGGGGATTCCCTCAAAGATCGGAATAATAATAGAAGCTGAAAGATGAGGGATATATAGGGCACACCCTATAAATCGTACCATTGATGGTGCAAGGATATGTGAGGTTGTCACCTACCTCGCTGTAAGATTTGGGAAGAGATTTAACAAAATCCCTCACTTGGACGATATCGGAAATAGGATGGACTAAATCTTTCTCGGGATGATCTGCTTTGCAGGCGGGTTTTGGGGCCTCATATACCATACGCATGCGGGGTGTAATGGGCATTCTGAGGTATGCCCAAAAATTCACCAAAAAGCAGAATCGCAGGTTCTGCGTTCGACGGACTGATCGTGCGAGTCACCAGGACGTATCGGACGTCGTGTCTATCTTATGAGGCCGTGCACCGTATCTTATGAGGCGATGCAAGTTCTAGAAGGAGGGGTTCCTCTCGACCTCATGACATGATGCGAGATGACTTAGTGAGGTGGATATATAAAACTGAAGGCTCAGCTAGTCTTCCGGAAAATATCCGGGTAAAGATTGCAGAGGATCATAGACATTGAAGTCATACGGTAGGATATTATTGAACAGTGGGACAAATGGTGGGTGGCAACAGTGAAAGGTTCCACATTAAAAAAGTATTCCCCGTCCGTTAATGCGAGTTTGGAAGCAAAATGGGTCTTCCCGGACTATTGGGACTCGCACTTTCTTACCGGGCACGGGGCTTTTCGAGCCATACTTCGTTTCTTTGGGAAGGATTTTGATCCCTTGTGCCCAACATGCTGAATACCAGAGACAGCTGAGCAAGTTGTATTGAATTGCACCGCCTTTGAGTTACTTAAGTCGAAGTTACTGACTTAAACGAGTTCTCTGAATTGATTGTCGAACGAAACTACTAGTTTTACAAAGCATTTGGGTGGAAATATGTTGTCGGTGCAGCTGCCTTCAATCTCGGAAGATCTTTTAACTGAGAACTTTTAAGAGAGAAAGAATACGAGTGGAAAATTAAAAGTGGAAAACGCGACTTCCACTCTTAATTATCCTGATTAGAGACTTCATAAGAACACGCTCGTGTTCTTATGTAGCCAACATCCATGTTGCTGTGATGCAAGGTAGAGTGTGTATTAAAAAAAAAAAATGTTCCTGTAACATAAGTATCTTACTTCAGTATGAAAACATAAAAGCAAATTATAATGACGTCAGTATCTTTAGCAGCTTTAGTTATTTGTTCTAACTTTCATTTTAGAATAATTCGCTGTTCACCATTAGAATACCTGAATTAAATGTAATTTTCGTTTTTTTTTCTTCTCATGCCCTTCCATTCTTAAATGATAAAATTATTCCCATAATACCTGAAACTAAAGGCAAAAAAACTTATAAGACCGTCTTTTTGCTGAAATTATATTATCATTAGTGGGATGATAAGAGCGAGGGTAATTACCTGTAGTAAATCGTTATTACTTTCCGAGCGGTTATTAAATCTCATTAAGTGATTTAAAAAAATAAAACCCCTCGGCTGCTGAGGTGACAAGATAAGGACCCGTTCCTCGTCGTTAAATGCTCTCGGTAGACGTCATTTATTTCTTTATACTTTTTGTTACTTCGGGCTTAAGAAACTTGATTTAAATTTTTTATAAGAAATATAACTTTTTGTCAAAGGTTAACTGCATTCAGATATAGAATACCGCATTTTAATTTTGGTTTAAAGTTTGACTAATTATAATTTATCTTTATAACTAATTTTAAGTAATTGATATTTTTGATATTTAATAATATATATGTGTTTTTATGTCATGATGATTGATTATTTCGACGAATCGAAATTGAGCCTAAGGTTTTAAAGAATTTTGGACGAATATCAATACCCAATCGAGAGCTATGTCGAAAATTACTATTATTAACCGTTCTCAATACGGAAAGAAAATTTTTGATGTTTTTAATTAAAACATAATTTTTAAAAAAATAAAAAAGAAACTGATAACACCTTGCACTTCCTAGCAATATGTCCTATTTTAGCGGAAATCAGAAGATATTGTTTTGGTATGAATGATTTAAATAGCGAAGATGTTATATACTACCTAAATGGTAAAGTTTGGCTGGCGCTATATAAATATTGTAAAAGGGCATGGCAATATAGATACAACCTTATCCAAGAGGTTAATTATAATTAAAACAAGAACAAAAAATTGTTTTATTGTTATTGTTGTACTTTTTGTTTAAAAAAAAAATATTATTAGTAATAAATAGGAAGTGTCTGGGCGGTTCATTACTTTATATTGTTTAGATATGTTTGTTTTAATTAATTGTTTTTTGTTTTTTGGGTTGTTTACATTTGCTTGTAATATTAGTTATGTAGGTATATCTTAGTTATGTATTATAATGTATAAGGCCAGCTCCGGACTGACGGTCTAATAGACCACAGTTCTGTGAATGTTTTTATTTACTTAGTAGTTGGTATGTACCTGGTATTTGAATGAAACTAAATAAAAAATAAAAAAATCTGGTGCGTGCGCGCAACACACAACTTTCACTTACCAACTTACTTAGATTAGAAATTGACGTGTTTTGCTAATAATGATTTCCCAAAGTCACACATTTTTCTACATTCATATCTTATTTTTGTTAATCGTTAAAGCCGTTTTTGAGTAAATAAAAAAACCTGTGAAAATGATACAAAATTTATTAAGTAAAGTCCCCCCTCCCGTAGATCAATTTTGATGAAATTTTTACAGTCATATCTCGAGCATATAAATACATCAAATACCAAGTTTGATCAAAATCGTTAAAACCGTTTTTGAGTAAATAAAAAAAACATGTGAAAATGGTACAAAATTTATTAAGTAAAGTCCCCCCTCCCGTAGATCAATTTTGATGAAATTTTTACAGTCACATCTCGGGCATATAAATACATCAAATATCAAGTTTGATCAAAATCGTTAAAACCGTTTTTGAGTAAATAAAAAAACACGTGAAAATGATACAAAATTTATTAAGTAAAGTCCCCCCTCCGGTTAATCAATTTTGATGAAATTTTTACAGTCATATTTCGGGCATATAAATCGATCAAATACTCAGTTTAATCAAAATCGTTTGAGCCGTTTTTGAGAAAATCGAAAAAAACGTAAAAAGTTATTAAATAAAGTACCCCCTCCCTTTGAGCAATTTTGATGAAATTTTTGCTGTCACATCGCGGGCATATACCTACTCTAAATACCCAATTTCAGGTTCCCACGGTTTTTAGTTTTTGAGCTAGTCTGTTCACATACACACACACACACACACACATACACACACATCACACACACACCCAGACGATTCCGCGGGACTTGGTTATTTGTACTCAGAGGACCCCAAAACGTGTATATCCGTTGAAAACCGGAAGTCGAAAATTTTCACGATCGCAATACTTCCACTTACTATATATTTCATATATAGGTAAGTGAAAGTAAAAATAAAAAAATTTGAAAAAATATTTTTTGTATTTAAATTAAACGTGTTATCCCAATTTTTACTTTCACTTACCTATATATGAAATAGAGTTAAAGGTTACCTTTTCATTTCATGCTATTTATTCCGTTTTATAATGAATAAAATGAAGACAATCTAGAGTATAGTGACTAGAAAAGACCAGTGACACGTAAAACTATAAAGATTAGTGTGTGAAGACACTTGAGCAGGGCCAGAGCTGCGTTTGGACCTCGGTCGAATTCGCATAGAGCTGCTCCGATAAGTACCTTTTATAATTCCTTTATATTCTTATTTCTTTCTAATTTTAATTGTAATTTCATTTCTCACATTTATTTATCTGTTTTTTTTTTTTGTTAATTATTCCCACCAAATTAACTATACTTTCATTCTTATTTATTATATAAAAAACAGGAGTAACTGATATAATGAACGAACCACCTGACCTTTCTTCACCGAAATTTAAGCGAAAACGCTATAACCAACAATATAGTAATAATGAAAGTTACTTTAACCAAGTAACAAG
This sequence comes from Aelia acuminata, assembly GCA_911387785.2. Classification (NCBI taxonomy): domain Eukaryota; kingdom Metazoa; phylum Arthropoda; class Insecta; order Hemiptera; family Pentatomidae; genus Aelia; species Aelia acuminata. The sequence goes on along the minus strand of OU426979.1, from coordinate 113,348,397 downwards.
CAATAACATTAATTATAACCAATTTATTATTATAGAGAGAACAGATGAAGGGAACTTTCATAAGGTATCCCCCTTCATAATCGCTAAAACCATAAATAATACATGCAAGGAACCAAAAAACATCAAAAAACTAAAAAACGGTACACTCTTAATTGAAACTTTAAATAAAGAACAATCCGATAAAATTCTTAAAATAACTAATTTCGGACCTAATATAAAAGTTAAAGTAAGCCCACATTCCAAATTGAACTTGAGTAAAGGTATCATTTTCTGCCCTGACTTAGACCATGTAAGCGAAAATGAAATTTTAGAAGAGCTCAAAGAGCAAAAGGTCGTTGAGGTTAAAAGAATTATTTCAAAAAAATCAGGCCAGGAAAGGAAAACCCATATGTATGTACTTACATTCGCTTCACCATATTTACCTGATAATATCATAGTAGGAATATACAAACTAAAATTAAGAATGTATATTCCTAATCCCATCAGATGTATGGCCTGTCTTCGATTTGGACACTTGACCGTTAAATGTAATAAAGAACCTATCTGTGCAATTTGTGCCAAACCGAAACATGAAGGGAAGCCATGTGACACCATCTTGCCGTCCTGTGTTAATTGTAATGAAGTACACCCAAGTCTAGACAGAAATTGCCCAAAACTAATTGAAGAACGGGAAATCAAAATCTTACAATACAAAAATAAAATTCCCTATAACGCCGCAAAAAAACTGTATAAGGAAAGCCATGGTCTTATTAACAATGGCACTTATGCTAGCGTAGTTAGGAATAATAGGAAAAGTGCAGAAATAGGATGTCAAACGGACTTTATTAATGATGTTAATAGTTCAATTAAAGAAGTTTCATGCAATGTTACTAGACGTACTGAGGCAGCCTCTACACAGGTCTCCCCAGCACCCCCCTCCTCTACCCCCAAGCCCCCCTCCTCTACCCCCCAGCCCCCCTCCTCTACCCCTCAGCACCCTTCCTCTCCCTCAGACCCCCCACCTACCCCTCTCAATCCCGAACCCAGTGCTTCTTTACTTGGTACTGGTGAAATTCTTAATATAAACAGTTCCTCTAGCCTTCCTACCACTAGTGAGGTATTTAAGGAGCCGCCGCCTCCTAAACCTAAACCTAAGGAGCAGCGGCGTAAACCGAAAACTAAGAGAAATAATAGTACTAATGGTAGCAGTAATATTAGCAGTGACGAAATGGAAACTGCATGAGATCTCCTTGTGTAATTTCCATAATTAATAAAAAAATAAATAAAATAAAAATAACACAAAATATAATAGTAATAATTTAAAAAAAAAAAATAAAAAAATTATAACTATGCCACTTTATGTATTTCTAATGATTAAAAATTCCAAATTGTACTTTAAAATCACTTATAATCAATTGTTATTTATAGTTAGCATAATTTATTCTGTAACTGTATTCATAAGTAGTTATAATTTGTATCGTTATACATTCTTATGTATAACGCAGATCTTTATGTTTAACAATGGTTCTGATTAGTTGGAACTGCAATGGAGTAAGGACGCAATTCGAGGAGTTAAAAATATTGCTTAATGAATACAACGCTTGGGCCGTTTGTGTACAAGAGACTAAACTAAAACCTTCCAATACGTTTTCCCTTAAACATTACAATATATACCGAAAAGATAGGGAAACAGATGGGCCAGCTAGCGGGGGGATCATCACGGCAATCCGAGATGAATATTACTCTGAAGAAATAGATATTCAAACGCCGCTAGAAGCAATAGCCGTTAGAGTACACCATACGTTCCCCATAACCGTTTGCAACATTTACCTCTCTCCAAGCGAACCAGTCGATGAATCAGCTTTGGTCCAGCTTATAAATCACCTCCCAGCTCCTTATATTGTAACTGGGGACTTAAATGGCGCACACGTATCTTGGGGTTCATCATCAAATAATAGCCGAGGCAATGCGATAAAACGTGTCATTGATACAACCGACAGCATCTTGTTAAATAATGGAAAAATTACATATATGAGCCCGCAATATGGTTCCTGTTCATCTATTGACGTAAGCTTCTGTTCTCCCAATGTTCTAAATAAAGTCGTATGGGATACTTGCCCTGACCAACATGGTAGTGACCACTTCCCCATCACGATATCATTTGCAAGTCACCAACCTCTCGCCAGCAAATATCCCAGGTGGATCACCGAGAAAGCAAACTGGGACCTTTTTCAACAGAAACTTTCCTTCGATTTCCAAAACCCCGCAGGTGACATTGACACTTTGACCTCTGAACTAACAAAAGCAATTATAGTAGCGGCAGAAGAAAGCATACCGAAGTCCCGAGGTACACCGAAAACAAATCATTGCCCCTGGTTCGACGATGAGTGCCGCCAAGCTGTAAGGGAAAGAAATAGAGCCCTGAGAAAATTTCAACGAAATTCCACCGCTTCCAACCTCATCCAATACAAAAAATTAAAAGCAAAAGCAAGGAATATAATCAAACAGAAAAGGAAAACTTCATGGCAGTCCTACCTCGAACAGATTAACATAAATACACCCATCAGAAACGTATGGAACAGAATAAATTCAATCAGAGGCATCCACAATTCACATACAATATCTCTTCGAATAAATAATCATCGATAAATCGATAAATCATCGATATCGAATAAATAAATATCAGACCCCAACTCTCTAGCCGAACTTTTTGTCGAATACTTCTCCAAACAATCTATCAGCTATGAAGACCCATCATCTCCAGAAGTCGATTTCGCCTCAAATGTAAACGATTCATACAACGCTCCTTTTTCAATCCTTGAATTAAAAGATGCAATTACCGAATTAAAACCGACCTCACCAGGACCTGATGATATCCATAACCTCATGATTAAAAACCTCACTACCACTGGTAAAAATACGTTACTTTATTTGTATAATAAAATTTGGACTACCCAAAAATTTCCTGCATCGTGGCGTGAATCAATAGTTATACCCATACCAAAGCCCGGAAAAGATAAAACCCAAATCAATAACTTTAGACCGATTTCACTAACTAGTTGTTTATGCAAGTTGATGGAAAGAATGGTCAACAAACGATTGCAGTGGTATCTGGAGACTCATTCGTTACTGTCCCCAGCTCAATGCGGATTCAGGAAGGGAAGGTCAACTATTGACCACCTAGTCACGCTGGAAGCAGAAATCCTAGACACATTCATCACCAAACAAGAAGCAGTCGGAATATTTTTTGACATCGAAAAAGCATACGATACAGTCAACAAGCAAACGGTGCTAAAACAACTGCATCACTGGGGATTTGGTGGAAACCTTCCAATTTTTATCAACAATTTTCTGTTCAACAGGACAATCAGAACGAGAATTGGCAACACTCACTCTAACTCCAAACTATTAGAACGAGGGCTACCACAAGGTAGTGTCATCAGTTGTGTGCTCTTTGCAATAGCAATGAATACTGTGACAGAAATAATACCAAGATCAGTAAAAACCTTTTTATTTGTTGATGATCTTGCATTGTTCCTGAGATTCACCAACAAGGAATGGATGAATAAACTCCTACAAAATACCCTCGACAAACTTCTCGATTGGTCTAGAAGCAACAACTTTAAATTCTCCACACAGAAAACTAAATGCATTCTTTTCTCTAGGAAACGAAACCCTACGATACCGCCACAACTCTTTCTTGGAAGCAATATCCTTAATTTCAATAACGAAATTAAATTTCTTGGACTAATGATTGATGAAAAGCTGAATTGGGTCTCCCACATCAATTACCTAAGAGAAGAATGCAGTAAAAGGCTGAATCTACTTAAGGTCCTTGCCGGAACATCGTGGGGAGCAGATAGGAAAAGTTTGATAATGGTCTACAGATCACTAATCCTACCTAAGTTAGATTACGGTTGTGCTGCCTACTCATCCGCCAAAACAGTACATCTATTACTTCTTGATTCCGTCCATCACGCCGGAATCCGGCTCGCAATTGGTGCTTTTCGAACATCTCCAATAATCAGCATGTGTGCTGAATCTAATGTTCCACCGTTGAGTTTCAGGAGACAACATATCATCAGCTCCTATTTAGCCAAACTTATTCTGCAACCTAGTAACCCAGCATACCAATTGATCTTTCAACCAAAGCATACTAGACTGTATCATGCAAAACCACGTTCACCCGCACCGTTATCAATAAGACAACGATCACTAATTACAGAAATAAAAAACGAAGTGGATTACACCACAACATTTCCGGAAAACCCCCCTTGGATTTACACACCACCGCCAATAAGCCTAAAGTTCCAACATCTCAAAGCCAAGCTTCCTCCAGATATGCTGCGTCAAGAATTCTTTGCTATGGTAAATGAGGTTTCACCAGAAACCTGTATTATTTACACTGATGGCTCCAAGACGAATGACCAAGTAGGTTGTGCGGTTGTCTCTGCCCAAGAAACCAAGAGGTATAAGCTTCCGCACCTAACTTCGATATATTCCGCCGAGCTTCAAGCAATTAATTCTGCCTTATATTCAGCCATTCCATTAAACAGGCAGAATATTACAATCTGCACAGATTCCTTGTCAGCGTTAAAATCCCTCGGGAAACTTTATACTGACAATAATATTATAAAAAGTATTAAAAATTATCTGGGCATATTAAAAACTATGGAGAAAAATGTCACTTTTGTATGGACCCCAGCTCATATTGGTATTAATGGGAACGAAGCGGCAGACAAAGCAGGAAAGGAGGCAGCGCAAATGAATTCCCCAGCAATAAAAATATTCGAAGCACCAGATATTAAAAAGTGGCTAAGTAATAAGGTTGCAAGCGACTGGGAAAGCTCCTGGGAATGTACAAGCCCTCAAAATAAGCTAAGGGAAATCAAGAGCACTACACGCCCATGGAAAAGTTCGGTGAGAGGTAATAGGCGAGAGGAAGTTGTAATTACGCGCTTAAGGATAGGTCACTCAAGACTCACCCACGAACATCTGATGAAAAAAGAAGAGACAAGCAAATGCGATCGGTGTGATACCGCACTCACAATTAAACACATTCTCGAAGAGTGCCCTAAATATTCAGCTGAATACCGCTCAAAAGACCTACCCAGGCAGCTGTCCAGCCTATTGGCAGACGATAAAAAAACTCGGGACACAATTATTGAAATCCTTAAAAAAATCAAAATTTATAATAGAATATAATATAATATTGAAAATGTTTCCGGAGAATGAGTTGCACCGAAAATTGATTATAGTATTATTATTATTGGTTAGCTAATGCTATTATTGCTGTAACTGCACTTTTGATTTATATTGTTCTAACATAGAATTATTGGATTATTAATGTAATATAAGCCAGAATAAATAAATAAAAAAAAAAAAAAAAAAAAAAAAAAAAAAAAAACTATATAATCGGTAAAGAATGCTACGGGCGTAATAATCTAGTAATTTATCGCCCTAAAACCCCTAATACTACTACTATATATGAAATATATAGTAAGTGGAAGTATTGCGATTGTGAAAATTTTTGACATCCGGTTTTCAACGGAAATACACGTTTTGGGGTCCCCTGAGTCAAAATAACCAAGTCCCGCGAAATAGTCTGTGTGTGTGTGTGTGTGTGTCTGTGTGTGTGTGTGTGTGAACAGACTAGCTCAAAAACTATAAACCGTGCGAACCTGAAATTGGGTATTTAGAGTATGTATATGCCCGCGATGTGACAGCAGAAATTTCATCAAATTTGCTCAAAGGGAGGGGGTACTTTATTTTATAACTTTTTAAGTTTTTTTCGATTTTCTCAAAAACGGCTCTAACGATCTTGATTAAACTGAGTATTTGATCTATTGATATGCCCGAGATATGACTGTAAAAATTTCATCAAAATTGATCAACCGGAGGGGGGACTTTGCTTAATAAATTTTGTATCATTTTCACGTGTTTTTTCGATTTTCTCAAAAACGGCTCTAACGATTTTGATTAAACTGAGTATTTGATGTATTTATATGCCCGAGATATGACTGTAAAAATTTCATCAAAATTGATCAACCGGAGGGGGGACTTTACTTAATAAATTTTGTATCATTTTCACGTGTTTTTTTTATTTACTCAATAACGGTTTTAACGATTTTGATCAAACTTGGTATTTGATGTATTTATATGCTCGAGATATGACTGTAAAAATTTCATCAAAATTGATCAACAGGAGGGGGGACTTTACTTAATAAATTTTGTCCAATTTTTACCTTTTTGATCGATTATCTCAAAAACGGCTTTAACGATTTTTATCTAATTCGTTATGTTTAATGAAAATTAGTTGTTATTTAATATCAGGTAAGCTTTATCATTATTAAAATGTTCTGAGGGGGCTTAAATGGGGAAGGGGCTTTTTTTATAAAGTACCTTTGTTTTAGTTTATATTGGGAAATTATCTGTCTCTCATCACGCTTAAAAATAAGAAACGGCTAAATATGATATATGAAGAAAATCAAGTAAACATATACAGGAGAAAAAAAGAAAAATATTCCGTCAACTCATAAAACACCTTGAGCTCACGCATGCGCCGTACGCCTTTAATGACAAACCAATGCGTTATAACTAAACTGTTCTGTTCATTTGAGAAGTGGCAATTAACAAAACGCATTAATTTCTAATCTAAGTAAGTTGGTAAGTGAAAGTTGTGTGTTGCGCGCACGCACCAGATTTTTTTATTTCGCTTACACCTCTCTCCATTACTTTTATTTTTACTGACTTTGCCTTTGGAATTATTGTAACAGTATTATAAGATGTTCCATATAAAATCAAAGATAAATCTTTTTAAAACAATATGTGTTTGTTGAACCAATGCCATTAACAGAAATAATGCTAGAGTTGATGAATTTCATCAATGTCTTGAAACGTATGAGCACGTTCAAATTTTGAACTCGTTTTTTTTTTTAATCCAATGTAAAAGAAGTTAGGACCTTATCAGACCAATGTACCGAATGGTGTGTGATGCATACAATTTGTTATAACATAATATTGTTAAAAAAAAAAATAAATAAGATTAAAGATTTTTTTTTATGTTATACCTTTGAAAGATAAAGAAAGATTTGTTAAATGCTGAATTTTACAATTATTTAGCATGAATTAAAATCGTTCAAAATAAATTAAAATGTTATTGCAAAAATTAATTTATAGATAGTGTTATTAAGGGAAATAATTAATAGTTCAATATTTATACTCTATTGCGAGTATGAGTTCTTTTCCATGAACACAAATTCCGTCTGCGGAATGAATTTAAATAAGTTATAAAATTTCATATCATAAATCGAATTAAAATCATAGAAGGTTATGTTTCGCAATGTTTTTCCTTATAATACACATAAAATTGTGCAACTATGAATTCTATCGATTGATTTTATGAGTCAAAAAAGAAATACTTGAACATTGTATTAACAATCTTGAATCCTAAAGATATTTGATATGAGTTTTATCTATGGAGTTAAATAATGATTCATTGTCCTTATTTCTGAAGTGTTTAATCACCGTGTTAGTCACATTAAGTTAACGCTGTATAGGTCTTTTAATTGTGTTGTATAATTTTTTAAGTTTGCTTAGTACTACAAATAAGCACTTTGTAGAATAGGCTTAATATACAACATGTCCCTGGAAGCATACCACTTCATGCTGGATTAGAAATTTAGGGTTACAAAAACTATATAAAATAAAAACTGCTTTCGTGGAGCTGGAAGAGTTGTATTTCACAGTTTAATCAAAATTAAATGCTCAGGTGTCGAATAGCAACTGTAAGTTAACATTCATTGGTGAACGGTTTTAATGAAATCCTTAATACACAAGGCCCCAACATGTCAAAAAAACAAAACTAGTGCGAAATAGAATAAATGATGAATAAAATAAAGCACCTAGAAATAACATCAAAATGTATCTTATTTAAGTTGATTTTTATTTTCTGATCATTATTTTTGTAATCAAAATGAGTTCATTATTTTTAATCAAACCAAGAAGTATGATAGATCAATGTATTTCTTATGTATAAATCTAATATTTAAGAGAACTTATAGCTAAAATATTATATAAAAATATAGCTCTATATTATATACAGCTAAAATATTTAAGCTATTTATAATTGAATTAAAAATGCTGTATATTGATTAATATATGATTTTTAGGAAAACATAATTTTTTATTTCAAATCTTGTGTTAAACGATTAAAGCTCCATGTTTTGCGGTTAGTAGATCAAGCTGGCGTTAAGGCGCTTTCTTCTTGGCAGACAATGAAGCTTAAGATAAGGCAAACTCTCTTAAGCCCCTTGAATCTATTATGACTCGTCCATTACAGAAACTTACTCCATTACCTATGGGAATCATAATCTATTCTGAATGGTAAATTATTCCGCTTTGATTATACGATATTTCTTGGGACGGATTATGAAATGATAAGATTTAGCCCGTTCTTTGTTGTCCCATAGCCGGCAAAATATTATATTAAATTTTTATGTATAGCAAAATGTCAATTTACCTTATGACATTGTAGAACAGTTGCAGAAGTACAGTATTTCAAAGTATTTTTAGAGTCTTTAAATGCATTTTTACTTTCACTTACTATATAAGAAATATATAGTTAGTGGAAGTATTGCAATCGTGAAAAATTTCGTCTTCCGGTTTTCAACGGAAAAACATGTTTTGAAGTCCCGCGGAAACGTCTGGGTGTGTGTGTTTTGTGTGTGTGTGTGTGTGTGTGTGTGTGTGTGTGTGTGTGTGTGTGTGTGTGTGTGTGTGTGTGTGTGTGTGTCTGTCTGTGTCTGTGTGTATGAACAGACTCTCGAAAACTGTATACCATACGAACCTGAAATTGGGTATTTGATGTATTTACCCCAATGTGTCAGCAACAATGACGTTCTGTTTATTTAATGGAAATTATTTGCTTCATGGTAACTACATAGAGTAGTAGTAGTAGGTGTTTTAGGGCGACAAATTTCAAGATTATTACGCCCGTTTCTACATAGAGAATTATAAGAGCGAATTATAATAGAGAATTATAATACAACTAAAAACTTTTGTGAGTGTGTGTGTGTGTGAATTGACTAGCTCAAAAACTATAAACCGTGCGAGCCTGAAATTAGATATTTAGTGTATGCATATGCCTGCGATTCGACAGCATAAATTTCATCAAAATTGCTCAAAGGGAGGGACTTTATTTAATAACTTTTTACGTTTTTTTCGATTTTCTCAAAAACAACTTATTTGATCTATTAATATGCCCGAGATATGACTGTAAAAATTTCATCAAAATTGATCAACCGGAGGGGGGACTTTGCTTAATAAATTTTGTATCATTTTCACGTGTTTTTTTTTATTTACTCAAAACGTTTTTTACGATTTTGATCAAACTGGTTATTTGATGTATGTATATGCCAAATATGTGATACCCAACATTTCATCAAAATTGGTCAACCGGAGGAAAACTTTATTTCATAATTTTTTTTCAATTTTTATTTTTTTTTCGATGATCTCAAAAACGGCTTTAACGATTTTTATCAAATTCGTCATGTTTAATGAAAATTAGGTATTCTTTAATATCAGGTAAGCTTTATCATTATTAAAATGTTCTGAGGGGGCTTAAATGGAGTAGGGGCCTTTTTTGTCTGTTTGTTTTTATGTTTCCTTTAAAGTACCTTTGGTTTTGTTTATATGGAGAAATTGTCTCTTGTTACGCCTAAAAATTAGAAATAGCTAAGTATGAAATATGATAACAATAAAGAAAACATATAGAGAAGAAAAAATGAAAAATATTCAGTTACTCATAAAACTCGTTGAGCCCACGCATGTGGAGTACGCCTTTAATGACAGACCATTGTTCATAACTAAAGCCGTTCTGTTCATTTGAGAAGTGTCAATTAACAAAACGCATTAATTTTTAATCTAAGTAAGTTGGTAAGTAAAAGTTGTGTATTGCGAGCACGCACCAGATTTTAATATTATAATAGACATTAGTTTTATAATAATATTTTGTATTTATTTCTTTAACTGTTCAATGAATTTATCAAAAGTTGCAAATAATTTTCTCATCATGCTAAAATAAATAAGTATAAAGCTCCTTCTCTTGGCTAACCAATTGATACAACTTAGTATATCTTTGTCATCCCATTGAATGAGTGGTCAAGTCGAATTAAACCAGAAATGGGTTGAGTGGCTAAAAAGGGGTATGGATACGGTTTCTTCATGGTGGATAAAGTATATCAGTGGCATAAATGGCAAAAATCTATTAAAGGACGACCTTTACACAAATTTATCCCGAAAATCACACAATAAAATCATGAAAAACCAAAAAGCACACATTACAAACTACCACAATTACTGAGAACACGGACAAACAAAACATTATTTGAACCGGTTTTACCTTTGTAATACAAACACTTGTGACTGTGACGGACAAACTTTTAAACATATCATATACGACTGTCACTTGCAAGAATACAACAGAGGACATTTAATAAAAACAATCCTGATGAAGGGAGACACATTGCCTACTCCCGAAAACAAATTATTTGAAAGATATAAATTGGAACTATTAAAATTTTCAAAATTAATTAATCTTCAGAATTGACCCCAGAGAAGAGAGGAGATTTTTATCAAGATTATCTCCTATTTTCATTGTAAATTAAAACTCGAAACTCCCTATTCTTACTTAACTTCCATAACAGTCGTATGTTAAGGTTAGGGTTTAAATATGAGGGACAGGAAACCAGCTCGCGCTACATGAAAATATATTGTCGTATATTTTCATTGATGCTACGTGCCTCCCAACGACCTTTGTCTTTTCCGAATTTCAACCAAAATACATCGTTTCGAAGTAATGATCTTCCTAAATAAAACACTTTCCTGCTGAAAAAAATTAATGAAAATGCAGGTTGATACTCAAACTTCAGTTAAACATTTATTTCATAATATATCGTTTCTACGGCTCCTTATACACTTTGTACGAGGTAAAATAACCTAGGTAAGGTTACGAATCTGGATATTATTAAAGTTTAAATAAATACTGATTTCATGTTAATTGCATTGCAGCAAATTACCTCAATTACTCTTTATTCAAGCAAAAATTAAATTTCAGCGAAAATTGAATGAAATGACATTTCATTTCTTATTAAAAAATATTTTCCCTTTAGCTAAGAATTATTCAGCTATAGCTATATAGCTAAGAACTAAGAATTATTCATGCAAAAATAAATAACATTTAACTTATTCCATTTCAATTATAAAAAGGTTAGATCATTACTAATTTAAATTATAATTTTTTCCACGCGAAAGTTGCTGAACACCATGGATTCTGTGATTCTAACCAACTCAAGACTTGGTTGCTAATGCTATTAATTTTCAAAATATCATTATTCAGGTTTTAATTAATTATCCGCTTCGTTGGGATATTTTATGCAATAGAAAAGAGATACAGATAAAAATTTCTTTATCATGACTGTATCGTGTTTTAAGTGTACCATAATAAGCAACAATTTTGCCATATTATTGTTTTAACTTGTTGATATATAAATGAATAAATGAATTTCGCTTCTAAAAGGACTAAATCTTTTATATAGATCAATGCTTAACTAAATTCGTTATATTAAAAAAAAATCAAAAATATTTGGCTATATATTACATTGTAATATAAATATTTTGAATTTAATCAGACTGAATAATATTTGTTTATCAGGTTTAGCTTTGGAATGGCTCGGGCTCATCCTGGTCTTGTAAGCTTATTCATGGAATTTATCTTGTGGACCCGTCTTAAATGAGTTACCCGAAATTTGGAATTGCGTTTGAGGGTAAACTCATTCCCTCTCTCCATCATCCTCTCTGAATAATCTCTGGATCAGACTGATATCATGATGATGGGTCTGGCTAATATGAAAATCCCAATTAGTAGTTTATGAGTCAATTAAATAATTATAAAATGTTCCATATAGAATCCATCATATGAATGTATGTACGTCATTTTTCTTACAATCATGGGCCAATATATTTTATATTTTCACTCGAATCGGTTATATGTTTTTAATATGTAATAGAATTTGTTATTTTCGATTTGTTATGATGTTAGATATTACAAATCTTTTTTTAGGTTAAAGAAATAAAATATCTAAAATGTAAATTTTTTTTTCTCCTCTTCCTCTCTTTTTGGCTTGACGATTTTTTTCCCCTGTCAAGGAAATCTCCACTTCATTATATTCAAGTTCAGATCTCATGTCGATAGTTCTGAATTTATAAAATTATAATATTTTTAATATAAAAACACATGGGTCAGTTATTATGTTTGAGTGAATGATGACGCAGTTAAGAGAAAATCCGCATTGAAAGGTTTATGAAATGTTTGTATTGGATGCGTCAATAAGATGTTTCTACACTGATTTTTTTTTTTTATTCAAATAGCTTAACGTTTCTACACTATCTCGATACTTCTAATATCATACCTCACCATTATGTTCTTATGTACTAACACGTAAATTAAATTTATAATTTTTTGTAGTTCTTTATTTGCCTTATCGGTTCGCAATATTTTTATATTAAAGGATTTTGATATATACACCTAAAACGTAATAGAATATTTTTCTTTTAGAGAAACAACGCAATATAGAAAATGCTGCAATGTTGATCGTTTATCTTCGTAGACGACATTAATTTTATTTATTTTAAAATCAACAGGTTTGATACCACTACATTTGTTTTTTTATAATCTCTATATATATAAGAGGCTTTGTCCTGATTGGCAGAATCAACGCTGAGCAAAAACTACTAATGATAGAAACTTGCAGTTCGGAATTTAGATTTTAAACGCGATGTAGGTAACCACTAAGAAAGGAATTTTAAAAATATAACCCCTACGGGGTTTAAATGGCGAAATTGTCGTTTAACTCTAACGGACACCTATTTTTGTAATTCGAGAAAAAATATCTAATTTGGACTCATTTTAAAGATCTTGATACGACGAGTTTAACTCGAAAGCCCCCAGGGGACGTCGAAAACCATGTTTTAAACGACGAGTAAGCAATTTTTTGTTTCAGCGGTTTGTGAACTCTCTCCATTGCGCGTCTCCCTCTCTTCTAACGAGCCGGCACCTTCCAACATTCCACCTTCGGAAGCTCTGATTCTACTAAATCTCCTTAATATCAGTTAACATATTACATTAAATCAATACCAAGATAATGATCACAGAATTGATTTTAAAGGCTCGCGGGCAAAGCCGCGACGGGAAATGCTAGTAACACATAAAACTTAAAGCATTTTTACTATGAAGTTTTTTAATTATTTTAATATTCCCAAAATATTAAAATATAGTACCTATATAAAATATTTAAGATTGTACTAGGGAATCAATCAATATAATGCGAAAAATTAGAAGAAAAATATACAAAACACGTTTTGGTTTTTATATATTAAAAAAGCTGACCTTTTGGGATTTTTTTTTTTTTTTTACTTCAATAGATATTATTGTAAGTAATGTTTTTTTTTTTAAACTTACGTGACACATCATGTCAGTCACTTTTTAATTTTGTATTCATTGAAACTGAGTTTGAAATAAGACTCATTAAGCCTCAAACAACTTATATTAGATACAAAAACCCTAATACACTGGGTTAGTATTGAATTATAAACATTAGCATACTGAAATTTCATTATTATTTTGATTTAAATAAATTAATTAATTTAAGTTCTACTAATCAGAGCTTCGATATGTGCTGCTGAACACTGAAAATATGATTCGGTCATTGCAAACCAAATGAACTTTATATGTACCGTGATTGTAAAATCCAGTGAGGAATTTGCTTTTTTATTGAATAAAGTTGGGGATCCGAAATTCCATTGTCTTCCAACAGCGATGGCGATTAAACTTCAAAACAACGTGATTCTGGAAATCTGAGACAAAGAAGTGTAGAGGTTTCCAGTCTACATATACTACCAAACTAACAATAAATATATGTTGGTCTGTATTTACACTAAACTTTTACTAACCAAATGGTTGTTTAAAATATCTAACAAATGTATTAGGAATAAATTATATTTTTTCCTTTAGGTACGAGTTACGAAACTTGAATATGGGTCATTCTCACGTAAGAGGGCACTTTTGTGTCCCAGACCGTTTATAGCGATTTAGAAAAACTTAGGACCCTAAGACATCAATTTTGTAAATCCAGGCGAGTTGTAAAGGTAGACCCCATACGACTTTATTTTAATTATATAACACACGTACCTTAAAAACGCCAGAAAAAGGTCGAAATTCATTCCCCTGTCATGTCCCGAGGTCTGATTCTGCTCAAAATAAGAGTTCTGTGTCCGTATACTACGTCAATTTTTCCTTTTTTTTCTGTTCAATTTGTTCAAAATACTATAAAATTTCATAAAAGTAGTCGAATCCTTGATGATAAAGGATTAGAATTGAAAAAAAACTTCTATATACTACTATTCAATTGCTTGTATTCAAATACTATATATACTATATTCTATATACTTTTTACTAATTTCAGGCGGGAAATTAGTAAAAAATATATAGTCAGCAAGAAGGGGTCTTTCCCTAAGCAACCCCAACTGTTAACTTAACCTAAGTACAAATCCATGCTCTCTAGAAGCAAATAAGTTCTCAAACTTGAGAGATTACGTTTAATAGACTTCATTCCCCTGTCCTCTATAGTTCTATAGTTCTATAGTTCTTCTAATTTTTGAGAGATGAAAGATTTTGTAGCACAGATTTCGTGATTCAAATATCATTATTATATATTTTTTTCCCTTTCAACGGTTATCAAATAAACCTTAAAAATTCATTCCCCTGTCTTACTGTAAATAAAATGCTGCAGGGAAATGAAGATAGCGACGTGGATTGAAGCTTTCTTTTGCTGCTCAACTTTTTTAAAGCATCATCTGCCTTAATAATGAGGAATTTAAAAAAAAAAAAAAAAAAAATCCTTTTGGAACAAATTTATCCTACAAATTTATCACTCTTTCAGATAGTAAAAAAAAAATGCCCCCAATAAAATACAAGTCAAGAGAGGGCGTATTTGAATGATTTCGATGTCAAAACAAGGAATTAATCCAATTATTCTGTGAAAGAAAATAAAAAATATTAAATAAGGCGGAAATGATGTTTGTGAAATGACTCCTCGTAAATTTCGATTGAGAACGAATTCTAATGTATATTTGTTAAGAAAAAAACATTTTGAATTGGGAGTTGATTTGATGATACAAAATCTCCTCGTTCAACCGCTGGTGAGAATATAGACCCACCCACTCCTCAATGCATACGTGGAAGGAAACTAGTAAATAAAAACAAAGCTAAAGTGTACAAAGATAATGCAATTTTGCGCGAAAAAAACATGACGCCTGAACGACAAAACCGATTTACCATGTAAAAAGTATGCACATATGTCTTTTATTATAGAGGTACGAAATGTATTCAAAGAGGACATCAATGCTATCTTGCAAACACTGTTGCGATCCTTTTAATCCCAAAGGTCTGGTTAATCATTCTATAATTTAATATTTTTTTTTTAGTCATCATCGGTCATTTATATCACGTTTAACGTGAATTGGTGTTCTTCCACGTCGACTCATTGCTTCTTATAGGCTAAGGAATAGTATTACACCGAAAAAAAGTTTATTTGTAACCATAAAATTTAAAATAAAAACGCCGTAAAAAGTGCCCACTTTGGTGAGAATGACCCATATATTTAAGACAAAAATATGATTTTTTATTTATTTGTTATTCTGAATGTGCTTGAGTATTTTCAATTTTATTTTTTGATTTGACAACCTTAGAAAAAAACACACGTTATATTAATCTGTAAATTATAATATTTGTTATAGTACAACAAAAATATAGTTTTTACAAAAGGCGTTATAAACATCTACAGTTGTTGATTAATGAAATTATATATGTATATATATTAATGCCTTAAACTATTACATTATTATTGCCTGATAGTACTTTTAGCGAATGGTAGCATTTTTGAATTCAAAAATTAAGACCGAAAATCACTGGGATAATCAGTAGAGTTCATGGTTTCATTTCAAGCACTGCATTATATCCACTCAATCGTTCCATTGTTTCTATTGGAGTGGGCTTTAGTTACTAGCACCCCCAAAAAAGAATATTGAAATGATCCAAAGCCTACTTTTTGCCGGCTTGTAATTTAATAGCTCACAAAGAAGATTTTTCGACATGGTAAGATAAAGTTAATTTTTTATTAATAAACCTGTCATTATATATGATTTAATAGTAATAATGGCGTAATAATTTAGCCATCTTTTTACTTGGAATTATGCATCAACTTGGCTCTGGATCCCACTAAATATCGTAATTCCTTGGCTAGTTCCTTTGAAGAAACAAGGAACTATGCCAATTTCGGAGCCCTTCCTCTGAACCAGACCCGACCTTGTTCCTTTGTTGACCCCTCCATAAAATAGCTAGAACCCTGTGAAGACAGGTGAAGCCATTGTACCCCCTTGGGCTATCAATAACTGAACGGATTCCTTCTACGCTTGCTAAAACTATTCTTGAGGAAAAACAAAGTTCGTGTTTATGCCGCATAGTTGCCAGGGTTCGGTTCATATTAAATTTCATCAACGGCCTTCTCTTGCGGATAGGGCACGATGTGACGCTCAGGTATTCCAATATTTCTCCAAATTCTCTCGGTCCGATATTTTTAACTCATGGCAGAGACAGACTTTTCCCTGGCGGTTTAGAAAATATTTTATTAAAAGTACATTCTCTGATTTACAGAATTCGTAACATCTATCACTATTTTTCCTAATCAGCTTAGATGAATTAATGCAGTATGTAATTTATATCAAGGAAATTTCCATCGCTACAAAAATGAGTAACATTGATATTGTTAATCCACATTAATATGATCGCAGAAAAGAAATTTTGGTACTTGATTTAAATCCAGGCACCGGCGACACCTATCCGACATGATATTTATAATCGGTCATTACATACATTGATAAGGCGTCATTCATGTTGGTATTGCGAAAAAAATAGGACCTTTTCATTAAATTAACAATCGTTTAATGTATTTTATGAAATTTTATTCTTAGAAATTAAAATTTGATCCGTTTGCCGCTGAAAAAAAAAAAACCGTCTAGGGGACGGATACACATTGTGAGCGAGCGAGGCGTGCGCCAGTCGAGAGCTGATATATAATAAAGCTAATAAAGGTTCTTTTCAACTGAAAATTACACGATGTGGGTTCGCGTCTATTTCTTTTGCTTATTTATTTTGCAAATAGTATAATTAATTTAATATTTTCGTTTCTCGTTCATATTAAAAACCATGAAATTTTCTATTATTTCTTATGTTGAAGAATGTTACGAGAAATAAAAATGATTCGATAATTTATACTTGATGATAGTAAATTAATTGAAATTTTCCTTATTTATTTCTATCTTTGCCTTTTCGATGAAGTCATCGAATCAGAAAAAGTGTTTTCGCAATACCTCCTTCTATCAACAGAATTGCTGTTTACTTTCAGAAAAAAAAAAAAAATTGCAATATAAATTGATAAAACTTATTCCTAATGTAATCAGCCACTCACGATGGAAATATTTACACTTGAGAATTATTCTTAGAATATATCTCTTTTATTTTTTTTTTAATATGAAAACATCCACTTCTTTGATATTAATTTTGAAGCACTTTTTATCCCGTCCAATATACTTAAAGTTCCTAGATCAACTGAATTTTTTTGACCTCATGTATTATAATTAATTTATATATTAAGTCAATAAGTTATTCAGCATAAAAATATGCTTAATTATTTTTGCATTAAACTATAATTTACGTATCCGATTCAATAATGATATTAATGAAATTCTCGGCATTTTCCAGTACCGCCAAGCATTCGAACATCTCCAGCCAGTGGCCAGCTCACAGCCAGAAAAGGAGGGACGATTACTCTGGAATGTAAAGCTTCTGGAAACCCGGTGCCAAGCATTCTTTGGTCTAGAAAGGTAAATATTCAAATATCTCATATTTTATTTCGCGATCTTAACAAAGTACATATATTTCTTCAATATCAATACAGCATTCAATAAAGGTATTATTTTTAGCATGTTTTGGAAATTTAAAACAATCAAAACGTGGCGCTGCCATGCGGGTGGGATCATTGAAGAGAGAAGCTTGACTTAACTGGGCTAGACTCCAAGGTCCAATGGTTAAGTGCGCTGCTACGGTGATTCGGATATGCGGCTTCGATTCCCGCCCGTGGCCAATCTTTTCTCTTGAGATAAAAATTATTAATTAAAATAACAATTAAATAAATATTAACAACGATAATTTTATGAGTGATAAGTACAAAAACTTTTCATATACTGTGTTTGGATAAAACTAATTTGGGGAAGAATCATTATTGGAATGATTAATGATCTAGACTAAGCAACAAGTTTAAAACTAAGCTGAATTACATATTGTTGAAAATAAGTACGAAGATAATTTTATTCGAACATTAATAGCCATTCATATTTTAAAGAAAAATCACTAACACCATCAAATAGGATATAGTATTTTATCCAATTAATATAATTTGTTTATTATCTCTAATAAACTTTAATTTTTTTTTTCTTATTTATTTTAAGTTCATCTCTCAAACCATCTAAGTATAAAAAAATTTAAAAATAAAAAAATTGTTTATCGAGAGTTATATATTCATATATGTATATGTATACGAGTTATTACTTCTTAAAAAATCCAAACTTTAGGCCAAATTAGTTTATTGTCTTGAGTAAAGTTCATAGGCTGAAGTGACTGATTTATTTCGGTGCCCAGGTGCTGAACTAGTGTATGAAGGCTTAAACATTGTTATTCGGTCATGTAACATTATTTGCAATATTATTTATCGTTATTGCTGTTGTAAATTTGAATGATGTCAAAAACATATAACTTTTTTTTTAACTAAACAATTTATTTGACCCTTTATAATTAAAATAATCAAATGTGCTAAAATAAGTTACAAATGGCATTCAAAAGATTTACGTTGTCAGACTAGGAGGTCCCTCATCCAACTCCTCTTCATTCTTTGCTGAGGTATGTCAGGAATGTCACATCATGTACAAATTTGTTGGTATGTTCATGTAATTTATGGTAAATTCATAGTCTGTAATTCATACGTACTTGTATGATTTGTCACTGTCGAAACTCTTAAGTCATTGTGGAGGGTCTCGTTTGAAATATAGGGTGGTGAGTTCGTAATTAATCTTAAGTATTGGGAGTGAAAGGTTTGTATTTTTTTAATATGTGTCTTTTATGCGGGTCCGTAAATTTGGCTAGCACAGGTCCATATAGTTTTTAGTGAATAGCTGTATAGGTTAGTTTTTGTCTCAGGGGTAATTTGGAACGTCTATGTACGATGGAGTATAATAGTCTTAGTCTGAAATTTAATGTTTTTCGTTTAATAAGTTTCTTAATGTGTGTGCCCCATGTCATTCTTCTGTCGAAAGTAAGTCCCATGTATGTTACTCTATTTGTTTCTGGTACTGAGTGATTGTCTATGTAGACTGGAGGGCATGAAAAACATATAGATGATGTCAAAACTATCATATATGCACGATGGGGAGAAATTAAAACCCTTTGATGACGAATTGGTTACAGTTTTATAAAAAATCAATTTCATATATTATAAATTTTAAATGTCTCAGATTATGAACAAAGTTCAGCTATAAGTTATAATACAATAATAAGACTTAAAGAAAATAGTTTTATTACTTGGAAGATAATAACTAAAAAGTTAAGTTCACTAATTCCATCCAAATTAATGTTAACCCTAAACTAAGTTACTTAGATAGTTTTAGTTATGTGTGAAAACATATTTCAATTCAAGTTTAATAGTTAATTAAACAGTTTAATATAAAACTTGAACTATAAAACATAAACTTAGACACCTATGCAAATAGTGGAAGTTGTAAGTTTATTTTCTTTTTGAAGCAATAAAACTTTCCGCTGGGGTTACTTAACCGGATAAGTTTCTAAAAGCGTATTAAGAAAGACTTAAATGCTGCATGAGAGAAACGACTTTTTCTTTATTTGAAATGAAATTGGCTGCAATTACGGCTTCTTTGTGCTCACCACTTTTACCATTTTTTTAAATGTTGAATATTTATGTTTGAGGTTACTGTCTTAGCTCAGGATGGTTCAAAATCCTGGATATATTAAATACTAATTATTTATTATCTCATTTTACTATATTTATATTTTTTAAATATACATGTAGAAATTTTTTTGATATTCTATAGATCCTAACGTACATCGCTAAAAGAACTAGATTAGTGGTTTTCGTGTTTGTATAATATTGAGTTAATTGAAAAGGGATAAACGCTGTTCGTAAATTATAATCTCAGGAATATAGATCTCCTTCAACAAAACGAATAAGTTTATATATTATCACTTGACATATAAATGCTAAATTATTTATTATTCTATGGCCTAGAATTTTATTACTATTTATTGACTTGTTGACAACAAATAAATTATGCAAGTTTGAAATTAATAACCAATTCGCATTGTTCTAGTAAGCTTGGCCATTGTAGCTATATTACATGTTCAAACGGTGACGACCAAATGGATGTCAGAAATCAAAACAAACTTAGTTGCTGATTAGTTTAAAATTGGATTTTTCCAAGGTAAATTTTTAGTACAATATTTGAAATTTAATCATCATAACCCGGGTTTTTTTTCGGTAAACGTTTAATAAAATTTCGAACTTTCTAAAAGTGGTTTGTAGTTAGCGGTGATTCGGTGAATTTTTCTATAATTTATCAATGAATAAAGCCCCCCAGCAACCCATTAAGTTTTGTACTTATTTTTAGTAAAAATTTGCAAAGTAATTCATGCTTATTACATTTTCACAACAGGATAAAATTATTTATTAAGTGAAGATGTACCCAAGAGGCTCAATGGTAGGTTTATAAGTTCAATACTGAATGATTTTCAGCTCAGTGCTTAATCCTCTGAGTTGTTGGCACTACTGATGTACTGTTGTTAACAATAAGAGTATCTAAATGGGACATAAGGACCCAGGATAAAATGTATAAAGAAAAATATACTGTAATCTGAATTATTTACAAAACTATTATTCTTCCAACGGTCCTTTACGGATGCGAAACTTGGCCGCTGACATTGAGGGATGAGCAACGGCTTAGAGTTTTTGAAAATAAAGTATTGCGCAGAATATTTGGACCGAAGAGGGATGAACTAACCGTAGAATTTAGACGCTTACACAACGCCGAACTGAGCGAACTTTACCCAGTAAACATAATTGACGTGATTGCAGCAAGACGAATAAAATGTGCGTGTAAAATTGCGAAACTTGACTGTGAACGAATTCCGAAAAGCGGTGCCGAATGGGAAACGTCCGAGGGGCAGGCCGAGACGGAGGTGGGAGGATTGTGTTTGGGCGGATCTATCGAAGTTGGGTCTGGAAGACGGTCGATGGCTGGAGATGTGCAGGGAGCGAGTGGTGGTGTCGGCATCGAACCTTCGGGTTCGTTAAGCCCTTATTATTATTATTATTAATCTGAATTATACTAATGAAAGGTGTAAAACCGATTAAAACGGCTACTAGCCGTATTAAGTGTTTTTGGCAATATCAGAACCCCACAAACATCCTTCCATCGTTAGTAAGTATGATTGGTTAGTCGTTACCCACCGGTTATTACCTATACACGCCGTTGATTATTAAAATAAGATTATTGATACTAATTATGGCATTTGAAATAAATTTCTTCCTTCAGATCATTTGTAAAATAAAATATTATTTAATAACTTAACGTTTCAATCTGAAGGGACACCATTTTCCAGTTTTGAAGGAAAAATCATTATTAATATTATAAAACTTGGCAAGATATCAATTTAAAGTCAGTAAAATATTCACAATTGACATGCTAATTCTAGATAGCTCTGAATCTGCCCTTTTCCAACGTCTGAGGAAAGCCGGCCTTAGGAGATACTAGTACTTGATAAAAATGAAGCCTTAAGTGCTCTGTTTACCAAACTGCTGTACGACTAATTGCTTACGGCATTTTTTAAAAAATAATATTATCTGGATTTTATAACAATAATGATAATAGTAATAGTATCCCAGGGTTTATAAATTAGATTTTTTTTTAGCTCTGTTTTGTCTTTTACTAACACAATTTTTATTAATTTATTAGAATGCAACTTAATTAATAATTTCAAACACCTTTTTTCGAATTTATTCATTGTGATTTTCCATTATAAATAACTGCTATAATTAATTATTATGATCAATTATTAATGATTATAATTTAATTTATTTTTTTACCGGTTTTTCACCGGTAATGTCACATTACCCGGGCCTAGGTCAAGAATAACGATCTAAAAGATTTAATCATTAATATTCAAAAAATTTTTAACAATGCCCGCAGTTGCAACCAACTTGGCCTTCTACATCTGTTCCTGGCTGTCAGGAGGAAGATCTAATTCGGCAATTGATGTCACCCTTGTCCCAGGATCAGGCCGTATGTAGGCGCAATGTCAAAAGCTACCAAGTATCTTTAACTTAACAATTTAATTCATATTAATGCAATACTATGAATCATTTCATAAACCAATATTTTATTTTATTTTTTTCATTTTTAGTCATGCATTTGATTGAAAAAGGTTTTTGTTAAAATAATATCTGATTTCACATCTTCATTGTATGGGTCATTCTCCCAATACGTACAAATTTAAGTCCCAGTGAAATTATATTATTTGTGTGAAATAGCGAATAATTCAATTGCATCCATTGGTTAATAGAAAACCTTGGCTTTTTGTTCAAGGATATTCATCTCAGTATAAAATTAGTTTATAGGCCAAAATTTAAATCTCCCTCACCTGTCCCACAACTCAGGTTGCGGATTTTGATGGCAGCAAAAAGATATGTCTTTTTTAATTTATAACCTAATTTTATTCCATACTGGTTAGCAGCTCTTAATTATTTGTTTTTAGTATATATTGCTCTTTTCGTATTATAGAAAAAAGTTATGATCCATAATCTACCTGTCCCATAGATGCAACCTATCTCCCTCACATTTTTTTTTAATGGGCACCAAAACTTTATTTCATTATAATTCATTTCTGGCAACACGGAACAGGTTTCCGCCTCAACAAGGATAACCTATTGCATAGAACTTCTCCAGTATCTTTGTGAGGGTGTTTTTATCAGTGAAATCACTAAGTGTCATTTCATCTCCTATCATCCTCACACAGTGATATTTCCCAAAAGGTGAGTTTTATTCACGTTATATTACAGTTAATTTGTTGGTTTACAGGGCATTTCCATAACCCATAAATGTTATTGATAAGAGACTTACATGGAATGGTCTACTTTAATGTAACCTCAAAAACCTATCTCCCTCACTGGTTAGGGAATGAGGGAGATAGAATTTGAGTAAGGGAAATAGGAACTAGGCGATGTTTGAGCTTAGTAGAACCTGAACTCTAAATTTATTTACATATTTAAGTAAAATTGATTTTCATGTTGCTTTGAGCACTTATATAACATTAAGAGATTACAAAGACTTTATTAGTTGACACGTATTTCTTTTTCTACGGCTAAGATCAACGTAATTATTTCTGAATGTTATCTTAACACATAAATTGATTGCCTGTAATATTTTCCTTTTCTTTTTAAAAGTTTATTTCTTTCAAGCTCATTTTTATAACTCATTTTTTTTTAATAAGATAGCATTTAGATTAAAAAAAAATCAAAATATGACACCAAATCACTATAGCAGTCAAACTTCTAACAACTTTTATAAAAACCACCATGAAGAGGTTTGACAATGGTAAAGGCAAAGGTTGCAAAATAAGTCAAAATAATATTACTAAGTCAGTTCATATTTTCGGAGTTAATGTAGAACGAATACGAATTCCTACTTGTGTTTTGCTGCATTAAAGACAAATAATATATATTCTTTTAAGATATTGTTGTACAAATAAATAAAATGACAATTAGCATTTGTATAATTTTGAGTATATTCTATCTACCTCTTCTTTTGATTTCAATCATGGTTCTATGGTTTCTTAAAAAAATTAATTCTATGAAGGTATTTTTTTTTTTATAAATACCATCAGCCGCTTGCCTTTTAGCAATTTGTGGAAAAAAATAATTGGAAAAAGTAATTTTTTCGCATTGAAATAAGAACCATGAAATTTTAATGAAATGGGAGAATGACCCATATGTTTCATTAAAAAAAGGACTCGATGCGAAAACTTTTAAAAAATAAATATAGTATCATAAGTTGTGCTAGGAAGGAAGACCACGGACTTGGAAGCCGCCCTAAGTTTTAAAAAAAAAGTCTCTAAGGAGCCGTAGAGTCTGCAATATAATTTATTCGGAGTGAGCTGCACAGCGCCTCAACTGACTTGCTGTTTTGAATTAATTTTTGCTTTATTATAATGAAGTTGTGTCTGCGGCTTAAAAGTTGGGGACCTGGGGAGACAGTCTCTTCCTCCGTCTGCCTCCAACACATGAAATGAATCTTTATTCCTCTAGATGTCCTTGTAGCAAGGAGTACAAAGCTGGATTTAAATAATATAAAAACATAAATAGTGCTAATATCCTATACACAATAATACAAAACAGAAAACAAAATTTAAGACTTGTATGGCTCTATACCATAAGACTACCATTATCCATACTTTACAAATATTTATTAATTAAAATAAATATCACCTCATTGCATATAACTGTCTTTCTTATTCATTGACAATAAAAGAGCGGATTTTTAGTGCCTCTTGCATATAACAATACATATTTTTTAAATCTTTACTATTTTTGGGGTTTAATATATGAAAGTAGTTATGTTAACTATAACTATATATATTGGTCATATGTTAGGCATTGCGGAAGATAAAACTTACGGATAGAGTTGTACATTGGGCAGGAGATTAAAATATGAAAAAGGTCTTCGGGTGTGTTCAGATTGCATATCGTACAATTTTCTTTGGGGTTAATCAGGTGTGTGATATTATTAGTGGTTATTTTGATGGTATGTACGCCAGAGGTTCTAAGTTGTGCTGCAGTTCTTAGATATCGAAATGTAGTGTTGCGGTAGAGGTAATAATTGGCTTCATCCTTTAATGGTTCTAATTTACAGTACAACAGACTATATTTAGATTTTGAAAGCAATTCTTTATCTTTTAGGTTAGTTTTTTTGATATTGGTGTTTGTAATTTTGCCGATGTCCATTCTTATTTTTACAGGATCAGAAAATATTAATGGGTCGAAATTTGAGTAATTTTCTAAGATATCCTGAACATGTGAAACCCAGTTAAATTTTTGTTTGATTTTTGGCTATTATGTAGGGATAGTAATTTCAGGTAACATAATTTAGGGTATCTTATTTTCTCCATTTCCAAAATTTTTATTAGCCAATTTAATGTCATTTTTGTTATATAATGGCTAATATGTGTTGAGCGCGCTTCTATTCTAATAATATGTTGGGGGGGGGGGTGGATTTGTTCAAGTTTAACAATCTTTTATAAAAGCTCTGATGCACGTTTTCAAGACTGTCGATGTATCTCAGTGCCCAGATAGGTGAAGAGTACAGAAGTGTGCTAAGTGCTAGGGATTCAATTAATTTATTTGTTGTTTTCCTAGAGCAGTTTTTTGTTTTTGCACAGATGTCTATTACAGCCTCCAACACATTGTTCTTGAATTGTTATAACAACTCAACAGAATTGTTTATATCTTTTTTATAGAATTTCAATCATATTTTATTGTTATTTATAATAATAACGGCCTTCAACAATTTTTCTTTCTTCTATACTTAGTTGTCGAACAGATGAAGGGTAGGCACTTTCCACTTTTACCGGTTCCGAGGCCTCCATTGAGTCATCTTAGGTACCTGATATCTTACTTTTTAAGGCATCTCCGAGCGTACTTAAAAAAATTTCGGGTTTAGAAACATTAAATATATCATAAACACATCACTTGTTTATGTTTGGACATTGACCCCTTCATTATAGTTTTAACCAATAGTTATGATTTTAAATGTACCTTAAAATGGTTTTGATTTTGATAAAATCAATTATGATTTTTCAGTCAGATATTATTATGCTCATATACATCCGTATATTGGGATGTTATTATATAAGCAATTCAGATTGAGACTTGATAATGACCGGGTGGCTGTCGATGATTTAATAAATGCTCCAATTTCGGAAAATTCGAAGACCAATAAAGTTTGAATATAATTGAGTTTAAATATTTATATTATTACTTTGACTTATCTATATATGAAATACATAGTAAGGGAAAGTATCGCGATCTTGAAAAATTTCGACTTCCGGTTTTCAATTGAAATATGCGTTTTGGGGTCCCTTGCGTCCAAATAACCAAGTCCCGCGAAATGGTCTGTTTATGTGTGTGTGAACAGACTAGCTCAAAAACTATAAACCGTACAAACCTGAAATTAGGTATTTGGGGTATGAATATGCCCACGATGTGACAGCAAAAATTTCATCAATATTGGTCAAACGGAAGGGGTACTTTATTTAAATAGTTTTGTCTAATTTTTAGGTTTTTTTTTTCGATTTTCTCAAAAACGGCTCTAACGATTTTAAATTAAACTTGATATTTGATGTGTGTATGTACCCACGATTTGACAGTCAAAATGTTATCAAAATTGATCAAATAGAGGGGGCACTTTACTTAATATACTTTGTCTCGCTTTCACCTGTTTTTTTATTTACTCAAAAACGGCTGTAATGATTTTGATCAGACTGGATATTTGGTGTATGTATCTGCTCACGATGTGACAGCCAAAATGTCATCCAAATTGGTCAAACGCAGGGGACACTTTACTTCATAACTTTTTTTCCAATTTTTCGATTATCTCAAAAACGGCTTTAATGATTTTAATTAAATTCGTCATGTTTAATCAGAATCAAGTCTTCTTTAATATCAGGTTAGCTTTATCATTATTAAATTGTTCTGAGGGGTCTAAAATGGGGAAGGGGCCTTTTTTTTTTTTCATACAAAGTACCTTTGTGTTTGTTTATATGGAGAAATTAATATCTGTCTCTCGTTTCGCCCAAAAATAAGGAAGGGCGAAATATGAATAAAATGAGCTAAATATACAGGATAAAAAAAGAATAACATTCCGTCAACTCATAAAACATGTTGAGCCCACGCATGCGGAGTACGCTTTTAAGACAGACCATTGTTTACTATTAAAGCCGTTCTGGTCATTTAATGGAAATCTGCTTCATTGTCACTAAATGAAATTTTCAACAATCACAATAGAGAATTACAAAATCAAACGACTTGGAGTATTATGCTTGCATTGCCCGATTATCGCAAGTTAGAACTTTTATTTAATAATAAAAAAAAAATAGTGTACTTTAGAGAGCAAATAAAAACAAAAGTAAGAAACGAATACGAAAATATATGTGACTCTGAGAAATGGCAATTAAAAAAATACGTTGATTTCTAATCTAAGTAAGTTGGTAAGTGAAATTTGTGTGTTGCGCGCATCGCACCAGACTTTGTTTATTATCATATTGGATTTTCTTAATTTCAGATTTTTATGCAAAAAGGGCGCGTAAATGGAAAGAGGACCCATAATGAAATTTATTTCTCTCTTTTAAACTATGTATACATCGCTCCTCCCAACCATTTTCATATCAGATTAATCAACGATTTAACTTGGTCTAATAAATAAAAAAAAAAACCTCAACGCTGTATCATTAATAATAAGTGCGATATACAACGCTAAAAGCTTTGAAAGCAAATATGGCAAAGTCGAGTTTCTGAAAATAGAACCTACTTGCAGCAACCTTAATTGAAATACCTGTCAATCATTATACAGCTAAGTTCCTGTTCGGATTACATATGGGTATTCAAACTTGAACAATGTTGTCAGACTAACAAAATATAGGCAAACATCGGGCATTTGTTTACACTACACTTACTGTGTTTCAATAGGGTTTGTGAAGTACATTTCTATGTTTGGAAAGTAGATTTTAGTAACTTATTTTATTTTTGTTACAGTTTACCAATCGAAGAGGATAACAATTATTTTTTCTTCGTTTTTTTTTTCAGCAAGAAATCAGCAATGGTCCATTTCAGCATTCGGAAATATCTTTTTACATTTAAATAAAAAGAGCTACAGTCCAAGTCTGATCTTGGGTTCTTGTCAAAATCCAACTGATGGCTTGTATAAGTTTTTTTTTATTTTCAGGGATGGATTAACTGGTATAAGTTACTATATATACTATATAAGTTGGGTAGTACCATCCAGGGGTGGATTAAGTAGTACTTGAATTAGGTGGACGGTTAGCAAAGGACCCTTAAGGGATTAGGTCTTAAAATAACTTTAAAAAAAAGTATATATTAAAAAAATAATTAAACTAATTGCCTGTATGTTGCATTCTTAAACAGTTTGATTTATTTATTTCAGGCAACAAAATGTTTAATCTTTAAGTCACTTGTTCATAGTATTCATTAATAATTGCGTTTTATCAGTCTTTAGATTATGGTCTATATCAGTCTATTTCTTATGAAGCAGTGATTGTTTATTTATGGAAAAACTCTATTTTACTAAAAATATAAAATAGCAGCATAGTTTTAAACGTAGGTTTGCGTTAATTTTATGACATATGTAAATGTTGTATTAAAAATGTTTTATTTTGTGCCTAGACTGCTCGCTGATGAATATTATTAAATGAATTGAATATGAAAATTATAGTAACCCTCGAAATTGACAATTCTCTGAATCTTATATCATTGATGAGACGAATACAGAAAAGTCTGGTGTTGCTTAACTGTAGAAGTACAAATTACCGAATACATCCCTTATGCATAGAGTAATTCAGTTTGTTTTATGAATTAAACAGTTTTTCTTTTTTGTCTTGTTTTTTTTTGGAAATTAGTGAGTTAAACGTTTGTCGTTGTAGTATTTTGTGACGACACTATAAAATTGCACTGCACTAATAGCGAGCTATAAAAAATAAAATAAAGTAAAAAGGTTTTAAATTATCGTTAAAAGGGAAAAACATTACTAAAATTTAGTTAATAATGATATAAAAACAACAAATTAAACAGATATAATATTGTTTTTCTTTCATGAAGATTATTTATTACAGTTTTCTTCTATAAATGATTCAGAAGAAAGAATAATATACTTCAATGATATTGTATATTATTTAAATTAAAATTTCGATTTATTACAACTAAAGATTTGATCCTTATTCTTAGATACTTTCACTATTCTAACTGAACTAACTAAACCATAAATTATTTATTTATTAAAATTTTTAAATTTTAAGTTTAAACCACTTTTCGCTGTGAGGGTTTTCCACTGCATTGAACTTGTATTAAACAGAAGAGTTCCTTAAAGTTAAAATCTTCCCCTCCTCGTAACTCAGTGGCGGTTACATAATTCATTCGCTGCGTCTCTCTTTGCCAATTATTCAGTCCCATGGGTCCTGACTTAATAATAAAAACTTTTACGAACTCTCAAAGGCAGCCAATGAATTCCTCCAATGAATTGTGCTATGGCAATTTTCACCAAGGATTTCTGTTTTTTTAGGATTTTTAATTAATTGGTCCTATGATACTCCAAATATGTATATTTTTCTTTCTATTGATCATATATAAATAGGAACAATATTACCCACCTAGTGAAAATGAAAATATGTCCATTGATATCTTATTTATAAGATTTCAAGTTACTTTTATCATAAGAATTTTATAAACGAGATACCAATAATTTAAGTTCCGGTAGAGCTGGGTAACACAACGGATAGCTTGTTAAATATATTTATTTATTGTTTGGCAAAACGGTATATTTATTAAACGCCCAATTTATTGTTATTGTTTGTACAAATATAGCCGCAAATTTCCAATTCAACAACTGGTGTTACGATTCGGATTTTTTTTTTTTTTTTGCTTCCACCTTTTATAGAGGAAAAAACGGTTTTAAGAGTATAATATACATTAAAGGAAAATACTGTTCAATAATCGGTTATTCCTTTTAAAATCTTAAATCTGATTATACTGAATGTCGGAACTTTATCTGGCGAACTCTATTGCTGTGGTGGTTATTTTTACTTTGGAATTGAACCTGGTGTTATTAAGAATGTGTAAACAAGAACCTTATCGATTGAGCTGTTGCCACTTCAGATTACTTTGAAAAATTTTTATTCTAGTCGATATCACTCTTGGCATCTTGACATGATGTAATTGCTTTCTAGTCATCACTTTGATACTTTATGAATTCCCAGAACAGGTCGACTAATCGAAAAATATTCTTTATGCTCGGTTATTTTTACCCTAGGAATGAAGAAAAAATATAACAGTTTCAAATACTTTACAGTAGTATAGATACATCAAAAGGGATTTATAACGTAGGTTGTGTTATGATAAGTAAGCAGAATCAGGTCTTGTTTAACTTGCCTGGGGAGAGATCTATATTAGTTGTAGAAAAGAGTCACATATTTTATAGAAAACTGCTGGGTCGTTATTGTTATCGGAATCAGGAAGAGTTTTAAATTTCATTAATAATACATTTCTAAAAAATTCCTCAACTACAGATTTTTTTAATTTTACCTCAGAGGTAAATTATCGTAACTCACATTCTTAAAACTTTTCAGGTGATTGCTTTGAATTTGAGATATTCTAATTTATTTCGCTGTGTAAATAATACAGCTTTACACTCGATAATATACACCTCGACAATGCAGTTGCATCAATAATTCCAACATCGAGTTACAGAATTGGACAATCCCAGTTCATAATTGGCTTCTTTCCTAAACGTTTCGAAGTTTCTACCTGCGAACATCTAATGATCTCCAACAATTTGTCCAAAACTTG
This sequence comes from Aelia acuminata, assembly GCA_911387785.2. NCBI lineage: Eukaryota > Metazoa > Arthropoda > Insecta > Hemiptera > Pentatomidae > Aelia > Aelia acuminata. Next base: position 113,317,552 of record OU426979.1, on the reverse strand, counting down.
CTGCTAGAGTGCACAATTCAACACAAACAAAAAATAAAAAATAAGCCCTCCAGAGTCATTAAACGAATTCATGAGGGACTATCTTTGAGTCTCCACTTTATTTTAAATTGATTTTAATGGATATTGTAAAAGAATCTAAGGTACCATAAGCCTCCAATGACCCTTTTTAGAAAAGGCGATATCACAAATGTAAAACAATCATCGTATGACAACCACCCCAATGTTGAATACATGTCAAATCATTGTTAAAACACCTCACACGCAACTAAATTTCGGAACTGAAGACATTTTTTTCTCATTAACTCAGACAAAAGCTTCGTTTCTACCCTTGTCATAGGGCTACGTCAATGATACTCAATCCAAGTAATTCAATGGAATTATGCAAAAAATTGAATTTCTAGCTGTGCTATGGCGCAGCTGCTAATGGAAAATTTTCAATAAATAAATGAGTCTTTGTTACTTTAATAAAATTGGCTGATATTAATTTAATCTTTTTCTAGTTCTTTTGAAGAATTGATGAATTTTAAATGTTGCTTGCAAAGTAGGTTTCAAACTGGAACTTTAGGTGCCTACCCATTTGAATGAATACAAGAGGATATAAAAAATTCGTGAAGCTGTATTCCAGAGTGGCTAAAATATCGCAGGAGCAGAGGGCGAGGGGAGAAAGAAGACTGAGCTATGGGAGCTGATTAGGCTAATGTGTGACGGGACTTGACGTGAGGTTAATGGCTCCCAAAGTGAATTCTCCCCCCCCCCCTACACCAAGTTGAGGCTAACAGATTTATACTTAACTCCGCTGTAGCATGCCATAATCTGCTCCTGCTTTCCTTTCAGGCTTTCATGAATAAGCGAATTCGGGTGAAATAATGATTGAGGAGTTCCATGTTGTTTTAGTCTGGCTAAAATTGTTTTTCATGGATTGAAATGACTAAAAATGGACGTAGAAAGGAGTATAATAAACATTATTCCAACTATTCACCCTAATATTTGAGTGAAATATTCGCTCTATTGTACATTAAATCATAGTTTTTATTCGTACTTCTAAAATATCTGGCTCCATTACTATCCTAATTATATCTGGATAGGCAAAATTTATGATTCCCTCTGTAGCATCGTCCGATTAGCCTCAGTAGCATAAAGGGAAGTTAAACAAATAAACATCTGCCTCCATTACTTCATATATCTATTTATATTTTCAAAAAGGAAAACCTAATTTGTTGCTTAAACGTAGCATATGTTTACTTTATTTATAAAGTAAACATATGCTAATTCTTTATAATTTATAACGGTTATTTATTTATTATTTATAATTCGGTTTATAAATTATAATAATTCGGTTTCCCTCAGTATCTTGGCTCTCATTGCTTCGCAAGCGGTGCGGGTCCTGACAACGTGCTCAGCAGTTTTTGAAACATCACTACATGTGCACATGGGTCCTACAATGACTGCCCGCTCGGTAAAAAGCCGGTTGTTTTTATTGTTTCTAAAAATGAAAACCACGATATAAAATAAATACCGTAAGTATAGTTTTCTGATGTTATTCATAAATGGTTTTAATCAAGTCAAGATAAAATAAAAACAAGCCGCAGTTTTTGTGAAACGTGTATTAGAAAGGAACAGCGCACATTGAGAGGCGGAGAAGGGCAGTGCAACTCCTTACCAAATACACCTATCACAAAAACTGCGCTTGTCTCCCCTACTCTACGTAGCCCACGTCTGAATATGTTCCCGGCCTTAGTAACTTTTCCTTAAAATAACTAAGAAATTTTACTGACTTTAAGGCCGAGCGCAGGTTGAGAGTGACGTGACGCAGAGCAGAGCAGAGAAGCGCAGTATACATATTTTGTAATACGTTTATTAGTATTAGTTAAGGAGTACATAGTCCCTACTAATGCTCGTTTCACTAAACCTGGTCTGCTCTGCTCGGCGTCGCACAGTGGTCCAAAAAAACTGAAAATGGGAAAAACCTAATATCTATTATAATTACTTTTCTAGCGGCTTGGAACCACCCGTGTATTGATATTTTTGAGGTGCCGAATCTAATGAAATCAAAATCAGTGCAATGGGACCCCCAGATCAAGTCCAAATTTGAGGTCAAAAAGTCAAAAATTTGATAGATTTTTTTTTTTTTTAAGATTTTTATGAACAATACTACAAATAGGATATAATTATTTAATCTTGTTTAAATAAATTGTATGCTTCCTCGGTTAGCTCTTTTTTTCTTTTTATACTTCTATAATGGTCTTTAATCCGTAATATATGGGTCGCTTGTTACAAATGATTGGTGGAAAACATCTTCATTTGTTGCGACTCGAGATATCTTCCTGGGATGATGCTCCCTGTACTGCTTATAATATTTGTTCCTATTCTCCATGAGCCTCTTCTGACTGGGAACCGATACAAAGAGCTGCGTGCTCAATCATGTCAAACATGGAAAAGAATTTTGTGGACGGTCGATGGGAGATAGTACCAGGGGTACCGAGTCACTGCCATCTCAGCCGTTTCCGCTGTATACTTGCAAAATGCTGCAGTATCAATCGGGTACAGAGAGCAAATCACATCTAGTACTGTTTTTAATCTTATAATTAATTCTTCATTTATCCCTGTAATTTGCGCGGTTAATAAAGAATTTTCAAAAAACTTGCAACAATAACAGCATCAAACTGAAATAAATGTACCGCCTCAATTTTAAGGGGTGAGAGCTCTAGTGCAAAGGATCACCATACACTATAAGCAAACTCTGCAACTTCAAACAACCTAATTGTAGTTGTAGTTTTTTTGATTATTTAAAATACAAAATAAAACAATTTGTTTTTAGTGTTTTAAATTTAAAATTAAAATTATTTTATTTTATTTTAGTATATTAGAATTAAAATGAAAATAACGTGTGATTTATTTAATTTTAATTCTAAGCCAGTTTCCCTACCTTAGAGACCTATAGGTGGATCTTTCTTAACTAATAGTTCCTCCCCAAGGTCACCCGCCTTCGCCACTCGAACCCTAGCTGAAGGTTTAAATCCTTATTAAACCCAAAGTTGGCCGAAGTTGGCGCTGCAAATTTTACCACAGTTCCTCTACTACCTACACTTACATATTAAACCATTGCGACCGTAACGCAATGTAACGCAAACTTTTTATAAACCAACAAAGTCAAAAAATCATACTTATTTCAGCAACGATTTCGAAAATTAATTTCTTCTCTAACTATTGATATTATTTAAAAATGTTTAGTCCATAACAGTGCACATATATTTGACACACTCCTGATGTATTGGGGAATATTTTATTGTTAATCTTATACAGAGTAGACATTTTCTTTTATGTTGGTAGAAAAGTACGATTTTTTCAATCATTAAAAAGTTTAATTTTACTGGTCCACACACATTTTAATTTTGAACTAGTTAAAAAAATATATTCTTTCCATTGTTCTACAAGTATCTAAGTATTCGAAAACCAAGAAAAAATTAGGTTTGGGATACTTTCATTTATGAGGTTTTTTCCCAGGTTGGACCACTGTGCGTCGCCTGTGTATTAAAGTGGTCCTTACCTAATACTCCTTGGTTGGTTTTTAAAAGAGTTTCATTTTCCTAAATATTTTTCATACTCGTGTTCCTATAGCATTATTTGATAGTCCACCTGAGGCCGCGTTTGTTTCTGAGATATATGTACCATATTTCTTCCTCCTTGCTGTAACTGATGCTCTTCTATTCTTTTTATGTTTCTCATCATTGGCAGCTCTTTCGCAAGACCGATATTATTTTTGATCTCTTGGATAACTATCCTTTCCTATAAATGAATTAATTTATGCAAGAGATGAGACAATGATCTGGGGGGTGGATCGAGAAGGAAGGTGTAGATAGCAAGGGAGAGAACGTGGAGCGCCAGGGGCTAACGATCCTGGAGCGAACAAAGGCCGATGTGCCAATAGTGAACCGATATTCTCTAATGAAACCAACACCAAATGCCTTTATCGGCCGACCCTTAGTGCATTGTCCTTCTCGCCTCTGTATTGTCCCTTAATTTTAGTCGTAATCTTGTCCCTTCTATACTTTAATTGTCCTCTTGCTTCACTATTTCATTTTGACTAATTAACAATCACTGAATTTAGTTTTTCAATTGCCATTTTCGGACCATTACTTTAATTAAAGTTCGACAGGATCCATCTGTCGAAAAAATATTAAAAAAAAGATTATCAAACAAGATTGCATTTTTGTCATTAATGTTAGCTAATATATAATGTAGCTCGATAAACCTTGAAATAAAAAATTGTGTAGCGAAAGAAAACTTTTTACTTTTCGTATTAAAGTCAAAATCCAAGTTCTGAATATTGCATTTCTTTAAAGTTAAGCTTGATAAAAAATAAGTATACCTATAACTTTTACCTTGGAAAAAATTCCATAAAATTCTCGGTAGTTTCTGAAAATTAGACTAGAGGACCTCCTAAATTAAAATAAATATATTATATAAATTATAATATCATCGCTCCGTTGATTCGATATGATTAAAATGTAAATTAACACTCATCCCCCTTCACATTTAGATTTACTGTGACCGGTATTCTTCAATTGCTTTAAAAACCGATATGCACAAAGATTTATAGCTAAATTTAGTTATTGCTCTGATCCTCTCAAAAAATAAAAAATTAAAGCTATTTATGACTGCCTGCCTTTCATTCTATACTCGTAGTGTAGATCGTAGTATAAATTCCTTTGCTCATGAAAGGTAATTGGGTTGAGAAGACTTAGAAGCCGCGGCGCGGCCCGTAATGAAGTAGCTGCCCCATTCGTCTAAGAGGTTCTAGAGATGTATGTGAACGGTTTTGGGAAAGTTGGCTGTATCGGATCCTGGCGGGACAAGAGCCCTCTGGAGAGATCTCTGATGGGAACAAATTGCAATAAACTTGGTCGGCTGATGGAGTCTCGTTGGGAACCATCCTATCAGCCGAGGAATATCCTTCCTCGCCGCTGGGGTGTAATCCCCACACCCCGCCACCACTCCTCCCTGATAGCTTGGTCGGGTTTACTCTAAAAGAACTTTTCAGGATATTGCCAAGGAATCAAATCGCATCTCTTATCATTCTTTATCTGCCATATATGATTTTCGTAACATCTCACCTTTAAACGATTATCGCAAGTAAAGTATGATCAGTAATGTCGGTGCAATATCTGCTGATAGGTAGTTAGTTCAAAATTCAACAAAAAAATTTATTGCTTTTAGCATCATTACAAGAATTAATATAAATTTTCATTAGCCTTTATATCTATATAATGGATTTCCCAGATATTATAAATGATTGGAGTTCTTGGCCTCGATGTTTTGCTTCTAAAATTCACACCCATAATGCAGCTTTGACTAGTGCACAGGATCATTGCACTGAGTGGTTTTCTTTTTAATGAGATTTTTTTTTTTCTTTCTGAGGATCATAACATCGGTAAGAACTATCTATCTATCTAAACTGGTACTACAACTCGTTGCCGAGTCTTGACCTCCTGTAACAACCTCCTCCAATTGTCACGATCTTGCGCAGCTACCATCCAATTATTGACACCTAAAACACTCCGGGCATCAGCAGCGACTCCATCCACCCATCTTGATCTCGGTCTTCCTTTCCGTCTTTTACCATAAATTGGCTCTTTCAGTGTCTTCTTGGGGATTTCACTATCCTCCATTCGGGCCAGATGGCCCGCCCATCTTAGACGATTCAATTTATAAAACAGAACGATGTCAGGTTCATTGAATAAGCTATATAGCTCCTTATTTGTACGTCTTCGCCACTGACCTCCAACCTGCCGTCCTCCCAATATCCGACGCAAGACTTTCCTTTCGAAGAGACCAAGTTCCTGCTCCATCGATTTTGTGGTTGCCCAGTTGCGTACAACAAAACTGGCCTGATCAAAGTCTTGTAGGGACTCATTTTGGTTTCTCTAGAAAGAGCTCTACTCCTGTAGTGACGCAGTAATCCAAAATATGCACAATTAGCTGCCTGGATTCTTTTCTTCACCTCCAATTGAGTCTCGTTATTGTGTGAGACCAGTGATCCCAGGTAGACAAATTCAGATACCTTCTCAAACTTGTACTCTCCGAAGGTAACCATTTCACCTGGATTTGGGGCTTCCTCTGCTACCATGTATTTAGTTTTCGAAGCATTGATCTCAAGTCCAAGTTTCCTGGCAGGGCCAGTCAGGGCCAGTCAGGGCTTGAAAAGCTTCTAGTACTGCATTGTGGGAGCGACCAACTATATCGAAGTCCTCAGCGTATGCGAGGATCATAGCAGTTCGGTTGAATACTGTTCCTCCAATCTGGATCCCGGCCTCTCTTACTGTCTTCTCAAGCACGAGGTTAAATAGAAGGCACGCCAGTGCATCTCCTTGTCTTAAGCCCTTTTTTGAAGTGAATTCCTGTGATACTTCATTTCTTATTTTTACTGCACATCGCACATTTTTCATTGTCATCTTCACTAGTCTCACCAATTTTTCAGGGATTTTTAATTCATAAAGAACCTTATAGAGTTCCTCTCTGTTAACATTATCATAAGCTGCCCTGAAGTCTATAAATAAGTGGTGTGTTTTAATGTTATATTCTCGTCCTCTCTCCAGGATTTTCTTCAAACTAAAGATTTGATCAAGTGTTGATTTGCCTTTTCTGAATCCACATTGATAGACACCAAGTTGGCTCTCTGCAAATGGTAACAGTCGTGCAAATAAAATATTTGAGAATATTTTGTAAGCGGATGGGAGCAAGGGGATACCTCTATAGTTGGAGCATTTTAATTTATCTCCTTTTTTATGTATAGGGCAGATATGAGAGAAGTTCCACGTTGTTGGTATTACTTCTTCGGTCCAAATGGTGATTATTAGGTTCTGCAGTGTCTTAAAAAGTTCGTTCCCACCACTTTTTATCAGCTCGGCTGGGATACCATCGGGGCCTGTGGCCTTATTTTTTTTTTAATTTATTTATGGCATCCATCAGTTCGTCCTCATCTGGTGGTTCTAGGTCAGTTGTGTGGGCTTCGATTGGTCTTTTGCCAACACTTGATATACTACATTCCTCAGGAGAACTGTGGGTAGTATCTTCGTTAAGGAGACGCGAGAAATGGTTCTTCCATTGCTCCAGAACTTCCACCTTGTTACAGAGGAGAACATTGGCATCATTCAGGCAGCAAAAGTTCTGTAGTGAGAATGGTTTCCTGCTTCTATTGACTTCCGGTAAAAGTCCCGGCTTCTTTTATCACCTCTTAGTGCCTCCATCTCCTCAAAGTCTTTCCGTTCGTATTGCTTCTTATAATTCTGGTGCAAATGTTTCTCTTCTCTTCTCCTTTGTCGATAGGCCTCTACCGTTTGCCTTGTGCTTCTTTGTGTCATGGCCCTATACGGTTCATTCTTAGTATTGGTTGCTTTTCGGCATTCATCATCAAACCATGGAGATCTTTCTTCTCTGCCATCCTTACCAAGAATAAGATCAGCTGCCTTCAATATTTCCTTTGAGCAACCATTCCAAAGAGATTCCACGCAATCCTCAGATACAGTATCGCATAAATTGTTACTGATAGTCTCTAAGTAACTGTTTTGCACGTCAGGATACTTGAGCTTCCTTAAATTGTACCTTTGGGTTGTTTTTTGCGATGAGGTATTCCTCTTGGAGCTTATTCGCGCGTATATAGTGGCCATTGAGAGGAACTGATCCGAGTCAACATTTGCACCTCTAAATGTTCGAACGTTTTCTAAACTCGATTTGTGTCTCCTCCCAATTAGGATGTGATCTATTTGATTCACTGTAGTCATATCAGGGAAGGTTCAAGTTCCTTTGTGGATGTCTTTATGTAGGAAGAAGGTGCCTCCAATAATGAGATCTCTAGATGCTGCAAAGTTAATGAGCCTCTGTCCATTAGCATTAGTTATTTCGTGAAGGCTGTGTTTTCCAATTGTTGACTGGTAAATTTCTTCTTTTCCAACCTTCGCGTTAAGATCTCCGGCGATTATCTTCATGTCATACCTGGGACATGAGTCAATGGTTCTTTCTAAGAGCTCATAGAAAGCATCTTTCTCATCATCATCTGCGGCTTCTATATTCCATTCTGAATTTTGAATGATCTGCCAACCGATTTCGTCTTTCGAAAAAATCATCGTAAAAAAAAATCATCGAAAAAAAATTGCAAACAACTGGTATTTAAACATAGAGAGAGATATGAATAACACCATCTCTTTTATAATTTGATAGTTTAGATTTACATAGCTTACAGTTAACTTTAAAGCTATAATACTCGCACGATTTTCGCAATACATGACGATGATTAGGCACAACGATGGTAGAAGTGCATTTCATTCAAAAGAAAAGAATCTTTGTCAACTTACACATAAAAAGTAGCAGTTATCTCTTATGATTATAATGTATTCCATATTTAAAATAAAAATTGGAAGTGCTCAATCTTAATAATATAGTTCTTACCGGTTTTTTTTTTTTTTGTGAACTATTTTTTTTTTTCTAACTAAAACGGAAGAAGTATATTATTAAGATTGATGATGATTTTTTCGAAAGACGAAATCGGTTGGCAGATCATGAAAAATTCGGAATGGAATATAGTACATTAATATTGATAAATTATTATTACTTATTAGGTTATTCATTTTGATTTTCAAATTATGTAAATTCATTAATCTTGAAAATTAAGAAAGTTTTATTTAAGAAGGAATAAATCTAATTGTGCCGATGAATTTTTGATTCTTCTCTGAGGTCTTCATAAAGTAGGTATCTACTACTGTAGATTATTTTTATTTTCATTTTAAAGAAATGTTCAATATCAATGCAGTATGTGTATTTAAGGTTCATCTACCTGTAGCAGTGATTAGGGAGTAAATATCGGAGTAAGTTGTGGGGCTTATCTCCCGAGCATTGTATTGAAGAGGACGTGTTGGGACTGCTTTATAACTTCATACAACGCTCGTTGTTATCTCCATACATCCTAGCGTTGCCCACAATTATATGGAACACAAGTTATGAACATTATAAATGTTGGACCAGTTTATAGTGACTTATCTTATATTCTTTCCAGGTTCCTTATTTTCGTTAACTGCTTCAATAAATTTGTCTCTCCTCGATGTTGCACTTATTATATCTAAAAACTCAATCGCTTTGTCAAATGCTTCATGTAATAGACAATTCTTCATATAAACTAGATATAGGTAATTATTTTACTTACATGTGTATTTGTGTTTTTGTGTGTATGTGTCACGTTTTATTAGTAATACAATTTATATAATTTCATGCGATCAGTGTTTACATATAAATATACTAAGGTTTCATTTTTTTTTTTATCAACTCACTAATAAATATTCATTTTTAAAATCATCGGGACTGGAGAATCGATGTAGTTTAAAGCCCGCAAATGCCATTAATCTCTTTTGAGTGGTCTTAAGGTCTTCTATTAGCTAACTAATTAAAATCGAATTTCCAGTTTTGATCGTATATAACCTTGTTAACGTGCGGAAATTAATAATTAGAAATAATGGAGGACCATGCGTTAGATAGCTGTAAAATGGAGGTCCCGAGCCTGTACGATGTCAGATACTCGTTAAAGATCCCTATCCTAATTATATCTGGATAAGCAAAATTTAGGACTCTCACTGTAGCATCGGTTGATTAGCCTTAGTCTAATAAAGTTACGTTAAAAAAACAAACAGGGCCATTGATTAATCAATAAGATTGATGACCCAATCGCTTCAAAAATATTGTCGGATTTTTGTATTAAATTATATTATAATAGAAAAAAAATTGTGATTCAGGTGTTGAGTAAATAGGTCACTAGTAACACTGCTGTATAACCCGCTGAAATCAATTTTCCGAAGTGTTAGTAGTTTTGTCATTGTTTTCCAACAGACCTGTCGTGTGCACAACTGTCACGGTATTTCACAATCAAAACCAGATTGATAGTGCTTTGATGGAGATTGATATTATTTTAAATGCAGTCTTTCAAACGAAATATCAGCTTCTACGTGACTAAGTTTCATTATTATTCAAATTATTTTTCTTGCTTTCTGAAAATTAAATTAGCCCAAATCCAATAACAAATTCTTATCAATTGAAAAATTGAATTTTCAACGTTATTAAGTGGATTAAGTGTGATGATGTAGTGAAGTTTTTACTGCGTAGAGCTGAACATGATTTTAAATTTTATTTTATTATTGATATATTAATAAGAAGAAGAAGTTAAAGGTTGTCAGAGAAAATATTGGAAGAAGGGCAGAAAGCAGTACTTGTCTTCAAAGCTTACATAGTGAGGAAGTTTTATACTAAATATATAAATATATAACTATATTTTGAATGTAGTTGAATGAAGCCTATAGGCCTATTCACACTATCGGTTTCGCTCCCGATCCGCTCTCGACCTTTTCACCCCGTTCACACTATCGCTCCTCTCCCGGTCCGATCTCCTAAAGTCTTATCAAATTCACATTATATAATTTTACACCGTTCATGATTGAAGCCATTAATAATCAAAGAAGGTCTGTATTTGGATTTTAATTAATAATTAACTTTCAGTTATTAAAGTATTTATTTATTCATCAATTTTGCGGCCAAAAAAAGTTCAAATTTTCGTTTGTAGAAATATCTGTTAAGTGTACTTTTCTTGATGATCAAGATAATATTATCAAAACATATAATAGGAAGAATATATTGCAATACTATGATAATTATTAATAACAATTATAAATAAATTTAATTGATTGTGAAGAAATAATTAAAAAAAATTTTCCGAATGTATTCGAATACGCTTGAAATGATTTAAAAAAAAAAAAGATCACCAAAAAGAAAATTGCGATCGACCCAATATCGATTATACCGCGTAAGTTGAAATAAATCGATATCTGTACGCGTAATCGAAAAATCGATATTATTTTCAAATTCAGCACCTCAAATATCCTAGAAATCGACCCCAACATTGGATAATTTTGGAGGTTTTATATCGATATTGTTTTCATTATCAGCAGCCTTGATAATCTAATAATTGATCTTGAGATCGATGTTGGGTAATTTATTATACTTATACTCTACAAAATTTCCGTAAAAACGGTTTACCCAATAACGAATAACAATATGAATAAATCCGCTTATAAATTCATTATTAAATAATTAAAATCAAGCTTTGACTCTTATATTAGGTATCATTGTGATAAAGATCAGATGAGGACTTTTATTTTCTGGCCGGAAATATAAAAGTCATGATGTGATTTTTGTTTATTTATTAGAACTATAAAAGTCCGGATTTGACTTTTATTCTCTTTCCGAAAAAATAAGAGTTAATTTCAAACTCTACTCTTTAGAATAGTTTGGCAGTGAGATCGGACCGGGAGCGGACCGATCGTGTAAATGGGTGAGATCGAAAGCGGATTGGGAGCTGACCGATAGTGTGAATCCGCCCTTAAGGTAATAAAGGTAAACTTTCAGTGAATACCGTCATAAATAATAATCAGGGAAATAGTTTTAAACATTTTGGATTCAAGATTAGAATGTTTTTCTCACTTTAAATTGCATTTTACGTTCTTTTTTTATTTTTTTTATTGTATTATGATGGAAAATAGTGCATACTTAAACCATGGGAAGAAAAAAAATGAAATATTCGCTGGAGTACTACAAGCTTTTCTAAAATAGTTAAAGATTTAAACTCATCGCAGATTGGGGCGTGTCCACTGTTTTTTTGGGAATGCTGCTCTCTATAAGCCCAAAAATATTTGTGATTTATTTCTTGATCATTATTCTGAAACCAGGTCGTGTCACTAAAAGCGATCATTCTTTTAAAAAAAAGAAAAAGGTCATTGTTTTCATATCTACGGTGTTACCAGCACAAAAATCGTATAACAACTATATTTGATTTTGTTTGACAAGGCTTAAAAAAAAGGTAAGCAGAATTATATATGTAACCATACACCTATAACGTCAGTCAATTACAAACTGCCTACTTAAACCAAGTACCTAAAAAATAATTTAATGTAAATTAAAGACATTGAAATATTGTCGTTAACAGTTAAACATTTCGTTTATAAGACAGTGTACTCTTTTAACGTACTAATTATTATATAGCAGTAAAAATATACGATAATTAAAAAATAGACAATGTTTTTTAAATTTTTAAAACTATTCTATTGGAACACGTAATTTGAATAAACTGTTGTAGTTGGCAAATTAATATATAAAATATATTAATTTGAGGTTCATGAGTTGATGAAAACCCAAATATGCTAAGAAGATATACTAAATATCTAAATTCACTCTTGAGTTCAGTGTTCACTCGTGCTAAAATTTCAACTAAATGAGTAGTGGCAGATTGGGGCAAGATCTGAAAACAGTTTATAAAATTTCAAACCTTAGCTAACAATAGGGAAGGTATGTGTAGTGTACAATTGTTTGGACCGTCGTAACTGTTGCTTATTTCCATGTTTCTGGTGTAGTACTATTAATAATAAATGCGTTATTACACTGTAACAATATTATTAATTTTAGGAAAAAAATATAGGCACACTAACCTAAAATATAAAAGAGATGAATGTCTTATTGTCATGTTTGAACTCATATTGTATCATTATTAACACAAAGTAAGAGTTAAGAATTAGTGTATATGACGGGGAAAGGATTATAGTTTATTAATATTGCAGAAAAACCTCAAAAATTTTACTTTTATTTTTTTAGCTCAATGTCCGGCCGGGCAGTGGATCGTTTGTCATTTATAAATGAAATGCTATTGCTATGCTATTATATCTGTGCCTCGGAGGTATAGAACACTATGTCCATTTTTTACCAAATAATACATTATTACGTATTCCTATTAACCTTTTTTCACTTTATCTAGAGGTAAAGAATAGTAAGTCCTAGACCAATTGTATGGTGTTACACACTTTTAAAACAATAATAAGTCCACTTTTATCCAGAGGTATAAAACACCATGTGGAATTAAATAAATAAATTTATTGTCAACAAGCAATAGTAAATACAATGTAAAAGGAATGTACTGGTAAAATTTTTCTGCAAAAATTTAATAAACAGTTGAGGAAATGAACTCTTTTAAAAATAAAACCTATTCAAACTGTTACCTGTAAAGTTACAGAAATGTGACATAGTGTTCCATACCTCCGAGGTACAGATATATAAATGGCATTTCGGAGCATAGTTATCAAAAACTGACCAACTTGCAGAAAAATTAATTATCCTTACAACTCCCAAGTTATAATCATAATAGTAAGTTAAAACCGCAAGTTAAATAAAACGTTTTACAAAGGTACAAATTTCATAATTACAAAAATTAAAAGTTTAAATCCTAGTTACTTAAGGTATATTTCTCCTGTACTATAATGAATTTACACTATTTTGCATCATTGATCGCTGCAATAGAATATCTGATTCGGTGGTCATTATACTATAGAGACAAGCCAGAGTTCGGGATCTAAGCTGTGAATGTACAAGTTTACATTTAAAGTTTTCCGCTGGCTGTATCTAGCTGATCATCTGCCCGGAATGGGACAAATGTTTTTGCCCACACCCGTTGGGGTTTGGGTGAAGAATTGATGGCACAATACATTAGTAATGGGAAGGGCTGAGGTTGAGTAGCACAGACCCTGCAAATCTAAAGATAATTAGAGACTAATTCTCAGGAAACTTGTTGACGCACCGGGTGCAGGTTCCCATTAATTCCCCATCTATAGCAAACCCTTTACGATTTATGCTCAGCAAGTTCTGCTTGGGTCCGGCAACTTGTGTATCACTTCCCGCTGTTTCACATTTCTATTCCTTGTTTCCTTTTGTTCAATTCATTATTTATACTTGTGGCAGCAAATTAACCAACGTAGCCACAAAATATATCAAAAGAGTATAGAATTAAAAAAGCATCTTTATCTTAGTACATAATAATAAAAAATGAAATCGTTATTTATTTGTCCTGGGAACTAGTCCCTTAGAAACAAAATTATTCAGAAACATATAATAGGCTTTAGAGCCTTTGAATAATAAAAAAAAGGCAAATTAAAATGAATGAAAAAAAAACTGAGAAAATAATGATAAAGGATAAAGTAATCTTCTTGTGATTGAAAAATAAATTAAATATTCATTATTGACATAAATGAAAATAATTGTGAGTGTGCAGTTTATAATATATACACTTATATACTCATTTCATAAACAGAACTTGTATTTAAAAATTAAATAAATAATGAAAGCCTATAACGACTTTTTTTTGGCCCCAAGATTTGTTAGCAAATCCTATTTTGCAACGACTTAAAATTATAAACGAGAATTGGTAGAGACTATTTACAATTGTTCGGGAAACTGGTTCGATATGATGTGATTTAACAGGCGAGATTTAAATGTAGGGAAATTGTTGGAGTGACGTATAAAACAGGGAATAGAGTTCCATATGGATAATAATAGCTGAACGTTCGGTGGGCCAAAGTATACAGATCTGAAGTCCTAGAACGGGTGTGGCTAGAATGGACGTAGGATTTGAACTGAAGAAATTCGGAAATATATGAAGGAGGCAGGATCGGAAAACTTGAAAATGGAGGACGCTAGGAAATACTTACGGCGCACAGTGGAGTATTGGCCATGAAATCCTTGCCAAAACTATTTACAAATTTTTTTGTAATTGTGGAATACTTACAACTTTTTATTAACAATCTAAAAATATATCAAACTAATAAAATATAAAAAATAGCAAATGTGGACATAAATTAGGGGAATTACTAGAAAAATCAGGGAATTTGAAAACCGTCGGGAAAATGATCAAGACATACCTAAGACTTTTAAAGTTGCAATTTAATATCCAGCTTTTTCAAATACTAAATACTTTATTTGCGTAATGAATTTTAATTGTGATCGTCTAGTTAAGCGCGTTCTTCACGTACAGCCGAGACTTCCTGATAAGCCTCTAAAATATTCTACTAGTTTCCAGTTCTAGTTTCTGTATGAAATCTACGCGCGGTTTATTTTAAATTTAAACAACCTTGGTAAGTAATTAATTACGTGCATAGTTAAAATACACAGAAAATCGTTTTTTAAATTTTAAATCGATTTAAATTTTTGTAATCTAAAATGTTTCTTTAACCAATTACCACTATATTCATTCCATTACATGTATTAAAATAGTTTGAAAATATTTATTGCACTCTAAACAGCGAATCGGTTATAAAAAAATTCACTTTAAGATGTTTTTCATAAATTTATTAAAAAAGGGGGGGTGTGTTGGGGTAATTTTTTTTTTTTTTTTTGAGGTATGGCAAGTAGAAGGATTCAACTTTACATTAATGCAAAAATATCTGACAGACAAAGCCCGACAATACAACAATAAATCACCAATTACGTGCATAGCTAAAATACTCAGAAAATCGTTTTTTAGAAAATTATTTCATGATTGGAATTATAAGGATTTAAATTGTTATAATCTAAAATGTTTCTTTAACCAATTACGACTATATTCTTTCCATTACACGTTTTAAAACAGTTTGAAATTATTTATTGCACGCTAAACAACTCGGTTATAAAAGAATTAACTTTAATGAAAATTGACCCGTTTTATTAAATGTATTTTCATACATTTATTAAAACGGGGGGGGGGAGGGTGTGTGTTGCCACATATTTTTTTTTTTTTTTTTTTTTGAGGTATGCCAAGTAGAAGCAAGCAAAGCTAGAAAAAAACAGGAAGTGGATAACAATGAACGAAATAAATATATCTCGATGCAAACATTCCTAAGTTACCAGGAAATACGTATTGTGATGCTCTGAAGTACAATTTTTTTTACTTTCACTTACCTATATATGAAATATATAGTAAGTGGAAGTATTGCGATCGTGAAAATTTTCGACTTCCGGTTTTAAACGGAAATACACGTTTTGGGGTCCCCTGAGTCAAAATAACCAAGTCCCGCGAAATGGCCTGTGTGTGTGTGTGAACAGACTAGCTCAAAAACTATAAACCGTGCGAACCTGAAATTGGGTATTTAGAGTATGTATATGCCCGCGATGTGACAGCAAAAATTTCATCAAAATTGCTCAAAGGGAGGGGGTACTTTATTTAATAACTGTTTAAGTTTTTTTCGATTTTCTCAAAAACGGCTCTAACGATTTTGATTAAACTGAGTATTTGATCTATTGATATGCCCGAGATATGACTGTAAAAATTTCATCAAAATTGATCAACCGGAGGGGGGACTTTACTTAATAAATTTTGTATCATTTTCACGTGTTTTTTTTATTTACTCAAAAACGGTTTTAACGATTTTGATCAAACTTGGTATTTGATGTATTTATATGCCCGAGATATGACCGAGTAAAAATTTCATCAAAATTGATCAACAGGAGGGGGGACTTTACTTTTAATAAATTTTGTCCAATTTTTACCTTTTTGATCGATTATCTCAAAAACGGCTTTAACGATTTTTATCAAATTCGTTATGTTTAATGAAAATTAGTTGTTATTTAATATCAGGTAAGCTTTATCATTATTAAAATTTTCTGAGGGGGCTTAAATGGGGAAGGGGCCTTTTTTGTTTTTCTATAAAGTACCTTTGTTTTAGTTTATATTGAGAAATTAATTGTCTCTCATCACGCCTAAAAATAAGAAATGGCTAAATATGATATATGAAGAAAATCAAGTAAACATATACAGGAGAAAAAAAGAAAAATATTCCGTCAACTCATAAAACACCTTGAGCTCACGCATGCGCCGTACGCCTTTAATGACAAACCAATGCGTTATAATTAAAGCTGTTCTGTTCATTTGAGAAGTGGCAATTAACAAAACGCATTACTTTCTAATCTAAGTAAGTTGGTAAGTGAAAGTTGTGTGTTGCGCTCACGCACCAGATTTTTTACTTTTGGCCTTGATTTAATGGTAAATACTCTAAAGTAAATACTGTGCGGCGCTAGGAAGGATATTGCCACTTTAACCACCAGCACCACACACCTTTATTCAAAGTGGGAAAAAATCAGGGAAGTGGCCAGAAGGACTTTATATAAGGTAGTATATAAGTACTCCCTAAAAATGATTACTTATTTATCTCAAAAAAAAAAAAAAAAAAAATCAAGAAAAAATATCTGGCCTTGACTGAAAAATTTCATACTTATTCCAGTAAATAAATAAGAGACCTATTTGCAACTATGCAGTAAGTATGTTATAATAATTTTTTTTTTTTTTCTTCAAACTTTGATTCAGGCCTGTCAGCAACCTTCGATAATCAGCGAATGTGATGGCTGCAAAGGGTTAGTATTAAGGCATTATGGGCATGAGGGCAGGAAAGTGCTCAGCAGCACCTCTTTCCGGGTTTGAAACTAATTCAGGAGACCAGGTCGCTCAACCAGCTTCTTTTTAGCCACCTTCTAAGGGGCATTTCAGCTGTGGCCATGACGTAATTGGTCGGTTGTTATGTCCGTGTAATTAAACAAAAAAAACGAGAACAAATAATTGTTCAGTTTTTACAATATAAATATACAATACTCATGTAAATCTAAATTTGTTTGATTTGAAAGCGGAAATAGGTTTGGAATATGGCCTCCTCGATATCCACTAATTAATTTTCCTCAACCTCTCCACTTTTCCTCTACTTTTGAATTTAAATCACTCTAATAATTAATGAAACGTATGCGGAAGTAATATCGTTTGTCGGATTGGAACGTAAACATAAAATGATTTGTTGGTTTTAATTTTTATAAACCAACATTATTCAATGTAGGAAAATTTTATCAAAATAGTAATAATGGTTTGTATGTGTTATGTCTGTTATGCTCTTTCAACTCAAAAACGTAAAACAATTTTATATTTTGAGAGGGAAAAGTATTATATTTTAACCCGTAACCAGTAAGGTGGGGTCCTAGGAGCCCCAGCTAAGTTTGTTTATTCTGTAATTCCCATTGGTGGTGCTATGAGGAGCTATTGTTCACAGTACCTTTCAGGCAGTAGCTTCTGAGTTGTTGACCAAAGTGGTGGTTCTGTGGTAAGTGACTTATGAGTTTTATTCAACTACTAGCTAGGGTGCCCGGCTTCGGTCCGGTAGCTGTGTGGTAGTTTTAATAACAGAAAAACTTTAAAATTAAAGAAAACATAGAACAAAATTAGCACCTTCTTGAAAATTCGTTTGTAACTTGGTATCAATATTCTGCAGACTTGAGATCTGCAGAGTCCGCCCAAATAAGAAACCCTGTATAATTTACAGGGGGTTGAAAATGGTAAATGAACAATTAATTTTGCTGCAACTTTTTCGAGTTATGCATCGTTTTGATGGTTTCTGTAATTCTGAATCCTATAAGCCTATTCCAAGTAGTCAGAAGATAATAAGTTATTAGATTATTGTTGAAAAATCTGGTATCTCAGTTAACAAAATTATATTTCGAGTAAAACTTAATCACTGACTACTATGATGATCCTATTTGATCCAGAAGTATAGAAACTACCGAAGATTCATAGAAACTTTTTTTTTAGACCTTTCTTCTATTTCAACCTCCCTTAAGATATCCCCCCGTAATTTGAACGGTTTCTGCATATCTAGAATCTTACTACTATTACAAAGTGAAATCCAAAATTTCTTGAAGGCATAATTTTTTGATCATATTTCTTTTTATCTTGAACTATGAGGGATGATAAAATCTGGAATGCAGTTATTGGAGTTAGTCGTTTTGTCAACTGGAATGCTCATCATAAGTAGTAACCAAACCAACTTCTTTTTCATAAATACAATAAGAGCACTTCAAACTTTTTATTTTCGATTTATATTTAGTCAGTTCATCTTTTTTTTTTTATGTCTAATTTTATTCGCTCACTGTACTACTACGAAATGTTCACTCATATTGCATAAAATTTACTTAAGTATATGTTATATATAGATTAAATGTAATGTGCTGATCATATATTAGCCTTCTCATGAGAAAACTATTTAAGGAATCCAATTGGTTTTCTAATTGATTGCTGAGATGTAAAGTACTTATTTTATTTTGAACGCAAACTAATTATTTTCTCTTAATTTTTTAGTCATTTAAAAAGAACAGCTGATAAAATATAGAACGATTGCATACTATATGAATGGACAATAAACATTGAGAGAAACGCACCCTAGCGCTTCCTGGCAGCCTGAAGCTCAAACTAAATTTTTCATTCATAAACTCGTATCTCAATCTCAGAGAGGCTAATTAAATGGTGCGAGAGGCTTAAAATTCCAGTCCTTTTCTCTTCAATTTTACACCCTTAAGAGAAAAACAGAAACCTTCTTCTCCGTAAGTGGTCATATGGCTAAACGAAGACATAACTTCCTTAATCCTACGTGGAGTTGTTTTTGAGCCTTTTCGGCACGCACATGATTATTAGAGCATGGGGTCCGTGTGACCGTTAGTGAAACTTTTTTATTAAAAATAATTGATTTTGTTTCTTTCAAAAATGGCATATTCACAGCGACAGCTGATGAATGTTAATGATGCAAATTTTCTGCAATGGCTGGAAGATGCTTTGAGCGATTCTGAATGTGAGTAGGACTTTGATTCAGATTTAGAAAGTGACCCTGATTGGAATTTGGAGTTAGATTATGGGACCGATTACAATCAGGAATATGGAGCCGAATCAGCTGTACTTGGTAAAAGAATAAGATGTGGGAAGTGCCCAAGGAGCAGGGATAAAAAACCAAAGGTTTACCGTGCTCATTACAGTACCCCAATATGCACCGATTGAACCAAGAGTGTCTGTGAAGACTGCCAGTATTAGTGCTTGTGATTTGTATAATTTTTTTTTTAATTATCTTTTGTCCAATTTTTTAATGTTCCTCATACACCGGGTAACATGACTACAATGTTTTATAAATTTAATTTGTTAATTCTTGCTGCAACATCACTCTTAAGAGCTACTATACCAATTAGCAAGTTTTTATCATATTTGATCTAGTTTTTTTACCGTTTCTCTCCTTCCTCGCCTCTTAGGTTTTACGGGGTTTCCCGGGTTTATTCCCGGGGCATTAATCCCTATTAACGCCTAGTATTATTAAATTTCCCCTGGCTCCGGATTTTGAATTGGCTATCTTCGGGTTTCCAATCATACGTTGAGCATGGCTTGAAGATAATCCTTAAATATAAGATTAAAGGTAACGCTTTTTCTATATTTGATCTTATTTTGGATTACGTGTTTTTATTTCCGATTTTCTTCAAGATTGCTCCTTCTTTCCTACTTCAAAGATTGTGTGATATGTTTCATCTTTGAGCGATACTCTCTTTTCAACGGATAAACACAAACTCAGGTGTTTGGTAAATCAGAAGACAGTATAAGCAAATTGGGTCTCTAGAAGTTTGACCCTTTAGTGATGACTCTCTGTGCTCCAGTTAGCCTACTTGATTTTTTTTCGTTCTTATTCGGATTATCAGGGCTTAGTAGGGGGATTACTTGGGGGTTCGGATTAAACCAGCAAGATTCCAGACCAGATACCGTCCTGACCTGGAAAAGTTTAACTATTTTTATTTTATCTCTTTCAACGATTCATTTCGTGTTTATCACATTTTAAAGTTGTTTCGAAGCTAGTATTGCGGAAGTTTGAAGTATTCTGGACAATATAACATAAGATATTTCCCTTTCTGGGCTACATTATTAGATATCTGGGATTTGGGTGCTTCCAGACCTGTGAGGAGGTACCCATGGTTATTTCACAATGTCCGAACCTGATATGGCAAAACATTATTTCTTCCCTTCTCTAGATTCTTGAGACTAAAGGCCCTTTCTGGCATTCCTCTTTTATTTCAGTTTGGAAGTTTTGTTTTTCCATTGCACTTCCCAGCTTTTGAACTGATATTTCGTCTAGTATTAAGTATTGGTAATGTTAGATAGTCCTCTAAGGTTATTTATTTTAATTTTGTTGCATATTCTGATTATCCTTGTTTAGCTACCTTTGCAGCCTCATCAGCTTTTTCTTTACCCTTGATTGCTCAGTGAGATGAGACCGGAACTATTTTATTATTATTATTTTTATTATTACTATTTTATTATTAAATATCACTATTTTTGTTTTTAATTGTAGCGGGTCTTCTTTACTTTAGGACCACCACCAGTTACTTTTTAGAAACGTCTCTTGTCACTTAGGTTACTTTACATTGATAACTATTAACTAATAAATGGTATTTTATCATTAAAATAAATGTTTATTAATGAATGAAATAAAATAATTAGAATATTTATTTTAAGGCAGTAATTCTGAGATAATTAAAAGAATACAATTAAATAATAGATGGAATCGTGCTTCCTCTCACTATTTATTTAAACACAACCTTTTTAAATGTGTACGAAAGGTGTACCAATAACATAACCACTTCTATTTATTATTAACATACTTCGTTGCATTCCCTCCTTCGCAGAGCATTACCTTGCGGATAACGCCTCTTTCCTAAAGAATGAGAAAAGGAGAATTTTCTTTTTCTTTGAACTATTTGAACATTTCGATTAGGCTCGTCATCTTAATTACTTGTTTTAACTTTAAAATTTATCATCAACACACATAATGTTAATAGAAACAACAAACGTACAACGAACAGTAAAAAAAGTCACATTCTAGCTAAGTAAAAAAGGACCATGTCTTCATTCTTTCTCTCATAAGAGAACTACCTGGGCTTTCAACTGCCGCTAAGCACGTTGGAAATCCTTCAAAGTTCAAACAAATTAAAAAAATCTTGCATCTTTCAATAAATTTTGATGTTTAGAACCAATAAATAAATAACATTTGTCTACAAAAATATATACGTACTTACACGCATTGTTCATACTTTTCACTGACCCTGTTTGTACTCAATATTCACTTCACTCGAATTAATTGTTTTTGTCTATGTTTATAATAAGCTTATTTTCGCTACCTTTTCGATATAACCGCTTAGGGACCGTAGTATTTAGCGGTTCTGAAGTGTCTTTCAACGAAATGTTGTATTTTGCTCAATTTCACAACAAAGGAGGGAAGAGGTAACAACATTCGCTGATAGAAGAAGAAATCAGAGCACTCCTCCGGTCATGGAATAGCAATGAGTGACCTACAATGGCCCTTATTATAGCTTTATCCACCAGCGTCCTGGGTTTCTAAAGAAGCAAGAAGAAATGATCCGGAAATTCAGTTTTTAAATTATCAAAATATATTTTTATTTAATATTAATATATTTATATTTATATGTTTATATTAATATTTTTTTTAAATATTTGTTTAATGTATTTTATCGCGCTATTTACTTTTAAAACTTAATTTTAAACCTACAATACTGAAGGTCGCGGGTTCGCGTCCCGAGGTGGCCCAAGGATTTTTAATGGGAGTAAAAAATCCTTGTCTATGCCATCCCTCGGATGGGACGTAAAATGGAGGTCCCGAGCCTGTACGATGTCAGGTAATCGTTAAAGATCCCCATCCTAATTATACCTGGATAGGCAAAATTTAGGACTCCCACTGTAGCATCGTCCGATTAGCCTTAGTGGCATAATGTGACGTTAAAACAAACAAACTTAATTTTAAATCACAAAAAAAAACAGTAGAATCCAAAAAAAATTAAATATAATACTGAAGTTCACAGTGATAAATAGTGATTTAATAATTTGAAATATTTATTGTCAAAGGATGACATTAAAATAAGCATTAAAAGACTCAAAAACTATAACCTTTTTTTTTCAAGTTAATGAACTATATTTTCTGATAAACTTTAATTCCATTCTTATGACGAAGATAAAATGTTTTATTTGTTTTGTTTTTTTCTGTAAACTCATGACTGAGGCATTTATACTAGGTGAAAGGAGTGAGGAGCATAGAACGATTTTCGTTTCGACTTATTTTATATCAACCAAGGTTTAAATTAAAATACCTTATATTAGGTAATAGCTTATATTAATAAAAAGGAACTTATATTCAAGTTAATAAAATATTGTAAAAATATATATTCACTTATTATTTGTTGGTAGTAAAATAAAAAATATCCAAGAAATCATCTGCCTGAGGTGTATATAAGGAAAGTATTCTGAACTTTCCCAGGCATTTTTGTATCCTGGATTTACGAGGATAAAGAAGCGTGTTACTTGGGGGATCATAAAACGGGGCCTCTTCTGTCACCTTAACCAACCCTGGATAAAATGTAGGTCAAAGAGCTTGGAAACACTAAGGGTTTTAACAAATTATTTATAAAAAAATACGTTAAACTTATTCATATCTGAATAATAAAATTATTAATACATATTTAAGATTTATAAACAAACTCTTTTAAGGGAGGGAAGGATGATTTTTTTTTTTTTTTTTAAGAGTAAGAACGTTTTTTCCTCATTAACTTGTTAAATAATTTAAAAAGTATTATTTAACGTTTAGTTGTATCGTTCCCTGAAACAAAATCAAATGAATTTGTCTGTTACATTGGAAAGAGTTCTAGACTTTTTATTGGAACAGTTACCTAACTGTATTAGTACATGTGGATGTTACGAGACTGTTCTACGCCCTTCCAGAATGTTCATTTTCGCACTAAATATAAGAAACAATGGTCTAGGGGCTTAGTCTTGCTCTGATCATCGAAGCAGATAGTTTTTTTTTCTGACACTGTATTGTCAATAGTTGTTACTTTTTGCAACGTTGTTATTAATTTGAGCATTTATTCTTTGTTTGGCATATTGAATAATAATTTTTTGTAAATAAATATTGTTTTAAACCCGTTTTAGTAATACAGTAATGTTATTATGTAACTAACATCTATTATCATTGTTAGTAAAGTGTTCAATAATTTATTTATTACTAGTTAATACGCTAACGAATTTAATTTTTAAGATATATTATATATATTTAAATAAAAGTAAGTAAATTTAGTTGATACTAAAATTTATAGGATTTTAAAGTTAATTATAATTTATATATATTTATTTTTTTTTATTTTCGGAGATTACAATAGTAAGCCATTGTTATCAGCCTTTTTCATCATGATTCATATTCCATTTGTTCACAGGATTTTTATGGCACATGTTTGTTATAAAAGCTGTTTCTCTTTGATATTGTTTATTTCCCATTTTAAAAGCATTAATAAACGTATATCAACAAGAGAAACAATCAGAGATGTTGAGTATTTACAAACGAAAGCCGCTAATGGCCGGGCTAATAAGTGGTGCTAAAAGCTTTTTGAAATCGTAATCGCCGCCGGGTAATTAAAATGTATTATTCTTGATTAGGGTTTCCGGTTCACTAATAGGCGGCCTTGGTATCATCCCCTTAATAGCTTGGCCCGATAATTCCTCCCCTTTCCGTATAACTTATCACCCCTTCGCCCTAATCTTAACTCCAATTAGACTCTAGTCCTTAAGACTTTTGAGGATTTTAAGATAATATCCTTCAGCGGGTAGGGTGGTTTTATTACGGCGAAGATGGAAGACGCCCCCTTTTTTCTTCCTTTTTTTGCCTGAAAATGGATAAGTTGAGCAGTCGGCAGAGGATATTTCCCTGAAAAATGGGAGCGGTTTATTGAACGCGATATGGCCCTTCCATCACAACTCACGTTACACAGCCAGCTTCTACTTTTAAAAGAAAGAAAGTACAAACTTTTTTTTATTTACACTTGCCGCGAATTTTCCATTAAAATTGTATTCTCCTTTTCACCGATCAGAATATCATAGCTACTTTACAATACCTCTTACCGGAAAAAGTGTTATTGTATTTATTTTTTATCATTATGATGAAAAACGTGTAGTGCCGGAACATTCTTTTTTCAAAGAATTTACTTTAACATTAAAGTATATTATTCAGGTAATATTTTGAATTATAATGAGGTGTTTCTGATTTGAAATAATTGTACAATATGGTATTTTTATGGTATTTTCAGTTTGTTGAAGAAGAAGAATTTCAAAATAGAATCGATTAGGAAATTTTGTTTTTAAATTAATTGTCAAATTTTAAATTTTAAAAAGTTGTAATACATCTTCATACTGACATCGACTGATTGTATTACGTTACAATACTTTCATGATGCTTTCAACGAGTTTATTAACGAAGTTGAACAATTCCTCAACGAAATAGATTAGGTATTTAGAAATAACTCTATTATTGGTTATATGCCATAGAAAGGTAATTTTAATTTATGTAAAGGAATAAAAAAATAAATCTTACAAAATTTAAATTTTTAATTATTTTTGATGATTAGCTAAAAATATTCGATTCTCATTAAAAAACGTTCATATTAGGCAATGAAATATGCAAATCTATTTTATATGCAAGAAGGAGTACTTTTGATAAAAGAAATAAGCTCTTCCTGTATTCGCATGTAAATATACCTACATAACGAAAAAAAAAGTTATTTTCACTTCTATGAACTCTGGGATAATTGATATGGATTGATATGATGATAGTGCCAGTTCTTCAGTCCAGAAGGACTCTTCGTTCTAGTATTCGGATTTCTTCTATAAGAATTTACTTATGTTTTCGTAACAATTGTTTTGTATGGAAACAAAGAGTAATGAATAAGTAAAGTTGTTATATTTTTCACAATAATTAATAATGTTCTCGAGTTTCTTCTTCACTTTCGTAATAAATTTTTAGTTACTATAACTCTTATGCCGAAACGCTAGCCCCAGAGGGGTACATTTTTCTTGTTAGAGACATTAATATTCGTCATTCCTTACAACATTTTTTTTTTATTTTTTTTTCAGAAGGAAGTAGTGGAAATAATATTCTTAGTAATAAAAAAAGTATCCATTAACGAGGCACAAAACCCTTTCGCTTCTTTCCTGGCAGCCTCTTTGATATGTATAATTTTTATGGATGCCACTTTGTGCTGTGGTGGCGTCTTATAGTGTTTTTTTTTTTTTTATATTCATTTAATTTTTAGCAAGGAAGAAGGTATTGCTGGATGTCGTACTCCGTAAAAAAAATCAAATATCGTAATGACCTGAACATCCCTTGCAGTTTTAAAAAATAGATTACTTATTAAACTATTTTATTAGAGCTTTGGCACAGACTTATATATTTTTTGCATTTTCAAAAATGGAAAGGTAAATTCTCTGTATTTAATTATCATTCCAATAAAAAATTAATGATTCTAAATTTTCATTTTGGTTTCTTATATTTAGCTTTTCGTGTAGTTTGTCTCGTTATTTATTTTAATGAAAGTTGATTTAAAATATGAGAAGGAAAAAAAAGAAAGAATGAAAAAATGTGTTTTAATTAATAGAAAGCGATGCAAGCGGTACCTTTTAACACAAATAACCCCCTCCTCTTTTATTCATCAAGGCGATATCGCAAGTTTTCTTGGCAAAACTTCCTCGGAGAAAATGGAGAAGGGAAAGTGAAAATAAAGAAAAGTTAAGGAAAAGTGTACAGGAAACCTACGGGAGCCCCCGAGTAGCTATGTTATTAACTCAAGGGAAATATTTAGTGCTATGGCAAATACGTGATGGTGGGATTTCATTAAAGTCCTCGGTACAAGGATAAAGCTGGCAGTAAAAAATGCTCCGACATGCCGGGATTAGGGATGGAGAAGTTTTTTTTTTTTTTTGTTACAAACAGGGACAATAACACCATTTTTATTGATCACCGCAACCTTTGATAGCTCATCTCCCTTGACATCCTCAGGAGGATTATTTTCGCGCCTTTTTCGTTAGAAGTTGATTCGGTAATCCGTGAGTAACCTGCTACCCGGTTCTTTATATTTTATTTGAAGTCAAAGGGCTCAAAAACGAGGATCGGGATAATGAGTTGTTAAAAACATGCCTAAATCGAAATATTTGGTTACGGAGCTAAATTTTTTGCTAAGATTATAGTATGATAAATAAAATTGCAATTAAACCAAAATTATTTATGTAAAACAAGTCCGATTATGGCTATTTCAAATAAAATTACCGCGTATTTATATAAGGTTCTAGTGTAAAATGTTTTCAAATAAATGAGGTTCCATGTTTAAAAAGAAATCTTTTGGTATTTCTGTTAAGTTTTTAATTAAAAAATAAACAGTCCGACATCTTTACTCTTCTGCACAGTTTGGTTCCTGTTCTTTTATCTTTAATTCTTAACATGTTCGTTGATTATACATAGCAAAGAGCATTTCATTGACTCAATATTCTATAGCTGTAATAGGTTAACTTTAACTTTTAAAAAAGCTAAAGAAGTTAAAATAATTTTACCAATTTCGGAAGAGAAAAAGGAGCGTCTCTCAATCGAATGCTTCGAAATATATTTTATTGCAATTTTGTATGTACTAAATTTTGTTTTCAATTTTTTTAAAGACACAATTATATAAACTTTTATTTAATTAGTAACAGTATTAAAAAAAATGCTAAGGGGAAAATAATTTGGAATTAACTTAAGTTGTTACAGAATTTTGACAAACTAGACTGAAAATATTTAATTTGAGATATTTTTGCATTTTGTTACAGTTTGTTCGCTACAGCTTTAAGGCGTAAAACCTTTAGCGTCATCAACGCCTGCAATCAACTTTCAATTATCACAAAAGAAAAAAATAAATACTTTGTAAAAGATTATATGGACGTTACATATAATCGAATAACTCTTAACTCGATTAAAATTTAAAAAATGATTTTTCGGAACATATCATTTTCTTTCATGGAGCTAAATACTGATTTTATGTTCCTGATCGCTTAAAATATCTGATAAATTTGATGTTGTTCCTGATGTAGAAAAACTTAAAAACGGTACTTTTCACAAATATGTGTGACAGGTTTAGCATTAGTGATGTACTTACATACATGTAATACATATATGTATTACTAATGTTCATTATAAATGTTTTTCATGTTTAAAGTTTTTTCATGTAGTCTGGCTCTATTAACCTAGAGTTTTAATTTTCTATTTTATTGCTTTGTTATTAAAACGTTTTATATTTTTTAAATACCTTTAACAATACCAGGGTTTATGTAGCTAAAGAAATTTTATATGTGCATTAATCCATAAAAAATTTCACGTTTTCATTTTTTAACTAATCTTTCTTTTCTTTTTTTTTCCAGGATAATTCCCTGCCAACAGGAGAAAAAGCCAAAGAAGGATTCTCGATAACATTGGAAAAAGTAGACCGTCATCAGGCCGGTGTTTATCAGTGTACTGCAAATAACGGTGTGGGAAAACCTGTTACGGTTGATATGCAGTTGGATGTGTTGTGTAAGTGATATTTTAATTTTAATTTCATGTTTCATTTTAATTTGATGTTTACCCTATTCTTCTCAACTTATTAATTGTAAAAATTAATCTCATTTATTTGTCCGACTGTTCATCATCACACGAAATCCTAACCGTTTACAATACGATCCTAGGAAAATTGTCTCGCGGAGATGCCGTCAAAATAGCATAATTATCTATAGATAAAAACAAACATTATCATAGCAAAACGTTGTCATAACTTCTTCTTAATTTTATCTTAATTAACTAATACAGAATTTAGAACGAGATTGTATAGCTAATTTACAAATAAGAAATTGGATGACAATGGTGTGTCGTGACTTAATCAAGCTGAAAATAGTGTCTTTGGCCAATTGTAATGGTAGATTTAACTATCTATAAAATTAGGATTCTGAGTGGGAAATAAAAATTCAAATCAGTTAACACTAATAGTAAAGTTAGTTTTGTTCCGCTGTTGCTGTGTGGATAGAAAAAAAAGTTTAAAGCCTTTATCACAGACATGATGAATGTTTAACGGATCCGCATTCAACATGAATATTAATGAAGGTGGAAAAAGTTCTCTACCGAATTCGCCATCCCTTGGGACATTCAACTCTTCAAGCTTTAACACTTGTTTCGTCCCAGTACAATAATTTACGATTACTTTTTTTATGTTTTATTTGAATCTATCGAACGACGTGATGATTTTAGGTTTTTTACTTTCACTTACCTGTATATGAAATATATTTTTTTTTTTTTTTTTTTTTTTTTTTTTTTCGGTTGGCGCATTAGGCCTAATGAGACCTTTGGCCGCGCAGTGTGGTCTTCTTACAGACATTTGTTTTGCTTGCTGGAGTATAGACAGCCTGGAGGGGGTAGCCCAAACCTCACGTTGCTGCAAGCCATGATCACCATGGTACAGCGGCAGACTGCCCATAGCTCCATAACCAATCCCATTGGGGCCAATTGGGCAGTGTCCTTCCCACCGATGGCGTCAGCTCTCTCGGGTTCAAGGACAGTGACAAACTGGTCTAGGTCCAAGGATTATGGTAGCTCAGAGTCAGCAGGCCCCGAGGACCTATATTTCTTTCCCTGAAGCATACCGTCCCTGAACCAAACCTCCGGGCGGTTACTGACATCCTGGAAAACCAAACCACGATTCTCGATGAAAACTAATGCAGACTATGAAATATATAGTAAGTGGAAGTATTGCGATCGTGAAAAATTTCGACTTCCGGTTTTCAACGGAAATACAAGTTTTGGGTCCCCTGAGTCGAAATAACCAAGTTCCGCGAAATGGTCTGTGTGTATATGTGAACAGACTTGCTCAAAAACTATAAACCGTGCGAACCTGAAATTTGGTATTTAGTGTATGTATATGCCCGCGATGTGACAGCAAAAATTTCATCGAAATCGGTCAAAGGGAGGGGGTACTTTATTTAAAAACTTTTTACGTTCTTTCGATTTTCTCAAAGACGGCTCTAACGATTTTGATTAAACTGGGTATTTAATGTCTGTATATGCCCGAGATCGACTCTAAAAATTTCATCAAAATTGATCAACCGGAGGGAGGACTTTACTCAATATATTTTGTATCACTTTCACGTGTTTTTTTTATTTATTTAAAAACGGCTTTAACGATTTTGATCAAACTGGGTATTTGATGTATGTATATGCCAAAGATGTGATGGCCAAAATTTAATCGAAATTGATCAAACGGAGGGGGCACTTTATTTCTTAATTTTTTTAACCAATTTTTACCTTTTTTTCGATTATCTCAAAAACGGCTTTAACGATTTTCATCAAATTCGTCGTGCTTAATGAAAATTAGTTGTTCTTTAATACCAAGTAAGCTTTATTGTATTAAAATGTTCTGAGGGGGCTTAAATGGGGAAGGGGCTTTTTTTGTTTTCTTATAAAGTACCTTTGTATGTGTTTATAAGGAGAAATTGTGTCTCCCGTTTCGCCTAAAAATAAGAAATGGCTAAATATGAAATATGAAAAAATCAAGTAAACAAGTGGAGGCGAAAAAAAGATAAATATTCTGTCAACTCATAAAACACGTTGAGCACACGCATGCGGTGTAGGCCTTTAATGACAGACCATTGTTCATAATCAAAGCCGTTCTGTTCATTTAATGGAAATTATTTATTTCATAGTAACTAAATGAAATATTCAACAAGTAAATAGAGAATTATAAAATCAGACGACTTGGAGTAGTATCCTGGCATTGCCGAATAATCACAAGTAAATACTTTTAATCAATAATAAAAAAAATTTGTATTTTTTTTTTGAGCACATGAAAACAAAAATAAGAAATTAATGAGGTAAAATGTGTAACTTTAGGTAGTGGCAATTAACAAAACATATTAATTTCTAATCTAAGTAAGTTGGTAAGTGAAAGTTGTGTGTTGCGAGCATGCACCAGATTTTTTATTTTATTTTTTAGTTCTGAAGATGCTTACATTCAGTTAATGTGATGGCCATATAGGAATTAATGAAATGTGAGACATGAGAAAGGAAAGCACTCACTCAGCAGCAACCCCTTCTTCATTTGATTAAGTTACCATGGTCGTTTAATGTAGATCTCTCACCATGGTATTTGCCAGCCATATTTATGATTAAACTGTTCTTATTCCTGTTAAAATTTAAACAAAAAAATTATATTTTTTTCGCTGTGTGCCGGTAAACTGTTTTTAGATTGAGTATGTTAATATGTAATGTTAAGTTTCGTAAATCAGGTACAAGGGTGCTTATGTTATGATTCGTGAAAAATTTGATTAGAAAACTTGAAGTTTTTTTGGGTGGGTCTTTTTTAGCTTTACGTAATATCTGCGATGAGTATGTTTAAGTAAGAATGTGTACCTACGTATTATAAATTCAGTATACGTATTAAGTTTCAGTATTAGAAGAATATTTTTATTTGGGGTAGTTCAGTCATGCTGGTCCGCTTAATCTTCTAATCTACTCGGCTCGAGTAAAATCTATTGGAGAGGAACGATTGATAATAATTATTGAATGATAGATTGTCTTTTAAGTTTAAAGTGGAGACCGTTGAGCTAGACTGGGTCAGACGCTGGAGAAACGTCCAAAATACTCCGGTTGCATCTAGTTTTTTTCTAGTTCTCCGGTATCGCTACCACTTGCTCTGTGTCATTGAATGTTAAGTTGATTGGATAGTTATCACTTTTTGGTCGGGCAGTAAGTTAACTGAACTAATTATAATTATTAATTATTATTTTGTTTCCTAATTATCTTAACCGGGTTTGTGGATTATTCTAATGGGTGAGTGTTTCCATTGTATTGAGAATTGAGATGTTCCTTTTGTTGTGAGAAATACAAATACTTTCTTGCGATTAGTTCAGCATTAATTGAATCATGACAAGGAGCTTTTTTTTTTTTTGCCAAGTGATTGATTTATAATGCGACCTGGGTAGGAGGGAATGAAGATGTCGGATGTGTTAACTGATGTATAATTTGTCCTTTAATATAATTTTCTGTATTGATGATGTTTCGGCTTCCCAGGCCTGGCCCATCCATTTCTTTTTTTTTCTCTTCAATCAAAATTACTGAAGACATGAGTGAGTAAAAAGAGGAGCCGGTTCCCCGGCTGGAGGCGATGAAGAGCAGAGAGAGATCTTCTTGAAGAACGACAGAGACAATATGGAGAAGATAGGGCATATTGAAAAACTAATTAGTGAGTCAGCTTGGCCATCTCATTTAAATATATTAAAATACCCACTAACAAACAAAATTTTGTATGGTCTTTTTTGTTATTTTTTTTCTCAATAAATCTATGTAATCTGTAAAACTCCATTTCATTTTTTAACATCTCTAACCTTCAAATACAGTCCACTTAATTCACAAACGTGAGTTTGTGCCTTACCGTTAAGTTGAAGGTATAAACCATACAGATGAAGCTTTTAAATGGTTTAAATGCAGAAGGATAGTAGTTGGAATAGAGTTCAGATTTTCCCTTTTTTTTGTTTTTAAATTTAACGGCTTGGATCCCGTCAATTTGACAACAAAAAAAAACTGCCACCCCTCCCCCCCCCCCTGGTCCAAGGGCGGATCCAATCCGAGTTCGGCTCCGGGCCAAGACCAATCTTTTATCTTCAAAAATAAAACATTTAAAATTAATACAAAGTTAAGTCGAGTGATTACTCACAAGAATTAATTTAAAAGTTCTATCTAAAACAATAAAAAAAAAAATTAGGAATCAAATAAGTCTGCTTGAAGGAGATAAAAATATAAATTATTGGAATTCGAAACAGTCCCATTTGATTTATAATAGTTTTGTTATAAGTGTCATGCTTATTGAGTTAAAATTCCGAATGTGCTGAACTAGAAGTACCTATTTTCTTTTAGCGCATTCAGAAAACAGTCGTAAATAAAAATAGAAAAAAATAAAAGATGTGCAGCAAAAAAAAAAAAAAAATTAATTATGCTATTTATACATCTTCTGTCAAAGCCATTGTTCTAGTGAATAAATGAAAACCAAGATTAAATCACTATTAGGGGATACAAAAATAAAATTTAAATTTGATTCCTCTGATTTCCATAATAAATTCACTCCAATTTGCAGCAATAAAACTAACAAATATATTAATATTAATAACTAGGGTCTTTCATTGGTCATGAATAAAGAGGGCGAAATCCCCGATGACCCTTCTAAAGCAGATTGTTTATGCAAAATTAACTCTACCCTTCGCCACCAATAATATTCTTTTCAGGGGCTGAAATAGCCGATCGAGCGGGACAGATCGACCCGTGACCAGGCTTAATAACATATCGCTAATATATTGGTGACCTTCCCAGGCTAGATATTTGAATTGGAAAATAATATCTTAACCGTCGACTCTGTCAGTGCTCGAAAAATGTTTTTTAAAAACCAATCATTTATTCATGAGGTTCTTCCTTCGCGTCGTCTGAGTCTAGGGGGGAAGGTGGAAGGGAGCATTTGTTTCAGCGACCTATATGCCCTCCGAGGCAGACATCAAAGGCATTTTATTCCTTTGATTGGAATAATGAGGAATTACTTGAATCCGTAATCGAATATCGTGCTCTACGACGGCTTGATTAATGGACTAAGGAGGAAAGGTTTTTATTAGATCTTTTATGCACTGTTGTTTTCTTGAATAATGTTTCCCCACTGCTTCATTCAACCGTCTTAGCTTATAAGTCGATACCTATCCATCTGAATACCATAATCAGGGGATTATAATTTTGATGATGCTCAATACAAAAAAATAAATAACAAAAAGTATAGATATTTATATATTAAACCTTTTTAATTTGTATTAGCCTATAGTAATATTATATTTGCTTGTTTTAACGTACTTGTGATTTTTTTACTTTCCTTACCTATTTATGAATTATATAGTAAGGGAAAGTACTGCGATCGTGAAAAATTTCGACTTCCGGTTTTTAACGGAAATAGACGTTTTGGGTTCCCCTGAGTCCAAATAACTAACTCCCGCAAAATGGTGTGTGTGGGGGGGGGGTTATGTGGGTGTGCGCGTGCGTGCGTGTGTGAACAAACTAGCTCAAAAACTATAAACCGTACGAACCTGAAATTGGGTATTTGGTGTATGCAAAAATGTCATCAAAATTGGTCAAACGGAGGGAATACTTTACTTTATAAATTTTGTATCTCGGTTTTTTTTTTTTTTATTTACTCAAAAACGGTTTTAACGATTTTGATAAAAGTGGGTCTTTGATGAATGTATATGTCCGCGATGCGACAACCAAAATTTCATTGACCTTATTATGAAAATAAAAACTTTTATTTGACAATAGAAACTTTTATTTTATTTTGGAGAGTAAGTACGTGATGCCCAAAATTTTTAAATCATTGAAGGTGTAAAAAAATATGGTATAAGATATTCTTTAAGTAATTATATTGTAGTTTAGAAACTTTATTTCCATAATAAATTTCTGAAGGCAGTATTAAGTGATTTTAGAGGAACAGTAATCTTTCTCGATTTCCAGAAAGACATAAGTGACAAACTTTACAACGAGACGTATATACAGCTTCTATCAATTCACATCGCGATATATTTAGAAATAGCAGCTTGCAGTAGAAACCAAACAACTAGTAAAAAAAGCTCAACTGTTGTCGAAATTAGATCCCTTAAGAAAGAAATAAGCAATCGAAAAATCGAAACATACTGAGAAATATACTCCATAATTTAAGGAGATATACAAATATAAGAATTTAAATGTCGAAAAAATTTGTGTCGTAAAGGAATGGCGTATACATATTATCGAAACACGATTTCTAATCTAAGTAAGTTCGTAAGTGAAAGTTGTGTGTTGCGCCCTTCGCACCAGATTTTTATTTACATGTGTTTAAAAGAATTTTTTTTTTAAATCAATTATGAAACTATTATTTGGAACTTATTTTAATTCTAACTTAGTTTTTTTTTTGTACTTAATGACGGTATTGTAACGTATTAACATTTTATTCATAATTATAATTCTAAAATTTGTAAGCTGGGAAGACTTGATAGGAGGACGTGATTCATTATATTTGTATACATAATGAGTTTTTTTTCTTTGAGTTCAGCAGCTTTAATTTGATAAAATTCCACTGGTATGTATAATTATATAATTCTATTAATCTGAATTTTCCGAAAACATAAATAAAAATAACAATTCAATTGTTGTAGAGTAGAATTCCAGTGCTCCAACAGCCAGTAACTGTTCCACCTTTAGCCTTCAAACTGAAGAAATTCCTTATAACATTTTTCGCGTTCTTAGATTAAAAATATGAATATATTTTTTCCTTATATACGATAAAATAATAAGGATTATTTCCAGATAAACCTGGAAGGGAAAAATCGTTATATGTATACGCTTTTGTATGAAATAAAAAGATGACGATTTAATTTTATTTTAATGCCAAATGTTATACATATTTTTCATACATATCTCTCCGAAATTCAAAATGCATAGTAATTTGCTATGGCTATTAGCTTTAGGAAAACAGTCCTATTTTTAGCTATCATTTATTACAAAAATATTTATTTAGTTTTTCCATCTAAGAGTATGTAGGGTACCAGCAATACTACCTTGGTTTAACAGAGTAACTCCTACGGAAATGTTGGTTTTGCCAATGTAAACACACTCCTATTCTTGAGATTTAGAATTTGTTAAAGGGAGAAACGAAATCAGTATTTTTTAACAAAGACATTGAAAATATTGCACAACATTTTTTGTTGAGCTGATAACGTCGTCAATCACTTTTTTGCTATGCATTGTAAATAATGGAAGGATTTTCTCTAATATTGGGGAATTAAACATTTTTTCAAGGTACAAAGATAGGATATTTAAATAAAATGAAGTCATTTCCTTATCATTTCACTGAAAAGCACTTCAGAATTGGGTTTTTTGACGGTGTAAGTCTGTCGATGGCTTCTAATTATGAGACTATACTTCGAAGTATGTGCCTTGGTGCAAAGATGGGCAATAAAAAATATGACAAATTACTCGTAAATTGGAAGAAATATCTGAAAGTAACTCTTAACAATTTTTTTTTGGATCCACAAAGCCAGAGAAATTATGATTCATCGAAAAAATGACATAACATCGTTTCATTTTTTTTTAAGTCCTACTCAAATATGTTATAAAAAGTATAGGTAAAAACAGTACCCCAACATTTGAATGGCTATGCAGGGGATTGTTAATTGGCTTCGTTTTCATTTGCTATAACGCTTCTTTTTTATATATTTCAAGTGTGGTGGTTTTTCTTATTCATTTTTTTATTTATTTCTTATTCATTTTATTTTCCTTGAATGTAGTTAGTTTCCTTGTATTTCTCCTCTCATGATTCAGAATAAATGGCAAGAATTAATATTTAACATCTGGTTATATGTAACCAGCCTTTCTCATTCGAACTTTTGATATTTTGAGGTAAACTACTGACAATTTTCCGTAAGGCCGCGTTTCGGTGGGAGTTAGACCGAAGAGGCCTTTGATCTTTAATTGTGAGCCAAGCCACCAAACCACCGGTCTACTTCCTACCTTTACGAATGATTACCCCTGGTCAGAATTTGTTTAAGTCTTTGGGAATGATTGTTAGATTGAATATACATGTATCAAATTAATTGTATGAAGTCACTTTCATTTTAGATTCGATTATTACTGACTTATTAAAGTGTACCATTCCTGGTCTTATTCCATTATTTCAGACTATTTTAGTTCTAGCATTAAAAGAGGCGATAATGAGTACAGGAAAGATTGGGGTAATGAAATACGATAAACGTTTGAATGTTTTGGTCCGTTTGGACGTTGTTTCTAGCGATGTTTCTGAAATTTAAAATAATATTGATTGTTGTCGAAATGGTTATTTAAGGAGATCAATAATATTGAGCGCGATGTAAACTTTTTACTTTCACTTACCTATATATGAAATATATAGTAAGTGGAAGCATTGCGATCGTGAAAAAATTCGACTTCCGGTTTTCAACGGAAATACACGTTTTGGGGTCCCCTGAGTCGAAATGACCAAGTCCCGCGAAATGGTCTGTGTGTGTGTATGTGAACAGACTAGCTCAAAAACTATAAACCGTGCGATCCTGAAATTGGGTATTTAGTGTAGGTATATGCCCGCGATGTGACAGCATAAAGTTCATCAAAATTACTTAAAGGGAGGGGGTACTTTACTTAATAACTTTTTAGGTTTTTTTCGATTTTCTCAAAAACGGCTCTAACGATTTTGATTAAACTGAGTATTTCATCTACTTATATGCCCGAGATACGACTGTAAAAATTTCGTCAAAATTGATTAACCGGAGGGGGGACTTTACTTAATAAATTTTGTAACATTTTCACGTGTTTTTTTTATTTACTCTAAATCGGCTTTAACGATTTTGATCAAATTGGGTATTTGATGTATTTATATGCCCGAGATATGACTGTAAAAATTTCATCAAAATTGATTAACCGGAGGGGGGACTTTACTTAATAAATTTTGTAACATTTTCACGTGTTTTTTTGATTTTCTCAAAAACGGCTCTAACGATTTTGATTAAACTTAGTATTTGATCTATTTATATGCCCGAGATATGTCTGTAAAAATTTCATCAAAATTGATCAACCGCAGGGGGCACTTTACTTAATAATTTTTGTATCATTTTTACATGCTTTTTTTATTTACTCAAAAACGGCTTTCACGATTGTGACC
Organism: Aelia acuminata; assembly: GCA_911387785.2. NCBI lineage: Eukaryota > Metazoa > Arthropoda > Insecta > Hemiptera > Pentatomidae > Aelia > Aelia acuminata. Next base: position 113,280,268 of record OU426979.1, on the reverse strand, counting down.
AAACTGGGTATTTGATGTATTTATATGCTAAATATGTGATAGCCAACATTTCATCAAAATTGATCAACCGAAGGGGGGACTTTACTTCATAAATTTTGTATCATTTTCACGGGGTTTTTTATTTACTCAAAAACGGCTTTAACGATTAATAAAAATAAGATATGAATGTAGAAAAATGTGTGACTTTGGGAAATGATATTTAACAAAACACGTCAATTTCTTATCTAAGTAAGTTGGTAAGTGAAAGTTGTGTGTTGCGCGCACGCACCAGATTTTTTTGTATGTGGTCGAATTTTTATGGGGTCATATTGTCAACACGTTATATCGAAACTTATAAATATTACTTGAAGAACTGGCACAAACTGTAAACTTGAAAAAAAAATTCTATTGTTTACGGGTATTTAAAATTGCAGCTAAAGTAACTGTGCAAAAAGCTAGTGGAAAATCCACTTTTAAAAATATCCATCTTAATATTACTCTTTATTCCAAATAATTGTCATATATATATATATATATATATATATATATATATATATATATATCTGTGTGTTTCTGGCGATCCCGATGTATAAATGTATGCATGAATGATATGCACCACTGCTTCTGGATACAAACAAATGGATTTTTCTCTCTGTATTTTAGAAGCATTCAAATAAAGATATCACCAGTCTGAATGAACTCATAGCTTTATTGAATGTTGAAATTAAATTATTAATATTTATAGGTAGCTTAAAAATATGTGGCAATGTTCAGTAGGTGTAATTTATTTATTCATTTATTTTTTAATCGACCATCTCTCTTTGTCTTGAGATCTGTGTTGCAGTAGCGTAATAATATCATGAGCCTAAATGAACACATAGATTTATTAAATGGTGAAAATTGTACTGGATTATTGCATTTCCATGTCTAATTAGAATTTTCCAAACCAAATTGGGATTTTTCCAATCAAATTTGGCTACAATTTTATTATTTCTAAATAAAATTTTTTCAAGTTGTTATAAATTTGATTTGTACCAAACTCAATTTGGTTTGGAAAATTCTAAATTAGACTTGGAAATGCCGTATATAAATATTACTCATCTCCATATAAATACAGATTTTTACTAATTAAGGAATATAATACGTAAGATTCCATCTGCCTCGGTACTTGCTACTGCAAGTCCTGATTTCCCATTTTTTTTTTTTTTTTTTTTTAATATTACTTTTATTAATAGAACATTCAATTATGTTCGCTAGTTGAAACAGCTCTAGAAATTTTCGTGGTTCGAATATTTTCATACAGGTGTATGGTATTTAATGCTTGAATTTATTTATTCATTTAAATATATTAAGGACAAATCACTTTAACTACTGTAAAATGTATTTCTTGTACTTTGAATGATGTAATTTATCTTGTATTCGAATTGTCTATATTCCATGGTCAACTCTTGGCTGACAGTCAATGCCATGAAAAACTCTTGTTTTTTTTTTATTTGTTTTTTTATTAAAAAAATAATCTAAATTTCATGAAGATGGAATCAATTTGATTGATATTATTTTATATGTTTCCAGATCCGCCAGAAATCGAAGTGGAAAAGAGTTGGGTGCACTCAGGAGAAGGTTACGAAGCCCAGCTGGTTTGCGTTGTCCATGGGGAACCCGCGCCTAATGTAATTATACCACATTGATTATTATTAACTGTTTAATTATATTTTTGATATTATAAACTTCGATATGTAATATTAAAATAATTCATTAAAAATAAAAATTCTAAATTGCATATTTATCGATATTATCGATGTTCCCAGGTGGGAATAATGGACTCACAATGGTCCAATCTGTCAACATTCAGGTTTAAAAAGTATTCTTATTTTGGAAAGAATTCTTTAACAAATCCTATAAAACTTATATCAATTGATGAATTACATAAATGGAAATTTATCTCATTTTCTGCTTCTTTGGAAAGCTTTGAACTTGTAATAATTTCTTACATTATAAGCTTTGAAGTCTCGCCTTGGCCAAGCAGAGGTAGTACTATAAAAATAGACCAAAATTTAACCTATGCAGAAAAAAATATTTACCTTAATTGGCCTGGTAGATGGACCAGGATGTTTCCTGGACGGCAACGATAAGGGTTACACTACCCAAAAACGTGGAACTTTCATCAGAACCTCTTTTTGTAGAAAGATTCCAGATATGCATAGTCAACAAAAGTTATTTTTTAAGAATATGATTAAAAAAAAAAAGGGTTGCATTAATAACATGGCTATATTTACTAAACATCGTGGTGATTTAAAATAATCTACAAAGAACTAAGTACAGGGCCGGGGATAGCCGAGCGTGCGCGGCCCGCTTTTGCACGCTTGAGCCGATGGTTTCTTCGCCTGTTCGCTTGTGTTCGCCCTGGGATGGTTGACTTTTATTTCGTAAAGGCCCCACGGAATAAATCTCGACCTACCCACCATGCTTAGGATAGGTTGGTAACACCTGTAGAGCAACCCCCCCTCCCGTATGCCACACATGGCCAGGTAGGGGTACCGAACAAAAAAAAAAGTACTGAAAAGTACTAAGTACATAGATGAACCTGCAAAGTTCCATACCTCCATTTTCACTCGCTACAAATTTTTATCTCCACTCAGTTCATGTTTTTGCTTTCAGCAAAACACTCCTCTGCAACGCTCTCTTTCACTGGCTTAGAAGGAAAAACGTTGACCGGCTGAAGTTGATAGGATTGGTGATGCGGTGAATATGATAGACTGTTGCTGCTCAGTAGTGACTGACATCAAAAATTACGTTACTCGATGATGGAGTGACACTCTTGTTTACAAAGATAATAAATTCAATATTTCAATATTCATGATTACGCGATTAAAAATACTAAGAATAAATAAATGCCATGGGAGATGGATAAGTTTCCAAACGGACGAACCAATTGGGAAAGTTGCTTAGAGTCACACAAAAGCTGGACGGAGAAAGAAGTAGGAAAAAAGTTATCTCATCTAAGTTGATGTTGGGAAGGCGCTCCGAAGGTTTTGACGTTCCCAATGGGCGGCAAACGTATGTCAAACGTCATGTCGTCTTGGGGAATGTCATTTTATCAGAAACTACAAGTTTTTCCAATCGTCTGGAAAATCTCCCATTGTACTTCCATTTTTCGAAAATGCTTCAGAATGATTCGATAAAGCAGTCATACCTCCTTGATTAAAGGATGAACGGTTTTGTAAATTCGAAATATAGAATAATAATAGATGTATAAATGTTGCAATATATTTACCCAGAAATGTTTTTAATTATTAGCATACATCGTCTACTAATACACGCCTTTTCTCCAATTTGTCGCAATTTTACATCTTAAAATCCAGTTTAATTGAATTATCTAAATACCTAAAAATAATAATTACTTCAATCTTCCAGCATTTAAGTAAAACACAGAAAAGTTTGATTTTTTTTTTTTTTCTTAAAACAAAAGAGAAAAAATGTCTTTATTGCCTTACATTACTTTTACTATATTAGTTATTTGTACTGGCTGTAGGAAAGGTTTGAATTAAAATAATAATGTTTTAAGGCCGGAATAGTCTAAATATTTAAAGCAATTAGCATTTGTAATTATGGTTTTTTAACACCATTATTCTTTTGAAGTTCTGATATCCTTTATATCCTATAATCTGTATGATATGGCTTCATATATGCTAGGGAAACTTAGTAGGAATGAGGAGAAAATTCTGAGTGATGTCCAATCAGAGAAAAAAAACATAGAAAATATTTTCCTGAAAAAAAAAAAAAAAAGATGAACAATTCTTTTTAAGAAATGATTCCCAGGACAGCGGCAATGGAGAAAAAATTATTTATTGGACACCCGTGAGAGTCAAGATGAACGCAAAGCCTTTCGAGCTGGAAACCAATGCACACAAAGAGTTGGCAACTCCTGCAACGCAAACAAACCATCTTTCAAATTTGTTTTCTCTATAAGTTTCCTTTACCTGAGAAACATATTTACATATCATGCTAGAAAAGGAATGAATATATCTTATTTCAAGATACTGAAAAAATATTGTTGCTATTCTTAGAATTAATTGGGAAATACACTCAACAATGTTATCAGTTTGATTCTAGTAATAAATATTTCAATTTTACCTTAAAAAATAACGAATTCATTGACTTCTTTTATTATTATTTTTGTAATCTTTTTTCCATTTTCTAATTTAATGTATAATTATGTGGCCATTCTTGCATTTTAACCCTCCATTACAAAGGCAATTAATTATATTTGCGTTGCCGAAAAGAAAAGACTTATAAATTAGTTCATTAAATGATGGTAAGTTATTTAACTTTATAATAACTAATAATTATTATTATTTAACTTTGCCTCATGGAACTTTGTAGAAGAAACCATGCCTTCCTCTCTCTCTCCTCTCTCTCTCTCTCTCTCTCTCTCTCTCTCTCTCTCTCTCTCTCTCTCTCTCTCTCTCTCTCTCTCTCTCTCTCTCTCTCTCTCTCTCTCTCTCTCTCTCTCTCTCTCTCTCTTTCTCTCTCTCTCTCTCTCTCTCTATCTATCTATCTATCTATATATATATATATATATATATATATATATATATATATATATATATATATATAATTATTTTTATAATTATAAGTTTTTTAAAAAATAATAATAAGGTAACCTTGATTAGGGCTGATTTTATTCTGAATATAAATATTTCATCACTTTTTTTTTTCTGGGCAATATTAAAAATCAAGACTTATCCTTCTGACTAATAATAAAATAACTTATTACCCAATGTATTTACTAGGCTCGAATAGGTGCAGGTAATCACCACATAACTTGGAATTGGAATTGAGACGAAAAGAAAGTGTTGAATGACCGTTATATTTCACATGAATTGAAGTTGTGTGTTATGTGTTATGTTCATTGACATTGTGGGTTATATCTCATGAAGGAAAAATGAATGACAGTTATATTTTTTATTCTTGAAATATGCGATAATTAAGTTGCTGGTAAAGTAATACATTGTTCCGGAAATATTCAGCAGATATCCACATCGATGTTTTCAGTCAACTCTTTTTGGGACCAGAGGAGCAACTGTTGTCCCTGTTAGCAGCGAACGTGAATTCTTGATGCTTACTGTTACTACTCGTTTGATGACGATGTAGTCCTATTAAGCGAATATTGGCACAATACATATCAATATTAGAATTAGATGCAATATTCGTCAGCTCTCAAACTTAAAAAGTCATAGTATTCCAAAAGTCTAGAAGTAATGACCTTAAACCAGCATAAAGGAAGAAGGTGGAGTTAGAATATAACAAATCCCCTAGGAGTCACTTTTCTGTCATCAGCAAAGTTCTAACTGAAGGCAGAACACTCTGCTCAACGGTCAACAGTTGCAAGGGCAATAGTGAAAATGATCCTATGACAGGGCAAATGTGACACCTTAAAAACAAAATTCGACGGTATACTCAAAATGCTTCAATTTTTCTATACGCGCCTGAGATGTGAAGCTTAAATCACTTGAAAGTTGTATAAACTGAGCAGATGTTTGTATTTTATACAGGCCTACAATATTATATTATAGAAACAGGTCGTCTCCCTTCTTTCTGTTATAGTTTATAAGAAACTTTTAAAAATCGCATGTATTCCTGTTAGTCACATTTTTCTTCAATAAATTCCAGCGTTATTCAGAATTAGTATTATTTGTGGTAATGTTTTATTTTATTACTGAGATAAATATTATTTAATGTAATACTTCAGAGGTCAATACAAAAATGTTAACCATAAAGTAATCATCAAAATGTAAACTTTATTTCTCTTGACTTATTGGGGTATAAAAAAAAGAAAAGATTATATCAGGCATTCTGTGTAGAATGCATAATTAATTTTATAGAAAAACCTTAGCCGTGGCAACGGTATTATTATTATATTAATATTAGTATTTTATATTATTATTAGTAATATTTTATTATTACTATACATAAAATTATTATTTTATTATTATAAATAATTTATTTTTGAAGAGAAAATATTTGGCTCCGCCGGGAATCGAACCCGGGTCTTCCGCGTGACATGCGCGGTATGCTAACCATTACACCACGGAGTCGCTTCCAAACGGTGCCAAATCCTTCCTCTTCACTGACACCTCTCCCACGATCTCGCAAGTTTTGCCAGTATTTACGGGAGATGGACAATTTTTGTCCAATTTTGGGCATCTCTTGACGTTCGTCAATTTTTTAAATTATTTTATATTAATTTAACGATCAGCTTATTCGAATCCCGGCGGAGCCGAATCTTTTATCTTCAAAAATAAATTATTTAAAATAATAATAATAATAAAAATAGGTGGTTACCCACAATGATGATTAAATTAATATAAAATAATTTAAAAATTACGAACGTCAAGAGATGCCCAACATTGGACAAAAATTGTCCATCTCCCTTAAATACTCGCAAAACTTGTGAGTTCGTGGGAGAGGTGTCAGTGTAGATTTGGCACCGTTTGGAAGCGACTCCGTGGTGTAATAATTAGCATACCGCGCATGTCACGCGGAAGACCCGGGTTCGATTCGACCCGGCGGAGCCAAATCTTTTCTCTTCAAAAATAAATTATTGAAAATAATCTAAAAAATAGGTGGTTACCCACAATGATGGTTAAATTAATATTTTATTATTACTGTTTTTGTATTATTAGTAATAGTATTTTTTAACCTCGAGTGGTTAAGAAATATTCAAACTTTTTCTTGATCAGGATCGCTCTTGGAAAATACTTGTAGGTTGGAAATTCTGGGAAAAATCGGGGAGAAATTCCCACCGGGGCTATAATTCTTCTGCCATCCTCTGTCCAATGGATTCATGAGCACACATTCTTCCTTTCTTCCTTCCGGTGCACGAGGATAAACCAACACTCCTGGACATTGTTTCATACTTTTTCACTTTTATAAATTCAGTTTTTATTATTCCTGCATAACAAATGGATTCTATGAAAGTTTTCGGAGTATTGAATAAATAAATAAAATACAAGGAGCAGCAGTAATAGTATTTATGCATTAATATATAGGTAGTTTATTCATTTCTGAGGTGACCACTTATTTTCTTGTTTCGGATTGAATTAAATGAAATTTGAAGATACCTTTTTTTTATTCTTAGTCTTGTATAGATACAGCTGATTAATCCTAAGCTAATCATTTTTATACTTTACGGTAAACAATATGAAGTATATGTAATAAACGCTTGGAGTACTAGTTAACTGATAATTAATAGTTATTAATTTTGGAAAAATAAATAAAATGTCTAACTATAATTGAATAGTCGTTTGAAAAGGGCAAATTCAAAAAAGTTAACTCACATTTTAATTTATTTTTAAACTCTCAGCAAACCAAAGAAAATAATTCATAAGAGCATTATTTTTCTTGTTTGTTTTTTTAACTTGTTGTGGGAGAATTGTTTTCTTGTGGGAGTCCTAAATTTTGCCAATCCAGGTATAATTAGCATAGAGATCTTTAACCAGTACCTGACATCGTACAGGCTCGGGACCTCCATTTTACATCTTCTCCGAGGGACGGCATGACTAAGGATTAAAAAATGCTAGGGCCACCGTGGGACGCGAACCCTTGACCTTTATTATTGTTGTTTGCCATGCTAGCGACTATACCACAGGTGACCCCAAGAATTATACTTGTTATTCTAAGTTGAAAAAATCTGGTGCGTGCGCGCAACACACAACTTTCACTTACCAACTTACTTAGATAAGAAATTGACGTGTTTTGTTAAGTATCATTTCCCAAAGTCACACATTTTTCTACATTCATATCTTATTTTTATTAATCGTTAAAGCCGTTTTTGAGTAAATAAAAAACCCCGTGAAAATGATACAAAATTTATTAAGTAAAGTCCCCCCTTCGGTTGATCAATTTTGATGAAATTTTGGCTATCACATATTTGGCATATACATACATCAAATACCCAGTTTGGTCACAATCGTGAGAGCCGTTTTGGAGTAAATAAAAAAATCACGTAAAAATGATACAAAAATTATTAAGTAAAGTGCCCCCTGCGGTTGATCAATTTTGATGAAATTTTTACAGACATATTTTTGGCATATAAATAGATCAAATACTAAGTTTAATCAAAATCGTTAGAGCCGTTGTTGAGAAAATAAAAAAAAAATACGTGAAAATGTTACAAAATTTATTAAGTAAAGTCCCCCCTCCGATAAATCAATTTTGATGAAATTTTTAGTCATATGTCGGGCATATAAATACATCAAATACCCAGTTTGATCAAAATCGTTAAAGCCGATTTAGAGTAAATAAAAAAAACACGTGAAAATGTTACAAAATTTATTAAGTAAAGTCCCCCCTCCGGTTAATCAATTTTGATGAAATTTTTACAGTCATATCTCGGGCATATGAATAGATGAAATACTCAGTTTAATCAAAATCGTTAGAGCCGTTTTTGAGAAAATCGAAAAAAACCTAAAAAGTTATTAAGTAAAGTACCCCCTCCCTTTAAGTAATTTTGATGAAATTTATGCCGTCACATCGCGGGCATATACCTACACTAAATACCCAATTTCAGTTTTGTACGGCCTATAGTTTTTGAGCTAGTCTGTTCACACACACACACACACACACACACACACACACAGACACACACACACACACACACACACACACACACACACAGACCATTTCGCGGGACTTGGTTAATTGGACTCAGGGGACCCCAAAACGTGTATTTCCGTTGAAAACCGGATGTCGAATTTTTTCACGATCGCAATACTTCCACTTACTATATATTTCATATATAGGTAAGTGAAAGTAAAAAAGGAATGCATGTCGACGAAGTAGTTTTAGTGCAGGATATTTTTTAGTGCAAAAGTTGTAACTTTTTTTTTAAATAAATTTGATATAGTGGAATTCATACACTTAGTTGTAGTTTCTCTTCTTATTTTAGATATAAAGAACATTAAAAAGAAAAAAAATTAATAGAGGTAAAAAAAAAAAATATCCCTTAGGCCTAACATAAAGCATCCGGGATGAAAGCATGCATTGTTTACATGCAAGGAATTGATACAATTCACGTGGATCATTTTTGATAAGTAAATAAAACGTAATGCTTTTTCTTCGCACCTTAAAAAAATTGCAACAGCTCTCTACAAATATTAATATAATGGGTAAACTAGTTACCTATTGTAATTCATGTTTAATAATTCAGTCAATTCATGGTGAGTCGAACTTCGAGGGACCGTGAAAAATTGTTTTCATTGTTCGAATTATCTACAGTTCGACTTATCTGGTTTATCATTATTATCTAGACGTAAATGAGAAAATAGCATTCAAATTAAAATAATTTAAGAATATTATAAAAAGTATGTATATATTATTTGTAGATGCACATATTGCCAATAAAGAAAAAGAAAGATGCTCGGGCCATTGTTAACAATCACTCAACTGCATAACCATCCAGCGACTGTTGTATGTAAAGGAAAAAAGGCAGCCATCGACAGGAAATCAAATTCATCGTGAAACCCTCTGATGTTGGCAGTCTGAATTCGAGTTATAAAGGACTTCTGAGATTTCGGCTCAAAGAAGTGGAAATTTTAGAAAGTGGATATCGTTTATAACGACATCGGTTATAACGACGTACCGCTTATAACGTAACGCTTATATCTTAAGTCCCTGGTCCATAAGGTCGTAGTTTAACGAATTTTTATCCGGCTATTACGACCACGGCTATTGCGACCGATCGGCTTTAGCGACCCATTTAGAGTCCCCCAGGGAACAAAAAGATCGGTTATAACGTTCGGCTTTCGGAAAGAACCCTTCAATCCCGGCTTGCGGGATATTTCTTTGGTGACAGGAAGACACATCTATCACCTTTTCTAGGAAACTCCCTCCCCTGATTGTTTCTGTTTTTAGTCCTTCAAACGAATTCGAATCAGTTGCGGCCTAGTTCTCAAATAAGACACTTTTGCGTGGTGATATCTGGTTGTTTGTTTGGATGTTAGTTGCGGTTTTGTTCTCCATAAACTTGTGCGTGGTGATACGATGTCAAGGAGAAGGGCATTTTCGTTAGAAAATAAATTTTGCTGCACATTTGCTGTCGGCAGGAAAATGGGGAGTCGAACAGAAGTCTTGCGGAGGAACTGATTGTAAGTCATTAAACTATTTCAACAATATGGAAAATCTAGGGGTGGGTGGGAATCTAAATAGGGACACCAATCGGGGACTAGTTAAACGCGGTGAATCGTTCAAGACAAAAAAAAAAAAAAAAAAAATAAGGAGAGCTGCGGGCGGCAAAGTCAACGGTGCTCTAATAGCATGGTTTCGACCCCAACGCAGCCGAAATGTTTCAATATCAGGAACAATTTTACTCAAAAAAGCCAATAATTTTCTAAAATTGATTAATGAATCCACTTCAGAACCGTCTAGAGACTCAACAAGTATTATGTATTTCGCGAGGATGGATTCAAAGATTTTGTACTCGCCATAATATTATGTTTTAAGATAATGACTGCTAGCTTCCCCCAACAGATAACCAGCGATTGGCTTCCTACAATATCAATTCCGAAAATTACGATTGTACTCTCTTTTGACCAGTATTTGTAGTTCGACTCATTTACAAACTTTTCCACATTTTTGGCCTGAAATCGACTTATTGAGGTGAAATTTATGAGTAGTGTCTCGGGACACAGATTCTGTTAGAATTATCGAATCTCTACGATCTTCGAAGTTGACAGTATTTTAGTTTAATTTTAAACGCAAGAAAAACATATTTAATATCTTTCATCGAAATATTTCAGCACCAAAAGAAAAAGCCTAGAATCTAAAATACAGTTCTACAAACTAACCTGATCTGGCTAACGGTGTCTAAGTAAAGCCTATGATCAATAAATTTCATATTATAAAATTCATATCTCTTTTTTTAGTTGGTATATTCAAATATAAATAGTAAATAGTGGCGACTTTAGTTCATTGCTATTTATATAATGAAATAAATCGTTACCTATACGTGAAAGGAACTCCAGAGAAAATCAAAGAATTAAAGTAAAATAATGAATTACAGAGTTAAGAAATGTAGTTAGATATTTTTCTATCTTTTAGCAATGGTAAAGGCTACACCAATAAAACAATATAAGTATTAAAAAATATATATATATTTTTAATGAAGAAATTATATATTAATATCGGGAGGGCATCCTGCCACCGGTATTTGTACATTTTGGATGACGCGCTTCTCGGGAACATCATTAAATCTGGATTAGAACTACGTGACCGAGGAACTGTGTGTGACTGTCACGGTCAGGGAATCCTCTTCCAACTTAATGAGGTCTCTAGTAAGCTTGTCCCTTCGATGCTTGAAAAACTTGTTTAGCTGTTCAAAATGTCTTTATGTTTAGTCCGAATGATACTGATATGTTTTATTCTTGCATATAAATACGTTTATTGATTCCATATACAAATGCTACTGAAGCATTTATATGTAGATTTAAAAAAAAAAAGGATTGAAGTTTGAAAATAAAATAATTCAGATAAAAAGTATGTAGCAAATTCGAAATGTTATCTAGGATCTGTTTCCTTAGCTACTAACGGATTGAGTAGAACTTGGTTCATTATTGCTATTTTCGGTGTATATAGATTTATTCCAGATTTACTTCTTTACAATTATAACAAAAAATCAAAGTGTGAATAGCTCATTTAACAACGCATCTAATTTCTTAGCAATAAGTGCTCTAACAAAGCCCCCAATGATTTTTAATTAAAGTGATATGGCTGGTAGGGAAGTAGTGGGATCTGTTGGAGTCCTTCTTTGTCTTCCGAATGTGGGCAGCAAAGCATGAGCAGGAGATTTCCATGTATATTTTTTAAATAAGTATGAATGTGACACCATAATTTTATTTCATTTTTATTATATTTTTTTCCTTCCTCGAGGTTTAATGGTTTTTTAAAATTATTTTTCTTATATTGGGTTAGAGTGTGAAAAAAAAGTCCTTAGAGCTCCAATATCAATGCCCTAGCGAGTGGCAGATTGTATTATTTCTTCCAATTAAAAAAAAATTCCTATGTGCTCGCAAAACACTATTAGTTGCTTTCTCTTTCGCGTAGAAACGATTAATTGATTAAGTGCCACTGTTTTCATAACATTTTATAACAATATATTTATCAATAATTTCGGATTAACAAAACGATAGATATTTTATTTCAGATTAACTTCTTAACAATTCTGACAGTCAACGTTCGAAGATCGCTGTGGAATGCATGTCATATTGCATACCTACATATATTGTCCTTTAACTCTAATTCCAGTGTACCACTTTACGGTTGATCAGTTTCTAAATATTTTATTGTTACTCTGTTTACTGACTAAGCATAATAACCTTGTGTCTGAGGTGGAACAAAACAGTATGAGTTGGGGAGTTAAGAACACAAAAATATTACATATTTCTTACGTGCTCGTAAGAAATATATAAGCATTATTAATTATTGGTTTCTATTGCTAACAGAAATCGATTTTATATATTTTCTTAGATATATTTTGGTTAGTTGTCATTATTTTGCTTAAAATGTTCATTTTTTGTGCAATTCAGCATAATAATTGAGGTAGTAAAGAATCTTTACTGTTAACTTTGTATTGTTTTATTAGCAGCTCAGCATTCGGCACTGCTTCCATGATGACGGAGCATTAGTCTTCTCTCGTTTTGTTTTTAAAAATGGACTATGCTATGATTTTAACTTTGTCACTGCTGTTGATAATCAGTAAAACAGCAAAAATTTGATAATATCGTTTGGAAATTGGTTTCCGACAGTAAGCCAATACAGGAAAGGAGACAAGTGATATGATAGACCCGCCCAGGTAATCATGTAGGCAAGGCACGCACTAAATCAAGGGCAGCTTTATGTGCAAATTGATTTGGGCACACACAATATCTCCCTTGCATATGAGCTCATCTGCATACTCATATTGCCTCGGTTGACACATATTTCTCCCTGTTTTGGTGAAAATAGCAGGATAATTTCGCTGATTCCGTCGTATTGCAGTATCTTAGTGTAATCTTTACGACTGTTGACATATTACCATTTTCCCATACAGTCCCAAAATCATCATCAAGGATCATGTCTATATTAAAAAGAGATGTTGCATGATGCGATTCAAGTTTTTTGGTATAATATAACGTTTAGTCATTTGTGGGTAGTGCTCTGTGGGGTGCTAAGGGTGCTGGAGGAAAAAATGCTACCAACTGACTCCTTTGATGCCTCACTGTATTTGTCAGACAGATACATCGCAAATCAAATACTTTTTCTACCTAAAATTTTTCAATTTCTGACGGGTATAATAATAAAAGTTTTGCTGTCATGAAATCGAGAAATTTGACGCGTCAGACTTCCGATTTCCGGAAAATCATTTGTGTCAGACACTATGAAAGATTGTTTTTGTATATTAAATATAGCAAATTCAGCTAGTGATAAATAATTTTCCTGTAGCCGTTTTTACGACACGTTCGAGATGGCGAACTCTCACAATGGCCTACACTTATTGCCAGACATTTTCGCATTTTAGTCCACCTTTTTATTTTATATTCTATTCGGACAAAAAAGAGTAACTATAATTTTTAATGTCTAAAAAAACTACGTGTTGTGGAAGGATTTGATGGAAAACTCCCCCCCCCCTCCTTAAAGAGGAAATTCATAGATGAAAATGGTGTCAGACTAGGCCAAATGAAGCAATTCACGATCTTTCAAAACAGCCGAATAAATTGAAGAGTCCACGGAAGAAAGGGGGAGAGTCAATATTTTTCTGAATTTTAGTTATATATACATAATTGTTCGTCTAGTTGAGTAGAATATGTTGGTGAAAATAAATAGTCAGAAAAAATGACAGTCGGTTTGTTACAAGGTATGGAAAAAACCACGTACTCGGAAGAAAGGGGGAATTTCCACGCGGAAAAACCTAGAATGGGGAGAGTCATGTTAGAAGTTATATGGATTGTGTATTAATATCACCATTTCATCAATAAAACAGGGAAGAAAGGGGGAGCGTCCAGGACTATCCCCCTTTCTTTTATGTTTAAATTTTTTTTTTTAATAAAATAATTTTTTTTAGAGCGTGTTATGTCTGTTTCGGGCAAATTTATTATTTTGACACGCAAAACAAAAAGGAAAAGGCCATATAAAAAAATTGAAGAAAAATGATAAAAGATACTGAAGAAATTAAAGATCCAAACCTAAAAACTGGATTTTCTCGGAAAGCACTCCAAATGACATCCCCCCTTTCTTCCGTGGACTCTTCAATTACTTCCCCTTCTCACTTGTTCATTTGCAGTTTAATTTTTACTTCCTACTTTGGTGTACCTAGTAATTGCTCTGGACAGTATATTTAATAAGTTTGTTTTCATAAATACTTTTACGAAAGGTAAAATAATGAAATTGTTATGAAAAAAACACGAGATCATTCTAGAATTTTAGGTGTCATTCCACGAGCTGGAAAAGCTTTAATATTTAATTTGGGCCCCCTGAGATGGTGGAGATTTAATTACTTTATGTTCATTAGCTGCATGGAGTGAGATGTATCTTTGTCATGCAAATCAATTCCGTTTGTTATGAACATCTCCAAAGGGAATAAGTGCCCCCCTAATCACCTTTTCCCCTTTCACCATGTCTTAACAAAAGGCACTGCCAACTTTAAGTCTAATTTTTTTTTTTTTTTTTAATTTCCCTCTCGCTGAATTTCCAAGCGAATTCCTGGCATCCTGAGAGGGTTAATACTTGCATTCCTTCCTCATCCCCTCATCTCTACCTTTAAAAGAGAAGAATATTCCAGTTTGATAATACGATGAAATTCAGCTAACCAGTTCGCTCGTCTTAGAATAGTGGGTCAGAGTAAGACACAAAAGGTTTTTGTATTTAACAGTGTTATGTTTGATTCTTAAAAAAATGGTTAACATTTATAAATCTAGAATTGTGTAAACTTGCAGGAACTTTCTTATTAGATGCGTATGCCTTTCTTTCATTAGTCATTTATTTTATTTGAAGTATGTATAAGAAATATTAGGTTAACAAGGGGTGATTCAATATAACGAGGGTATTAAAATGGCGATATTAACAAAGATCTAAATTAAAATAAAAGTTAATTGATTTATAGCATATAATGAGTTAAGAAAACGTTTTGATTTTCTAATAAATCGCTACCTTCAGGTCCAAAAACAAGAAAATTTGTAATATTGAACCCTCGGGATTACAGAGTTAGCTATCGTAATTAAAGATTGTCTTGATCTTACACCTTTAACACAAATATGTTGAATATTATAAAAGTCTATGGGATTATAATTATATTTATTAAGATATTTGATCAGTCTGAGTGAAGCGAAAAAAGGTAAATTTCAATATAGAAAAAAAAATAATTTAGCTAAGGAGACCATAGTAATTAAAAGCGAAAAGTTAGGCATATGTGTTAAATTTCACCCTTCATCCGATTTCATTCTTTAGGGATCTTCAGGATTTTAATCAAATAAAGTTTAAAACTTCCAATTCTCTAACAGAACATATTCATTATTTGCTATGGTTTGTTTAATTGGTTTTTGGGACCGATTTCGCATATTTAATAACGATCTGTGTTAGTTTACTTAATATATTTTTTTTTTGTTAAAGTATGCCTACTTAACAATTGAAAACTAATACATTAATATCCTCAAAATTAAGACTGAGACAAAAACTAAATACGTACACACACTTACTTAAACCTATATGGATATATTGTTCACAGATTTACGGCATTGCTAAAAAAATACATTTACAAAAACTCCAGACCTTTCAGTCAAAATTATTATTGATTTGGGAAGCGCAGTAGGTCTCATCGAATCCACTCAATTCCACTTAACATTTTCCACCGACTGGTGTTGAATAGCTTCCCTTGTCGGACCTTTTCACAGCGAATTCTGTCTTTTCAAGGGACATTGGTCACTATTTGAATAGGATTTTCTGCTACATTTGATGTAATTTTCGGGTTTTGTTAAACGTCCATTCATTACCTAGGTTATTCATTTAATTTCATTTATTTATTTTTTCTGTCTAGTTTACAGAAGTTTACTATGAATAAATATTGTGTAGGGCTTACTATCAAATAAAACGGTAATTCCTTATCTAGACAAATGTAGGCTATTCAGAAGCTTAAAGATATGTATTTTAGATCAGCTTTTTCGTTTATATTTTTTATTTTGTAAAATTTTATATTAACTTGTTCGGTCCTAGCAATTGTATCTTGTTGAACTTAATGAGGGTCAAATAATACATCATACGATTCATGTAATAAGTTTTAAAAATAGTTAATGATTTTAAATCACATTTACGTTATCACCCTGATTGCAAGTATAAAACATGAAGTTCCACTGAAAACTTGTTAAGCGATTTAGAACCCTTTTGGGTGGGAGCTACTTACAGAGTAATATAAAATTATTAATTGACCAACCTGGTGCTTGTTTAAAACTGCTTCATTTGAATAAGAATATTCTTGAGTCCGAGAATTGCTTATTTACGATACTTCGCCTACGTTACCGCCGCTGGTGGGAAAATAAAGTCGTTTTTGGAAAAGGACTGTTTATAGGTGCATAGTAAAATTGTGAATGCAGTTCGAACTTCACATGTAATTATCCAAAGAATCTTTATTTACTTTTTTTGAGTTGTAGCTATCTTCTTGCCGATGTGCGATATGTATGTTAAACTTCTAATTTATTTTACGATGTATTCCGAAAAGTCTCTCATTCACACTACCAGTATGAAACCGCTTACTATTAGATATAGTTGGGTAAATAAGACTCAAAAATTTCAGTAAGACAAATGGTATCGTAAATGTTAATTAAAAAAATTATTTACGAGATTAACTTCTAAGGGTTAGAAAGACACCGTTAGGTTCTGGTACGTCAATATTGACTCCAAATGATTCTAGTTGATAGTTGAAAGTTTATGAATTATTTTTTACTTTTGATAAAACTCTTTAAGGGATTCTTTAACATCGGGTAAGTTTAATCATCATTGAAATGTTCTGATGGGGCTTACATAGCGAAGGAAATTTGTCTTCTTATATACGCTCAACACAAATTTCTTTCCTACAACAGTAAAACCACTAAAGTAACGTAAGTGAAGATATATATATACTTTTTTTTTTTGGAATGTGCTTATTATTAAATCCTGGATCTCTAATGAACAATTAAACTCTGAACTAAAGCATTGACGAATGGAATAATAATGTACATATTAGAAAAGTAACCTAGATCAGTTTTCATCTTGCTTTTATCATTTAAAATTTAAGAAGCTTGAAATTTTGAAGTTTAGCTGGCATTATTCTCTCAAGTACTGTGGCAACATTCCAGAATTATTAGAACACAATCGAGCTACTCTTTCCATGATTTCCTATTCGGCCAGGTTTCAAAATCGCCGTTGAACATGCGATGGTTCCTAGCAAAAAATCACGATCTAAAATTCTACCTGCTGCTGGTTACTAAATATATGTATGTATCAAAAAAACAAAAAATAAAAAATCTTAATGGGGTAATAAAAGCTTTCCTCAATAAATGATCTATCTATATGATAGCTTCCAGAGGTTTTATATAAACTATTCTTTTTTTTTTCTTTTCTTTTTTCAAATAAGAGAAGCTGAAAAGACAAATAAGGGACTCGGCCCTTTGAAGTTTGGCAACAGCTAGCTCAAATATAGGCCCCGATATTGTCCCCCTGGGAGGCTTCATTACCACATGTAAACATGGCTCTTCTGCCGCTACGGCTACCACCCACCTGCGGTAAACGTTCCAAATGTACTGCATTTTTTAAAGCCGGGTTTGTTCTTCCTTCACTAAGCGACTTGTGGTGCTGATATTACGAAACGATATATCGTGAGTCTTTAATGTTTTCATGACTTCAATACAAGTCTCGTTTTTAATAGATTCATTTACGTTTATCGTATACCTACGAACAATAAAGTAGACTTCCTTTAAATTAATAAAAAAGAAAAAAACAAAATTGTATACTTTTTAACATTCACTCACCTATAGATAAAATATATTTAGTAAAGGAAACTATTGCGGACGTTAAAAATTTCGATTTTGATTTTCATCAGTAGTAAAGAATGTGGAAACTCATGTTCATCTGGAAGACCATATTCACATGATGATCCATATAGTGCAAATCTTTAATTTTGATTCCATAATTTACTTATAAAAGAAACATGAAAATTTTATAATTATTATTACTTACTGGTTCAACCGAACTCTATATGGGGTTCTGTTGGTTATTAGAAAAGTTTATTTTCACTCACACACATTGCAACCGTGTTTAGTGCATTTTATTTGTTGGGTTTTTATAACAATATATGAAGAACAACTATGTAAAATTAACTAATAAGCATATTTATTAAAAAGTGCTATATTAAAAATTTATCTTCTTTCATCTTAACGGCTAATGTTAACTCATAAGATTATATATAAAAAAGCAAGTACGTTATGTTTATTCATTCCAAACTCAAAAAGCCTAGACCTGATATAACGACCGACGTCGTTATATGCGATATGTTGGATGTAACGACGATCGCCTATTACGACGAAGTTTTTACGGTCCCTTCAATGTCGTTATAAATGATATCCACTGTACTCTCTTTTGACCAGTATTTGTAGTTCGACTCATTTACAAACTTTTCCACGTTTTTGGCCTGAAATCGACTTATTGAGGTGAAATTAATGAGTAGTGTCTCGGGACACAGATTCTGTTAGAATTATCGAATCTCTACGATCTTCGAAGTTGACAGTATTTTAGTTTAATTTTAAACGCAAGAAAAACATATTTAATATCTTTCATCGAAATATTTCAGCACCAAAAGGAAAAGCCTAGAATCTAAAATACAGTTCTACAAACTAACCTGATCTGGCTAACGGTGTCTAAGTAAAGCCTATGATCTATAAATTTCATATTATAAAATTCAGATCTCTTTTTTTAGTTGGCACATTTGCTGTCGGCAGGAAAATGGGGAGTCGAACAGAAGTCTTGCGGAGGAACTGATTGTAAGTCATTAAACTATTTCAACAATATGGAAAATCTAGGGGTGGGTGGGAATCTAAATAGGGACACCAATCGGGGACTAGTTAAACGCGGTGAATCGTTCAGGACAAAAAAAAAAAAAATAAGGAGAGCTACGGGCGGCAAAGTCAACGGTGCTCTAATAGCATGGTTTCGACCCCAACGCAGCCGAAATGTTCCAATATCAGGGACAATTTTACTCAAAAAAGCCTATAATTTTCTAAAATTGATTAATGAATCCACTTCAGAACCGTCTAGAGACTCAACAAGTATTATTCGCGAGGATGGATTCAAAGATTTTGTACTCGCAATAATATTATTTTTTAAGCGGTGACTGCTAGCGTCCCCCAACAGATAACCAGCGATTGATTTCCTACATTATCAATTCCGAAAATTACGATGATTCGGATATTTAAACGCAGATGAAACTGAACCTTTTTACAAGATACTGTCTGATCGGACACTACATTTTAAGGGGGAGAAATGTTCTAATGGAAAACTGTCCAAGGATAGAATAACGGATATGGTGGCAGCCAATATGACTGGAATTGAAACATATACTTTTATAATAGGAAATTTGTAGTTGCAAGAAGGTTATCATAACAATCAGTTGTTAAAAAAAGCCTAGACCTGATATAACGACCGACGTCGTTATATGCGATATGTCGGATGTAACGACGATCGCCTATTACGACGAGGTTTTTACGGTCCCTTCAATGTCGATATAAACGATATCCACTGCAGGGTAAAGGCACCAATTGCTGACACTGCCCCAGTTACTGACACTTGCTCCTTCTTCCTTGAAAAACAAGCATTTATGGCCATCTAGCAAATTGAAATTTTGGTCAATCAAAGCAATATTCATCTGCCACAGATTTCCACCAAAATCGAGTCAGAATGGACTAATAAGGGATGCGGGAATGAAGCTTTATCCTCACTATACCTTCAGCTGCCAGATCGTTAAGATTTTTGCTAAGGAGGTGAGTAGCTATTGTGGCTGCTATAACCATTTTCTTCTTCGTTTTTTCACTTGAATTCTGTTTGTAGCACTCTAATAATGATGTTAGATAATAAAAATACTTTTTTCTAATGTTAATTTCCAATAATAATATATATTTTGGGGGTGTCAGGATATGGGTAACAGAAAACGTGCCTTTACCCAATTACTGACACTTTTGTCAGTAATTGGGTATTATGAAGAAATTTAGTTATAAAGCCTAGTTAGGTAGTTTTTTAACGTTGAAAACAATGGTGCATTCCGTTTTTTAAAAAAAAGAATGGATCCAATTCCTGACAGGGGGTGTTAGTAACTGGTTTGACGGTGTCAGTAATTGGAATGCTCACACGCCGGATACTGACAGTGAGCATACCCAGTTGCTGACACCCCCTCCAATGTATTTTCGTGCTCTCTTTATAAGAAGCAATCTTGAATTTGCAGATTTCCTTATCAGATAAGCACACCTCAAAGACATTTAAGCATTGCTCCCAAGTTGTACCCACTCTATACAACCACTATACGTTTCTTTCGGTCCAAGTTATAAACAGAGAAGTTGGTGCACAAGGAACAGACCACTGGAAGACGAAGTTGCAATCCCTAAACCTACCAAATGTGATGCTGAAAAAGGACTTGAAGGATTCCTCTTACTGGATTAGGTCATAAGCGGAATCTGTCCAGCAATAGCTAAGAATGTCTTTAGAAAATGCGGACTTCTATAATAGAACCACGGCGGTGTTCCCCCGAACTCTACCGGATCACAGCCACCTTCCAAGGGCGCAGTTCTACAATCATTCTCACTCATTAATCGAGGTACGAAAAAGATAGGAAGTTTCTTCATGGAACCTGCTAGAAAAGAGATTTTGAATGAATCGCGAGGCGAGTTCATTGACACTGAACTGATGGAGTTCTATGTTCTGCCAACATAACACTCCAAGCATCATCTATTTGTAGGTGAAAAATTACATTGGACTCAACTGAATCTCCTGAAGAACTAAGCAACTTCCGGACACAAATCACCACGAATAAATTGATCATAATAAAACCAAAAATCCTGCAAAATCACCTAAAAACTAAGCCCTTTCAAGGACACTGTAGAAGCTGCTACTCACACAGCCTCTTAGCCTATAAAACCTATAATTTATCAGCATCAAAACAATTCAGCCGTATTCTCAGTTTGCCAAAGCCTTGTCCAAAGCCCGTGAAATCTCTCAACGGTGAGGTAATGCAACTTTTCGTTTTGTTCTTCTTCCCAGAAAAGAATAGATGAAGAACAAATCATGAGACATGAACCTCGTTGAAAACCCTACAGTAAGAATACATCACCTCATTAATGTCCGCAAAAAAAGAAGATCCGGGTGTGCTGTGTATCGAGGATTGCAGATAAATATATAAATATAGATATATAATCTTTATATATATAAGAGGCTTGGTCCTGACTGACAGAATCAACGCAGAGCAAAAACTACTAATGATAGAAACTTGAAATTCGGAATTTAGCTTTTAAACGCGATGTAGGTAACCACTAAGAAAGGAATTTCAAAAATGTTACCCCAGAGGGGCTTAAATGGCGACATTGTCGTTTAAGGGTCTGGCCACACATGTCCGCACCGGATCCGCACCGTAGCAATAATACAGGTTATGTTCAGAATATTTTTAATTTAACTTACATATTACCTTTAGTTATGCCTAAAGTTCAAACCACACATGTCAGACACAGGCCACTTTAGGCATAACTGAAGGTAATATGTAAGTTAAATTAAAAACATTCTGAACATAACCTGTATTATTGCTACGGTGCGGATCCGGTGCGGACATGTGTGGCCAGACCTTAACTCTAACGGATATCTATTTTTGAGATTTTAAACCATATGTTTTTTATTTGAATATCGATTTAACGTTGCAATATTATTAAAATAAATATTCACGTAAAATATGGCTACTGATTATTTAAATATTAGTGGTGATCAAATTATGCACACTGTGATTCCCATGATTGGGGATGGTGCGTGTTTATTTCGATCTCTTCTCCATATATATTTAAGAGGCTTTGTCCTGACTGACTGAATCAACGCAGAGCAAAAACTACTTATGATAGACATTTTAAGTTCGGAATTTAGATTTTAAACGCAATGTAGGTAACCACTAAGAAAGGAATTTCAAAAATGTAACCCCTAAGGGGTTTAAATGGCGAAATTGTCGTTTAACTCTAATGGACACCTATTTTTGCACTTTGAGAAAAAATATCTAATTTGGACTCATTTTAAAGATCTTGATACGACGAGTTTAACTCGAAAGCCCCTACGGAGCATCGATAACCGTGTTTTAAAGCCGAAAAATGAAGCGTTCACGAGGAGTAAGCAATTTTTTGTTTCGGCGGTTTTCGTGAACTCTCTCTATTCCGCATCTCCCTCTCTTCTACCGAGCCGGCAGCTTCTCCCACCAACATTCCACCTACCGGAAGCTCCGATACTACTAAATCTCCTTAATATCAGTTAACATATCATATTAAATCAATACCAAGATAATGATTACAGAATTGATTTTAAAGGCTCGCGGGCAAAGCCGCGACGGGGAATGCTAGTATAAATATAAATATAGAAGCTAAATGTATGACACTGTACTTGCATTAAAATATTGTTATATAATCACAGTTACTAAAACCACCGGTTCTTGCACAAATGAAATTTTTGATTTCTGATTACGAAAAGGTTAATCTGAGCTTCTATGAGCTGTGATTGTGACATTAGGTTGATGATGATTTTTCTTTTAGTTTTTGAAATAAAAGTGATGCTCAAGCATTTAAGATTAATTTATTTACCCAATAAAGATTAATGACTTTTAAAAAACTTTCACTGCAATGGGTAGTCATAATGAAGCAGCATATTGATGTGTCCCCAACTGTCTCAAAGAACACATTCCTCCCGATTCTTAACTATGCAAGTGAGTCTTGAACCCTCATATCCAAGCGCAAGAGCCAAATCTAAGAAAAATGGAGGGGAAAACAAGACGGGGTCTTGTTAGAAATTCAACCATAAGAGCAACTTGTACCTGAGATCTGCAGAGGAAAAAATTGAAGAGAACTAACGAATGGTCGAAGACCGAATTGCCAAGGCTACTCACTAGGTGAGAGTGAATAGGAGGTGGCCATGTACAAGACCAAGAAAGAACTTGCAGAAGGAATTAAAAAGGCCTTTAACAGGAGTGAAATGGATTGGAGGAGGAGAAGGCAGCTGGTTGAGGACAGAGAAACGTTGGTCAGGCTCCGTTCGCGGGTGCCTCAATACTGCTAAACGGTTAAGGGTAGATTAAGTTAAGTAAATTATATTAAAATATAGTTAGATACTAATTTTAAAGTTGGAAATAAAATTATTCAATGTTTTATCAGGGTGTCAGTAATTGGTTCCTTATACTGTCAGTAATTGGTGCATGCGTGTCAGTAATAGGAGAAAAAACATCCATCCGAATTTTAAGTAAAAGAATAAATTAATTCTTCATTTTTAATTATTTGATGACCGAAATGAAAACAAGAGATGTTGGCCTAACAGAAGAACTTTGGATTTTATGGATCAGTCAACGAATAAGGGAGAAATTGATGAAAAATCATGAAATTTTCCTTAAAGTGTCAGTAATTGGTGCGGTTACCCTACTCTCTTTTGACCAGTATTTGTAGTTCGACTCATTTACTAACTTTTCCACGTTTTTGGCCTGAAATCGACTTATCGAGGTGAAATTTATGAGTAGTGTCTCGGGACACAGATTCTGTTAGAATTATCGAATCTCTACGATCTTCGAAGTTGACAGTATTTTAGTTTAATTTTAAACGCAACAAAAACATATTTAATATCTTTCATCGAAATTTTTCAGCACCAAAAGAAAAAGCCTAGAATCTAAAATACAGTTCTACAAACTAACCTGATCTGGCTAACGGTGTCTAAGTAAAGCCTATGAGTAAAGTCTGGTGAATTACTTAGAAGTTACTATTTAGTCTGAGGGATCCAAAGCTTAAAACCATTACTTATCGTGATGTTATAAAATCAGGTAATGAGAGGTCTGGTTAAGCTCTAAGTTTGTAGAATTATGTTAGGCACAAAACTCTTAAAATCCTTGGATACGATTTTAAAAGCATATTACAATTTAATATCATTATGGAATAATAGTATTAAAATTTAAATTAGGGTCTGAAGTTCTAAAAGTAGATACTTTTGCCGTAACAGTTTTAATATTGTTATTTTATTTGTCGTAGCTTGCTTTGGTTTTTGTTAGTTTTTATTCGTCTAGCAGTGGCACGTTAAAAAAATAGAAAAACAAGTTTTCCTCTAATACATACTAGAGTTGATTAAACGATTCAACAAATTATGATCTCAGGAAAATTTGACTGAAATTATTTCACCGACCAAAAACATAGGCTTTATGGAAATTTAGCTTATGGAAACGTTGATTGAAAAAACAAACAATGTATATTTCTTTTTTCAAAATATATTTGAATAAAAAAAAAAAGAATAGAAAAGAAGAGAAAATAAATTTTGTTCTGGTACAAGGTCCCTCAAGAATAACCGACTTGTACAAAAAACAAAACGACAACTGGTCAAATAATTAAAGGAATGGTGGATAATTAAAGATAATTCATTAATCAAATACATAATAACGGTGATAAATTAAAATAAATTTCCAAGGAAAAAAAGAAGAAATTAATGGAAAAAAAATTATTCCATAATGATATTATGCTATTAAAATCGTGTCCAAGGATTTTAAGAGATTTGTGCCTAATATAATTCTACAAACTTAGAGCTTAACCAGACCTCTCATTACCTGATTTTATAATATCACGATAAGTAATGGATTTAAGCTTTGGATCCCTCAGACTAAATATTAACTTTAATGTAATTATGTAATTCACCAGACTCAGACGGAAATAGTTAATAGATTGTTAAGAATATTCTGTTTGCAAATTCTTTCGTGAGCTGGTCTTTTCTCCATTTCCTCATTTGATCACAATCTTTTTTACCTCGACTTTTGATAATCCAAATTTTTTTGTGTTCAACTCTATATCCGAATCAGAGTCTGATCTTAAATCCAAGAAATCTATTATACTTTAACTAAAAATGCCTCGGCCTTCCCGGAACTGCGGCACAGAAACTGTTCTCCAATGTGCGCGGGTAACTGTGCGACGCAGTTTTTTTTCGTGCAGCCTGCTCTGCGTCGCTTGTTTGGCACAGTTGAATGTCCGCCTTACCTAATAATAGGAATTAAAATAATCAAATATCGAAAACTGCGTCGCATCGGCACGGTTTTCTGTGGCAGATCCACGAGTGCCACACCGGCCTGCTCTGCTCTGTGTCCCTATGTACGCGGTTCCTATCTAATTCACTTACCACAAAAATTGCTCTGCTCTGCACCGCGAGTGTCTCAATGTGCGCTCGGCCTTACTCTCCACTCCGCACACCCTGATGGAGATCCGAAACGTAGGCTCTCCAAATAAAGAAAAAGTTCTGGATTAAAATCCTGATTATCAATCATCCTAATCTAAAAGATAATATTACAATAAGCCACAGCGAAGCTTGGCCAGGTTCAGCTAATAGTTATTATCAATTATAATCGATAATTCGTAATATTTATAAAAGTAAAAAATATAATTCTGCACCACTGCAACCAATGGATTGTTATGGGATTTGAAAGGGAATAAAGCTTCTTGGACGGTTGAGTAAATAGGTGTTTGACTGATGTCCCCCTCAACCGCCAGGTTTCCCCGTTTTCATAATTATGAGTAAACACCGCATTTATAGATTTTGCGTACCCTGGGGGCTCATCGTCCCCTGAGACATCCGATATAGAAGAGAAAAGTACCCAGGTTTAACCAATACAAAGTCCTACAAAGTCGCATTGTACCTAGTTAAGTGCCTTCCCAATCATGATACTTAATATCCTTTTTTATAAAATTATTTAATTAAAATTAATAATGTTCAACAACCCAAAACTCCCAAGTTCTAATTATTTGTTTATTATTTCAATGCTGTTCTTTTGTTGCATATTTTTTAAATTCATAACGAATGTTATGGAATAAAGTTATATAAACTGGAAACGAACTGGGATAAAAAATTAAAAGGGGCGTTTGAGACATTGAATAGATTTCCTTATTACCCGATGGCGGTTGGGAGGGGCACATTGTCCCCACCTTGTGAAGCCTAAAGTGTTTCATTAGAAAACAATACTCCCTCGAGAAGAATGGCCTCTGCTCGCCAAATAGGCTTTACTCTTAATGAGAACACTTCACCTTGGCAAAACTTGCTTTAAGTCCCCTTTTCCGCCACTCTCTAGTTAATATAGCGACTTCAATTCAGGTTAGTCCGTCCACTCCCTATTTAATGCTCCCCGTTTTGTTTTATTTTTAGGTATTGTCATATTCTACAGCGAAGCTTATATTAAAATACGAAACTTTTCTGATTAGTTATTGTTATTAGAATGATATCTTGGAAAAATAAAACTCTGATTTCTAAGTCTCCTTTTTAATAATCGGAAAAAATAAATAAAATATGACTAACCTAAACGATTTTTCCTCAACCCTCACAAAAGCTACTTGCCGGATACCCCACCAACTGCTATTTTTCTTATTTGAGACCAAAAGTAATTACGACTCCATTTTTTTTATTATCGAGTTCTTGGAATGCATGAGAATCAATCAGGAAATAAACGAATGAAAATTGAGGAATATCAACAGACCGTCTTTATATTGCATCATTTGCAATTAAGAATACACAAAAATGATAAGTGAAATCAATATTTTATTGTTGAAAATTTTTTAATTGTAAATGGAAATAAATCTAACAAAAGTTATATATTATAATCCACACGAGAAATGCTTAACAGGAAATACGCCCTAGGAATATTTTCATGTTTTTACTTATATCTCTACGCTACATAATTTAATTTTATAATGAAGGAAATATTTTAAGCAAAATGTAAAACTATATAACTTTTATCTGATATATTTTCTATTTACAGTATATGTTTTTGAATTAAAGGGGTTTCATCCAAACTGGAAGAACAATTATCAAACTTTGATGTTCGATTTTGTTTAAACCACTGAACCGATTTCAATTTCAAATATGTCATTCTATTTGGAATATTTATATCCTTTTACCGTAAAAAGGATATGCATGATCCGTAGTTTGCGGATCATATGCAAGAAACCACAAAAATATTAAGTAACAATTTATTGTTCCAATGGATAGTACTGAATTGTTTCCACGATCGTATATACGAGTATTCACGTTAAGTTGTTGAGATTTGTTTTGTATGTAAAAGCACAAGCTATGACTAGTCTCCATTAATAGTGGTAGAAAAAGTAAACTAATCGCCCTATTTTCCCATGCACCTTTCAGGCTGCACAATGTGTGGCTCCGAGACATGAAACTCCTTCAAGACATTTAGCTTTATAGTAAACTGGCACGATTCCTTTAATGTTGATTATTTCATGCCATTTCGATATCAACCCATTTGATCTTGGTCAAATGTTTTAATTAGTGAAATATTTTTAACGACCCACTGTTAAATAAATATTTATGTGACAAAGCAAGATTTATGGCATGCAATGTTTGGGTTGCGCAATCGTGGAGATTATATTTTAACACCGGAACAGAGGTCTGGTTGCGTTTCCGACGTTATTTCTTATATGATAATAATTCTATTTTTTAATGTTTCAGTTGTTTTCCTGATTTATATAAGGACCTTTCAGTAGTAAATCCATGAGGGAAACGCCACCCATGGAAAGAAAAATAAAATTTTAATTATTGAAATAATTTAATATTAAATCCACAATAACACTAACCAGAATGAGAGAAGATTTTTTCTTAGTAATATTATTTTATTTTGATTTTGAAACACATCTCTTAGACAGAAACATTCCAGATCCAGTATATTATCATAATCTTTTATTTTTATTGAGGCTGATAATTTTTTTAAAATTTACTTCTTACAGCTTGTATTCAGGTCAAGCCTGAAATCAACAAGTGGATTCTGACAACATAAATATTTCTTGGGTAATGATAATAAATTCTAAACAATATCAAAATAAGCTATTTATACAATATTTTACATATAGAACTATCCTAACAACCACAATCTTGTAAAAATATCATCTAGATATCAACAAGATCAATATATTAATCACTCCCTTTACAGCAACTATTACTACTAAGTAATAAGTATAAATAGTAATAAAATAACAGTAAATATATGCATTGTACAATTCAAATACCTTAAAAAATATATAAAATAAAATGAACACCAAAAAAGCTCTGTTTAAGCATCTTAACTTTGTGATGAAATTTATTTTCCCTAGTTCAGCTAGTACGAAACATAATTTATCTCATGTTCCATTTTAGTTGGCTAAATTTCTATACCCCATGATACCTCTTATATAAAAAAAGAGTTCTCGACTTTATCTAAATTGCTTGGATTTAATGTTTGATATTGATTGAGGGTGGCGTATTTATTCCTACAAGTAAAGAATTTCTTAAAGAGTTATATTGGGCATTCAAATATTATATGGTACGGTGTCTCCTTTACCCTCATATTGCACATTTGGCAGTCTATTTCTAGGTTAATTGTGTGACAGTTACCTTTAGCATTTTCCTTACCTTTTTACCTTTTGACATTTTCCAGACATTCTGAGCTGAGCAATACACTTCTTATATGATAAATTAATGTATATTTTAATATATTCAGAGATAACTTTCTGTTCACTATGTAGGAAATGGTAGTGTTCACTGGAGCGTGTGTTTGACAGATATTCCCTATCTTTTTCCTCCCAATATTTTTTGTATTTTTCTAATACCCCCTTTTCTTTTATTTTTAGAGCCTTTGGATCTTTTATTAGGATAGCATCAGCTTCATTGACAATACTGAAATGGTTTCAATATTTTGTACGCCAGTTATACTTTTTTGACTTAGTTCCAGAAGTTATCGTTATTTCTCTAAGCTTCTGGAAGCGTATCTTTGGGTACCTGTGCTATTTCATCATTAATATTGAGTTGATATGTACATATCGACGTCCGCTTACATATTGCCCGCATGAAGATGAGGGGATTTGTGTTAACAGTACTTTTGATTAAAATTAATAAATATTGAATAAAAAAATGTTCTATTATAACTATCTTATATGCATCGGAAAAATACGAGATTTTTTATATAAGTTAAAGTTATAACTTTAACTTCACAGACGAATAAAAGGTGAAAATTGAAGTACCTTATTCTCTCTCACTGTTATTTTATTTCGTTTAGTTCTTTATTGTTTTACAAAACTATTAAAAAACCCGTGGTGATTACAAGAGCTTATTACCTTTTAGAGCCAAGCTTCATGATAAGAAACCCATCAAAGCACTTTCCCCCTCTCAACCGCCCTGGAAATCAATTACCCTCCCCTCGCCATAAAGTTGACAATTGTCGGAACCATGATCCAGCCACTCAGCGGGGACTAAAAGTGAAATAAAACTCCTGGAGAGGGGTTAAGGGTGCGGCTCCTGAAGAGGAAATGCATAAAAGATGGGGCTCAAATGCCCCGGGGCACGCGACCGTGCTGCCCCCTGGGGCCCGTTCCTGATAATCACTGATCAATTTTATTACTCCGGGGGAGGGCCCGGCCATTAAATAAATTGCAGCCATCACCTAGCCCTTTTTACGTCCTCGTAAAGCTCCAAATTAGACAAGCTTTACATCGTTGCCCAGCTGTTTCCCTTTGTGCGAAATACTCTTCGTTTTACTCATAATCTTCGTCAATGTTGGTAGAAAAAAAAATTCATTTAGACAGTTCTTTCTCTTCTACTGATTTTTTACAATACAATAAAAATTAATATCATGATATTCTCGGAACTGGAATAAGTATATCGAAGGAAAATGTACACACATCGCAGCACTGGACCCACTGGCTTTCCAACAGTTGTATAAAAATAATATATATTTGCAATTATAATTTATTAATTTGTAATATAAAAGTAAATAAAAAAAGTTAAGTCTTATCTTAAGTTAAGGTCTTGCGGGCCAAACTGCGGGAGGTCCTTACTGTACAAGTGTAGCGCCAATAATAATTATATTCATACTGTGTAAAAAAATTATGACAATTGCTTTTTTTTTTAGTTTTAATTGTAGTGTGAAAACCCAAAACAAAAAAAGGATCGGATTATCATGGCATTTTATAAATAAATATATATATTACACACATGAAAATACATTCTTTTCCTTACTGAAAAAAAAAGAAATTGTTCCTTCATGATACCTCGGTGTTGTGGCCAACACACTTTAAATTATTCTTTTTAAATTTATCTCAATTAACTTTAATTGTTTTTAATTTGTATTAACTAGTCATACTAAGTTAAGTGACATTGAATTCGAGTGTGGTCAGCTTCGGAAGCACTACGAAGGCTTCGGGTCACTTCGGAAGACTTCGGGCCGCTTCGGCAGCCCTCGGCTGCTCTCGTTCAATCATATGTTTAAATTGAAAAAAAAAACAAAAGAATTATTAAATTAAAATTACACACAGGCGTTGTGAGTGTTATCCGTGAATGTTGTCCGAGGAGATTGTTTTGAACCATTTTCAACACCGAGGCCTCAAGGCACATTAATTCTCAAGAGGACAAGCATCTATGGCCCAGCAGCCTAAGCAGGTTTCGGATTGCTTATTCCCAAAGTTGTCAGCAGGTAACAACTTTTATTACTCACGATGAACAATCATTCGCATTGAGCGAACAGATAGTGACCTCGGACCAGTCTGGGTGAGGTGTAATTAGCCACAGTGGCTCATTGATATCGAAGGACTCTAATTAATAAATTGTTAAGCTAAAAGACTTTAATATTAACATTAAAATATTTTTAATAATATATATTAAAATATTCTCTAATATATTAAAATTAATGTTAATTTTAGTATAATGTTGTTTATATAAATTTCTTTTAATTACTATTTTTCCTAATTTTGTTTGTATTAGCTCATGAGCTTTATTTTGTTTTATGTTTCCGTTTTGTTGCCATAGTTGTACATAGCAAGGTTCAAAATATAGCCATCCGGCATTGCTTTGAAGTTTATTTATGTTTATTTATTTTTTAATTTATTTTCTTTAACTTTAAATTTTCACCAGCCTATGGTGAGGTGGTTGGGCTAGGAAAGGCTCACCTTGAACCTCTACCCGCCATCACATGTTGGTCCTCCGGGCCGGATGCTCTTTTGAACCTTGTAATATATTTATTAATATACCTTATGCATATTTTGTACCATATGTTGGTTTACAGCATTCCGCCACATTATTTCCTTCATTAGGGATATATTTTCTTTAGGATATATTTTCTTTCTTATTTTCGTTGCTTTTTTTTCGTGTAGTGGTTGTTGTCCTTTCTGTATATTTTGAGTTCTCTCCCTCCATCTGTTTTTTCACCTTTGTTTTCAAGATGGTTGACTTAAACCCTGAGGTGAAGATGAAATTCGATATTCTCAAAGAGAAATTGTCCAACACAGGTAGAAGGATTAAGGCTATTGTTGAACAGGGCAGAGCAATCGCTTCTGACCCTTCTCAGTTATTTCTATTTAAAGGGATGTATAAGGAATTAAAACCTTATTTTGATAGCTATAATGATACCTGGGACAACATTGTCCAATTAGTAGCTGATAAAGGTGGAACCACTATATTTCCTGACAAATCGGATAGGAATAATCAGGCAGCCATTGAGAGGTATTATTATGAGGCTTGTGCTATTTATGAGGACAAAATGAATCCAACGCCTATAGTTCAATCATCTGTTTCGCAGGCTTCAGGCTCAGCCGGCGAACCTGCAGGGCTCAATGACAGCCGCACAGTGCGGGCTCGTCTACCTCAGATCAATCTTCCCAAGTTTTCAGGTAATCCTGCAGAATGGCCGCTTTTCCGGGACACATACATCTCCTTGATCCATCAAGAAACCAGCCTTTCAGACATGGAGAAGTTTTTGTTCCTCGTTTCATGCCTCAACGGACCACCTCGTTCCTTGATTGGTAATGTAGCGCTCAATGAAAAAAATTATGGCCAGGCGTGGAAACTGCTTCTTGAGCATTACAATAATAAAAGAAAACTGGCTAACACCTATTTAAAACAAATACTTGACTTCAAGCCTCTCACAGGCAAACCATCTCCCGCCTCATTAAAATCAATCATTACCTCCGTGGTGGAATACATTGATTCATTCTCCAATCTTGGGATCCCAAACCAAGGGGACTTCATCAAGTCATACCTGGTCTTAAGGTGCTTGGACCCTATCACACGGGGACATTTCGAGAAGAGGTTTGTGGATTCTGAATTCCCATCTTATGCTGACTTAGTAAATTTCATAAAAACTGAATGGAAAGCCATGGATCTATATTTCACAGAAGCAGAACCCTCTACATCTTCAGATCCTCGACCTCCGCCCAAACCATTTTCTAAAGGTTCTCATCGAAATACATTTTTCCATAGAAAACAGTCGCCTGATCAAAAACAATCTCAGAAGAAATCTCCCTCACATCATTCCACTAAACCTTGCCCAGTGTGCAAAAATCCTCATTCGCTGTATCAATGCCAGGAGTTTAGATCTGCTTCATCCTCCGACAAGCTCAAGCTTCTGAAAGATTGGTCTGGGTGTACAAATTGCCTGTCAGGAAAACATTCTACAAAAGAATGCACATCCTTAAGAAGATGCTCGTCCTGCAACGGGAATCATCATTCATGGTTGCATCAGCAGACCCCTGTGACTGCTGGTAACACTCCGGCTGTACAGGTCAATAGAGACAACGAAGGATTTGCGCTTAGTGGACTTTCTGGTGATGGAGAAGTTTTGCTTGGAACTGTAGTCCTACAAGTGAAAACCTCAAAGGGTGATTTCATTACTGTTCGCGCTGTCACGGATAGTGGCAGCCAGATGTCCTTTATAACGACGGAATGCGCCAAACGATTAGGCCTCCTTATTCAACCATCAGAGCAGAACATTGCAGGAATTGGCCAAATCAAGTTAACCTGCCCAATAGGAAAAATCGATTGTCTCCTCAGATCCAGAATCCCTTCCTTTTCAAACAGGGAGCTTTCAACCAAGGTCATTGTTGTACCCAAAATAACCGGCAGTTTGCCCCAAGCTGTCATCAACAAAACCACCATTGACCAATTTAAGGGCTATGCACTAGCCGACCCAGATTATTGGCACCCTGGTCCTGTTGAATTCTTACTAGGCGGTGACTTATTTTTTGACATTTTGACTGGTCAACCTATTGTGCTTAACCCAGAGTTACCACGACTTGTCCCAACAATTTTTGGGTTCATAGTTGCTGGACCTTTGGCATCTCAACCGAAGTCCAACGAGAGCATTAATTTCCTCATACAATCCACGAGCGATGATTTAAATGATGCTATACATAAGTTCTGGGACATGGGGGAAGTTCTTCCAGTTAATGTAGCCTCAGAAGAGGATGATTATTGTGAAAACCATTACGAAGAGACACATTACCGTTTAGATTCTGGGCGATACGTCATTTCTCTGCCAGTCAAGCCATCTATACAGTCTTTGCAGAATACACGGACCCAGGCCATCAAGCGACTCACTAACTTGGAAGCCAAGCTTGCCAAGAATGCTGAGCTAAAGAAGGAGTATACAAAATTTATGAGAGATTATCTGGATCTAGGTCACATGAAATTAGTTGACAGTGGTACTGCCATCTATACCCTACCTCATCATTGTGTGACAAAGGTACACGATGGACAGTTGAAGTTGCGTACAGTATTCGACGCTTCATGTAAATCTGCAACGGGCTCCCTCAATGATCATTTATATATTGGACCAAAGTTACAGCATGACATTAGGGAAATCCTGACAAATTTCAGGTGTCATGAAATCGTATTCACAGCGGATATTGTCAAAATGTACCGCCAAATTTTGGTCACACCAGAAGATAGAAGATACCAACATATATTGTGGCGCTTCGACCCTTCTAAGGAAGTCAAGGAGTACGAACTATGTACTGTCACCTATGGAGAGAGCTCAGCACCATTCAGTGCCCTCAGGACAATTATTCAATTGGTCAAAGACGAAGGCGTGTCGTATCCGCTCGCTTCAAAGGCACTTATTGAAGATATATATGTGGATGACGTTGCCACGGGAGCTTCCACTGTGGAAGAAGCACTTTCTATTCAGACCCAGTTGGTGGAGTTGTTAGGAAAAGGATGTTTTACGCTAAGCAAATGGGCAAGCAACAAACAAGAACTTCTTGTACACCTAAGAGAAGAAGATTGCCAACTAAATGCTGTCACGCTAACATCGGATGAGGAGCCGAAAATCAAGCTTTTGGGAATGCAGTGGATTCCTAAATGTGATATCTTCACATATGAAATAAGTGCTTCATCGTGGCAACCCTCCAAGAGAGCTATTCTGTCATCTATAGCTCGGATATATGATCCTTTAGGATTACTGGCACCAATAGTGTTCTACGCTAAAACAATACTTCAGGATTTGTGGATTGCTGAATGCGAATGGGATGAAAGGCCTCCACCTTTAATATGCACCAGATGGTATAATTTTCTATGCCAACTCAGCTGCCTTTCAGATGTCAAGATCCCACGCTGCATAGTCTATCCCAACTCCATTTATTCAAGATTAGTTGGTTTCAGCGATGCGTCGAAGAGAGGTTACTCCGCTGTTATTTATTTAGTTACCTCGACATCAACAACCTGCCATGTCAACGTAGTTAAGGCTAAAACTAAATTAGCACCTACTAAAACGATGACTATTCCAAGGCTTGAGCTCTCAGGAGCTTTACTCCTAAGTAAATTATTTAAGTCTTGCGAACATCTTGTCAAGAAGCTCAAATTAACTCAGGTCGACTTTTATACTGACTCTGAGGTCGTCCTTGGCTGGCTCTCGATGTCTCCCCAACGTTTGAATGCCTTCGTGGCCCATAGGGTTGTACTCATTCTCGAACTTACCAATTTAAGCCAGTGGCATCACGTTAAGTCAGAGGAGAACCCTGCAGACTGCAGCTCACGAGGTATCCTACCTTCGGAGTTACCAAACCATCCTCTATGGTGGGCGGGACCAAGTTGGTTGTCCAAACCGGTGGAGCAGTGGCCAAGCCACAAAATTGGTATCATGGACCTCCCCGAGACAAAGAAGGGTGCCATTGCATGCCTGAACTCGGAGATATCACATCCAAATGATTTTATTGAGTGGATTGAGAGATTCTCCTCTTACACCCGACTCCTTAACAGCGTTCGCTATGTTTTGCGATTTCTCACAAATTGCAGAAAGGGGGAGGGGCTTAGAAGCACTTCGTACCTAGCCGAGCTTCGAAAAGCAAATCAAATTTGCGTAAAAGTCACTCAAGACCATCATAAATTAGATACCCACCAATTGCAGTCTCTAAATCCATTTATAGACTCCAATGGTATCCTCAGGGTGGGTGGTCGCCTGCGCAATGCAGATTTTCTTTCCCACGATGCCAAGCATCCAATTATCCTCTCTGGGAAAAGCCATCTTGCTCGATTGATCGTCGATCATACCCATCGGTCTCTTCTACACGTGGGACCATCAGCTCTTCAAGGCATATTGCGGTCCAAGTATTGGATAACTTCTTCCAGAAGTCTCATCCGGCAAAGAGTATTTCAATGCATCAAATGCTTCAAGGAGAAAAAGAAACCGCAACCGCCTATTATGGGTGATCTTCCATCCTGTCGTCTCACGGAAGGCCAAGTCTTTACCCACGTGGGAGTCGACTTTGGAGGTCCGTTTCTTATCAGAGAATCCTCCCGTAGAAAGGCGGCCGTTGGCAAGGCTTACCTATGTCTTTTTATTTGTATGTCCACGAAAGCCATACATTTAGAGGTCGTCTCTCGATGCTCCACCGACGCATTTCTCGCTGCCTTCGACCGATTCATTGCACGAAGAGGAAAACCTTCACAAATGTACTCTGACGGAGGTACCAATTTTGTAGGCGCTTCCAATAAACTGAGAGAGATTCTATTGTGGCAACGATCCTCATCTGTCCAGGAAAGGATCGAAAGCGTGGCTGCGCATCAAGATATCAAGTGAACTTTCAATCCTCCTTCTGCTCCCCATTTTGGAGGCGTCTGGGAGGCAGGGGTCAAATCCGCAAAGGCGCTTCTCCATCGAGTAGCTGGTGACACTCCGTTCACATTTGAAGAGTTAGCTACTATATTTTGTCGTGTTGAGGCAATTCTCAACTCTAGACCTCTAACGGCACTCGACTCAGACCCATCCAGTTTGGAGTGCATCACTCCTGGTCATTTCCTAATAGGAAGGTCGCTTACTTCAGCACCCGAAGAGAATTATACGGAGGATAAGGTGCTTCCACTTAGGCGATGGGATGTCATCAAGCAACGCACCCAACACTTTTGGAGGCAATGGAAGAATGACTATTTGAGCACGCTACAGCAGCGAAGTAAATGGACCAAAAAACAAGACAACCTACAGCCAGGAGACCTTGTGATAATCAAGGATCCGAACGCTACAGTTATGAGATGGCCAATGGCAAGAGTTATCAATGTGCATCCTGGAAAGGACGGCGTCGTGAGAGTCGTCACGATCCAAACGTCTTCGGGGACTTACAAACGCCCTGTGGCAAAACTAGTACCTTTGTCCCCAGCAAACAAACTCAATTAATTTTAAATTTTTTAATTAAAAAATTGGTGGGCGGAATGTTGTGGCCAACACACTTTAAATTATTTTTTTTAAATTTATCTCAATTAACTTTAATTGTTTTTAATTTGTATTAACTAGTCATACTAAGTTAAGTGACATTGAATTCGAGTGTGGTCAGCTTCGGAAGCACTACGAAGGCTTCGGGTCACTTCGGAAGACTTCGGGCCGCTTCGGCAGCCCTCGGCTGCTCTCGTTCAATCATATGTTTAAATTGAAAAAAAAAACAAAAGAATTATTAAATTAAAATTACACACAGGCGTTGTGAGTGTTATCCGTGAATGTTGTCCGAGGAGATTGTTTTGAACCATTTTCAACACCGAGGCCTCAAGGCACATTAATTCTCAAGAGGACAAGCATCTATGGCCCAGCAGCCTAAGCAGGTTTTGGATTGCTTATTCCCAAAGTTGTCAGCAGGTAACAACTTTTATTACTCACGATGAACAATCATTCGCATTGAGCGAACAGATAGTGACCTCGGACCAGTCTGGGTGAGGTGTAATTAGCCACAGTGGCTCATTGATATCGAAGGACTCTAATTAATAAATTGTTAAGCTAAAAGACTTTAATATTAACATTAAAATATTTTTAATAATATATATTAAAATATTCTCTAATATATTAAAATTAATGTTAATTTTAGTATAATGTTGTTTATATAAATTTCTTTTAATTACTATTTTTCCTAATTTTGTTTGTATTAGCTCATGAGCTTTATTTTGTTTTATGTTTCCGTTTTGTTGCCATAGTTGCACATAGCAAGGTTCAAAATATAGCCATCCGGCATTTCTTTGAAGTTTATTTATGTTTATTTATTTTTTAATTTATTTTCTTTAACTTTAAATTTTCACCAACCTATGGTGAGGTGGTTGGGCTAGGAAAGGCTCACCTTGAACCTCTACCCGCCATCACACTCGGTATTAACTAATATTAGTAATATTCGAGGTCAGCAGAGTCCGACCAAATTATAGAAACCACCACAAAAACAGGCGATCGGTCTGCAAGACTGCAGTGCGTGCATTCTTTATTAGTTATGAATTATTCACTTATTTAAAAAACTTGAGATGAAAATAACCCATAATTTTAAAATGACCTAGATAGTGGATTTATATATATTTAATAGTTGTTTCAAGACAACATTGATCGCGATTCAAATATAATTCTAAACCGGTAACTGAAGGTGTGTTTGGAGGGAACGCTTCTGCATTCTAAGCGCTTGCATTGAGAGCAGTTTTCATTATTTATTTTATCTTTACGAATGACTAGCACAGAAATCTTCCCAGCTTGTTGAAACAGAGTGGTTATTATTGTACCTACCTTTGTTGAAATATGGATAATGATAAAGCTCAGAATGATTTAAATAAACTATGTAAATACAATAGTAAAGGAAAAAGAAATATATTTATTAACTGAGATTTACGACCTCATGAATATCAATTATTCAGAAACGGTGCCAATGGCGGATCGGTAGAGCATAAGAAGGCTCCGGGTTGGCCCGTTGCCGGACGCAGCTGGAATATAATCCAGCAACTGTAGATCATCTTAACAGCCTCCTCAGAAACAGCAATAAAACTGAGCCTATCGCTCCTTCCGTTCTCTCTCGACCATCTTTTATTCATCTCTATGAATAAAAACCTGTTAGCGGACTTATGAAAGATGCCGGCGACTATGGGCTTACCGGCTGCGGTTACTTTTTCATCAAGGTCTGTCGAATAGGCCTTCTCCCGGAGATGAAGCAGTGGGATGGTTTCTCATTTCCAACTGATAAAGTTTCAGTAGCAGTAGGTCTTCTCGCTGCTGCTCGGAGGCTGATAATTATGTCCCGTAACTACTGCGAGGTCCAGAAAAATACAAAATGTTTTAGCCGAAAACATTGAATGCTTAACTCTACCGTTCTTACTACTTTTGCATCCAAAGAATCAATAAATTTGTGAGTGTGTTGGCTCAAAATTACTCAGCAAGATTTCGAAATATTTTGAAGCATTTGGATCTCAATGTACTGAGAATAGGTTTTGTTATTTTGTACGCATCTTCTGTTTTCAGTGGCACTTTTATTTTTCCTATTGGTGTAACATAATAACATTTTGAAGAAGGGGTTAATTTTATTAACCCTTTAACCGGGCGGGACGTATATAGGCGTCCAACCTTAACTACAGCGCCAACGAGCAGGACGTATAAATACGTCCTTGAAATATATGTTGTGCCCTGGAACGGGTGTGACTTATATTTTCGTACAACAGAGGTATTAGTCATCGATACATGTAACGACGTGAATTTACATATATATATATATATATATATATATATATATATATATATATATATATATATATATATATATATATATATATATATATATATTTATACATATATATATAATTTATAATATTTGTAATAATAATATATTTAATTTATATTTATATATATATATATATCTTTTGTACTCTTTATATTGGTTAAGGCTGTAAAATTTATAATTTCTTAATTCGATACTTTTATATTTTTGTTGGTATTCCTTACTATTTGTTTGTGATTTTGTGTTTTCTTTTATGGTTTATATATAAATAAACGGAAAAAAATATATTCCATAGCCTTTCAATTTATTTTAAGCATAAATAAAAAAAATAATAATATGAAGTTACATTGCACCGGGCGGGACGTATATACACGTCCTAGTGAAAGAGCTCGCGCCCGTTGTAGGATGCGTAATTTAAAAGGGAACTCTCCGGTTAAAGGGTTAAGACCGTGATCAACTGCTAGCCATTTCCCACATCCAAGGTTATTAGGTCAACTATTTTAAATAGTGTGGGAGAAATATTTGAGAGAAACGATGACTTATAAAACCACTTCTTTAAAAAAAATCTTTCCTCAGTAAGACTTTGTTGACCTAACCTCCGGATGAAAGTTAACTATTTATAGGATTAAAGTAACAGTTGACTGATTGCATTATTAATCGAGTGAAAAATACTAATCAGTTGAGCGTGGTCTCGATGAAGTAACTCCTTTAAAAAAATAAACATTAAGAATACTCATCTTAATTTTTTAGTTACACATGTTTATTTTTCAATAAAAATTTACTTGAATATAATATATTACTTCCCCAAGAAGCTGATTAATTGTGGATGTTTCATCACACCTGTATGCCTGAATACTTCTGACTTTTTTTTTTCTTAAATCGTTTAATTTCTACCAATATATCATGAAATATTTCCTTAGAATATTCATCATACTCGTTTGTTCGTTAATATTGAATAACTATGAACATTTTCGACCCGGATGAGCGAGGCCTTCGTAGAGGGAGAAATGACCGGGTTGGGGGCCTGTTCCACTCCATCTTCTATCAATTTGCATTCTTCAGCCTTGAAGGAATCTCCATCGGAATCCGGATCGTTATCCGGAGAAAATAGGCATGAAATTCATCTCCTCCCTCTTATATTTTCAATCAATTTTTCTTTGTTTTCTAAAAAAAAAAATATTTAGTATGAGATGATATATTTTTATAATAATATCTCTTTCCATTGTTACTATCTATAATCAATTGAGAATTAATAATGGATCAACAATGAAGAAGCGTATGAATTGACTAAAATGCAAGAGGGGCTGGAAGCATTGCTTCATGCATACATAACACATATATGTTAAACTAAAAGATAATAATGTTATTTATTATTAAAATTTTATTCATAATCAATAATATAAAATTGCTCCATTTCAGATAATGTGGTACCAGGACAGCTTCATGCTTGACCCAACGGAGCGGCGCACGATGGAGAGCAGGGGGAACAAGCATACCCTCACCCTGAAGCACGTGCAAGCGGCCGACTTCGGCAACTACTCCTGCGTTGCGGAAAACTCTTTAGGAAAGTCGAAGAAGTATATGGAACTATCAGGTAAGTGGGGAAATAGCTTTCCGCTATAAATCTTACTACCCCCGTCAAAGTTTCATGGGATCCTGGGCTAACTTTACTGCCTACTTTTTCTAATTATTTCTATCCCCTTGGTCCACGACCGCCAACAGCTCTATCTTTAAAACGCTCAAGCGATTCCTTAAAAAAAAATCAACAGTTTTATACTTGAACGGTGTTAGTTGGTAAAGACCCCCTTTAATAGCTTAGATATGAAAGAATTAGGTAATTACATTAGGTAATTTAGATTTCATTGCCATGGAATTGATCCTTTTGCCTCTCTCCACGAACATATCCTTTATACTTATACGATTAATCAAACTAGGGTCTCCTAGCCTTCTGAATGCAAATCTAGTGTTTGTATATACACAGTGGAATATGCATATTACGTATGGCATGTCTAATAAACAGAACGCTCTGAACTTCGAATATAGAATTAAACTCCTTCCTCTTATATTTCCAATCAATTTTTCTTAGTTAGTTAGTTATTTGGATTTAGGGGCGTAAAACCTATTGGTTATCAACGCCGTTAAGTATCTTATATGTAGGTACTTATTTTTTATTTTATTTTTTTTTTTTTAAATCTTTGTTAAGAGATCGAATCACATAATTAGGATTTTCGGCAAATAAAAAACAAGACAACAAAATATTTAAATTAGGACTATTTT
Source organism: Aelia acuminata (assembly GCA_911387785.2). Lineage (NCBI taxonomy): Eukaryota > Metazoa > Arthropoda > Insecta > Hemiptera > Pentatomidae > Aelia > Aelia acuminata. The sequence continues at coordinate 113,238,968 of OU426979.1, read as the reverse complement.
GTGATATTTAGGAAGTCGGAAAAAAAAAAAAAAAAAAAAAAAAAAAAAAATTATAAATTTATAAATAAATAAAAGGAATATATGAATAAATAAAAAGAATATATACATAGATATAGAGCAAGAATGTATTAGATATGTTTAAAAAAACCTTCTTGGGACAGAAAGGAGAATATATTCACTAAATTTCCATCATCGCCCAAGGCTGTCGATATGTTTGCTGGTATGTTCTTTTTATTTAATATTCGACTGTAGAAACTACAACCCTGGAAGATATGCTCTACAGTTAGCCTCTCATCGCACTTTTGACATATTGGCGGAGTTCCTTTGGTTATCAGGTGTAGGTGGGTGAGCCTCGTATGACCTATCCTGAGCCGCGCGAGGACCACCTCCTCTCTGCGGCTGCTGCGGCTCGAGCTGCTCCATGCTTCGACCTTCTTCTTTATAGCCTTCAATTTGCTCGGGGGGCTGTTGTCCCAAAAGGTTTGCCAATCCTGCGATATCGCTTCTTTCAACGGTCGCGCTAATTCGGAAGCTGTTAAGAAGGCTTTACCGCGTCCTAGAAGTGTAAGAGCTTCTTTCGCTGCCTTATCAGCCATTTCATTTCCCCTAATGCCTACATGGCTGGGAGACCAGATGAAATGTAACGATTTTCCGGCATTGTATAATTCTTTTAAAATTCCTAATATACTGTGAATTCCGGGATGATGTGGGTACATGTTATTCATGGCTTTTAGGGTGCTCAAGGAGTCTGATACTACCACCGCATTAAGAAATGGTGACTTCCTAACGTGTCGTAGAGCCATTGCGATAGCATTTATCTCAGCTGTGAATATGGAGCAGAGGTGATGCAGCTTGCATTTGTAGGTAGCATCAGGGGTGACAAATGCAGAAGCCGTTGATGAATCTGTCTTCGACCCATCGGTGAAGATCAGTAAGTGTTCAGGAAGAGCAAGAATTATTTTGTCGAAAAGTGCTTTATATTCTGCTTTTACCGTTTTTTCTTTACTAAGTTTGGAAAGTTGAAGATTTAATTTCGGTTGTATAAAGGTCCAGGGGGGCGTATCATTTTTAATTATGTTCAAATTGATCAATTTTAGTTTATTTACGGCAGAAGCCATTCTTACTGATAATGGGAGTGTTGCTTTTCTTTTTTGTTGAAAACTTGAACAGAATTTAGGTTGAAAGACGTATTTGTGGGCAAGGTTTGTTGTTTGCGGGTACAATTTTGTGATGTAATTAATGGCTAGTTTTTGTCTTCGAAATGAAAGAGGTGGTAGGCCGGATTCTACGCAAAGACTCAGAGTTGGACTCGTTCTAAAGGCACCAGTAGCGATGCGTATTCCTGTGTGGTGCACTGTATCGAGCTCGGCTAGTGTACTTCTGCAAGCGGAAGCATAAACAAAACAGCCATAGTCGATTTTGGAAACTATTAGAGCTTGATATATTTTTAACATTGTAGCCCTGTCCGCTCCCCAAGTAGTTCCACTAAGTACTTTCAGAATCTTTAATTTGTTTGTACATCTTTCTTTTAGTGACTTTATGTGAGCTCCCCAGGTAAGTCGTCTATCAAACATCAGTCCTAGGAATTTGCAGACGTTTACGTATGGTAGCTTCTGATCTCCTAAAACAAGTTCTGGTGGCGGTGGTGTCTTTCGTTTTCTGCTGAAATGGACACATTTTGTTTTTTCTGGAGAGCATCGCAGTCCGGATGTTTTAGTCCAACAATCTATACGGTCGAGTGCATCTTGCAGCTTCGTCTTAATTGATAGGATGTCCTTTGCTCTATAAAGGATTGCAAGGTCGTCGACAAAGAGCATAGCTTTAACTCCTCGTGGAAGATTCAATCCTAAATCACTTATGGCCAAAGCGAACAGTGTTGTACTTAGCACACATCCTTGTGGCACTCCACTCATCTGCTTGCAGTGCTTGGACAACAATGTTCCAATGCGGACACGAAAAGAACGCCGAGAAAGAAATTGTTGGATGAATTTCGGAAGAGGGCCTCTAAATCCTAGTGAAAGGAGATTCCTCAAAATGGAGCTTTTATTGGTATTGTCGAAGGCTTTCTGCATATCGAAATATACAGCAACAGCCTGCTCTTCTTGGATAAATGCATATTGCAATTCAGCTTCCATTTGAACTAGGTGATCAGTAGTCGACCTTCCTTTACGGAACCCACATTGGAAGTTTTGTAAACGTTGGTGCTTTTCGAGTATCCACATGAGCCTTTTGTTCACCATTCTCTCCATGATTTGAAAAATCGGTCTGTAGCTGGATGGATGGCGCTTATCTTGACCAGCTTTTAAAATCGGGATCACAATGGACTGATTCCAGTCACTTGGAAAGACTCCTGTTATCCAAATATGGTTATAAAAGTCCAATAGCCAAACTAATGTAGTCTCCGGGAGGTGTTGTATCATAGCATAATGTATATTGTCTGGCCCAGGTGAAGATCCTTTGACGCCTTTCAGTATAGAGTGCAACTCCCAAATAGAGAAGGGGGCGTTGTACTCTTGATATGGTTCACTGGTGGAGAAATCTATTTGTTCATAAGAAGAGGCATGTGTAGAGGTGTCAGTATATATTTCCGAATAGTATTCAGCAAAGGTTCTACATACTATAGCTGGGTCGTCACTCAGTTTCCCTTCACAAATCAGAGTATATCTGCAAGTAGAGCTGGTTCCTCTTATTTTTCTTATTCTGTCCCAGACAACCTTGCTCGGGGTAGAAGAATTGATTGACCCAATAAACGATTTCCAGGATTCCTTTTTCTTATCATTAATAATTCTTCTGCATATGGCTCTCTGCTTTTTATATTCTATATGATTCTCCAAATTCATGTTTTTTCTAAATTTTCTAAAGGCCTTTCTTCGATTTTGAATAGCTTTCTTGCAATCGCTGTCGAACCAGGGAACAGGTGGCTTTTTAAAAAGGCCTTTGGTTTTAGGGATTGAAGCCTCTGCTGCTGTCAGTATAGCATCAGTTATAGCTTTGCACCCGTCATCAATAGTTAGACTATTTGGATGTTTTTGAGGCGGGCGAGCTATAGAGGTGAATAGAGGCCAGTCTGCTTCATCTAACTTCCACCGAGGTACCCTTTCGTTATTGCTATTAGCATTTATGAATTTTAATCGGATAGGGAAATGGTCGCTGTCATAGGGCTCAGGGAGGACGGTCCATTCTAAATTATGAAATAGGGAACTGCTGCACATAGCTAGATCTATAGACGAAAACGTCCCGAAAGATGAGCTTATAAATGTCGATTCACCAGAATTCAGTAGGAAAAGATCACCTAAGTCCAAGAAATTTTCTATAATTCGACCTCTTGAATTTGTATCACGGGAGCCCCATAATGCATTGTGGCCATTAAAATCTCCGGTGTACAGAACTGGTTTCGTCAATTGCCTGTGAATATGTATAAGGTGTTCAGTTTCTATGGTGTTATCTTGAGGAAGGTAAATATTGCATATTGTGAAAGTGACGTTGAAGTGTACTTGAATGGCTATTGCTTGAAGCGGAGTGTCTATGTCTATTTGATGGGAATAAATGGAGTTTTTCACAGCTATGGATACTCCTCTACACGCTCGGTCATAGTTATCGGTACAATCTGTCCTGTATACGTCGAAGCCTTTAAGGGTAAATTGATCTGAAAGCTTTAGATGAGTTTCTTGGAGGCATATGCAAAAAGGTTCTTCATCTTGAATCAATAGCTTTAAGTCATTGAAATGGCTTTTAATACCGTTGCAGTTCCATTGGACAAGAGTCATGATTTAAGTATGGAATAAGTTGAAAAATATTTGAGTAGCAAAGATGCATTGAAGATGAAGAAGAAGAAAAAGAAAAAAAAAAAAAAAAAAAAAAAAAAAAAAAAAAAAAAAAAAAAAAAGAATATATATATATATATATATATATATATATATATATTTATATACAAAAAAGACCAAAAATTTCGATTTAGAATTATATTTATTAATGAAATTATTATTAGAACCCTTTAAAACCATAATCATTAATGAGTTATTTGTTTTTATTTTTTTTATTTGCCTTATTTTTTGGTCTTTGGTTTTTATTTTTATTTAATTCTAATTTTTCTACGTCCATCTGCTCAGAGCTCCCTGGCAACTGAACGGGTGGAGCTGAAAGATCGGAATCGGGTTCCGAATCGCTCTCAGACGTAGCTACGGGGGAGCGAGGCCTGGGAGCGGGGCTAGCGACAGAGCTAGCGGAGGGCTGCGGAGAGGGGATAGGAGGGGGGAGGGTGGAGATGGGAGGGGGGAGGGACGGCCCAGAGCCGGCCGCAGCGGTCTGTTCCTGGCGTTTGTTTGGTTGCCTATAGCAACTGGGTCCTGAAAAGGTAAACAAAACATTTGCCTGTACGGCGGCGTCCTTTTTCTCAACAATTTTTGGTTTTACAATATCTGCAAACGATCTTGTAAATAATGTGGGGTTTTTCTCCCTATAAATTCTTTTTGCTTCATTAAAAGGAACTTTATTATTAAATTGTATTGCTTTTATTTCTTTTTGGGCAACAAATATAGGACATTTGCGGTCTAACGCATGGTGATTTTCTTTACAATTAATGCACTTTTGTGGCTTATTACAAATATTGTTGTCGCTATGTTTTTCTTCACCACAGTTAGCACATATTGCATGTTTTTTACATTTAATGGTAGGGTGAGCGAAGCCTAAACAATTATAACACCTCATGGGGTTAGGTGTATAAGGTTGAACCCTTAGTATTTGATAACCTATTTGCAATGTGTCAGGCAGTTTTGGTATGGGAAAGGTTACAATATAGGTGTGGGTGTACTTTTCGACTCCGTTAATTTTAATTTTTATTCGATTAATGTCAATGATTGTATCTTTTAGTTCACTTTTAATTTCCTCGGTCTCGACAAATTGAAGGTCATAACACCTGATTACACCCTTACTGTAATTTAATGATTTATGTGGGCTAACCTCGACTTGAAATTGTCCCCCAAAGTCTTTACAATTTAATAGTGTATCAGTTTGTCTGTTAGTTGCAGTTTCCACTAATAACGTCCCGTCCCTTAATTTTTTTATGGTTTTTACTACACCAACCAAGTTAGTAATAAATTTTTGAATAAAAAATGGTGATACTTTTTTGAAATCATCATCTCCTATTCTCTTTATAATTAAGTACTTTGGGCTATTGCTAGCCTTAAATGATATATTTAATGGATCTAATTCATTTTGTAAATGCCCTCTCTTCCTAACTTTTGCCGTAGGTGGATCGCACATGGTCAACTTAACCTTATCTTAATTACTAATATTTAATTAATACCCTAAATAATACCCTAAATACCTTAAACTCTACCTTACCAATTAGCAAAATGATTTTCGATCTACATAAATACTAAATTACAATAAGAAAAAACTTAAAACTAGAACTTATCGGTTTGAAGTCACAGAGCATATCAAGCACAACGTAACACTTAGGCTTCCAAACACCATATCGCAATTTTTCTTTGTTTCCTAAAAAAATAAAATTATTTTCTTTCGTGTGAGTTAAAATTATAATTTATTTTATCATAAGTGATGAAACATTCCAATTAATCGTATGCAATCACTTACATGATAAAAACTTAAAGCTTTGCTTAATGTACTTGAGAAATTCATTCTTCTTTTTGATAGATTCGTCCGTTGATTCCATATAAATAGACATTTACTTAACTAAGTTTAAGCAGAAGGGTTTCACTATTTATTTCATTAACCCTACTATAATAATATTTAGTAGGGGTAATAAAATAAATAGGTATCCTCTTACATTAATTACACTACCATATGTATCCTCATCTAATAGCTATCGATGCGTGCACATAAGAATCGCCATGTCTAGCTAAAGGAATGATAATCATCCTAAATTATAGTATCCTTCCTATATCATAAACATATTACAAAATCATGTTACTTGCATTAGTTACTTTAACATAATTTTTGTTCTTGTTTTTTTATTTGATTCGGACAGTGTTCTTATGCTATTTAAATCTTTACAATGGAATTATTCTTCAGTTTTTATTTTTTTATGGTAGTACCATTTGTTGAAAAGTGTGAATGATACTATGATGAAAAGAAAATGAAACAGAGTGAAAATTGTATTTCTTATACTATTTTTTTGTCTTCATAAAACTGTTAGTTAGGACAAAAGCTTGAAGTATAAAATAATATTATATTTAAAATTTATAATCAATTTATTATTAAACTGTAAACTAACAGGAATACTAAATACTTTAATCCAAATAAAGCACTGTATCACAACAAAATAAATTAAATTATCCCATTTTGTCTTAGAAATGATTTTACGCTGTTATGAACTTTTAGTTTTTATTTCTTTTATTAATACATTTTTGAGGATCTAAATTATTATTAAAAAATGTCTAGATAGTTTAATTTTTTTTTACAAACTTAAAATATGCACTCTTCAGAAATGTGAGAAAAGAAAATCCAATTTAAATTATTACTGTTTTAAGAATATGATAGAAAATTTTGTGTCTTTTAAATTTTTTTGGGGTCTAATCATTATTAAAGTAATTTAATAATTAAAAAAAAAATTGTGTTCTAATTTTGTCACTTTTGACTTCTTTATATCCCCAAAGTCAATAAAACTTTTAAATTCAAGAATCATATATTATACATACATCGAAGAACTGGTCTATACAGCATTTTTAATCTCTCATTAATTGCGTTTTATTATTGTTTCAAAAAACAAATTCTTTGCTGGTTGAGTTTGAAGACAGCCGTCAGTAATAGGAAAATTGGACCTTTTTGATGTTGACACATGTCGATTGAAAATGTCTGTTATATAAGGTAAATAAGGACGCTAATGGTTAGCTGGATACTCTCATTAAATAACAGCTGTGTTCAACACATCATTATGGATTTTGTGTAAGCTAATTTTTAATCATTTTATTAATATTTGGATCAGAGGATCCTTCAAGTTAAAATATCTAATCTTGTAACAAATTGGAGTTAATCTCATGCTAAAAGTAAACTTTTATTAATACAAATTTACAACAATATAATCATTTATAACAATCCATTGTTACATCTCTTGATAGAAAATCCACAACAATGCACCATACAAAACAATACGTCCTCTAAAAAACACATGATTGGCAACCAGCTTACAAATATAAAAATAATTATCTAATGAAATTAATGGACGCAAAAACAAATACATGCTATTAGCAGTTGTCTTAGCTTAACCTTTCCTGTTAAATGAGATGGTCAAAGCTGTATACCGGGTGATCCCAACTCTTTTATCCTAGCCACCTCATTGTTATTAAAATTCAGAGGAATATAAAGCAATTAAAGTCTTACAAAAATTAATCAATTTCAACAGCTAATGAAATAAATATATCATTAACATATCAATCAAAGTCAATTTGTATCTTAAGCCTTGTTTTCCTAGCGACATATATTACACTAAGCTTTTCACATCGCTTACTCCTTTATAATATATATACATGCTCTGGAAAATATACATAAACTGGAAGTGCTTTCCAACGAGCGTAACAAATTCCACGTCGAAAAAATAAACTCTTCGCGTTAGACCGACCGAATAGAGAGGGGTCTATTCGGTCGCGACATAAACAACAGATTCTGCCCTAGAGGGGTATTTTTTTCTAGTCACACATTATATAGAAAACAATAATATACTATATAAAAGTCTTTTTCTACATATGTGAGAAACATGGGAACTATTGGTGAATAAATCAGGCTAATATATATATATATATATATATATATATTTTTTTTTTTTTTTTTTTTTTTTCTTTCAGTGCATGAACTGAGGAGGCCAATAATTCAATATTGATGATTGATTGTAATATATAATGAATTTTCCTTTTAAATATTCACTTTTTCGTACGAAAATTAATACATAATGAGATTATTACCATTTTTTTGCAAATTTATTGTTAATGAGTCAAGTCGAAAAGTTAAGATTTACACGTACTAGTTGACCCGTGCGAAGCATTTGCTCTCTAACCTACTTTAAATCCCACTTGAATAAAATACATACCGTATATTTATTATCGTATAGTGCGTATTTAGTGAATGCGTCATGGGCATAGATGAGGGTTGAAGTAAAGAAAAGATGTGTTTAAATTGTAGATTTCCACACACATAAGGAGGAGCCATGAGTAACTTTTAATAAAGAGAAGAGATGAGGTTAGAAGACGAAATACTTAAATACACATATCGGTTTCGCGGAAAGCGAGTGCGCTGATTGTGTTGACTGAAATCACATGTTTTTGCATGTAACTCGCAAACGGCGGCGATAATCGGAAAAGTGTATATGACCAAAAATGTTCACACAAACTGAAACTAATGCCACCTTCGAAAAAGCCCTGCAACCATAATGAAATTTTCGCTGAGAATTGCAGTTTTTCGCTTACAACTCGCAAACCTTGGGGTTAATCGAAAAAATGTATGTATCCGAAAATGTTCTCCTTGAAGACCTGATAAAATTGACACCATTTAAAAACTTCTGTGACCATTTTGATTTTTTTTTCCGCAAAAACCGCTGTTTTGAGCTTAAAACTCGCAATCGAAGGCGAAATAAGTGATTTGTATATTTCCCATGTGTAACGGTTAAGGAAAGCTTTAAAATGATGCCTAATCCATGAAATTTGATGAAGTATTAAGGAAGTTATGGCGTTCCAACAAAAAATAAGGCCTTGAGAGAGAAATGCAATTTCAACAATAAACAATGCAGCCCAAATACATTGGGTTGCTGTATAACACAGCGTACCTATCAATAATATATATGATCATATAATATATATGATTGATGATTGATTTGGGCTCAGCATATATTCTATTTAATTAATTAATGGAAATTATTTAAATTTCCATTATATTATTCATTATTGATTTAGGATATTAAATAGCCAATGTTTTATTTTACTTTTTTAACATTGTCAAATCATAAATTATATAACATCGTCGACTTACTTTGTCCCATGATTCATATCAATCGATTCACATATATTCATTATTCGAATTCTCTGAAAGACCAATCAATAGATTCTATATTCATTAGAATTAGAATTCTCAACCGTCGGGAAGGATGAACCATTATTATAGATTACGTTATTAACACTAAAGCAATTGGTATCCCCCGATTCAGAAAGCAGATGACCTTAATCGATACGAATACGGTTAGGATTGATCCAGAGGGATTGCTTATTTCATTTTAGGGGACCCAACACGCGAAACTGAGACAAAAGCAGTAAATTTCACAGGAATGAGAGACATAACATTTTGGTTTTAATTGCGCTGATAATATATCATCACTCATCTTGATGCGAATCACGCGAATGAGATTATTAAAATAGAAGATATTTAGTAAAATCTTTTTTATCACAAAAAATATATTTATCTTTTTATTCGACTACATACATATCAACCTTTTACACAAATACAATTATATAAACCTTTTATTTCGATATAACTATGGAATGGAAAACAAAAAAACTGTTGATTCAATATTTATATATATTTCTTATTCCTACTAAAACATAGTAAAATAAAATGTGAAAAGATGAGTTAAAATTTTTGATTTGTTTGTTATTGATTAGCTTGATTTAGTTTCTTTTTTTATTATTATTTTATTCAGAAATTTATATTCTACTTGTGCTAATGTCGGAAAGAAGAATTTAATGAGCATGAGGGTGTGTTTACTTGCATTAGCTCATTGTAAGTTACCGTTTGGGTGAGTATACTATAAGGCCGTATTGGCGAATATCAATTTACCTCCAGCAAGGCGCTGCGGTAGTCGAAGCTTGGCTCTTTGACCGCCGAGACAACTTCACTCAGGTTAGGCAACTAATTCAACTTGTTCGATAGTTTGCTACAACTTGTGAGCGAGATCGAAGGCCAGAATCAAAGGCCGGGAACCAAAGTAACCCCTCGAGGTATAATAAAACAGACAAGTGCCCTAGGCTGAATATTGGCGCCCAAACACAACCCCCTCGGATATTCAAGATTATTTTGGGCTTACCGGATGATCCCTACTTGATGGGTTGAATGATGGGAAGTCATAATCTAAGTATTTAGGGGTAGGAGTGCTTTATCTGCTATATACACTTGCCTGGTAAGACAAAATAAAGCTCAGGATTAAAAGGAATAAAACTCATGGGACCAAGAGAAAGTTTTTTAAATATCCCCACTGCTTTTATTGCAATTATTTATCATGGATCCATATAGTAATGCTTATATGGGCCTAAATAATCTTTTTAAGAAGAAAGTTAAAATTAACAACGTCATAAAAGCTCAAATTATTAACAAGAGTAACTACTGGTGACAAATACAGGAAATCATATGCTTCAATGTACTGAAAGAGACTAAGATTCCAGTCCATTGCTTCCTATATTAAGTCCGAAATCGGACATTCTGGAAGGATATCCTGATATATCAATACAAAAGAAAATTACGGCACTTAATTTTTTTTTTTACATTACTAATTTTTTGGAAGGTTGCCCCGCCTTATATAAATAACTTAAATAATTTATGTTTCGTACTTAGTCGATTTACCTATTTTGTGTAATTAAAGAATTGGTAATATTTCAACTTTAATGGAATATTTTAAATATTTTTTATCGTCCAAAGGTTTTTAATTTTTGAAAACGAAAACATAATCATCCTTCATTGGGTCAAAGTAGCAGGAAAAGACAAAATGCATTCTAATAAAACGAAATCAAAATATTAAATTATTCCCTTTTACAAATAAACTAAACTGTATTTTTTTTTTGGTGGAAAATTATTCCAACAAAATCAAAAGATGCAATTTATTACTCTTACATGAAAACTGGTTGTAAGAATTATTTGCTTGTGATTGAGTGCAGAGCAATATTACTGGGGGGCGGAAGAGAGATTGGAAAATAATAACCGTTCAGGAATGTTTCAATTTCAGGTCGAGTTCTGTAACTCTGCTCAGAAAATAAAGGTAATTTGGTTGAATGTGCGTTTCCACTTATCCGTAACCTTGTTTCTACATGATTACATGATTTTATCGGTGTTTTTTGCCTTCAACACCTAGCATTGGCTCGTATGGTATTGTATTCTGAGAAACTCCATACAATATTTTCAACATTATGAATCATAAGGTAGCAATTTTTCGTTCCGTTTATTTAACAAGTGTTATTAAAATCTCCAGCATTATTTTTCTTGTAAAAAGTATGTAATGATTAGAAACCTCCGTTGGAAACTCGTATTCTGCAAATTAAAACAAACCTCATAAGTGTATGAGTTACTGTTTAAAAGAATAACTCATACAGTACATAACAGCGAAAATAGTCTTTTCACCGTACTCCGCTAGTAAAATAACATATCTAAAAAAAATTGCATATCTGCATAATGAACCAGTTACACATGTGTATGTAATATTGATTTGTTTTTATTGGAGATATTTACTAGATAAGAAAAATTATTAAAAATGTTGAACGATTCTGGGACGGTTAGATCGTGGGTAAAAGATCCCAGAATTATTTTAATTAATTAAAATAGTTAAAATGTACAATCAAAATAAGATATCTTTTTAATATAAAAACAGAATAGGAAAAACGAGCCTTGCAAAAGTTGATTAATGATAGGGACTCGAGAAGAAATGATATAAAGAGAAGAAAGTTATGCTGTAGATAGACTGTACTGTAATATTTAGATAAATCATATAATATTTCGGATACTATAATATTTGGTTTATTCAAGGTCTTACACATAAATACTGATAATTGACTTTGTTAGACAATTAATATCTTTCGGCGTCATTAATGAGAACAAAGTTTTTAGAGTGAAACGAAATTCAATGCCTTATGTAATTTCATACTTGGAATTCTCTTCTAATCTTAATCATTGGAACATTAAATTCTCGTAAATTCTTTAAAGGTACTGATCTTGTATTTATGCTTAAAACACCAAACGATATCTAAAACTTTGTTATACTATAAATAATAATTCATTTGGTTAAGAAAACTATTTGGAAATTCGTATAAGTCGAAACATTATTAATTACCATATTTTATTTACCTTTATTCAGTATTTGATCAATTGATACTTATAATATTGAAAGCTGTTTTTATTTTAAATTGTACAATGTTGCAATATAATCCTTAATTATAACGAACTGCGTTCTAATTTTCTTCAAACTCTTAATATCCCTTCTATCAGATTTCCATTCATGATATGATTATTCACCAAAAACGGTATTTGAAAAACTGGACTATTAATGAAATTAATATGTTTTCCCTTACACAAAAAAAATATATAATAATGAGTCTAAAATTACTGAAGTATTTCAATTTTCTAAATTGCGTTTAGACAATTATCAAAAAACGCCAATTTCTAATCCAAGTAGGTTGGTAAGTGAATGTTGTATGTCGCACGCATCGCGCCAGAAGATCGAGCCACAGGAAGCTCAATCTAATCTATTTTTATATGATATCAATATTTTCTATAAAGCTGTCAAGTTTTCTGCAGCTAATTTCATATTTTTATTTATTTAATTTTAGTACCCAATTATATTCCTTTTATTTTTTTCTTACCAAGCCTTTATCAAATAATTTACTGCGTGAATGAATATAAAACAAGCATCCAAAGGAACCAGCCTGTGATAAAAGTTTGTTTTAACACATTTCTTGTGTTTTAGAGGATAACCTATCCTTAACATAATCATAATTGGAAATAAATACAAGATGTAAACAGGTGAAAATGTCTACAATAATCATTAAAAGATTTAAAGCGGGGGGGGGGGGAGATAGAAAGTCTTCAATAATCATATTTTATATGACGTTTCGTAAAAATAATACGCTGCACACCCTTGATGAGACCGCAGCATGTGGTGTTAATCATTTGCCCTGACGGAGGAGGGGGAGTTGATTAAGGTCGCCGGCTATGATTCTAGGTTTATGCTTTCTAATTTACCCTTGATAGCAGTCCCTGTGGTGCTCACTAAATTGTCAAACACCAGCAACTTCCGCACCCCTACCGTCACCCTATTTTACATTCCCTTAGTTTGTGGACCTTCCACGCCGAGGTTTATGTTACAGTTACAGGTGACATTAACATCCTCGTCTTACTTGTTAGTTCTATTACTCCATTCAAGATAAGTAGTTGTGCGTCGACTTACACTTGGAATGCATAGTATCAAGATTTTCATTGTTGTAAGCGATGCTTGGTTTGGTGGAAATATTGGAAAACCCCTAATGAAAAATTAATAGTATTTAATTATTTTGTTTTGAAATAATTTTATCTGGAGAGAAAATATTGATCACGGCCAGGTCTCTGCATCACTGTTGCAATGCTCAGATCATTAGCTCAACTGTTTGTAGCTCACAAACATCGGCCGCGTATCCAGGCCAACTCTTTCTCTCATTTTTATAGCTCCAGGTTATTTGGCTGCAATGTGGCATCTTTAGATAGATTTATTTAAAAATTATTAATAAATGATAAATAATTAATATCCAGTATTTAATTTTGATTTTATATCAAATATTTGAACAGTTAACATGAAATATAAATTGTCAAAAAATCAAATTGACGAAAGTTTTAGTGAGCCTAATTTTTCAGTAGGTATAGAAAAAAAAAATCTTGTACGAGAGAAAAAGGCCTCATACAACTTCGTCAAACCGAGGCTGCGAAATTGTCTCGTATAAAGTTTTATTTTCATTTATTTCATACATGGGATTCCATACATTTCCTTTCCTTGTCTAAAATAAAACTCGTCCATAACTTTCAGATACTTCAGAAGCTTAAGTCAATGTCTTGTTTGTTATTTTTATGTTTTTTCTAACTAATTATTGTCAGACGTAATTGAGTTAAGTTCTGGAATAAGAAGAACTACAAATCAGGAATGGATAACTTTTATTTTATACGAGGTTGAGAAAATACGAAGCATAATAGAGTTGGAAATGATTCCAGGTTGCTGAAAATTCTTAAAAATAAACATACATTTATTTATTTTATAAAAGTATCTGCTATATTTAAAAATATTTTTACCGGCTTTTTATTTTATTTGAAACGAAATTATGTTTCATTGAGAAGAGAATATATTCAGTATATGCATTCACCTCCGCATCCAGGCATTTCAGATTTTAAAGCTTTAAAGCTGTTTATTTTCACATTAACAGTCCTTATTTGTCACTTCTATTACATGCATTATCCTAGGAACACAGGTTTGAATTAGATAAATTATTATTTTTTTCAATCCATTCATACGAAAAAATAGGCTGAGCCCAAAGTGATATATACTATTCGATGGTGAAATATGATATTCGATAGTGACATATGGTATTCGATACTGAAATATAGATCCCCCAAAAAGTATAGGAAAATTGACATGGTAAAGGCGGGCTCAGGAAATGTATTCAACCTATTATTATACCTCAGTGGCTCTAGAAAAAAAATATATATGTAATTAGGAATAGAAGAAACCAGTACGATTACGATCCATGATGGGTCTTGATTTCAACACAGAGTAAGGAAATACTGTTTCTTGGTCAGTGGTCGAGCCAGGAGATAATTTGCCCATAAGGCAGAGAATAGAATATTCAAAACAATGGTGAAATCGTTAATTTTTTTAAAAATTATTACGAAAGATATGTCGTATTTGCAAGAAACACCTTCGAGGAATACTGTATGAAGTTTCGGCGATAATTTTTGGTTCCTCTTGAAACTTTTTTTTAAAATTTGCATAACTCGTCCATAACTTATATCAAGTCAACGTTTTGTTGTTTTGCCACATATTTCGTCTCAGATGTTCTTAATCGTGATAACTATCAGATGGTGCAGTACAGTACAAGATACAGAAATCAATAAATTAATATATTAGCATGCAGGAAAAATCCTAAATTGAGATTTCCACTTTGCAAACAATATCTATAGTAGCGTATGTTTTTATGCGTGGTATAAATAATGATGTGAATTTAAAACTTGCGTTTGAAGTATTGTTTTATAATACAACACTTTTAGCTTAAATGTTATTATTTTAGCCCTATCGAAATATATCAACCTTATATCCATCATATAAACAATTCTAAAATACGTTAAAGTTTTTAAACCCATCAACTATTTTTTCAGCGAGTGTAAATGATAGAAAGACTCAGGACATTTTTATCGTTGCAAGCAGCACTTGGGAAGAACTCTTTGTTTTTTTATCAGGAGATTGGAAGGGACTAAAGTCCTGTTGGCTGAGGACCAATAGGAAAGAGGAATCGCCCCGAGCGATGCTTCAGAAGCTGCTTTAGGCCTCGTGATCCTCTTTATAGGCTCTGTTTTAACTCTGACAGCGCAATCACAAACAGGCGACTGCCTCCTCTCGGTTGCTAAAGGCTATATCGTTGCCTCTCACAATCAGGGCTCTGTCTTATTCAGGTTCCGTTACCTTTGTAAGGCTGGTCACTTTAGGAGAGTGGAAAGAGCCCAACTTGGAAATGCACAACTAGGCAGCAACTTTTTAACCAATTAAAAAGTTGCTATTTGCACATAGATATTTTATTGATGGTAATTAGGTTATTTTCATTCCGGATTTCGGGGATATATCATGATAATGATATATCATGATGAAATGTTGTTGGTAATACATTACCAATATTTAGAACCATGATACATAACCAATATTTAGTAACATAATACATATATTACCAATATTTAGAACTGTTATACATTACCAATATTTAGTAGTTATTTAGTGCTATAAATTCATTATACCAGGGAAAATTAAACCCATGAGCTCCTCACGATCGATCGATATATTTTACAACGTTTAGGAGTTAGTATATCTTTTTTTTTTATTATGTATGTTTATCAGGTGAACATTTCAAAATTCCTTCAAAATTAAAATAAGTAACCTATATCACTACAATCCATAAAGGGCCTCGGGTTCAGTACTGTGTAAGAAATTACTGTTCTTTTTCTTGGTTAGCGGTAGTCAAACGCGGGGATTTGATTGAATTATTGATCACCCAAATCAATCTTCATATTCATACAGAATAGAATGTGTTATTGACATTTTATTTCTTAAGCTGGTGGCCCTTATCCCACTCGCGATTAATAACCTATGGCTCAACCTCCCAAGAGGGATGAAACGATCTTGAAACGTATCTTCATAGATTTGAAATATATTATATAAAAACTTTTCCCTGAAGAAAAATCATTATAAATTGCATCCATTTATTATATTTATTATATATATATATTTATATATATCTGTTGCAATACTGTACTACTCGTCGTCAATAAAAAAAATAATTTCCTGAAATGTTTTATTGATAATAAATTTTGTTACGATATGAGTATAAATAAAACAATAATTACTTATACCTTTTTTTTTTAGGTCGGCCCAGCCCTGCTCAATTTAGATCAGCACCATTCAGTAGATCCAAAGAAACCTACAATTTGACATGGATCGTCGAATCTTATCCGCCTTTAGAGGAAGTCAGGCTTCTTTACAGGAAAATTATGGTAAGTATCAAGTACGCAATGCATTTAATAAAAATAAGGTAACCTCTCTCCGAAAGTAGAGGCCATCCTATTTCAGTCTTTTTATATCTTCCCACACTCTATTTTCGTTGCCAACAATTAATGTTAACCAATTAAAGTTACTTATAAGACATTCAGTTCTTGAGACTATATTGTACAACAGGATATCAAGGAGGGGACCAAATTAGTCTCAACAATACCATTTTTTATTTATAAGACGTTTCGGCTCTTTTGAGCCATCTTCAGTTCAGCAAAACAGGCAGACAAATCATTTGAAATCACACAGGGCAGATACAACTCTCAACCAATGTTCCCCAAGATACCCAAAGGTTTTATTAAAGTTATTTCCATTCTCTGATTATGCCGAAGGTACTTGAAATGTTCGTGTATAATAGATATCTATTTGAATACCAGAAGTTTTCATCAGAAGGCTAGCTTGTCTTTGAGCTAAGAGTGCACAGTAATTCTGGCCGGGCTATATTTCAGGACTCGGAAGGTACAGCACGTCTTCCCCATCATGCTCCACATGTCGGTGGCCATTCGATACATAATTGACTAACATACGCCTACAACGAGACTTCAATGATATAATTTACATCATCTATTTAAACCAAAGGGTACTCCAATAACTGTCACATCATCAGGAATATATGTCTGGTATACGAGTAAATGGATGGTGATTATTGTACATTTCGTTGCATGAATAAGCGGTATAGGTATCTACGGTTCCAATTGATAAACTAAATAATGTAATAGCATGTTCGGGGCCTAGTAAACTCAGATATAAATACTGCCTGACTCCGCCCGAAAATAGGGGAAAACATTAAGTAAATGTCTGTTTTATTCATTTATTTATTTATTTTAATGGATCCAGGCAATCCAATACTAGGGTGAAGTTTGCTGATGTATTTAATTTTTTATATATTACTAATAACAGTTCAGTGTACAATGTTTGAACTTATTGAAGAATGCATGAAAAAAACGAATAGAATGAAATCCGAGCAAAAAAAAAAAATTAAACCACACTATATATATATATATGTATATATATATATATATATATATATATATATATATATAAAATATGTATATATAATATGTATATATAAAATAAAAATGGGAAAAAAAAAAAATGCGTCATTATTTTATCAGTTAGCCTACTCTTAACGGACTGAAACAAACTCTCCGCTAAATATTTAACGATGACCGACAATGAAATACTATTCCACTAATATAAAGAATGAATACTAAATGCAGTTGAAGTATTTTGCTTCCTTAGCTAAGTAGGAATCCAGATCATATTACTTTTGGTCTTTTTTTTCTCTTATATTTTATAGTACAACCTCTTAGCAAACTGGACTAACTCCCTATACAAAATAAATCTCGTTTGCTCTAAGAGTTTGTTATACTAAGATATTAGTTGCCTATTAGAGCCTTTGCCCTTTAGGTAGTTATTTTGTTTACTGTAGGAATAGAGTACCATTTCGGTAATAAAAATCTGGTAAAATATACAACTTTCATTTCCCAACTTGCTTAGATTAGAAATTGACGTGTTTTGTTAAATGCCATCCCTCAAAGTCACACATTTTTCTACACCCAAACACTTATTTTTGTTTGTATTTGCTCTCTAAAGTACACTAAACACTTTTGTTATTAAATAAAAGTTTTTACTTGTGATAATTCGGCACTGCAAGCATAATACTTTGGCGAAATTTGTCGCCCTAAAACACCTACTACTACTACTCTATGTAGTTATAAAGAAACAAATAATTTCCAATAAATAAACAGAACGTCATTGTTGCTGTCACATTGGGGTAAATACATCAAATACCCAATTTCAGGTTCGTATGGTTTACAGTTTTTGAGAGTCTGTTCATACACACAGACACACAAACACACACACACTCACACACAGACGTTTTCGCGGGACTTGGTTATTTGGACTCAGGTTACCCCAAAACGTGTATCTCCGTTGAAAACCGGAAGTCGAAATTTTTCATGATCGCAATACTTTCCCTTACTGTATATTTTATATATAGGTAAGTGAAAGTAAAGAAGCATAAACTCAGAAATAATGCTAGTGTCCAGCATTACACCGCGGATGTACGGAATTGCATTATTTCAAAATTGAAGGAGTAAGACTAATATTTCTTCTAATTTTTTTTTTGTTTTGTTTTTTGTCCCTTTATGCTACTTCGGGTAATCGGGCTATGCTGTAGTTTGATTCGTAAACTTTGTCTATTCAGACATAATTAGGAGAGGAATCTTTAACGAGTTCCTGACATCGCTCAGGCTCGGGACCTCTAATTTACGTCCCTTCCGAAAGGCTGCATGACCAATGAATATTTACCGCATATCATAGGTATAAATTTAGGATTTTTTATTTTAAATCACAGATTTCATTATGCCCAAAATGCCTTAAGTATTAATTTATTAAAAATAACACTTTCGCTCATTTTCGCAATTGCTGTCAGGTGTTAAGTTTGAAGAAAAAAAAAATTATATTCAGAATTTTTATTTTATCATGACAAGAGGAATAATTGTTTTAATAAAATTCTCTGTTTGGGGGCATATACGGGAATTTTATTAGCCAATACTACTGCTAAGCACCCCGAATACTCATTTCTCTCGAATGTGGATAATTATATTGTTGCTTTATGTTGTAATAAGCTAAAACGAAAATTGTATTTAAATGTTAAAAAAAAAAAAATATGTTAAATATGTTTACTGTTTTACAACTTTTAATCTAGAAATCAATATCATGATACAGAATATTTAGTCAAGATTAGCTTAGCAGTTTCAAACACTTCACAAACACTGCGCCTGAATGAGTACTTGATATCGATTTTATACTTTTTTAGATAGATTTTATACTATAACATTCCACTTTAGCCTCACCCCAATGTCACCCAATGATTACCCATAATACCCTTAATAATTTGCTTCCATTTTCAACACCTTGTACCAAAATAGCCCAACGTCTATTGATATCCCACTTGCTAATTCCGAAATTGAATATCGTACTGTAATCGATTACATAAATCACACACATTGATATACCTCTCTCACTCTCTCTCTCTCTCTCTCTCTCTCTCTCTCTCTCTCTCTCTCTCTCTCACTCTCTCTCTCTCTCTCTCTCTCACTCTCTCTCTCTCTCTCTCTCTCTCTCACTCTCTCTCTCTCTCTCTCTCTCTCTCTCTCATCTCTCTCTCTCTCTCTCTCTGTATTTTAATTTTACTCCCATATATATAAGGAAAAATAGGAAAAATGAAGAAGGGCAGTGAAAATAATATGTGTCTTTATTTTTATGTTTATGATTTATTTTTAGGCTCTCATCTTCATGTTAAACCTTACTTTATCTTATTAAATTAATTATGTTTCATTCATTGCTGTAGCCATATGCAGATATTTGTCTTTAAGAAAGGGCCCAAGACAATAAAGAATTAATCAATCAATCTCTCCCTCCCTCGCACCCTCTCTCTCTCTCTCCCTCTCTCTCGCTCCCTATTATTAATGACATAATATATTGATGATAATAATAAAATAAGACTTTCCGTTCTCCCTTAAATTATATTTGTAACATTTTATTTTCCTATCAGCTTTCAGCCTAATAAAACTAATAAAGTTCAGTATCCTGCGCTAGGTATACATATTTCGGAAATATTTGATGGCAATGAGTTATATTAAAAACACTAGGGTTTAATGCACGTTTCCGCCGTTTTCACGGAACTGCGGTTATTAGTAAAGGAGCTGTGTAATGGTAACCAGTTAGGAAGTTTTGATAGTCTCACGATGATAGGTTGGAATATAACTTGATCATAAATGAAACTGTATCGGGGAGTCTTCCGCCGCTTTTAATGATGTCTATAATAGGTATATACCGTATACTTCCTTAAAGGATGCTGGCTCTCATGCTATTTATAAGTTGTAACATATATATATATAAATACAAAGAGAGAGGAAGAGAGAGAGACATTCTTCTCCCATCTATCTTTTTAACGGCGTTTTATTTAATTTATTTTTTACATTGCTTTTTTAGTATATTTAATGTTATATAATGTATAATGTTACGGCAAAGATCAGATTCGCCATTCTAGTCAAGAGTGCCCCATACTTCGAATTCGCTTCAAATAAAACATGCTTTTAACATTAGAGATAAAAGAACTAAGTTCACTCGTATTCCTGTTTTCAATGTTATTTAAAGGGCAGTGCTCTGAATTCAATAAATCAAATAGCCATGTTAATAATTTTTTTTCACAGAATTTTATTTTTATCAATGTTTTTTATCCGTTGAATTTTTTATCCGTGAAAGCTTTTTATATTTTTTTGGTTTTACCTTGCCTCTTCCCGTTCAGTGTTCTATCATTCTATATTCGTCTATCTGGCTATTTCTATATGATATTTCGTGCTATACTCCGAGTTTTCTTTAAAATTTAGAGATTTTTTTCACGCTCCTTCATTGATTTTATATTTGTGTTGCTTCTCAGAAAAAATCGATAGATAAAATCGAAATTAGATATTACACATACATTCGTGTATAAACTATTTACATTTCCGCTTATACAACCCATCTTAGGATTTATGAATTCTTAGAGCTTCTCTCTCAATCCTATTAAAAGTTACTGGAGGACTAATGTCATGTCATTGTGGAAATTAAAGAAGAATCTTGAGATTAGTTCACTGAACTTTTAACCTGCTTGGTAGCTTTATGTCTTTTAGTTTTTCTATAGATAACGCCAATTATAAAAATCATGCCTATTTACTTTACTAGCTTACAGAGATAAAATGCCAAAGGTTCTACTAAAATACTGTTAAGAGGTAGTCCTCTGCCTAGATAAATTTTAGGGCAACTGTATTGGTACAAATAGATCTTATGATACAGGATTTCAAAGAATACAAAATGGGTTAACAGGTTATTTTATTATGAAAAACTATTACACCTATCACTGGTCCCCCTAGAAAATATAAAAACGAAAAACTATGAATTACATAAATTCGTATTCATTTAATATATTTATTTACAAATAACTATTTTAATATTTAAATATCAATAAGGTTTATTTCGAACCTTATATAGTCAGAATACCTCGACACCCTTCTCCGATTCTATCACCCCCCCCCCCCCTGTACAAAATCCTGCAGACGCCCTTGACAAATATCACCTTTGTGAAGCATATGAACTTTGATCTTCAGTGAATTTCGTAAGAATTTAGTATTTATCATAACTTCTGTACGAAAGCACATCCTTTTTTATCAGTAATCAAAGACTTTATTTTTTTAAATATTAAATATAGTATTTCTGTATTGTAATATTTCATCTTCTTGTTTCTTTATAAAGTTTTTTTTACTCAGAAATATTTTTATCATTAAATCTATAACATAAATAATATTTTCTTATTTTTTTGTATGGTTTTTAAAAATTTTCCCACTGTATCGACTAAAAATTTCCAATATGCATCGCTATTGGTTCACTTGATGTCATCAACCAAAGGTAATATAGTTAATTGTAAGAGAACTTCTGTATTCATATGTTAACAATTATCGGGTATGTTTGAGAATAAATAAATCTTCCCTCTCACTCTCTCTATCTCACTCATACTTGGGTCAATCCATTTGAAATGGTCCAGAAAAAAATAATTTGGTTACTCGATCATTTTAGAAAAAAATTATAATTTTACCACCAACTACGTATGGAATTAGTAGTTAAAATTAATTTAAAAAAAAATTGATTTGATCTACTGATTCCATACGTAATTGGTGGTAAAATTATAATTTTTTTCTAAAATGATTGAGCAACCACCTTTGGACTGACCCACTTTCTTCTAATGATATATAACAATTATATACTTTCTTGTAAGGGTATATATTTATTAATTGATTCATAACGTACCCGCTGATTGGCGAATGAAAAAAATGTATGTACTGTAAAGCTTATTCGTAGACATATTATAATCTTATTCATTAAGTACTTCCGCTGTTTATACCAAGTTTTTTTTATTATGATTTTTTTAATAAAACTAAAAGGGAATGTCTTCAATAAAAGATATTTTCCAAATAAAATAAAACAGCAGCCCCTCCTCCATCAACAATTTACCTGAAGCTCCATTAGCCCAAGTAGGGAGTGCCCTTTATAAAAGTGCACACCGAGAGCAGACATGTAACGTCCCTCAAGACATTTATTACCGCTATCCTCAACCCCTATTTACGGTATCAGGACCTCTTGTCGTCTTATATCTCCATCCCTGAGGACCTCCGTGTGTCGCCCCCTCTCAGAATATTTAGGGGGGCTCTAAAGAAGGATCAGCCTTTCTTTGGAGGGGGTAACTGGGAATTTCGAGGTTGTAAAAATGTTAACGCTACGAAATGAAAACCAGAGAAGTAATCTTGCGATGAAAATAAGGTGTATTATTATCAATTTTTTAAAATTAGATTGAACCAATAGGCCTAATTTTTATCAACGAATACTTATAGAGTATAAGATGAAAAGAAATTATGTTTCCACCTGGGTCCGTTTAGACGCAAAGGAGTTGTAAGGAGCTACCGTGTCCAGGACATGGAAGTTAGTAATGAAAGCTTGCCTATGTAAAGGTGCAAGCCTTGCCTCAGAACTACTTGATCCGCTGGTCGCGGGTGTGATTACGCCTCCCTCCACCCAATGCCCATTGTTCCATTTGCTAGGATTATACTAAGCATTGTGATTTGACTTCACCAATATGTTTTGTTGTGCATCGATGTACAGATTAGTAATTTATATGTATTTATAAATAGAAGCAGACCCGATTTAATTTAGTTATATCGTATTCTTTTTAATACAGTCAAATCAAAGTTCACTGATACAGATAAAAACATTTCAGGTAATCTAAAACCCAACGGGATTTAAAATAGTAATTGAGGCCAAATTTAAAATTGTTTGATTAAGAATTTAGAAGGGTTAAAGTATTTATTGTAAAATGGAAAAGGAAATTGGAATAAAGCTTAATACAATCACAATAGACAGAAAAAATGTACCGAATTAATCATTTGCCATAATACATATTAATTAAATTCAGGATATAACACTAGGTTCTACCTGAAACAGGTTATGAAAATTTCTCAAATCACGTGAAAAAACCATATGTCCTTACAGTATTACTTATCAAAACAAAAAAATTGATTTTATAAATGAGATACTTTATAACGTTTATAATAACAATTTACATATTCTTTATTGTTATCATTCACAATTTTTATTTATTGTAGTGCTAATAGGTGCCCTATGATTTTGGTGAACCCGTATTTTTCTAAAACAAATAGATTCGATGTTTTAGTGAAAAGGCGACAAATAATTGTCTTATGATTCAATAAATAACTTTAAGCCGTATTTGTCCCTAAAAGGTATTTATTTTACATTAATCACTAACATTTAACATTATTTACAAAACAAAATATATTAAACATTAATTTCAAAACAAATATATTAAACATATAGAATTACAAAATATAATCTTACCTAAAAGGTGAATCCGTTTTTAAAGTTTATTAATTATCTTCAATCACAAAACTACAATCTGAATCAACTATAAAAAAACAAATGCAATGAAGCATATGTTCTTAATTAATAGGAGCATAAACAAGGCTTTATAAATAAAAGTGAATATTCACTTTTATATATATATATATAATATTTAAAATCTCCATATTACACATAAATTTCTTACACTGCTATTATACAATATAACAATGCGTTGGGCTAATGAGGTAGAGATTCAAATAGAAATGAAAATAAGATTATTTATCAAATAAACCGTTCATTAAAGGCTGGAGTTCGTTGTTACCGTAAGTTTTATGGCTTGATTGGTTATCAGGGTTTCCAGTCAAATATGTTTTTTATCTGGAGAGCCTACGTTTCGATCCAAACATGTGAATCTTTTCCAGGGCTTGTTGAATGCAGAGCCTGTTGAGAAAAAGCTCTGACGAAGATCCCCGTGTTTCGATCGAAACGTAGGCTCTCCGAATAATTTTTTTTGATTTTTTACCGAAAATTGTGATAATCATTTATCGCCTCTTAAAGAACATCAATCTTAGATTCGATGTTTTCCCACACGTGAAAAGGCGACAAATAATATCTTAAAAGTTGACAATTCTCCATTTTATTACAAGTAAAAACTTAACGCCTATTAAGACGGAATGAATTGCCCTAGGGTTTTACAAAAAGTAATAACGTCGGATGTTCTATCATTGAAATATTGAATAATATTAAGCCGTATCGTAGAATTCCGTGAAATAAATTTAGTAATAAATAATGTTATTTGCTATATTAAGTTAGTTAGTAAAAAGCGTGCAATCATCACATCATAACCTGTTATTCAAGACACCTGTCGAAGACCGAAACCAAATGGAACTTTTACTCTTAAGTTGAGACATTAGAGAAAGTGACAGAGCAAACTTTGGGCAATAACTTTGGGCCCGAGAACTGTAGGGACTTAGTAAACAAAAGGGACTCCATCAGGTCTACATCACCCAATATTACTGCTCTGAATTACAATCGTCAATTAGACAATATAATTTTAAGATACCTTATTTCAAATTAAGGATTAAAAAAAAAAAACGAAATAATTTATAAACAAAGAAATCCATAATGCGTGGTATGAAAAAAGAGTAGTAATAGAAATATAATCTAGCAATAGAGGGTGGTAATTCTATTATACCAAACTAGGTGCGCAAGACCAAAAAGAAATGAGCCGGATTTTCTTTTCTAGCTATAACTTCCTTAAAATTCTACTTTTCTTAAATTAGTTTTACAGTACTTTTTAAATTGAAATTTCTAATGTTGCATATTGTGATAATAAAAATAAATGCTTTGCTTATTTAAATATATTGTTTTTGTTTTGTTTTTCAAATGACACAATGTTTGATAGAAGGGTACGAGGCTTTTATTTCCACGGGAGTGGGAGGGGCTAAAAAGTTTAGAAACCCCCGTTCTACAGAAAAATAAATATATACAAGCCACCCTGGGAAGGGAGTAATTCAAAAAGTGGGTCCACTTATTTTCTCCGTGGGATTTGGAATCGTAAAGCCATAAAACTTGCGGTAATCACGGCCTCCAGGACCTTACTATAGTAATATGCCTTTAATGATATGGTTTATTTGATAAATCATCTTATTTTCATTTCTATTTGAATCTTTACTTCATCAGCCCAACGCATTTTTATGTTGTATAATAGCAGTGTAAGAAATTTATGTATAATGTGGAGATTTTAAATATTATATATATATATATATATATATATATATATATATATATATATAAAAGTGGATATTCACTTTTATTTATAAAGAAATCATTTATGAAGTAAAAAAGAAAAGGGGCTGCCTGCTTACAGAGAGGAATCAAGAAGAAGACACCATAGGATTAGTTTCCTTCCATAACCTAACCCAAGATTACTCAAGTAGAACTTTCTTGATACCAGAAATAATAGTCATGGTAATTAATTGTCAATACGAATTCTCCCCCATAATACGAGTCAATACCTACAGAACGAGTTCTCTGGATAGATGGCATAAATAAACTAAGGGTGCAACAAAGATTTGGTTTATGGGTAGAAATAATACATCGGACCCGGGGTTTTAACCTCGGAAGAAGTGGATCACTTCTTGGAGAAGTGATTTGGAAGACCACCAAATAGTGGACAAACCACTGAAGGCAGCATGGAAGATTAACAGAAGCAATGAACTTTATCGATATAAAGTGTTTTAGGCAAGATAAGAGAACACTAATTAGCGTTCTTTTGATGCCAACCCCTGTGTTGCGGAAAGGCAAGGTAGGGAGGACATAAAAATAATTTTATTATCAAAATTTTACTAACCGTTAGGCTTATTGTAATCACTTTGAACTATTTCTAGCCGTTTTAAATACATACATACTAAAATATTTCCATTTCTCAACCAGCTCACTCTTCAATAATGTGTTACCTGCCTGATTCGTTCAAATCCAGCTGTCCATTGGCCAAAAACTCATATTTATTCTTTCTTACCCGGAAGAAGGACATAAATGTGAAAAAAAAATGGTGTTCAATATTTAATATTTAAATATTAAATATTAAACACCAATAGGGTAAACCATACAATTATTGACACTCAGTACAATTATTGACAACCCAACTTTAACTTAAAGAAGTAAGTAAACAAGTCCTAATTTTGTTTCAAGATATACATGAATCTAATGTTTGAAGGGTCCTCTAAGTCATCTATTAAGTAAGACCAAGAAACTAACCGTATGGAAGATTTCACAATTAAATCCCCAGGGTGTCAATAACTAGATTTTGCACTTTTAACAATAAATATTGCCATATGGTTAAACTATTGAACTTTTGACCCAAAAAAAGCTCTTGAGTCTTTATAACGATAAAGAGGAGCTATAGGAAGTTTCAATTTGATCCATTCATAAAAAGTTTTTCTTTAATTTCACCACAGAAATGTAATCTTAATGGTGTCAATAACTGTAAGGTTTACCCTATATAAATATTAAAATTTTTATTGTCTCAACCCTCTTCATAATCTCGTAATTGTACTTACATGATATTACCTAAATACAATTTATTCTCCTTTTTATGTTATTTTCTGATTAATTTTAAATTACAGCATTAAAAGTTATGTTATGCTAAGTTATACCCGGCAAACCCTAGTTTTTCTCTAACAGCTATCCCCTGTTGCAGATGAACGACACCCACCAGCGACACGGGAAGTGGCACGAAGTCATCCTCCACCCCCCTCACGGTGACACCTACTCCCACCTCATGTACTACAACATTCGCGGACTGGATGCTTCCTCTACCTACGAGGCGATTGCACAGGCCAAGAACCGCTACGGATGGAACGAAGTCTCCGACCTTTTCCAATTCTACACCCGCGGATCCGGTGAGGACTTATACGGTATCAAACAATCATTATCATACATAATGTTATTGAACAATTTACTGTCGCACCTATTTTTTTTTCTACTATTAACACATATATTTTTTTAATTTGCATACCTTCCTATTCTTCTATACTGACACACACACTTATCACTTGATAAAATGATTGGCGCATTACAGTTTTTGACCCTTTACCATAATTTGAAAAAGGAGTTCCGCCTTCCTTGCTGGTTATTTCTCCACCATCCAAATTTCATACCTCATAACCCTTATGAACTGTTCCATTTATGAAAACTAGCAGTATTATATTTGCAAAATATGGGAATTCACTTTGAGATTCCCTTAAGTACACATGCTGATAGTTGTGTTAAATTTTTTTATATAAATTTTAAACTGGGCCACTTTTTTCTTTTATTTGATTGTAAAATATATTTTTACTATTATTCTGATTATATAAATATGATTATTATTTTTACTAGTTATTTGATTATTTTTTTAAAAAATGTTATATACTGTTAAATAAAAAAAAGAGGATGAAAACGAGATGCCAAATAGCACTGAAGTATTGTAAAAGACATTAAATATTTTCCCCTCAGCGGATCTCATTAACGTTCAATAATTCTTCATCGTTAAAATTACATTTTTTCCTCACATAAGCCTGTGGTGAATTTTTTCCCTTATTATTTATGCATGTAAATAATTACCACATACAATGTTGTGTTTAATTATGCATGCTCACACATGTTTTTCTGGTCGACTTTCATTATATCTCCTAATTAGTTTGAAAGAGAGGAATCGATTCCAGTATCGAAATATACTATGCTTTTAATAAATAATATTGCAGCCAATGGAATCGTTAATCATTCTGTAATCGTTGGACAATTTGTGAACTACATCCCAGTATTCTAATTTATTATCGATTACCTGTTGAAGGGAGCGAATATTGGGTCTACAGTTGATTGGTTTCACCAAATTGCTTCAGCAAATTTCATGACCTGGCCAGTTTTAATTATCTTACATCTAATCCTTTATAAGTTGAAAGCAGGAACAACCAAAGATAGTTATTACGATCCCTTTTAGAGGTATCAGCGATTGAAATTAACAAATATTAATATTTAAGTTTCATATTTTATGTTTTCTCATCTACTATTTTGGTACTATCGGAATGTTTCAACCCAACAGT
The DNA here is from genome assembly GCA_911387785.2 of Aelia acuminata. NCBI lineage: Eukaryota > Metazoa > Arthropoda > Insecta > Hemiptera > Pentatomidae > Aelia > Aelia acuminata. The sequence continues at coordinate 113,210,390 of OU426979.1, read as the reverse complement.
AAAAGTTTTATTACTTTTTATCCCTCGAACCAACAGCTAGCATTAAATCCAACAATTAAATTAGAAAATTTGGAAATGTGTTTGCTTTTTTTTTGTTTTTGTTTTTTTACATGCAATACATTTAGAGAGCCGATAACAATTGATTTTTTATTTCTATCTAAAAGACTAGTTAGTCTGAGTGATACAATTAAAACCATTTATTTTAACACAATAAAAAATGCATTTAAAAGACGTATCGTTACTCTTCGCGAGAAATCTTTATCGGATGTAATATACTAAAAATATTACATTCAGGAAAAATAGAATCAAAATGCGTCTTGCTTTTATGTTTACAATTTAATGGGAAGTTTCTTTTTTTTTTTTACTTTCACTTACCTATATATGAAATATATAGTAAGTGGAAGTATTGCGATCGTGAAAAATTTCGACTTCTGGTTTTCAACGGAAATACACGTTTTGGGGTCCCCTGAGTCCAATTAACCAAGTCCCGCGAAATGGTCTGTGTGTGTGTCTGTGTGTGTGTCTGTGTGTGTGTGAACAGACTAGCTCAAAAACTATAAACCGTGCGAACCTGAAATTGGGTATTTAGTGTATGTATATGCCCGCGATGTGACAGCGAAAATTTCATCAAAATTGCTCAAAGGGAGGGGGTACTTTATTTAATAACTTTTTAAGTTTTTTTCGATTTTCTCAATAACGGATCTAACGATTTTGATTAAACCGAGTATTTGATCAATTTATATGCCCGAGACTGTAAAAATTTCATCAAAATTGATCAACCGGAGGGGGGACTTTACTTAATAAATTTTGTATCATTTTCACGTGTTTTATTTATTTACTCAAAAACGGCTTCAACGATTTTGATCAAACTGGGTATATGATGTATGTATATGCCAAAGATGTGATACCCAACATTTCATAAAAATTGGTCAAAGGGAGAGGGCACCTTATTTCATAACTTTTATACCGATTTTTAACTTTTTTTCGATTATCTCAAAAACGGCTTTTAGGATTTCGATTAAATTCGTAGTGTTTAATGAAAATTAGGTGTTTTTTTTAAAATCAGGTAAGATTTTTTATTATTAAAATGTCCTGAGGGGGCTTAAATGGGGAATGGGCCTTTTTTGTTTTCCTATAAAGTCCTTTGTATTTGTTTATATGGAGAAATTATCTGTCTCTCGTTTCGCCTAAAAATAAGAAATGGCTAAATATGAGATATGATAAAAACAAAGTAAATATATAGAGGAGAAAAAAAGAAAAATACTTATTCAGTCAAATCATAAAACACGTGCGTGGGCTCGCATGCAGAGTACGCCTTTGATGACAGACTATTGTTTATAATTAAAGCCGTTTTGTTCATTTAATGGAAATTATTTGTTTCATGGTAAATGAAGTTTTCAACAACTACATAGAGAATCATAAAATCAGATGACTTGGAGTATTATGCTTGCATTGCCGAATTACCACAAGTAAAAACTTTTATTTAATAATTAAAAAATTAGTGTTTTTTATAGAGCTAATAAAAACAAAAATAAGAAATGAATGTGGAAAAATGTGTCTTTGAGAAGTGGCAATTAACAAAACACATCAATTTCTAATTTAAGTAAGTTGGTAAGTGAAAGTTGTGTGTTGCGCGCACGCACCAGATTTTTTTTTATTTACCATTATAATAAGAGTATATTTTACTTTTAAGGGCGGATTCACACTATCGCTCCGCTCCCGCTTCACTCCCGGTCCGCTCAAATATTTTAAAGAGAAATAGACAGAGAATTCCACTATCGGTACCGCTCCGGTCTCGCTCCACTCCCGGTCCGCTCTCGCTCTACCCCATTCACACTAGCGCTCTGCTCCCGCTCCGCTCCAGGTCCGGTCTCACTGGCAAAATATTCTAAAGAGGAATAGAGGGAGGTTAATCACAATATTGGCACAGGTCCGGTCTCGCTCCGCTCCCGCTCCACTCTCGCTCCACTCCCGCTCCACTCTCCTAAAGACTTTTCATATTCACATTATATAATTTTACACCGTTCACGATTGAAGCCATTAATAATCGAAGCCGTCTGTATTTGGATTTTAATTAATAATTAACTTTCAGTTATTAAAGTATTTATTTATTCATCAATTTTACGGCCAAAAAAGTTCAACTTTAAAATAATATATATATATATATATATATATATATATATATATATATATATATATATATATATATATATATAAAATTATAAATTAATTTAATTAATGGTGAAGAAATAATTTAAATTTTTTTTCCGAATGTATTCGAATACGCTTGAAATGATCAACAATCACCAACAAAAATCATCAACAATACGCGCGGTTTTTCGAAGAAAAGTACACTTACCAGCTAATTCTACAAACGAAAAATTGATTTTTTTTTTTGCCATAAAATTGAAGAATAAATGAATACTTAAATAACTGAAAGTTAATCATTAATTAAAATCCGAATACAGACAACTTCGATTATTAATGGCTTTAATAGCTTAAACCTTTCAAAAGTGAACGGTGTAAAATTATATAGTGTGAATATGGTAAGACATTAGGAGAGCGGACCGGGAGTGGAGCGGGAGCGGAGCGCTAGTGTGAATGGGGTAGAGCGAGAGTGGACCGGGAGCGGAGCGAGAGTGGAGCGGGAGCGGAGCGCTAGTGTGAATGGGGTAGAGCGAGAGTGGACCGGGAGCGGAGCGAGAGTGGAGCGGGCGCGAAAGCGATAGTGTGAATAGGCCCTAATTCTCGATAACATGATTTTCGATGAAACTTAATAAATACATTAGCCGGGACATGACGCAACCCTTTGTAGACAGTTCTTGGTTCATAATAATTTAGCATTGCGTGGAGGGGTTTATTTCTTGTGTTTTCGGGACTGTTTAGTATATATTACTCATTATATCTTATAAGTTTATTTATTAAAGCATTAGGAATTTACTAAAAAAAAATTCGTTGGATGGGGTTACTATCCTTCCTCATGCCTAAATGTTATTATTTTATTACTTGAAAAATCATAAAATCTGCTGACTGTCGACATTCACATTGCAAGTGCGGATCCATAAATGGACTCGGAAAACATTAGACATTTTACGAGATCATATTTTTAAACTGATCGAGGGTATTGAAGTCAATTGAATTAAGACATCCATTTGGTTTTCAGGGACTGACCATGTAACTATGATGTTGCTAATAATCACTAAGCTTTCGCCTATTATGCTATGGGATTCTTCAGGGCTGCTCTGAATATGAGGAAAAGTTGGGGATTCTTAGTAATGTCTCATAGTCAAACCCTGAAATACATTTGAATGGCATAAATCAATACCATGGAAACCTAAAACATTAATCGTATTAAAAAAATGTTTAAAAAAAAAACAATGGGTTTCTTGTATATACTGCCAATCACATTATCAGTATTACCAATCTTTAAACAAATAACTTCTTCTTCTTCCATTTATAATGTTTAATTTTTATTTACACTCTCTTAATGTTTTTCTACCACTTCCGTATACACTTTATATACATATAATTTTTTTTTTTGTTTTACAAACTCAATACAGAACGTTTCATGGATTTCCAGATTACCCATCTGAACCCAGCCTAGAAGACATGGAATTGATCGCAGCTGGGTCTCCAAAGATGTGCATGGCAACAGCAATGTTAGTCTTTGCATCACTCATCATTGCCATATAAACAGGTAAACAAAATAATTATTTAAATGACACTTATTTTTATTTTTTAATGCTATTTTTTTTTTGTTTGTCTAATATCATTTCTATGTTATAGTAGTGTTTATTTATTTATTTAATTTTTTTTTTGTTAAGGTTCCTAATGTTTGAGAAAATTTTAATTTGGTTTCAATGTTTAATCAACAAAATAATAATGATTCAAATCGACACGGAAATACTATATCGTTTTGAGTTATAAATGAACTTACATAATTTCTTTGAGTTATGAATGAACCAAGAGTAGAATATTAGAACTATCTTTGCAAACAAACATCCACATACACGTACATGTATATCTTTCAATATTTGTATAACAACTCAATGTTTTCATTTGTTAATTTTAACGTTTACTACGACAATCTTAAAAACTTTCTACCTTATCTTTTTTTTTTTTTTTTTTCCAGGTCACTAGATTTTTCCTCCTCAGTGGATTAACAAAAGAAGATCTGGCATAACAATGGATTCTAACGGATAAGATTTTGTCCCTGTTCGATTACCGATACCGTTCTATTATTAAATAAGTGTCTAGAAAAGTTGTGTGAAGAAATAAAAGCCAATAAAAAAAAAGATTACATTATTTCATTCAAGAGAGATTACATTTTTGTCTAGATGTGTCACTTTAAATCTGTATGTCGACGATCTTCATCTTCGTTTTTTGCTGTTTTAAAATCTTGATTGATTCCTTGAGAGCCCAAGTTACGTCCATTTTTCCCGGAATCAAAAATCCGGAAGTAAATGTTGAAATAAAATAATTTACTAGTCTCAGTGTTACTTATGAATAACCTATGTATGTGTATTTTACGCATTTCACCAATAAGATATTATCTCCGTATATAGATGTTATATGTTTCTTACTTGGAAGCTGTCCCCTCCTAAGAATAAAAATAATATAAGTTGTAAATATTAGATTAAAACATACAAATGTTTTTAGTGTTATGTATAGAAATCTTAAAAATTTTGTTTTGTTTCTATAGGAGCACCTCCTTCAATTTAGACAACTAACTCGATTGATGGACTTATAGTTTTATATTAAGAATATTCATAAATGTGATATATGTATTTATTATATAGTTGTACTTTACTTTTGACATCTTTATTCTTCTTGAATGTGAATCTCAGAGCTACAAAAATATAAGAATATATTTTTCGCTGTTTGTTGTTTCATTGCGCTAAACACTTTGTACTAAGAGCACATTTGTAAATATTTGAAATATGTTGTCTTAAAATTGTACCATATTGAATAAAGTTTTGTACAAAATCATTTCCTTTCACTTTGGTGTTTTATTAATCCTTTTCAAATTTATTTATTTTTATTTTTAATTTAAGATGTGTTCTCATTGAATTTTTATATTTGCCAAAAGGGTTGGCTGCAAAATGAAGATTGCTTTCTTTGCTTGCTTTGCAAAATGAAGGGCTTTCTTTTATTATTCTATATTTTATATATATATATATATATATATATATATATATATATATATATATATATATATATATATATATATATATATGGATAGTACCAATACACTACAAAATTACAGAACTGACCGAGATATACAGAATTAAAAAACACACAGCTGGATACAGAGACATAGAATATGACAGAATCGAACAAGAACAACCCATAGAACAATGGCTACACCCTTCATCACAAGCCACACTAACAGAGTACATTGGAAGTGTAGAAAATAACAATTTCCTCACAACTAATATTTATACAGACGGAAGCAAAAACGAAGAAAATACTGGATGCGCATTCACCTGCAAGCATAACCACACCTACTATGAGGAGCAATTCAGACTAGGGCCACTGTGCTCCAATAATCAGGCAGAAAAATTAGCTGTGATCAAGGCTACAGACTGGATACTAAGACAAATAGACCACTCCGACATGACTTTTAACTTATACACAGACAGTAAAATATTACTCGACTCCTTGAAAAACCCAAAAATCCACGATGTACTGACCGAACGAATTAGACAAAACCTCATCAAAATTATCGAAAGAGACATTAAAATAACATTGCAATGGGTGAAAGGTCACAGCGGGGTCAGCGGCAACGAGAGAGCAGACTCGTTGGCAAAGACTGCTTCGAATGACCAGGACTTACCAATCGACTACAACCTAGTGCCTTTCACTTTTGTTAAGAAAAGGATCAAATCAGACTTAATTTCAGACTGGGACAGACACTGTCAACACTCGACAAAAGGGCGACCCCTACACAAATTTGTTCCCCACATCACGCTTCAAAATTACAACAAAACAGAAAGCCTACACTACAAGCTCACGCAATTTATCACTGAACACGGACCATCTAAACACTACTTTAAAAGATTCCACCTGACAAACGCAGACTCATGCAACTGCGACGGACAAATCCCACAAACATTCAATCATATACTCTACGACTGCACTATATACGAACAAGCAAGACATCAGTAGATCAAAAGCTGCCTGCTAAAAGAACAGACGTGGCCTGTGCCAGAGGACAAAATACTCAAAAAATACAAAAAGGAACTAATGACCCTCATATTCAGAACCGACTTACAAACGAACCACGTACAATATAACCCAAACCGATAAAACCGAATAGTGGATTAACACCCATTATGTCCAACTTTTACTTATTGCATCTTGCTTGTAAATATAATTTATTATTGTAATTATAACTTTCACTGTAAATATTACACACTTTAATTAACTATATTTTATTATTATATATTAATTAATAAACTAAATATCTATAAATTACTTTAATTTAAGTTTTTATATATTATTTTCACTTTTAATTTTACAATATAATTTTATTTATTTCTATGTATTCCACTTTAAGAATTATTTAGGATATATTTTTATTAGGATATGTTAATTATTATTAATTTATTAAGCTTTTATTATTTAGTTAGGTAATTTTGTTCTTCTTTTTGTACTTTATTTTGTTCCTATTTTTATTTTTATTTATGTATCTTTTCATAGTAAACATTTAATTCACTGCTATTAAATTTTACATTGTTCAGAGAAAATTTGAACTGTACATTGTATGCGTATAATATGTAGTTTTACATGGAGTACGCACAATTATTCAATAAACTCCTCTTGCATAGGGCGTACTATGCAAGAGAAAAAAAAAATATATATATATATATATATTTAACCTTTGTAAATTAGGTTGTGTGTTGTATTTGGGTTTTATCGCCATATAAAATTTATTATATGCTCTTCCATATTGACCGGCTCTCTCGCTTAAACGGCAATGTATCGGTTCCGACGAGGACGGATAAGCTAGAGTCTACGGTAGTCCCAAATATGTATGAAATAAATAAAATCTATTTATAGTGATTCGTCAGATCGAGGTGGAACAAATTGTGTTTTATCAATTTATTGTCTTGGGAAAAATGAATTTCAATGGTTTCTACTCGTGCTTTATGACCCATACACGGTCCACTTACATGGGCCAGGCGTTTTCTGAAATCTCTTAAACTTATTTTTTTTAAGAAAAGGCATGGATTTGTCCCCTCTTCTTCACGGGACTACTTATTGTTTTGTTGCCTTTCCATGGATAGAAACTTATTTCATGTAAACAATTAAAAGACCACCTTCCCCTCCATTGTCAGAAGGGTAACCGTGAAAACCACCTTATGAACTGTTATGAAAACAAAATAAGGTTTATAAAGTTGACACTTTAATGATATATATATACTCATGATATATATTTATGACTTCTTATGTTTATATTTTTCTACGCATAAGAGGGAAAGAGACTGGGCCTTCTTTCACACCGAGAAACTCATTTATTTGCTTTATTGAAATTCAACCTATTTCGTTAATACTTCAATTGTTTAAAGTGTCATAAGGAAGGGTAGTTAAAATCAGAATGTAGAAAGATTAATTTCCGGGGACTATCCAATATTCTTAGTGATTTCATATACACCAGGAAGATTATAGGAAACTGTTTTGAAGAGAAGAACGTTAGAAAATGAAGTCCTTCCTTAACTATTAAACACTGTTATAGAATAATATCAATGCCCGGGTGGTTGAGGAGGAGGGGGGTGAACAGGCAACAAAAAAAGTTTATTTCGTAGTTATGTTAAACCTAGAAGTTAAAATCTGATGCAAATCTTCGTGCGAAATGCTTCGCACGCGTCCAGCTAGTTGTGTTAATTACAGAATATTGATAGTATAATTCTTCAGATAAATCTTATTTAAAGGTGGTTATTTTCGAAATTCAAATTTCAATATTATGAGTCAAGTATTTTAGAAAATTTACCTTGTTAAGAAAAGGGCTTCCGCTTGGTCGGGGGAGGGGGGCATGATGTCGAGGACTTCAACTAACATATCTCCTGAACCAAGGGCTGTAGGTTTGATCCCTTGGTGTCATTGTTTGCAGAATTTAATGATACACTTTTTGCTTGAGATATTTTGCCTGAAAGTCAATTTCTGAGGAACTGTAAGGGTTTATTGTAAAAAAACACATAGTTTTAGGCACTAATCCTAAATGGCGAATGAAACTTTACATAAGATCCCGAAGTTTATTAATCACGTACGGGACACTCTATAAAATGACACCATGTTATTAAATTGAACATAATACTATGGTATTTGTAATTTGAAGTATTTGTTAAATTATGCTAAATACCTCCAATGCCTAAAACAATACGAGAAACTTTCATTATGCTGTTTCCATAAGTAACGAGGAGTCAAATTTTCTCAGCCTTAAGTAATGCGAAATTTGGTCTCAAGAAACTTTACAAAAATGTGAGTGACATGGTGCCTTCATCTCCTGTGTGGGATAGTAAATTAAAATTGTGTTGTGTGTCCCAGATTTTTGTTTGATGGATGTACTTAGCATCCTTAGATAGTGCTATGCCATCCTTGGTATCCATCCCCTGCTAACCCTTGGCTATAATTAGCAATCGAAATCAATCCTCGGCCATAATACCTACTTTGGAAGCTCACTAATGATGCACTAATGACCCGCTATCATGCTCATCGGATCATCCCCATTTCGGGCCGGCCAATAGGTTTGTTCCAAACTGATTTCTCCTCCAGAATCATGGTAAGTAATTATGGATTACTCTTGTATGCACTTTTTATATCTATTTTGTAACGTTATATCTATCTATTAGACCTCTGCAATTCCATTTCAATGAATCTCTACGATGGCAGTATATTGCAATACGATATTTCCAAGTCTCGGAGCACTCTTCATCCAGAAGGCATGAATTTCTTCAAATTTGGGCCCCCTCGGTGTCAGAGGCAGGAAGTTAGTAATAAGAATTTCAACCACTTAGCCCTTTCTGGGGACATTTTCTACTATGAGTTAAGCCTACCGAATTGTTTTTGTTGTGATTCTTTGGACAGATCCTTGTCACTGGCACTAGCTAATAATCGGATGGATTATATCGAAATATTCTTTTCCCCAATCAAATCTGAATTCAAAATGCACAAAAGTAAATCTCTTGACAAGAATCTCTTACTTCGGGTCTGATTAATACTCATATCAGTGGCGGTACCCGCTCTTTTGTTAACAAGTTATGCTTTGGACGCTAGGCCGACTCTCTAGTTGCCTAGCTAAAAATAAGTAGCCTTGAACGATTTTGTCCCTAGATTTTCAAGTCAGTCCCTCACATTCTTTTTTAATAAGGCGGCACCACTTTTCATAGCATAACTACACTGCTTAATATGGTTGGTTTTATTGCTCAGATTGGCTGTTAATTCTTAGTAACCTTTTCCACATCTACCTCCCTAGTGTTAAGCTTATTCGTGTAAAAATCAGGACTTCTAATCAAACGTGATAGTCGCTCGACAGCCTGAATATTGATGAAGGTAAGAGGAACTAAATGATTCATTTGAGTTAATGAGTGTTTTTTAAAGGGAGAACAGTTCTAGTTATTTTCCTGAAAAAACAAAAAAACAATTGAGATGACCCAGTTACCTCCATAAAACATGCAAAATGTTAGTTCCTCACATCACAAGTGGGAGTGGCAACCTTAAGTGATGAAAATCTGGTGCGGTAACTTTCACTTACCACCCTTCTTTTTGACTAAAAATAGACAGTTTTTTGGAAATGGCATACTTAATTGCTAACAGAGAGGCAAAACTAAACATTATTTCATTTATCAATGAATTTATTTTACATATTGGAAAGTGTGGTCAGTAATTCATACAGTGGTGTGTGTACCAAGAATGAAATTCGGCTCATTTACTCATCCACTCCAAACTTTCCAGGAGTTTGTTTGAATTTGTTTTTATGAATATTTTTTAAGAGATTAGACTAAAAGATCATGTTTTTCGACGATATATGATAGCTAGAAATATAAGGATCGATAGAAAGAATTCATAACAACGGCCGTTAATAAACTGGAACTAAACTTTCTATTTTGAGTACCTAAGTATTTTTTTAGAAAACGACATTGATATTTAATTTTTCTCAGGCTGAAGAATTTATTAGTACTTTTGAAATCAATTGAGTACGTATGCTCTAACAAAATCTTGAAACACGTTGCCGCCTCTTCTCGTATGCGCGTTAACAATTGAGCAGTTAGTAAAGGGGTACTACACATGCGAGAGTTGGAATGGTCTTTTAATGGCTTGTTGGAATATACATTTGTTTCATTAGAAATGGCTGTGTGTTTTTTTCTGATCGATAATATACTGAGCAGCATGCACTTATCCTTCTATGACAATGAATGCTCTCTCTCGTCTTTTAAAACGGTTACGATACCATGAAAACCAATAGTTTCCATGGTAATCCGAAAGTTGAAATATATGTACCATATAATCCGACCAAATAATCCGTTGAAAACATGTACCAATAATCCGAAAGTTGATATTATTATTTTATTGATTCTCCAATATTTCATTTCAGGGACCCTCTACCATATTATACACTACATATTTTCATTTCTTAAATTCTAAACTTTCCAACGATATATTATACATATATATTACTACTAATGTTATTAGAAATAGAAATTTTCGTTTTGGGAAATCATATATTTTATTTCTCTTGTATTCGATTATGAAATCCTCTCGTATTTTATATTTAGCCATTTCTTGTTACTAGGGATAACAAAAGACGGATATTTACTCGAAATATATAAAATTAAAGGTACATTATAGGAAGATTTTTTCTTCAGCCATTTAGGCCCTATCAGACCTTTTCAATGGCGATAAAACCTACTTCATATTAAAGAATGCTTTATTAGTGTTAAACATGATAAGTTTAATCGAATTTTTTAATGGCTTTTTGAGAAATCGTAAAGAGAATAATAAACGTTAAGATAACCGTCCGTTTACTGGATCCAGACGAAATCTTAGCTGTCACATCACGGGCATATACATATGTACATCAAATAACAATTTTCAGTATCGAAGGCTTTATAGTTTTTGAGCTAGTCTGTTGACACACACTGAGCATTTTGCTGGACTTAGTTACTTTGACTCAGGGGACCCCAAAACATTTATTTCCGTTGAGAACCGGAAGTCGGAATTTTTTACGATCGTAATACTTACTATATATATATATACTATATATATACTATATACTATATACATCTGTTACTCTTGACAAATTTGGGGACATGAAATGTATGAAATGGCGGAAAAAATAGTTACTTTTTTTATAAAAAAATTATTTGGACTTCCCAAGAATACCCCCTACGCATTATACCTTGAAACTGGCATAGAACCTTTATATTTTTTCACGCTTAGATTGCATTTTAATTACATGTTAAAAGTTTTTAAATATCCTCAAAAAAGATTGCCTCTGCTATTATCAAAAATCATAATTTCAAAAAATATATTTTGGTCAAAAGCATGGAACGATAAATTTTCTATTTCAATAGCAAGTGAACAGTATACTGATGAATTGCCCTCAAAGTAAGAAAACTGCATACCTAAGCAATGAAATATTGAAATTTACTAATAATTGTAAACAATCCCGAAATAATTCTAAATTCCACCTAATTTATAAAGAACTGGACACAGACCTCAATAAAAGCTATATTGGTGATAACCACAAATTACAATTTATGAAGTTAATTTTTAAGGCAAAAACTTCTGAACTTAAACGCTAAGCCGTGGGACCAGAACAGAACCCAAGAATGCAGTTTGTGCAATCTAAATGAAAATGAAACCATAATTCTTGACGAGAGTTCAGTTATAGGGTACCTGAATGGTGAAAACTGGGTTAGATTATATAGCTACATTAAAGAGGCTTATAGTTACAGAAAGCTGCTTACTACAAAATTTAACTATTGATTGGCAACATTTAACATTTATTTATCTCAATTCAGGGTAAATACCAAAGAAGGTTTGGTATTTAAGTAATCTTTCCCTTGTATATATTAGTAAATACTATGAATTAGGAGCTATTATTGTTTTTATTGTTACTTTATTGAGCCGTATTTGCATAATTTTTCATTCAACATTTCACAATATTCGTTTGTTTTATTTTTGTGTTTATTTCTTTTGTAATATAATTTGTATTAAATATTTTAAGCTAGACGGACTCCAAGAGACGGACAATTAGTCCATCGTGGAGGTTTTTGTAGATAATCATTGTAAATAATGTAATTATTGAAAAAAATAAAACCATTCATTCATTCATTCTTACTATACTATATACCTTACTATATAATTTTTCATAAGTAGGTAAGTGAAAGTAAACAAGTGTTTAAAAAACATTAATTTGTTGAAAGGTGTGGGTTCATAAAAAGACGAAAAAAATTAGACTCGTTTTGAGTTAGTCTTTAAATAACTTATTTATGAATAGCAACCTTTTCCCTTTTTAATTTAAACCCTAGTTTTTAATTTTCTTTTTTGAATTTGTGCATTGAAATTCGAAGAACAATAATGCCAAAAAAAATATTAAAACTGCTCAGGTGCTTGTTCATCTTTTGGTTTCATGGCTGTTAGAGCGATTTGTTATTCGTCAATTTTTTTTAGTAGGAGTTTTGGTTATAAAAGCTTGTTTGTTTTTTCCAGTATTTTAAATTATTCAATTAGCCCCTCACCTTAATTATTTTAAATATCAAGCTCTATCTGTTAATACACGAATGGATTTTTCTTATAAGTGATTAGTTACTTAGAAAGGATTCACGAAAAATATTTGAAAAAGAAAAGTTAAATTTCAATTGGTGGAAAACGAAACTCGAATCTCAAATGTTAAAACCACCACCACTATTATCAATACCACTCCCCCAACTCTTCCGGAGGGTTAGTTATCCCAGCGATCTAGTTAACTCTCTCATAGGTAAATTTTCAAAACATCCTTATTATGTCGGTATCTTTCCGAGCACTACCTCTACTCTTTCCGAGGCCTATACCCACGATCTAGTTATCTCACGCATACGTAAATTTTCAAAATATCCTTATTATGTTGGATTCTTAGAAGGTGGTGATGAAGTTAGCACCAAATTGTAAATAAAATATAAATGGATTCGTGGCCTTATAGGCGTATGTATACAAATGGATTTATTGGCAAATTGATACAAGTGGATTACTGGCAACAGAAAGGATCAGTATGGACAACGACTGAAGAAAAAAGATACCCAATTCCCCCTTCGACGTTCAGATAATACCTGGGCCATAACTAGTGAAGAAAAGGCAAACGAATTCGCAAAATATCTTGACCAGGTTTTCGGAACAAATTCTATTAAGGACAACACACTCACCGAAATAGACGACGACTTGACAGCTCCACTACCTCTATCATTACCTCCTCCAGCGTTTCACCCAGAAGAACTCCACAAAGAAATCAACAGACTTCCGAGCCGAAAAGCTCCGGGCTATGATCTTATTACTCCCTTTATCCTTCGCCACCTACCTCGATAAGCTATTCTGTTTCTTACTCACATTTACAGTCGTGGTAATAGAAATTGCATCACCTCTGATTGTTATATTTTCAATCCTAAATAAGTAGTATATGTATACAAGTAAGGGATTTAATTTGTTTACCTACTGGCATTAGAGATAGATGTAATCAGTGACTTATAGTTTAGTTGGTTCCAGAGTGGCTAATATTAACCACGTTATTTCTTATTATTATGTCCGATAGAAGGAGTTTCAAACAAATGTCCAAGGAGGAAAAAGTTAAATAGTGGCATTTTCTGAAGCTGGACTTTCTTCGCGGGATATAGCAAAGAGAGTGAGGTGCAACCGGTCCACTGTGGTGAGAATAATAAAAAAAAAAAATCCTTCTCAGGGATCTACCGAGCGAAAGAAAGGGACTGGAAGGAAGACAAATGAGCGTTTAGATCGCATGATGATGAGATTATCATTAGAAAATCGCTTCAAAACTGCAAAGGAAATATCTAGAGATCTAGCAGATAGCAATTTAGCAGAAGTAAGTCGAGAAACAGTAGGCAGAAGATTAAGAGAAAAAGGTTTATGGCCAAGAAAACCAGCCAATAAGCCATTTCTTACCAAAAAAAATGAAACAATCTCGCCTAAATTGGGTGCGGAATTTTGAAAACTGGATGATCAATGATCGGAGGAAAGAGATGTTTTTGGATGAAAGTAAATTCAACATCTTCAGTTCATACGTAAGACTTCGGTCAAATGAAAGATTTGACGAATCTTGTATATTAGAAACAGTGAAACATGAGGCAAGTGTGATGGTCTGGGGATGTTTTTCTTACTTTGGAATTGGCCAGATACCTTTATAGATGGGAAGACTAACGCAGAAGAATATAAAAAAAAAATTGGAATTAGGTTTATTTCCCTCAATGAATTCCCACCTTACTTCATTTTTCAAAATGATTGTGCTCCGTGCCATAGAGCTAAATCGGTAAGTTAATTATTTATTCATTTAAAAAAATGTCTTAGCTCTAAGATGCATAATTTTTTATTACATTTACCATTGTTTTTTTTGGATAGGTAAAGCAGTTTTTAACATAAATCGGGATCTCCACGCTGCCATGACCAGCCAATAGCCTGTTTCTCGACTTACTTCTGCTAAATTGTTATCTGCTAGATCTCTAGATATTTCCTTTGCAGTTTTGAAGCGATTTTCTAATGATAATCTCATCATCATGCGATCGAAACGCTCACCTGTCTTCCTTTTCCTTCCAATCCCTTTCTTTCGCTCGGTATCCCAGAGAAGGATTTTTTTATATTATTCTTACCACAGTGGACCGGTTGCACCTCACTCTCTTTGTTATCACCCGCGAAGAAAGTCCAGCTTCAGAAAATGCCTCTATTTTAACTTTTTCCTCCTTGAACATTTGTTTGAAACTCCTTCTGTCGGACATAATAAGGAAATAACGTGTTTAGTATTAGCCACTTTGGAACCAACTGAACTATAAGTCACTGATTACATCTATCTCTAATGCTAGTTGGTGAACAAATGAAATCCCTTACTTATATACTCATTTAGGATCGAAAAGATACTCGCAACAATCATAGGTGATGCAATTTCTATGACCACAACTGTATTAACTCTATCTTACGCACAACACACTATCCTCTTCTTTGGAAACTCTCCACAATCAAAATGATACCTAAACCCTCTAAACCCACAACTAATCCTACTTCTTACCGTCCAATCGCACTTCTACCAATAATGGGGAAAATATTTGAGAAACTATTCTTGAACAGAATTAAGCCCTCGCTCGAAAGTAGTCAAGTGATACCCAATCATCAGCTCGCTTTCGATCCTATCACTCAACCGTTCAACAGTGCCATAGGATAGTTGATGCAATATCGATAGCTTTTGAGAAAAAGGAATATTGCTCAGCGATATTTCTCGATATCGAAAAAGCATTCGATAGTGTCTGGCACAAGGGTCTATTATGGAAAATAAAACCGCACATACCTTCTACCTACTTCCTCATCCTACAATCTTTCTTGCTCCATAGATATTTCTGTATTTCCGTAGATTCTTCTACTTCTTCATTCTTTCCTCAGCTTACTGGCATTCCTCAAGGAAGCGTTTTAAGCCTCCTCCTCTATTCCATTTTCACCTCTGACATTCCGGAACACCCTTGCACCACTATCTTTACCTTCGCTGACGACACGGCTATTCTTTCTTCCCACGAAGATCCCACAATAGCATCAATTGCCGTCCAAAACCACCTATTCGACCTCGAAAATTGGTTTCGTAAGTGGAAAATAAAAATAAATGCCGCTAAGTCGGTCCATATAAGTTTTTCACTGAGGAAGGGAACCTGTCCTCCAATAAAAATTGATAATACATCGGTGCCATCTAAAAAAATATGTACGTTACCAAAAACTCTTTGGGCAAAAGACTCACTTGGAACATACATACAAAACTAAAAAGACAAGAACTGATCAGACGATATAAACAACTGTCACAACTCCTAGACTACAGATCTTCAAAAGATTACGAAACAAAAGATTAATATACAACATTATACTAATACCCATTTGGACCTACGGAGCAGAACTTTGGGGTTCCGCTAAAGAGGTACACATAAACAAAATTTAAATAGCACAGTCAAAAATTCTTAGGAAAATTGTAAACGCTCCATGGTACATTTCTAACAACATAATACACAAAGACATGGACATTCCAACAGTAAAATCATTCATTCACGACAAATACATTTCACTGTTCAACTCATAACCACTCAAACCCACTTTTTCTTTTCTTTCTTTCTCCCAGTTACCCGTCCAACGAAGATTGAAACAACAATGGCCGAGGGATATGCTCGTTCTCTGGCAAATAAATAAATAAATTTAAAAATTCAGTGAAAATTTATAATCCTTTCCTATTCCACAGTAATTTAAAGTAGGCTATTATAAACAAACGAAATATTTTTTTTCACTCAGAGTTAATATTACTGGTGCGAATGTGCTGCATGAAGTGATGCGACATCAACAGGAGAAATGAATAAATACCACTATGTTCAACTTTCATTTATTCAAGTTGAATGCTATATAAATTTCATATGCTCAATGTTTTTGTATTCCGGAACGTCAGCATTTAGATGGTGATAGACTTTTTTTTGGCGCTGTGCAATAAAATAAAAAGATTATTCAAGCCAGTTAATGACCGTGGGGGATTCCGAAATACAAGCCAACAATGTGTGGATTCGCATGTCTGACCGGAGCGGGACCAGATTGATTCCTGACGTGTGGCAGATTGTACGGAGCCAGGAGCTCGCCCTCACCCCTCGCACTATTTCACCTGCAACTCTTCCGTCCTTAATTGAAGCAGCTTTTTTTTTTTCATACTTTAGGTTTTTATTCAATAATTCCATACGAAATGGACCATTAAAAAAAAATCACTAATTAGCAAAGCTTGTTCTATCCCTCAGCACGGAGAGTACAATACTATGTTAGTGAGTTCAGTTTCAGTTCTATTTGACAGTCTTTACCACAGTTAATATGGAGATTTCAATATAAAATTAAAATTTTATTATATGTTTTATTTATTTATATAAAAGGTTCGGGCATTTCGACAACCTGGGACATTTTATTACTATATAAATAAGCTAATATCATTTTCAAAATTACAATTGAAATCAACAAAGTCACAGACACAGACAAATTAATATTGACTAATTGTAATACTATTATAATCCTTGCTCATTAACAATTACAAATTACTATTGACTACTTAATACTGAAATTGCTGTTGGCAAATTACAATTAATAAGGTTGTTTTAAGTCTTTGAACTACATTAACAGATGGGTATTACTAATTAGTCTAATAGATAAAATCAAAAGAATAACATAGTAACATACATTTATAGATGTGTTTAAATTTTAAACATTATCAATTAAAATTTCGTGAGGATATAATTGTTGCACCACTTGCTGATAGCAGTTTAATTATTAAGTTATATTTTATTGATAATATAATTTGTATAAGTTAATTTAAGTTTTTTATAGCATTCTGTTCTATTTAAAGTGTTTCGTCAAAGTTTTCTTTTCAAAGATGCTCTCGGGAAGACGCGTAACTGTAATAATACAAACTGGCTTAGGAGCAGTTTTGATGCAGGAGGGTCAACCAATTGCGTATGCTTCAAGAAGTTTATCATAAAATGAGAAAATCTATGCAAAAATTGAGAGAGAAATGTTGGCTGTTGTTTTTGGTTGTGAGCATTTCAATAGCTATAAATATGGCCGTCATTTTAAGATCGAATCGGACCATGAACCGTTGCGTATGATTCATAAAAAGCCTATTCACTTGTGCCCTCCTAGACTCCAGAACATATCATTGAAATTACATGGGTATCAATTGGCACTAACTGACTTTTTCTCTTCTGATCAGGAAGATATTTTGAGTCTTACGATGGACCTGAGACTCTAGAATCCTTGGTTTGTTATCTCTAGTAGCAGACCAGATCCACGTCAGCCATGTTTTTTTTTTTTTTTTAA
Organism: Aelia acuminata; assembly: GCA_911387785.2. NCBI lineage: Eukaryota > Metazoa > Arthropoda > Insecta > Hemiptera > Pentatomidae > Aelia > Aelia acuminata. Next base: position 113,192,315 of record OU426979.1, on the reverse strand, counting down.
ATTAAAGAGAATAGTTCGCAGTTTGTTTGAGATGATTGATTGGCCTTCCTTAAAAGCTACATTAGCCAAAGTATCCCCCTTATCGTTACCTCTCATTCCGACATGACTCGGTAAACATAGAAAGTGAACCATTCATATTTAATTATTTTTTTATACTGTTTTATCCTATTTTTGATCAAGTTTTAATGATAGGAGGATGAAATAATGTTATTAGGTTGAGGATAAATTTTTCCATAGGTTTAAAATAGAAGGAAAAGAATATTACTTTCTTATAAAAGTTTTGTAAGAAGTCAAGACTTCTTATTCTTGAATTCGGTTAAGCGCTCATCGCAATAGAATACAATTGTCGATGGAAGTCTAATAGCAAAAAATGATGAAAATGGCCTTGTGCAATAACTATTGACTGAGTAAATAAATGAAGAGATTTCTATATATAGCATGTTCTATGGACTTTGTTCATTCAAAGGCACAATAGAATAGCTTAATTGAATAAGGATTACAACAGATCAAAGACTTTAGATCCACCTATTGGGATAGAAAGAAATTACTTTTTACTCAACCCTGTTACACTGATATATATTTTTAGCCTATTATACCTAACCCATAGTTTCATAAAACTTAAAAATTTTAAGTATCTTTCTTGTTAGGAAAAGAAGCCTTTTGGATCTAATCAGACCTTACTTTATCAGTTTTCTTAGTAATTTTAATATTTTTGGTATAGTTCACAAACATACCTTTGTTGCTTAAAATCAACCCACCTGTAGGTATTTTTAGCCATTATCATTAAGAAAATAAATTTTGACACAGATCACTTATTTCATTTTTGGTAATTATGAATTCGGATGTTTGATAACAATAAATGTAGAGCTGATATTTGAAGCTGGAATTTTAATTTCACGCTAAAAAGGTGTCATCGGTACTTAGTAGGTAAGTAAGTACCTAATAAGTACTCAAGTATATTATAGTTCAAGCAGACTTATATCGGATTTCATCAAAACTGGGCAGGAAATACAATGGTGCTGATGAATCATATCTTAAGAAAAAAAAAGAACTTCACTGAATCATTCATAATTTCAGAAAAATATTATTCAACCATTAAAAACGTCTTTGTTGGCAATATAGGACTTGCGTGGCAAGTCTTGAGGCAAAAAAAAAAAAAAAAAAAAAAAAAAAACCTTAATACTTAAAGTATTAAAATTTATGAATTTAGTTAATAATGAACTTATCTAAATGTTATAATTATTATGATTATACTGTTTCAATAATTTATTTCTGCGCTAAAAATATTTTTATTAGAATGTAAACAATACAATACCACTTAAATGGGATGGAGGGATGACAATTAATTTGATTTTATGTATGATAAAATGTATTGTATATATTTATCTTTTCACATTAGCTCAAAATAAAGTACATCTGACCCTCATATAACAGATGAACATTCGCCATGATATCCTTTAATTGGTTGCGGCTTGATTTCTCAAATCAATTTATAATTTAATATGATTTGACGAAGAAGCGGGTATTTTTCTAAAAAAAAAAACAAAAAACAATTACTACAGTTAAACCAAAATTAATCAGTGGTTACAATAAAAGAATGAGCGGATCATCAAACAAATAAGACATTAACAATACTTGGATTCTTACGTTATTACATTTGTGTAATGTTTGAGAAAATATCATTATATTATCTTTAGATGTATAACTTAACTGTCTGTATCAATACAGTATATAAACTGGCTTAGAATAAAAATTACATTAGATTATTATTCTTATTTTTAATATTTTTAGAAATGAAAGAAACTATTAACAGTAAAATTTAATAAAAAAATCTGGTGCGATGCGCGCAACGCATAACTTTCACTTACGAACCTACTTAGACTAGAAATAGACTTGTTTCGATAATATGTAAACGCCATTCCTCAACTTCACATATTTTCCCTCATTTATGTGCTTATATTTGTATATCTCCATAAGTTATATCTGTATAGCAAAATTTGGAAATTCTCAGTAGGGGAGAGCGGGGTTGGTTGGCAACAATTTTCACTTTTTTGATTGTTGAGTCGTTCCCGTTAATATAATCCCAATGGGGCTGATACCACTATAAACTCCAAGTATTAGAGTACTTCAAGTATTTTTTTCACCACATAATGTTTAATACTAAGATCACAGAAAATTGAAGAATTCGTCAATCCAGAGTTTGCCAATCAACCCCCTATGTGGGGAAGGTTGGCCTAGAAGGTGGGGTAGTTTAGCCATCTCATTCAAGTACTGCCTGACACATATCATTGTTATTAAAAGCTGCACTATAATGGTATAATAATTTTGAATCGGTTTTAACCAGCTTTTAATGGAAAATGGAATGACAATAGAGGAAGATAGAAGTTTAGACTGTCGTCTCTTTCTGCACAAGAAAAATCGCTCTCGTCCTCCTTGCTGGAACTAAAGACAGTTGGTAGTTTCACCTTTGTTTATGTTTACCTTGCTTTTCTGAATTGCCAATGCTTCAACAAACCCCAGTTGAAGAAAGCCAACTAACCCCACAGGAGAGATAATATGAAAGATGGCTGCCAGGAACAATCAGAGGAGAACAATCAAATAAGAAACTGGTTAGTCGAAAGGTTAGGTTTTTCAAAGGAGTTTGGGGCCATGTGAACAGAATCGGAGTCAAACGTTTTGCCATTCCTTTAAACCAAATTTACTGAACATGTAAAAGTTTACTTACATGTTGTAAAATCAATCAATGAAGCACACTTTTCTCTACACTGTTAGCATCGGATTGACAACTCAGGGCAAGACTCCCGAGGTCGAGCGGGTCACATGGTACAATAGTGGGGCCTTCACAATAGGTGTGACGGAAACTATAAGCCAATGGCCAACCTGCCCCTATGCCAACCAACCCCGCTCTCCCCTACTTTTCGATTCATTATTGCTTATTTATTTTTTTAAGGGACCTAATTTCATCAAAAATCAAGTTTTTTTTACTGCTTGCTTGTTTTTTACTACGAGTTGCTTTTTCTAAAAATATAGTGAAGGTGAATCCATAGGTGCATTTATTTACGTTTCGTAGTAAAGTTTGTCTCTTATGCCTTCCTGAAAATCGAGAACGATTACTGTTCCACTAAAATCTCTTTGTATTGCTCTCAGAAATTTATTATGAAACAAAAGTTTCTAGACTAAAATATAATTAATTGTAGACTATTATCTTGTACCATATTTTTGGACACCTTCGATGCTTTAAAAAATTTGAGCATCACGCATTTACTCTCTGAAGTAAAATATTTTTTTTTATTGTTAAATCAAATTTTTTAATATCCTAATACGGTTAGTAAAATTTTGGCTGTCCCATCGCGGGCGTATACATACATCAAATACCCACTTTGATAAAAATCGTTAAAGCCGTTTTTGAGTAAATAAAAAAACACGTGATAATGAGAAAACATTTATAAACTAAAGGGAGGGGGCACTCCAATTGATCAATTTTGATGAAATTTTGACTGTCACGTCGCGAGCATATACATACATCAAATACCGAGTTTAATCAAAATAGTTATAGCCGTTTTTGAGAAAAATCGGTTATTTGGACTCATGGGACTCCAAAATGTGTATTTCCTTTGAAAACCGGAAGTCGAAATTTTTCACCGCAATACTTTCGAAATAATTCACCGAAATCGCAATACTTTCCCTTACTATATATTTCATACATAGGTAAGTAAAGTAAAAATTTAAAAAAAATTTAATCGAAGTTTAAGCCATTACAATAAAATATAATAGTGCCTGATTCAAGCGGCTGAATGGCCTTGTAGTGAAATGATATCGCATTTCTAATCTGGTTTCGGGGTGTTGTTGGGTTATCGAATGAGAGATAATACTACAACTAAGCTTTGGACGGATATAACTTTGTATCGTATTTTGAGTCAGATCGAAAAACTCTTTTAAAAATGTATTACTGGAATTAAAAAGAAATTTATGCAAAAGTTCTGGGCCCGTTGTAAAAATATCAAAATAGGTAGGATATAAAATAATTAATAATATTAACGAATAGCTGATAAAACAATCAGAAAAAAGGGACTGCATTACAATCAATGATGCAATGAAGCAATCAATACATAAAATATTTAAAAATGGAAGAGAAGGATCTAAATGGGACCCGAAGTCCTGATTTAGGACTTTTTAATCTCTAGAGGATATTTTAAGTTGGTAAAGGAAATTTCTTAAATTAAATAAAAAAATCGAGCTTAAATTAAAATTAATTTCTAATCTGGCTATTTGATAGTGTAAGATTATCGGTTTTATAATCAGGGGGCATATAGGATAAGAAATTAAAAACGAAGGCAGCTATGGGAGATCGGTCTGTCCGTGAATTACAGAAAAGCGTGGGCCTTATTTTCAACAAATGAGAGCTACAACCAACTACGACCTCCCAACTAAGTCATTAAAAGTAATCATGTAAATGACACCATACAATTTTTAGGTTGCACATTCTCAGGAGAGCTTGTATTTAATGAAGAGGTGGTGACAACCTTAATAAAGACTTAGACAAACTTGTCAGTTCTAAGCTTCTCAAGCCGGAACAAAAAGTCAACGTTCTGAGAGAAAGTTCTTTTGATGAATGGGCTAACTGCAGGTGGCAAGGCGAAAGCTAATATATATTAGTATTTGTATCCATATCAAAAAAGTGCTCACGGGATCAAAAGGGTCCAACATCCTAAAATTGTATATTGCACCTCTGCTTGGAGTACTAGAAGCGGAAGAAAATTCCTAGTCTAAAATACCAGCCCATGGGCTGGGAAAATGCTCCAACACGCACCGCTGGGAGCCGGGAGAATGGGTGGTATGGGCTTCTGAGGGCATCGGGGACATCTCCGGTCCTGCATAGACCGGGATGCCCCCTTTGCATTCCCCTTTCGCCTGGGCGCCGCTCTCGTTGGTTTCCTGCGGTATCCGGGTTGGTATTTTCCTCAAGATAGATAACCATAGAAACCAATGGGCGTTGACGGCCACAGATGTACTTAGGGGTGTGACTAAGTAACAACAAACACCCCAAGAATTCCCTCCTCTTAACTCGCCGGCACCACAGACTCAAACATGAATTGATGAAGATACTTTCTAAGGGAAAGGGGATTCATCTGCTATGATGAGGTCAATTGTAATGACTTCGACGGATCAGTAAGGTATGCTGACTTATTAGGACAGGAAAGAAAAAACTGTACCTGGATCCAACAGTCAGATATTAAAGAAATGACCTGGGCCATGCAGGTGCAATGAAAAAAATAAAAAACAAAAATATTTAAAATACTTACGCCAACCCGTCGTTAGGAAAGCAGCAATCATTTCCTCCATGGCAACATATCAATCCATACAAACAGCAAGTGTATGCTGTACAGCAATGATAGCCATCTGGACAGTATGTTGTAGCGCTGCAATTCTCTCCTACAATAATTTTTTTTTTTTAGCTGAACGTATACAATTTTTCAAATAAAATTAATGTGCATTTTTGTTACTTAACAATATTTAAATATATTGTAAATCTACGGTTTAATGTAAAAATCTGTCGAATTAATAAAAAAATATTATTTTTTCCCCTTACTTTTAAGGACCTCTTGTACTCATATTCTTTGTGAAATATTGGTTTTTAACTGGTGCGGTTTTTATTAATATTTTCTACGTAAGGGATATCAACTTTTTGCCATGCGGGAACATTCTACATTAGAAATTAATGATGGACAATAATAAAAATAAAATGTAAATAAGGAATTAAGCCCTTTATCTTAATGTACATCTTTTAAAATAAGTTATTGTAAAATATATTTACTATAGCATGTTATACAGTTATGTTAAAGGTCAAATTAAAATTAATCATTCATATAGTAAACAAACAATGGATTTTATGGTCAATGGTATCCTCAATACCAAATTTAGCCACTATTGTCTCATGTTTATCGTCAATACCCTATCACTATAAGATAGAAAATAGCATAAATAATTATTATTTTTCGGATGGGCATTAACGACTACAACTGTTTTACGCGTCTAAAAAGCACCAAACAAAGGCTTTTTTTTTAAGTTAAATCTTTTAAGATATTATTTTGTGTTACTATAGCTTACTGTACCATGTACTCTAACTTAGTTCTTGCGTTAATTTGTAATCATTACTGTATACATGAACATATAAATCATTTAGTTAGTCATATAATTCATTTTAACTCTTCAGAATACGATCGATTTCTTATTACGACATCGTTGCATTGAAATGCTTTGTTATTCATTTCATTATTATTTAAAAATTTAATTTAAGTTATGAATAATGAATATTCAATTGCTAAGCATAGATCATTATTATATCGCTGAAGATTTAGTAATGAAAATCAAAAATGAATATAAACATAATTATAAGGACTTACAAATAATAAAATTATATTTATTTACATACTTTGATAAGAGTTCACAAGAAGAGGACCATGTCTTGTTTCAGCAAATTCAGCCAAGAAGCAGAGGATTGGCAAAGCTAAAACTAACAGAACCCTGACCATGATTGCATTAAAGGCACTGAGCAACTGATAATGATGCGATATCCTAAAGAGTTTTTATTATGACAAATGGTCTCTGATAGTGAATAAGGTGATAGCAAAATGGTACAGAGTTTAATCGAGATATTAAAACTAGAAAACATAAAATAAAATTACCGGCTTCGAAAACTAAAAACCAGTAAAAATAGTAAAAGTATGAAATCATCGACTTCGGATTTTTATGAAAGCACGAAAAATATGAAAATGGTGTGAAAACCGAAAAAATGCAATAGGAAAAAAATTAATTTTGATTCATACGAGTAAAAATTAGCTGTTTATAAAAATTATTATACTAAAATATTAAATACCATGTTCAATGCAACGCAATCTTTTCGGAGGCGGCGCAAACTGGAAAAATCTTCTAAATGACATGTTACAGATTACGATTTTATCAGAAAACGGTAGTCTTTGAAATCAATAGATGGGAAGAAAAGATTCGTTTAGAGGAATTTAGGAATTTCATACTTTGTAGTGTCAAAAATTTCGACTTTGCCCCGCCTCCGAAAAGATTTTGTTTTATTGAACATGGTATTTAATATTTTAATTTAATAATTTTCAATAATGGTTAATGTGTATTCGTACAAATCAAAATAATTTTTTTAATGTATTATTTTCGCTTTTTGTATCATTTCAATTTTTCCGAACATTCAGAAAAATTAGTAGGTGATTATTTCAATCTTTTTATTGCATTTATTTTTATTAGTTCCAAGTTTTTGAAGTCGGTTTAATTTTTTTTTATTTAATAAAATCTTTTTTTATTTCAATCTTAAGAGGAGCGAGATAATTTGTAAAATACCATAAGTTGGTTTCTTAAGGTTACAAGCGATTTCTTTGAAACAGATGTGATTTTGTACTGGTTTCTGATTTTCGAAGTATTTCATTTATTTTTTAGTAACCCTTCTCGTTAAACTATATTTTTCTGATAACAAAACTTTTCAGAAAAATATTGTATTTATGGTTCCAATGCCTCTCTCTACACGTGAGATTAATTGGGAATTTTTTTTTTCATTTATACGCGAACATTGGCAAAATAGTGCCAAGCAACATTTTTAACAAAAATAAACTGTAGTAGTTGTCTGCTGTATATTACGTACGGCTATATGTCTATGATGTAAATGCCACCTAAATATGACTATAGCGGCCCTACATAGTCATATTTATGTGGCGTTTCCATCATAAACATATAGTCCAACGTAATATACAGCATACTGCAGCTACTGTTTATTTTTGTTAAAAATGTTGCTTGGCATTATTTTGCCCCAACCCCTTCATTTATCCTCTTAAAAAATGTCATCAGTATTGAGACATTTCAGAGGCAGAAAACTGCCATTTTTCGGAAAAAAAGTAAGATTTAAAAAAAAAAAATATTCTATCTCCTCAACAGATTGAGATAGGAAACTCGTTTCTGCCCCATTCTACCCCGTTTAGCATGCAGCATTACCCATTTTTTTTACACTATGTCTGGGACACCCAGTATATTTCAACGTCAGTCTTGTTGCCTTTTTCATATTCAATGTCGTTCAGATATAAGTATCCGCTGACGGATGGGCTTCGAGATCCCTAAATGTCTTCAAATGCGCTTCGAAATTACTCACGGACAGCGCGGACATTCCAAGAATTCAAATATTATTACTGTTTATATAATTTTCAATATAACTTATAAGAATTTTTTGTTATTTTAAAATATTATTTAATAATATTAACATAAGTAAACTTCTTATATCTGAAAATTTTGTCCGTTTTTTTACCACATCTAAACTTATTTTTGTATTACATTCATGCCATTATTTTTTATATGAAATATTGTATGATTTTCCTGCAACAATAAAATGAATAATTGATAGCTTGATTTAATAACTTGTAAGCGCATCATGTTACTCTATCCAAAAATATTCTAAAATTTAAAAAAAAAAATTTAAATAACATTGCCTGTACCCAGTGCCTTTTATTTCTAGTGACATAATCCTCTTAATTAAGAAGGGAATTTTTAAAGTCCGAATTCTTTTTTCTGCTCTCCGCGTGTGCAATACATAGAGAGTAATTAATGAAATTTCTTATGCTCCACTAACTAAATCAGAGCTTTATCAAGGCAGTCCTTCTGTTTTTTGTTTTTTTTTGTGTCTTTTTTTGTGTTTTTTCTGTTTTTTGAGTGTTATCTTTTTATACATAATACCCACATATTAAATTTAAAATACCACAAATTCTTAAATAAAAATCATAGGGAATTAATTTCTTTAAACCCGCCTCTCACTTTACTTTTCATAAAACAAAATAGGGCAGAGTTTAGATAACTAAATATATAATTTTTATCTCTACAGAGGACTTAAAATTAAGGAGTTCGTTTTAGGGCACATTAGCGCAAACATACTGAATGCTCGCTGCGGATATTCGGCAGCAAGGGGAGGGGGATAAACATTCTTGACCAACACGAGCATTGAGCCACTTAGTTCGTCCTGTTTGGAGCGAAATAAATACTCACTAGCCATTTAAAAAAGTGTTTTATATTAGTTTTATTCTGATTTTAATATGGGGAATAAAAAATTGGTCTGCGCTAGTTTTAGTTGCCTATATTTCTTTAATTCAGTAAACGAGAGAAGGAGAGAGCGGTGGTGGCGAAGAAGGTTTTACCGCGAGAGAAGTAATGCTTTACTTTTAAAAAGTATTGGGTTGGGGCACGGTGTGGCTGTGCGGTAAAGCGCCGTACTCCCATGCCTGAGCTGCGGGTTCGAGTCCCAGGGTGGTGCTTTTCTTTCGTAGGAGAAGTATCACCCAGTGACATGGGTGTTAGTATGGGCAGTATAGGGCTTCAGTGGAAGCGTTGAAGTCCAAAAAAAAAAAAAAGTATTGGGTTTGAAACCTGCGAATATTTCAAAAACTTCACAAGGGTGCCTGCAGAGAAATTTCATTTTATTTTAATTTGAATAAGGAATTTAATAGAGTGACTCAAATCTCTCTCTACTATCTTATCTAGAATCTTCGATAAAATGGTCATAGAGATCGCAGAAGGTTCAGAGAAGATTCAGAGAGGACTACCAAGAAAGAGAGTTTAGAAGGTTTTATACCAAGTAAGTATAAAGGTGGTTCTTAGGGTTGGGATAAGAAGGAAGGAAGGAGGTAGAAGGGAAGCGAATATGAGGAAGACGTTAGGAGAGAGGAAACGGAAATCCAAGAAATTATATGTAGCAGATTCTTGTTAATTATGGTGCCTTTTTCCGGTTTAAACATTCCAATTTACTTATATAATATGTCATTAACTAAAAAAATGTCTCGAATCTTTCGACAAGACATGCGAGAAGTAAATTCAATAACTCTCGTTCGAGCGAGTCATATTGGATGAAATGAAGTGTGGTGATAAACATGTCGGTCAAAGCTTGGTCATACTCGAAACTCCATCAGAGGTGCGATCATAAAATACTATGCCCATCCATGAAAGTGGAGTGACGCTTGTGAAGCATTACCAGTTTTAATTCACTTATCATAGAATAACCATTTTCATTTCTTCTGAGTGTGTGACATATACAATACTCGATGAAATGTAAACAAAACAAAAATCAATACTGATACATCAGAAGAGATGCGAAAAAGTGTTCATCATTGTTGTAAAGTTTAATTTTTAAACGACTGAGTTTAAAAGTAAGTCAGGAAAATAGCCTTTTATATAGGGGGCTGGGGTTGTAAAACAGTCCATTATCCGGCAATTCAGTCTCAAGATGGACTCTATTCAGGAGGTTATTGGGATTAGCAGTCCACTCAAAAACCTTCTAAGTGCTCATAAGCATTTTCCATGGAGCGTCAGAAAGCTTCTTAAGCCTAACGACATTATTAGGCAGATAAGAAAACTCCTTATACACCTTTCAATGTCTCTTGTTCTGCCAGTTTATCCATAACGGAGACCGACTTCCTTGTCTGTTAATGTTTCCTTTTGGTGGCAATATTTTTTATAATATTATCCGTTCATCATTCCATCATTATGGAATTCCATTCTCCTTTTCATCCGTAATTCCAATTACCCTTCCTACATTTTCATCCCGCTTGCGCCATCAATTTCTTGCTATTCAGTCTCTCTAAAAAATGTAAATTGACACTTCCTATTCTATAATGTTTCAAACCAATGGAAGCTCTTATTTCATTTGTATTATCATTTCTTTCTTCCTTTTTTAGAGAATGTAAATACATTTTTAGCTTATCAGAAAATGCGTTTACAAATATGTATATGTATATTTTTAAACCAGAGATTCCTCATAATTTATAATGATTTATTTCATTTTAATTTGCTTATTTTAGCTTTACTCTAAGGCTCTAAAGCCCACTTTGTATATTATTTTTTTTTTCTTATGAAACCTGCCCCGGAACAAATAAATAACGTATTTATTATTATTATATTACATTTGGATATTAAATTTGCAAAACTAAGTATGTTCCAATGTTGGTAAAAACTACTGTTTACTTTTCAGATAGAGAGTATGGTTCTTCTTCAGAGGGGCAAATGACGTTTCTGTTCTAACCAACTCTTACTTCTTAATGCATACTTATAATATACTTACAAATTTACTATCGATTTAAAACCTTTAATAATTACAGTTTAGTTTAATCATTACTTTTCTACAATTGATTTAATCAAGGAAATATTAACAATCCCAATCTGAGCAGAATACTATGTTGCCTTCGTTTTTTGAAAAATGAATAACTTTATTATGGTTTTAACAATTTCAGTGACGTTTCAACCAGTTATTTAAGAAGATTGAAGCCATTAAAAAATTTCGATTAAAGTACATCAGTCTAATAGAAGGAAGGACACAAGAATCATAAGACCACAGCATATTGAAAATCCAAGATTGGTTGAGTATTTTTACTTTCGCTCAAATGTAAATGAAATAAATAGTAAAGGAATGTTTTGCGATCTTGAAAAATTTTGACTTCCAGTTTTCTAAGAAAATACACGTTTTCACCTGAGTCTGAATAACTAAGGCCCGTGTGTTTGTCTAGCTCAATAACGATAAATCATACGAAACTGATCATCATCATGAAATCATAAATCATAAAATTAGGTATTTGAGTTAGGTATATGGCAGTGATGTTACTGCAAAGCTTGAGTAAACATTAAACTTTACTCCTTTTTGCAATTTCTCAAAACAAGTTTTAAGCGATTTTGAATAAACTTGTTATTTATCTGTAAGCATAAGATTTTTATTCTCAAAGATTGAAAAACCTTAAAAAACAATTCCTGAGTTTAATTTAAGAAGACCTGTTTTTTTTTTTTTTTTACCAGATTGCGATAGAAGGCAATAAAAATCATATTTCTAACTATTCTTTAATAACCTACAGGTGAAACAATTATTTAATGGCTTAAGATGGTTAGAGGAATGTTCGTAAATAGTTTTTCTTTTTCGTGTGAATGAGTGTATGTGTATGTATAGGCTCTCTATTTCTTATCAATATATACAGTGGGCAACAACTCGGAAGACGAGAGAGACAGGTATATTTTTGAAAATCATCAGCGTAGATATGTTATTGTGAGTGATGAATCAGAAGAGGAAGGTCCTTAATATAAATAGCAAACAGAGTGGGAGATAGAGATGATCCTTGAGAGGCACCAGAGGTGAGGGAAAGGGTTTTGGATGAAGTGTGACCAAGAACGACTAGGTATAAACTGTGATTTTTTTAAAAGTTGAAAATTTTGAACATTAATTAAATCATCTTTTTATATCATTTTGCTATAAAATCGTAAGTATTTGAAGAATCCAAAAGTGCTTTAAAAAAAAAAAAAAAAAAAAAAAAACACCGGAAACGTACTCTACAAGATGAAAAATGTTATGTTGCGATTGGTCCTTCTTTCTTGGAATAACCAGTGAACCTGCATAGGAAAAAAAAATATTGAGCAGCCTCCTGCTTTTTCGAAGCTAGTTAAAAAGGGATCTTGACAATATATTATATGGTATTTAAAATAAAATATATTTGTGTATACTTTAAGGATTAATGAATAGTTGTATTAATAGTTGTGTAAGTATTACACAAAGAGATTTTATGATAGTCGCAGGAACTAAAGGAAAATTAGATCTGATTTTGAGGTCACTGATACTTAGTATGGTATATTACTAACGTTCACTTTAAATAAAACTTATCTCTCAGAGATTCATGTGTAGTTTATAATACTCCCCTAAAATTCCCATACATCCCAACAACCTGAAAGTTAATAACTAATGACCTATATTTTAGGGTTTTATAATTATATAAATAAGCAACCGTCTTATAAAAAAATAAATATTATGGATTATAATTTACTATCAGATATGACTACTATAAACAGGGCAATGTATTCCCCTAATCAACTGTAGGGACGAACATGCGAATGGCCGGTCATGCAGCCCAGAAAACAATCGATGTTTTGGAGACAATGCTGGCTGGCTATCCTATTGCTGATAATAAACAAAACGCAAATAATAAAAAATATACCCCCTCCTCAAAGAAGGGATATTTTATCGATTAGTGAAGACTTTCCGGGTTCAAGGGATTAAATACGGCCGCTAATAGGGAGTCCGACTTCAAAATCTCTCCGATGATTTATACCAAAGTGTTCGAAATTTTCTATGAAGAACAACTCCAAGTTTTCTTCTGCCTCGAAACCCATTGTACCGCAATGTCTTCTGCCCTCTTCGAAGTTTTTGGAACGAGGGACAACTTTCTAGTACGTCTCAGGAGGTCCCCTTTCTTTCTCGCTTTGTGTTCTTTCCCCCCGTTCTACAAAAGTTTAATGCACTTTATAATACGTTAAATAATGGCCGAAACTTTATAATATATTATCACTGAATTTCTCGTCAAGTTAAAGGGGAACTTGGAAGAGCCTACTGGAAAAATATAAGTCTATGTAAGACGATTTATTCGTAGTTTATGGTTTGAAATTGAATTAGAACCAAGGCATGCCATGCCGCGAGCATTCTCTTTTATGTATGTTCAGTAACATGAAGGGGGGGGGGGATGCACAATAATTTTGAACTATTGAGCTTCAGGTTATTATCCCAAACATCATTTCTTTCAAAACATTTGACTCATATAAAAAATAGTTTGTTAGCTTCTAATCAAGCCATAATTTACTTTTTTCAAGTCATAATCTTCTCTGTTTGTTTTTGAAAATCCCTGTAAAAAATATAATGATAATAACTATCGCTATCGTGTCATTTTATTGATAACCTACATATCTCAAAACAGATTAGGTTCCAAAAGTTTCAATAGAATACGCACATATTGAGATAATATTTTTGCTTTAGTTTTATCCTTATATGTTAGCAACAATGAAGGAAAGTTCACTAGATAATATTTACATGCTCCATGTCAATTCTATTGGGCACATTGCATGTATAACATATTACATTTTACAGTAATAAGTTGTATATAAATTTAATATATACGAGATAATCGGAATTACGTTGATAAAACCAAAAACAAAATGTAAGTAAAACTACATAAGAAAATAATGATAAAATAAATAGATAAATTAAGGAATATAAAACTGAAATGAAATAAAAAAAATCTGGTGCGTGCGCGCAACACACAACTTTCACTTACCAACTTACTTAGATTAGAAATTAATGCGTTTTGTTAATTGCCACTTCTCAAATGAACAGAACAGCTTTAATTATAACGCATTGGTTTGTCATTAAAGGCGTACGGCGCATGCGTGAGCTCAAGGTGTTTTATGAGTTGACGGAATATTTTTCTTTTTTTCTCCTGTATTTGTTTACTTGATTTTCTTCATGTATCATATTTAGCCATTTCTTATTTTTAGGCGTGATGAGAGACAGTTAATTTCTCAATATAAACTAAAACAAAGGTACTTTATAGAAAAACAAAAAAGGCCCCTTCCCCATTTAAGCCCCCTCAGAACATTTTAATAATGATAAAGCTTACCTGATATTAAATAACAACTAATTTTCATTAAACATAACGAATTTGATAAAAATCGTTAAAGCCGTTTTTGAGATAATCGATCAAAAAGGTAAAAATTGGACAAAATTTATTAAGTAAAGTCCCCCCTCCTGTTGATCAATTTTGATGAAATTTTTACAGCCATATCTCGGGTATATAAATACATCAAATACCAAGTTTGATCAAAATCGTTAAAACCGTTTTTGAGTAAATAAAAAAAACACGTGAAAATGATACAAAATTTATTAAGTAAAGTCCCCCCTCCGGTTGATCAATTTTGATGAAATTTTTACAGTCATATCTCGGACATATCAATAGATCAAATACTCAGTTTAATCAAAATCGTTAGAGCCGTTTTTGAGAAAATCGAAAAAAACTTAAAAAGTCATTAAATAAAGTACCCCCTCCCTTTGATCAAATTTGATGAAATTTTTGCTGTCACATCGCGGGCATATACATACATCAAATACCCAGTTTGATCAAAATCGTGAAAGCCGTTTTTGAGTAAATAAAAAAAAACACTTGAAAATGATACACAATTTATTAATTGTAAGTAAAGTCCCCCCTCCGGTTGATCAATTTTGATGAAATTGTTACAGTCATATCTCGGGCATATAAATAGATCAAATACTCAGTTTAATCAAAATCGTTACAGCCGTTTTTTAGAAAATCGAAAAAAACTTAAAAAGTTGTTAAACAAAGTACCCCCTCCCTTTGAGCAATTTTGATGAAATTTTTGCTGTCACATCGCGGGCATATACATACACTAAATACCCAATCTCAGGTTCGCACGGTTTATAGTTTTTGAGCTAGTCTGTTCACACACACACACACAGACACACACACACACACACACACACACACACAGACCATTTCGCGGGACTTGGTTATTTTGACTCAGGGGACCCCAAAACGTGTATTTCCGTTGAAAACCGGAAGTCGAAAATTTTCACGATCGAAATACTTCCACTTACTATATATTTCATATATAGGTAAGTGAAAGTAATTACAATAAGCTGTGCAATGCTTAATCATTTGATAAGCGTTCCTACATTCCTCACTCAGTAAGTCTATGTCATTCTTTTTTTTAGATTTTAAGTATTTTTTAACCGACTTCGAACGAAAGAGGAGGTTACTCAATTCGATACGTATGTGACTTTTTTTTGTGCCTTTTTTTTTTTTTTTTTTCTATGTATGTTCACCGAATACTCAGAGATGGGTGGACCAATTGAAACGAAACCTTTTGCATCTTGTAGAGTATTTTCCCAAGGTGGTCCCATTTAAACCTTTTTGGGGTTCCTAATTTATTTAAGAAGTTATCGGGAAAAACATGAAAATAATTATTTAATTATCGCTCAAATTGTTTACTTATTGGAAAAACATATGGCATATATAACATAAGGTATGCTCCAACAAGCTATTAAAACTAATTGATAACTAATAAATCCAAATATTGTATTACTGATGGACGAATAAAATGGGAAAACCAACCAATCAAATTCAGAATCAAAAGAGTGGGGGGAGAACCTGAGCAGTCTGTCAGTTATCGATGTGTTTTACGTGCCTGTTGGAACAAACCTATACATAACCTTAAGTAATTTTTCAATTATCTTCAATATCTGCAGGATATAATATCGCTGTCGTTTTCTGTTGCGATATTAGCATAAATAATAGATAGATGTATATTCACCGATAACAGTAAACCTTCTTAATTTAGATCTAATCAACGGTTATAATCATAAGACAACAAAATTCGTGGAATTCCAAGAAAGACTGAGTATTGGTAATCGTTTCAAAGCAGAATTTAAGACTTCTTCAAGTTCCCGAAGGATCGTTTAAATTTAAAATCGTAGCTATTATTGATTTAAATTAGATTTTGATGTATATCTTTTATTGACTATGCACATTAAAAAAGAATAATAATTCCTGGAAAAGCTCATTTTCAGTTGACTTAATAAAGGATTCAGATACCTCTGTCTTCTTCCGGATACACTCGGTTACTGTTGAATATCTTGCCGGAGGTCTTGTGCCGATCCTTTATGGGTGACACTTCTTTTATGTTATCCGGATTACTAGTATCGGTTTTTAAATTTGTTTCTACAACTATCGAGGCTTTTGCTGGTGTTCATCCATCAATAAAAACTACAAAATAAAACTTGATAACTACCCGAAAACAACCTCATTGTATGAAAGTCCCCTCAGCAAAAATTTGGCAGTCATGGAAATGATTGTTAAAAATGATGATAAATGCTACGCCAATAAAATTGAAGCAACATTGTTTAGCAATTTATTTTCTAAATAATGTTTTATTACGAAGGATATAATTCATTGTAATTTGGTAAGAAATTTAGTCAATAATTCATCGAAAAGAATTACGAACATAATTGACTCAATCTAGAATAATAATATCCTTCGTAATAATAAAATAACCATCCCAAGTCCCAAACCCTGTTGCTTCTATCCTAGCGGGGCAGTCTTTTTGATATCGATAATTTTATGGTTGCCCCTTTTTTTGCAGGGACTTCTATCCAATGATGTAATCCAATGAAGTCGTGTATAATATCGCCATAGTTTTCAGAAGGATATTCAAGCAATCAAAATTTAAAAATTACTTTCAAATTTACTATAGGTCATATTAGCATCCTCATTGATTCTCCATTAACGATATCTTGTCTAAAACCGGCCAAAATCTTAATTGTTCAGTGACTTATCTACTTCATCTTGGAATGGCCGGATTTATGTACTTATGTATATTTAACTGAACACATCTCGGAACACTGATTCTCTACGTAAATGACAAGTACTGACGACATTTAGCAAAGGAAAAATATTGTCATTGTGGAGAAACATTTTATGTGTTCCTTTCCCAATTGAACATTGATCTTTTAAAAAAAAAAAAAAAAATCCATTTATAATCATAAAACGTAGTGTGGTGAAAGTTGTATAATACACGCACCGCTTTCCCACTTTTCTGTGTGTACTCATAAAATTGAAAAGGTAAAGTGTATTTCATAATAATTTTATACAATTATTGTATAATAAAAAGACCTGGAAAGACAAACGTGGTAGAGCGTAAAAATATTTCGAAATTTTTAAACCAACGTTTATTTAATCAACGACTAATTAATAACCAACGAAATTTTTAAACCAACGTACGGTTTTCTACATTTGTTATCTTCTTCAACTAAAAATTGTGAAATAAAAAACATTTTATAAAAAAATATTAAACCGACTTCGAAACCTAGGAACCAGTAAAAATAAATTCACTGAAAAGTATGAAATAATTACGTTCTGATTTTTATGAATACACAGCAAAATTGAAAGTGGTATAAAAAGTGGAAAAGTGCAATAAGACGAATAATTTTATTTTTATTTGTACAAATACACACTAATTGTTAATAAAAATTATCAAATTTAAATATTAAATACTATGTTCAATACAACACAATCTTTTCGGAGGCGGCGCAAAATTTAAAATTTTTTACACTAGACATTATGAAAATCTTCTAAATGGATCTTCTCTTCCCAGCTATTGATTTCAATGCCCTCTAATGGAATTGTATTATTTTGCGCCGCCTCCGAAAAGATTGTGTTGTATTGAACATAGTATTTAATATTTAAATTTAATAATTTTTATTAACAATTGGTGTGTATTTGTACAAATCAAAATAAAATTATTCGTCTTATTGCACTTTTCCACTTTTTATACCATTTTCAATTTTGCTGTGTATTCATAAAAATCAGAACGTAATTATTTATGAACGTATTTAGCGCCTTGTTCCAAAACCGTGTTCCAACGCCTCTAACTCATAAACATCTAGTTAGAATAAAAAGTTGCAGAGCATGAAATTCAGCATGAAAAAAGCTCCTTACGCACTACATTAGCTAAACCCTGCATGGTGACCATTTTAAACTAATTAAACAACCATCTCCTATGTGTTAAAATAAAAGATAAATTTTGCCAAGTACCTACCTGTCTAAGTAGTTATTTTTATGAATATGTTATTAAATCTCCTGATACTTCAAAAACCGAAGTCTTAGTACGAAGTAACTACTCCGAGGTAGGTACTTGGAAAAATTTATCTTTTATAATAATTCTAAAAAAACTTTTTATCTTTTATTTTAACAAATAGAAGATGGTTGTTTAATTAGTTTAAAATTTTGTCTATTGTTTTTCAGGCAAACTTTAGTATTCTAAATTATGAATCTGACCGTTGTGTGGCCACTTGCCGCTGTGTTGTACGTCGAACCATGTTAAATATTTATCAGTTTGGCAGTTTTCAGTAAGGATTTGTTTCAATTAGTTGTCAGTACTTTGTATTCTTTTATAGTTGTGATATGTGATCACAGGAACGAATCGATGAAGACTCGTAGATTTCCGCACCTCAGTTGCTGAAATTGAATCATCTTGGATTAAAATTATTGTTTTGTTTCTGTACATGTTTCTCATTCTTTCGTATTTAAAATTTAACGATTTCTTATAAACAAAATAAAATTTACTTTATAAGATGCAGTATATACCTCCGTCAGATAGTTCACTATCGTAGATTTTATTGTTTTTGAGCTAGTCAGTTTATACACACTTACACACACATACTAAAATAAAGAAATCCAGAAATATACTCTCACGGACCATTTCGAGGGGCTTGGTTGTATGCACTTGGGTAATCGGGGGTTCATCGGTTCATACATTATTATCTATGAAGTCGAAATTAATCGCTTACTGTATTGTTTGTATATTAATTTCAAGTCACTTCATACTACTATGGTTAATCGGACAATGCCCTAATCTATCCCATCCAGGTATTATTAGGAAAGGGATTTATAACGAGTACCAGACATCGCCCAGGCTAGGGATAGCCATTTTACATCTCCAATCGACGGCAAACCATTGATTTTTTTTTTTCCATTAAACACATAGAAAAGGAAACATAGAAGCAACTACAAACAAATAAAATAAAAAATCGAAATATTAATCCCGAAGTGAGTAAAAATGTACCTCACTGTTTAGAATGATATTGTATAAAGTCCTTTGTCGAATCCCTGGGTGAAACTCTTTTGTTGCGCCCTTATTAAAGAATTCAAGAAGCGTTAGGAAGTTGGCAACTAGGGCTCGTTCCAATATTGAAGACGGAACGGGAGAGTTAAGTGTTTGTCAAACAGAGGTTCATCTTGAATGTTCTTCAGCGGTGATTAAGGATATCTCTCTACCGCCCGACCCCCCTCCCATGGTAACATTATGAATGATAAACAATCAAGGATCTTCCTTAATTACCTCATTTAGGGTTGAATTTCTGTCTCATTAGTATCAGGCACCTTGTTTAAGGTCCCATTTACTGTTTTGCTTGATTCGGTTAAACCGAGAAAAATAATTGCGAAATTTGCTCACCCTGCTGGAAATTTTTTTAAATTTAATTTACCATATTTTTCTAACAATTTGCATTTATATAAAAAAAAAAATATCGAACGTAGTGCTAGGTGGGTTTCTGTTATCAGTGCACAAAGAGACTATTGTACGCAGATTATGGGCTTTTCTTCATACTCAAGTCCATTCACTCTCACACATATTACCTGATACCTGATATATCAATCCTACTTCCTCGAAAGATTTTTCTCTATTGACGAGGCTCACATACTTAACGGCAAGAGTTCTTTATCATGTAAGTATTTCACATGAAAGAGTGAATTAACAGAACGTATGTGTAGGTCGATGGTTGTTCTAGGTCTGTATGTAGAATTTTGTTTCTTAAGTATCAGGGAGCGTCAATCATTAATTTGTTATTATAAGTTATAAGTTGTTTACTTACTCCGATATTATATAATATAAACACATATGACATACCTATAGTCCGGTAGCTGAGGGCCAAAAAGGTGCCTGATTTGAAGAAAATTTTTGATCATATAGGCTGAAAGTACTCATTTCATAGACAGCAAATGTGAACGTCTGCCACCTCAGATCGGTTGCCATCAAATTTTGAACTTTTTTCAATTTTTGGGTAAAAACTCGCGAACGATTTATCGCAGAAAAAAATTTATTCTTACTAAATTAAAAGAGCATTAAATGTCGCGTCGACAACCCAACTAATATGAAATGATACTTGTTTTTAATTAAGTATAATAAGCTTTATCAAGATCGTTTTGAGAAAATCCTAAACATGTAGTTTACGCAATTATGACGAAATCTTTGCTGCAACATCACTGGCATATACCTCCGTCAAATAGTTCACTATCGTAGGAATTATTGTTTTTGAGCTCGTCAGTTTACACACACACACTAAAATAAAGAAATCAACAAACATACTCTCACGTACCATTTCGTGGGGCTTGGTTGTTTGCACTCGGGTCATCGGTTCA
Source organism: Aelia acuminata (assembly GCA_911387785.2). Classification (NCBI taxonomy): domain Eukaryota; kingdom Metazoa; phylum Arthropoda; class Insecta; order Hemiptera; family Pentatomidae; genus Aelia; species Aelia acuminata. The sequence continues at coordinate 113,171,469 of OU426979.1, read as the reverse complement.
TACATTATTATGTATGAAGTCGAAATTAATCACTTACTGTATTGTTTGTTTATTAATTTCATTCACTTAATACCACTATGGCCAATCGGACATTTAGGACTAGTGTCCTAATCTATCCAATCCAGGTATAATTAGGAAAGGGATCTATTACGTTTACCAGACATCGCCCAGGCTAGGGAGACAGCCATTTTACATCTTCTCCAATGAATCTACACTAAATACCCAATTTCATGTTCTGTTACGTAGAAATCCCGAAGAATTCCTAATAACGAAGAGTTGCCCGTAAGTTCAGAGGAGAAGGGTGGTTTGTAGATTGATGTGTGGGCAATGCGGCTTGTGAAGGGGAAGAAAAGACGCAAAACGCAAGCCAGCCAAAACAAATTTTAGATATAAGAAATCAAAACCAATATTAGTAAAATTAGGCCATTAAACAAAATTATCGCGACAAGTGTATAGACTAAATATTTCCCGTAGGATAATAAAACAATCTAATTTGTTTGGACGCCACGCTATTTATAATGGTAGAGAAAAAAAAAAAAGTAACTTGTTGTAGAAGACAAGGCTTGAGAAAAATAGCGAAATCCCAGGCTGAAAATAAAACATATAATAAAGTCTGATTCATCAATTTAAGCTTCTATTAAAAATTAAATTATAATTTTCAGAAATGAAAATGAAACTTTATTACATTAAAAAAAAAATTAAAATAAATGAAACACCTTTTTATCGATTGATAAATAATAATTTATATTAAAACGAAATATTTGTGACGGAAATGTCAAATATTAATTCTAAGGAAACTAATAATTTACAATGGAAAGAAAAAAAAAGAAAATATATATATTAAAAAAAAAGTTGATTGAGTCCGGATTCGATCCCAGATCTGTTATTTTAATAGGCCCTCACCTTAACCAACAGCTGTCGTCACTTCTTACAAAGTAGCCCCTTTACCTAATTGGCCAGTAGGGTGGGTTTAGAGAAATATTAACAATAATAATACTCTGATAAATATTAGTTACATTTAAATCTAATTACCTACTAACATAACTGACCTTTGTATTATTGGTGATTAGACTTAGGGAAAAAAATTCTTAATAATTAAAAATCTACTCTGAACCATAAAAAAAAAAACAATAAAAATAATATGTACTCAAAAAGAAATGGAAATAAAAAAAAAATCATGATGTAACTTCTATAAGAAAAAACAAAACAAAAGAAAGAGCAGAATAAGAAACAAATTATATCGAACATTAATAATTATTTAATGAAACTAAATTATTAACTCTGCAGCAATAAATTAAAGACAGAAATATATATACATATTAATTCCAACTCGGAATGGTACTATAAAAAAAAAGAAACATATAAGTACAATAAAGCAAATAAATGAACCTAAGCAGGCCTGTATCTCATGAAGTTTAAATAAAACATTTTATTTTAATTGTCTGCATTTCTTCTTCAGGGTTTGACCATGTCATAGGTTTTCCAGCGACCAAGCTTTCACCCATCTTGCTGTGGGCTTCTTCAGGGCCAATACAAGAATGAGAGTGGAGAAGGGGATCAGTAACTTATAATCTTCCGTCGGGGGCGAAGTCTGTGTTCCCATTGGCTAGCGCCCGAGGGGGCGTGGTCAGGTGGAGGGGGTAGGGGAGGGGGGATGTCGTCAGCTCTCTGAGATACGTTGTGTTGTCTAATGTTATTTAGTGCAGGGTACCAGTTTTTGCTAAGTCTGTATCCGTCTTCTTTGTTTATATTGTTTGGTTGTTTTATGATTTCTATAGCCTCCCTGATGGATCTGTGGTGGTAGTTATCAATCCTAACTATGGCTTTGGTGTCTTCGAAGGCTATAGTGTGTTGTGTATTGTGAAAGTGTTCTGCTATGGCTGATTTATCCGTCTGTATTTTCTTAACTGCGGCAATATGTTCCTTCAGTCGTGTGGAGATGTTCCTTCCTGTCTGTCCTATATATTGTTTACCGCATGAGCAAGGGATGCTGTAAAGTCCAGGTTTGTTGAGTCCAAGATTGTCCTTTGGATTGGGCAGGATCTGTCCAATTTTCCTGTCTGTGGTGAAGATTGTTTTGATGTTGTTTGTCGCTGGAAAACCTATGACATGGTCAAACCCTGAAGAAGAAATGCAGACAATGGATTCGGACCATGGAAGCCTTAAACAACATTTAAGAAACCTGTACGGGGAGGATGTTGCTAGAAGAGTGAGAATATTGGAGAAGCTCCGATCTAAGAAGGTCAGAATGCTGAGCCAATTAGCATTTCTGAAACGTTGCCGGGACAACAGAATAATACCTGATTGCTCCAAGATCCTGAGAAGAGAAAAATCGAAGAAGATGCAAAGAACGTCTGACAGGTGTAGTATTATGATTCTCAGAACCATGATACATGACACCAGAAGAAATCTTGCACACCTGGAACGGTCATTGCTACAGGAACACCTGTTCTTGAGCAACAAACTTGCCGCTGAAGACTGGACCAAAACCGACAGAGCCATCTGGTTGGCAGCAGAGAAGATCAGAAGAACCCACACTTCCATACAGAAACGGAAATTCATGAAGCTGGCCTCAGAGCGAAACAAACTGGATCCCTACCGAGAATCGCTAAGGAACACGGTCATCAACCTCACGTCACAAGAACTTCCTCCAGAAGCTGTCTCCGTTCTTCAAAGAGGTTTCAACTTTGCTGTAAATCCCAAACGCATACCGGTTGAGAAAATCATCACCAGCGTCGAAGCAGTAGTAAAGGACATGGAAGACCTCTCAGCAGAAGCTATCCGTCAAGACGTCAGCAAGATCCTGCGAGAAGCCAGACCGCCGAAACCCAACCTACGTAAAGAAGAAAGAAGAGCCCTCAGCGAACTCAAGAACCGTGAAGACCTAGTTATTTTACCAGCAGACAAAGGAAATTCCACGGTAATAATGACTAAAGAAGATTACATTTCTAAAATGTTAAATCTTCTCACTGACGGGACATATGAAGAACTAAACAAGGACCCCACCAAAGACGTAAACAAGCAACTGACAGACATAATGAAAAGATTCCCTGAAAACCACCAGTCTCTGAAGAAACTTACGAGATCCGACCCAGTTCCACCCAGACTCTACGGACTACCCAAAATCCACAAAGACAACTATCCTATGCGCCCCATAGTCAGCTCAATAGGATCACCCACTTACTACATTGCAAAACACCTCACACAAATCATCAAACCACACGTAGGAAACTCAGAACACCACATCAAGAACTCTAAAGACTTCATCGAGAAAATTAAGGAGCTCAAAATTTCAGAAAACAGTATCCTGGTGAGCTTTGATGTAAAATCATTGTTCACTAAGGTTCCTATTGATGAAACTATACCGTTACTACAGAAGATCCTTACAGTGGAGGAATTGGAACTGGCCAAGATATGTCTGAAGACGGCATACTTCCTCTTCAACGGGAAGTATTACAAGCAAAAAGAAGGAGCAAGCATGGGCAACCCACTAAGTCCTGTCATAGCTGATCTATACATGGAACATTTTGAAGAAGAAGCCCTAAAAAGAGCCAAGTTCAAACCAGCTGTTTGGTATCGCTACGTAGACGACACCTTCATAATATGGGAGCACGGAGAAAAATTGCTTAAAGAGTTTCTTCATCACATCAACCACATACACACCAACATACAGTTTACAATGGAGACCGAGGAGGACAACAAGCTACCTTTCCTGGACGTACTAGTAGAAAAGAAGGAAGACCTCACATTAGGACATTCAGTTTATAGGAAACCGACCCACACGGACAGATATTTACACGCAGATTCTCACCATCATCCATCACAAAAGAGAGGGATCATTGCAACACTCATACACAGAGCATTGACCATAACTGAACCCACAAAAATTCCAAAAGAAAAAAGAAAACTCCGGACCGCCCTCAAAAAGAACGGATACTCGGACGAAACCATAACATCCGAATTCATCAAACAAGAATCCAAAACTAACAACCATCTTCCTGAAGAAAATGAAACAGAAAAGAAGCTCATAGCTGTCATCCCCTACATACAAGGCACCTCGGAAAAAATAGCCAGAACACTTACTAAAAACAACATCAAAACAATCTTCACCACAGACAGGAAAATTGGACAGATCCTGCCCAATCCAAAGGACAATCTTGGACTCAACAAACCTGGACTTTACAGCATCCCTTGCTCATGCGGTAAACAATATATAGGACAGACAGGAAGGAACATCTCCACACGACTGAAGGAACATATTGCCGCAGTTAAGAAAATACAGACGGATAAATCAGCCATAGCAGAACACTTTCACAATACACAACACACTATAGCCTTCGAAGACACCAAAGCCATAGTTAGGATTGATAACTACCACCACAGATCCATCAGGGAGGCTATAGAAATCATAAAACAACCAAACAATATAAACAAAGAAGACGGATACAGACTTAGCAAAAACTGGTACCCTGCACTAAATAACATTAGACAACACAACGTATCTCAGAGAGCTGACGACATCCCCCCTCCCCTACCCCCTCCACCTGACCACGCCCCCTCGGGCGCTAGCCAATGGGAACACAGACTTCGCCCCCGACGGAAGATTATAAGTTACTGATCCCCTTCTCCACTCTCATTCTTGTATTGGCCCTGAAGAAGCCCACAGCAAGATGGGTGAAAGCTTGGTCGCTGGAAAACCTATGACATGGTCAAACCCTGAAGAAGAAATGCAGACAATGGATTCGGACCATGGAAGCCTTAAACAACATTTTATTTTAACTTAATAATAATCACAACTTTAAAGGGAAAAAAAAGAAAAAAATTCAGCTGGAAGAATTTATCCTTTGGAGCATGCGAATTGGAATAATTAATAAATTTAATGGCACCCGAGTCACTCGACATTTTGATCAGTTGCTAATTGCAGTGATGGATTTTCTTGGCCGCTTCCGTCCGTGTTTTACGCCAGACGGTAGCATCCCTCGATCCTCCCGTACGTGGGTCGGCAAAAAAAAAAAAAAAAAAAAATCTGGTGCGTGCTCGCAACACACAACTTTCACTTACCAACTTAATTAGATTAGAAATTAATGCGTTTTGTTAATTGCCACTTCTCAAATGAACAGAACGGCTTTAATTATGAACAATGGTCTGTCATTAAAGGCGTACTCCGCATGCGTGGGCTCAACGAGTTTTATGAGTTGACACAATATTTTTCTTTTTTTCTCCTCTATATGTTCCCTTTATTTTTATCATATCTCATATTTAGCCATTTCTTATTTTTAGGCGTAACGAGAGACAGTTAATTTCTCCATATAAACAAAAACAAAGGTACCGTAAAATGAGGTTACATTGTGACTAATGGGGTGACTTTGTGACAATCCTGTTTTTCTACAGTTTTTGAATTTCCCACCTTAAAAAGGTGGAATCAGGTTAGGCAATTCAGTGTACTTGTCAGTTGGTCAGTAATGTGCTGCAACCTACTGGCCACATATAACTTCTTTCATTCAATTTACCATGGTGCTTTATTTCAAAGTTTCAGCTAAATGAAAACAATTAAAAATATATGAAATAAAGCACCATGGTAAATGGAATGAAAGAAGTTATATGTGGCCAGTAGGTTGCAGCACATTACTGACCAACTGACAAGTACACTGAATTGCCTAACCTGATTCTTTTTAAGGAGAATAATTCAAAAACTGTAGAAAAATAGGCTTGTCACAAAGTCACCCCATTAGTCACAATGTCACCTCATTTTAAGGTACTTTATAGGAAAAAAAACTAACGAACAAAAAAGGCCCCTACCCGATTTAAGCCCCCTCAGAACATTTTAATAACGATAAACCTTACCTGATATTAAAGAATTTTCATTAAACATGACGAATTTGATAAAAATCGTGAAAGCCGTTTTTAAGTAAATAAAAAAGCACGTGAAAATGATACAAAATTTATTAAGTAAAGTCCCCCCTCCGGTTGATCAATTTTGATGAAATGTCGGCTATCACATCTTTGGCATATACATACATCAAATACCTAGTTTGATCAAAATCGTGAAAGCCGTTTTTGAGTAAAAAAAAAAAAAAAAAAAAAAAAAAAAAACACTTGAAAATGATACAAAATTTATTAAGTAAAGTCCTCCTTCCGGTTGATCAATTTTGATGAAATTTTTACAGTCATATCTCAGGCATATAATTATATCAAATACTCAGTTTAATCAATATTGTGTGAGCCGTTTTTGAGAAAATCGAAAAAAACATAAAAAGTTATAAAATAAAGTACCCCCTCCCTTTGAGCAATTTTGATGAATTTTTTGCTGTCACATCGCGGGCATATACGTACATTAAATACCTAATTTCAGGTTAGCACGGTTTTTAGTTTTTGAGCTAGTCTTTTCACACACACACAAACCCGCACACACACATACACACACACACACACACACACACAGACCATTTCGCGGGACTTGGTTATTTGGACTCAGGGGACCCCAAAAAGTGTATTTCCGTTGAAAACCGGAAGTCGAGATTTTTCCCGATCGCAATACTTCCACTTACTATATATTTCATATATAGGTAAGTGAAAGTAAAAAATCTGGTGCGTGCGCGCAACACACAACTTTCACTTACCCACTTACTTAGATTAGGAATTAATGCGTTGTGTTAATGTTACTTCTCAAATTTACTCATTTTTCCAACATTCATTTCTTACCTGATATTAAAGAACACCTAATTTTCATTAAACATGACGAATTTGATGAAAATCGTTAAAGCCGTTTTTGAGATAATCGAAAAAAAGGTAAAAATCGGAAAAACGTTATGAAATAAAGTGCCCCCTCCGTTTGACCAATTTTGATGAAGTGTTTGCTATCACATATTTGGCAAATGCATACTTCAAACACCCAGTTTGATCAAAATCGTTAAAACCGTTTTTTAGTAAATAAAAAAAACACATGAAAATGATTCAAAATGTATTAAGTAAAGTCCCCTCTCCGGTTAATCAATTTTGATGAAATGTTGGCTATCTCATCTTTGGCATATACATACATCAAATTCCCAGTTTGATCAAAATCGTTAAAGCCGTTTTTGAGTAAATAAAAAAAACACGTGAAAATAATACAAAATTTATTAAGTAAAGTACCCCCACCCTTTGACCAATTTTGATGAAATTTTTGCTGTCACATCGCGAGCATATACATACACTAAATACCCAATTTCAGGTTTGCACGGTTAATAGTTTTTGAGCCAGTCTGTTCACACACAGACACACACACACACACACACACGCACACACACACACACACACACACACACACACACAGACCATTTCACGGGACTTGGTTATTTGGACTCAGGGGACCCCAAAAAGTGTATTTCCGTTGAAAACCGGAAGTCGAGATTTTTCCCGATCGCAATACTTCCACTTACTATACATTTCATATATAGGTAAGTGAAAGTAAATAATCTGGTGCGTGCGCGCAACACACAACTTTCACTTACACACTTACTTAGATTAGAAATTACTGCGTTGTGTTAATGTCACTTCTCAAATTTACACATTCATTTCTTACCCGATATTAAAGAACACCTAATTTTCATTAAACATGACGAATTTGATGAAAATCGTTAAAGCCGTTTTTTTATTTAAACATTAATATTCTTATATTGGTATTTTTTTTCTTTCTTGATCTCATTCTTACCTGCCAGGACGGCTAGCAAAACTCATTTTCTCAAGACTGGTAAGTCATAGACTAATAATTCAAACACAATTGTTTTCCTTAAAGTCTGTTCTATATTTCGTGTTTTCTTTATTATTTGAATATTTTGAAATCCAATAGTTGAAAATGGCTATGGAAAACAACTGCTTTAAATTCTCAAAACACTGTTTTTGAGGGTAAGTTTTGGTTGTAAGGGCATGTACACCAAAGCTGATTTTTGGCATGATAATAAACCTAACTAAGTAGCTTTCATTAAAAGTACTCTTAACCCGTATATTCTTTACCTAACTTTTTTATGAATTTTTAAAGTTCACGTTTTTTTAATTTTTTGTTAACTTTAGGCTCTAATATCTCTGGTGGGCCAGTTGCTAAAAATCTCATTTTTTTACATGTTATGCTTACATGCAACATAAACCTACTGTAAGAAATTTCAACCTGTATATTTGAGTACATTGGTAGCAGAGTTGGGCAGTAGTTAACTACATTTGTAATTAACTACACAGACAACTACATGTAGTTTGTAGTTGGAAGCGCGCAACTAGTATTTTTCAACTACCAGTTAAGTAGTTGTAATTTAAAACTACAACTACAGTAGTTGGGAAAAAGTAGTTGGGAATGGCAAATACAACAAGTAGTTGTAAATGTAGTTTAGAGCGGCAACTACATTTGCTAAGCAACGTCTAATTAAATCACATGTTTTTGCTATTTTTATTTTGTGTTTAGATAAATACTCCATAGATAAATGGGCTCCATTATGGTTGATAATCTGTTTTAAAAATAGTACAATACATATACGTAATACAAAATTTTTCCATGATTTCCGGCAGTCAATTATTTTTTTTAACCTTAGGTTCTCGATCAATCCCATGTTTTATATATTAGCTGAATTGCATTTGATATACTCCTTATCGATAATACTAGATATCGATAATTACTCGTTATCAATAAAAGTAGTTGTAGTTTCAGGCCCATAATTACAGTTGCAACTACTAGTTGTAGTTGTAAAAATGCAACTACTTTTTTGAAACTACAGTAGTTGTAGTTGTGGTCCATCAACTACAAATTATAAAAGTAGTTGTAGTTTCAACAACTTCACAACTACTGTGTCAGTAGTTTTGTAATTTGTAGTTCAACTTCTTTTTGCCCAACTCTGATTGGTAGCTACGAATTTTTGAAAATGATCATCTTCGTGCTCATTTAACAATGCGTAAACTTGATTATACTTCATTAATATTTTATTATTAGTGAATTTTTCACTTTTAATAACCCTTATTAATTGTTTTATTTTTTAAGTTTATCTATGTTTATTGCAAAAAAAAAAAAAAAAGTAACATTGGGTCTAATTATAATTAAAATCTACTCTTTTAAATTTTTATTATTTTTTTTTAATGAAAAAGTAATAAAAAATATTTTCCGTCCGACATAGATAAAATTAAAAAAACAAAACAATTATTAAGGGTTATTAAAAGTGAAAATTCACAAATAATAAAATATTAATAAAGTATAATCTAGTTTACGCGTTGTTAAATGAGCAGACCATTTTCGAAAATTCGTAGCTACCAAAGTACTCAAATATACAGGTTAAAATTTCATACAGTAGGTTTATGTTGCATGTTAGCATAACATGTAAAAAATTGAGATTTTTATCAACTAGCCCACCAGATATGTTAGAGCCTAAAGTTTACAAACATAAAAAAATGTGAAGTTTAAAAATTCATAAAAAAAAAAAATAAAGTAAAGAATATACGAGTTAAGAGTACTTTTAATGAAAGGTACTTAGTTAGGTTTATTATCATGCAAAAATTAGCTTTGGCGTACATGCCCCTATACCAAAAACCTACCCTCAAAAACGGTGTTTTGAGAATTTAAAGCAGTTTTTTTAATAGCACTTTTCAGGTATTGGACTTCCAAATATTCAAATAATAAAGAGAACATAAAATATAGAACAGACTTTAAGAAAAACAATCATGTTTGAATTATTAGTCTGTGACTTACCGGTCTTGAGAAAATGAGTTTTTCTTCAATGTTAAATAAGCGCAAAAATGACCATTTTCAAAAATTCGTAGCTACCAATGTACTCAAATATACAGGTTGAAATTTCTTACAGTAGGTTTATGTTGCATGCAAGCATAACATGTAAAAAAATGAGATTTTTAGCAACTGGCCCACTAGAGATATTAGAGCCTAAAGTTAACAAAAAATTAACTTTATTAACAAAAATTAAATTTTTAAAATTTAAAAATTCATAAAAAAATTAGGTAAGGAATAAACGGGTTAAGAGTACTTTTAATAAAAGCTACTTAGTTAGGTTTATTATCATGCCAAAAATCAGCTTTGGTGTACATGCCCTTACAACCAAAACTTACCCTCAAAAACGGTGTTTTGAGAATTTAAAGCAGTTGTTTTCCATAGCCATTTTCAACTATTGGATTTCAAAATATTCAAATAATAAAGAGAACACGAAATATAGAACAGACTTTAAGGAAAACAATTGTGTTTGAATTATTAGTCTATGACTTACCAGTCTTGAGAAAATGAGTTTTCTGTGACAGCTTAAAACTCAAAAATCTGCCTGAAAGGTGAAACAAAAATGGCTGCCATTTTGAAACGGTTGATCCTACAATTTTTTAAAAGATTGATTTGAACTACTGATTCCATACGTAATTGGTGGTAAAATTATAATTTTTTTCTAAAATGTTCGAGCAACCACTTTGGACCACTTGATATGGAATGACCCCATACAGAATCATAAAATCAGAAGACTTGGAGTATTATACTTGCATTGCCGAATTATCGCAGGTATAAACTTTTATTTAATAATTAAAAATTAGTGTTTTTGATCGATCAAATAAAAACAAAAATAAGAAATGAATGTGGAGAAATGTATGACTTTGAGAAGCGGCAATTAACAAAACAAATAACAATTTCTAATCTAAGTAAGTTGGTAAGTGAAAGTTGTGTGTTGCGCGCACACACCAGATTTTTTATTTCTGGAAAAAGTAAGATTTAAATGAAATTAAATGAAAAATTATTATGGCATTTCTGATGGTATCATCTGATTCTGCATTAAATGTGGAATAAACTGAGCAATAAATGTAATTAACACAGTTTTACAATTAGTCATTGACGTGGTAACTGAAATCATTGCTGAGGCAATGAAATTTTAGATTGAATTATCTAAATTTCAAGCAATGAATACGAATTATTACAATGCTAGATTTGCTGCGGTAGGTCCAATACAATACAATTTTTAATTAACCACTCTGTAAATTATCAAATATAAAATTAAAAACGTTCCCGTAGAAGGAGAATCACCCTGATATGTTTATATTATGGCTGATCTCTGAATCAAACCTTACAAAGCTACATAAGGTATAGTAAACTATACATAGGATAAATGGATCTGCTTATTTTCAATAATTTTTTTCATTGGTAAGGGCTTCATATCATGTGAAAAATCATTCTCATAAGTTTCTGAATAATGCGTGAATCAAGTTTACACTCAAGTATAAAAATATGATTATTAATTGTTATTTCATTATCTATTTAAGTAAGCACACTTTTTAGAAGAAATTTGCATAGAGTGATGAGCACTGACATTGATCGACAAAGGATCACCCCTCGCAAGTCGTCATAATCTCGGACGTAAGCCGTGGGGTGGCCTCTATTGAATTAGGAAGGGGTGTTCCGATAATAGGCTCACCCTTGGACATCATTAACGAATCATGCAGGCTTGGGGCCGCATTAATATTCATGTTCCCACTACGTGACCCCTTCATCAGAATTTATCGTTCAATGTTTTCATTTGTTATTGTTTGCGATGCGTTAATTGACAATCGTTTACGAAAAATTGACTGATCCAGCATTTCAGTAGAGTGTGCAGTCATTACATGATTTACTCATCTTATGATAATATTACTCATCTTATAATAAAAAAGTTAGGAAGTTCTTTAGCTAATACGTAAGTATTATGAATAGCTTTATATGTATGTATATTTGGATGGCACCGACTGGTCTATTGTCTAGTAATTGAAAGAGTGGAATATAGATTTCAAATATGTCTTATTATAATAAGTAACGTTCTATCATGGTTCTATAACTGTAGACCTGATAACTGTAATGAGTGAGATAAATTTACTTTTTACTTTCACTTACCTATATATGAAATATATAGTAAGTGGAAGTATTGCGATCGTGAAAATTTTCGACTTCCGGTTTTCAACGGAAATACACGTTTTGGGGTCCCCTGAGTCCAATTAACCAAGTCCCGCAAAATGGTCTGTGTGTGTGTGTGTGTGTGTGTGTGTGTGTATGTGAACAGACTAGCTCAAAAACTATAAACCGTGCGAACCTGAAATTGGGTATTTAGTGTATAGATATGCCCGCGATGTGGCAGCAAAAATTTCATCAAATTTGCTCAAAGGGAGGGGGTACTTTATTTAATAACTTTTTACGTTTTTTTCGATTTTCTCAAAAACATCTCTAACGATTTTGATTAAACTGAGTATTTGATCTACATATATGCCCGAGATATGACTGTATAAATTTCATCAAAATTGATCAACCGGAGGGGGGACTTTACTTAATAAATTTTGTATCATTTTCACGTGTTTTTTTTATTTACTCAATAACGGTTTTAACGATTTTGATCAAACTTTGTATTTGATGTATTTATATGCCCGAGATATGACTGTAAAAATTTCATCAAAATTGATCAACAGGAGGGGGAACTTTACTTAATAAATTTTGTCCGATTTTTACCTTTTTGATCGATTATCTCAAAAACGGCTTTAACGATTTTTATCAAATTCGTTATGGTTAATGAAAATTAGTTGTTATTTAATATCAGGTAAGCTTTATCATTATTAAAATGTTCTGAGGGGGCTTAAATGGGGAAGAGGCTTTTTTCGTTTTTCTATAAAGTACCTTTGTTTTAGTTTATATTGGGAAATTATCTGTCTCTCATCACGCTGAAAAATAAGAAACGGCAAAATATGATATATGAAGAAAATCAAGTAAACATATACAGGAGAAAAAAATAAAAATATTCCGTCAACTCATATAACACCTTGAGCTCACGCATGCGCCGTACGCCTTTAATGACAAACCAATGCGTTATAATTAAACTGTTCTGTTCATTTGAGAAGTGGCAATTAACAAAACGCATTAATTTCTAATCTAAGTAAGTTGGTAAGTGAAAGTTGTGTGTTGCGGGCACGCACCAGATTTTTTACTTTCACTTACCTATATATGAAATATGTAGTAAGTGGAAGTATTGCGATCGTGAAAAATTTCAACTTCCGGTTTTCAACGGAAATACACGTTTTGGGGTCTCCTGAGTCGAAATAACCAAATCCCACGAAATGGTCTGTGTGTGTGTGTGTGTGTCTGTGTGTGAACAGACTAGCTCAAAAACTATTAAACGTGCGAACCTGAAATTGGGTATTTAGTGTATGTATATGCTCGCGATGTGACAGCAAAAATTTCATCAAAATTGGTCAAAGGGTGGGGGTACTTTATTTAATAAATTTTTATGTTTTCTTTGACTTTCTCAAAAACGGCTCTAACGATTTTGATTAAACTAAGTATTTGATGTATTAATATTCCCGAGATATGACTGTTAAAATTTCATCAAAATTGATCAACCGGAGGGGGGGACTTTGCTTAATAAATTTTGTATCATGTTCATGTGTTTTTTTTATTTTATCAAAAACGGCTTTAAAGATTTTGATCAAACTGGGTATTTGACGTATGTATATGCCAAAGATGTGAAAGCCAACATTTCATCAAAATTGGTCAAACGGAGTGGGCACTTTATTTTATAACTTTTTTACCAATTTTTCCCTTTTTTTCGATTATCTCAAAAACGGCTTTAATGATTTTGATCAAATTCGTCATGTTTAATGAAAATTAGGGTTTCAATAATATCAGGTAAGTTTTATCAGTATTAAAATTTTCGGAGGGGGCTAAAATGGGGAAGTGGCCTTTTTGTTTTCCTATAAAGTACCTCTGTTTTAGTTTATATTGAGAAATTAAATGTCTCTCATCACGCCTAAAAACAAGTAATGGCTAAATATTATATATGAAAAAAATCAAGTAAACAAATACAGGAGAAAAAAAGAAAAATATTCCGTCAACTCATAAAACACCGAGCTCACGCATGCTCCGTACGCCTTTAATGACAAACCAATGCGTTATAATTAATGATGTTCTGTTCATTTAATGAGAATTATTTGTTTCATGGGAAATAAATGAAATATTCAACAAGTACATTGAGAATTATAAAATCAGACGACTTGGAGTATTATGCTTGCATTGCCGAATTATCACAAGTAAAAACTTTTATTTAATAATAAAAGAAATTAGTGCTTTTTTTATGAGCAAATGAAAACAAAAATAAGAAATGAATGTGGAAAAATGTATAACTTTGAGAAGTGGCAATTAAAAAAACTCATTAATTTCTAATCTAAGTAAGTTTGAAAGTGAAAGTTGTGTGTTGCGCGCACGCACCAGATTTTTACTTTCTCTTATATACCTACATATGATATATATATAGTAAGGGAAAGTATTGCGATCGTGAAAAAATTCGACTTCCGGAATCCCTGTGTCTAAATAACCAAGTACCGCGAAATGGTCTGTGTGTGTGAACCGACTATCTCAAAGACTATAAACCGTACGAACCTGAAATTGGGTATCTGGTGTATATATATATATGCCCGCGATGTGACAGCAAAAATTTCATCGAAATTGCTCAAAGGGAGGGGGTACTTTATTTAATAACGTTTTAAGTTTTTTTCGATTTTCTAAAAAACGGCTCTAACGATTTTGATTAAACTGAGTATTTGATGTATTAATATGCCCGACTGTAAAAATTTCATCAAAATTGATTAACCGGAGGGGGCAATTAACTCAATAAATTTTGGCGTAAACATGCTAAAGCCAAAATTATAAAAATAATTAGAAATTGTTTTCATATTTTTAAACTGGCATCTTGAATGATGAATAAAAAATTATTGTATTTAATTATAATTATAATTATTGTATTTATGTAAGCTTCGATACTTTAAAGAGGCTTTTAACATTTTGGTTTCTGGAAATGGAAAACACTCAGAAAAACTCCTGGGCGCCAGAGGATAAAACGTATAAAACAATTCATAAGCCTTTTTCGTCATCTCTACAAATTGGATATGCCTCCGTACGCAAAGTTACCATTATCGAAGAGGGGGAAACAAGGGAGGATACTAGGAGCTGCCGAGTATTAATAGGAATTGACTCACGGATTCTTCGGAGTTGTTTTAAAATAGATTTGGATTTTCTATTGATTCGGGATGCATTTTTGTTTCAGTACAGATGCTAATCAAAGATAACTCCTGAAGGTTTTACTGAAGAGTGAAAGTGGATCGGTCGATTATTGTGGTAAAGTAGCGGATGATAAGGAATAGTTGGTGAATTGCTTGGATCTGATTGTCTTCGCTTTCTAAACACTTAGTCTAAGCTCATGCTAACTAATTCTCTGACAATTACAATGCGGACAAGAACAAATATTTTCCTCATTATGTTTACACGTTTAAATACTCACTCGGTGCTCATTCCTATGATACAGGGATTTTTAATTACGGTTTAGAAAAAAACGTTGCGAATTAAAAAAATTAATACCCAAATAAAATAAATTAAGAAATATTAAGTTGAATTAATAAATCAACTATAAAATGTTTTATTAAAGAAAAATTAAAAATGGGGTTATGAGGGACTTTTCATATTCTTATCTTGAACAACTATTATTGCTTAGATGTAAACTTTTGATGTAGTTAAAAAAAGTTAGCTTAATTTTATTTAAAGTAAATAGTAAGCTAGGGCGGATTTAGCAGAAAATTTAAGGGGGTCGCTACCCCCGTCTCAGACTCACGTGTTGAGCCCTTTTACCAGACAAAACTTTTGTTATTTTAATCAAAAAAGATTTTACTCGGGTATTTCCTTGCAGCAAGAAGGACTGCGATCTAAGGTGTTACCTTTATGGTTTAGCAGTTAAGTAATGGCATTAATTCTTTAAAAATACAATAAAATATAAATACCTGAAATATCTTTGGAGGGCTATGACCTCTATGGACCCCTCTCAGGATTCGCTCTTGATAGAATGTTAAAAAAGCGGGAAGTGGCACGCGTGAAAACGGTTGGGCCAAAAAGTGCAATGTTTTAGAATAGGGGTCTATATAAAATAAATTCCCGAATATGTGAGGCAGTTCAAAAATCCCAATAACCTGAAAGTTTTAACCCTCCATTGTAAGATACATTAATTAGCATTGATCAAGATTATAATCAATCAGGATTAACACATTTCAGTGACCAAGGGGTTTCTACACCTAGTTCCAAAACGACAGCTAAAATGAGTTTATAGCCATCAAGTGTTATTCTAGAAAGCGGAAAGTCGATACGGCAGCTTAACAACGATTTAGGAGAATAAAAAAAAAATTAGTTCTTCTTTCTCTATCTCCATGCTCCCGAACGGTAAAAAGGTTTAGTCTTAGAGCAGCCTCTTCCCTCCCTCACCCATGTTTGCTGGCGTGCTCCATTTCCCAGAACCAAATTTATCTACAGTTTTACACACTGCCATTGCTTTGATGTGGGTGAATAAAAATATCATGATAAAAAAAAAAATGGATGATTCAGCAGTTTCATTAAACATTTATTATTTTCCTATTTACTATCTTAAACTAATTTATTAAATACGGTTTTAGATAAAATTCCGATATTTCAAATTGAAACATAGAATCCGTATAAATCATACATCAGTAGATTTAATTTTGGTCGAATCGTTGCATTCTCGTGTCAGATAAAGAATCAAAGAAATAGGATCTGGTTTTGACAGGTCGGCATAGCGTAAAGGAATTTAAAAGCTCCTGGATACGACGTTTTGATGTAGTCTCCGTCTCCTGATGTAGTACGGCGGGAGATAATATCGAGGAAGGAGGATATAGCGGATAGGGATTGGGGAGGAGGGGAAGGGGGATAGTTATGTTAATGTAGGTCGTTAAGGGAACAGTCGAGGGCCGAGTATTGAATCCTGAGGAGTGAATATAGATTTGCGGTGAGGCTGAGGATATCGTCAGAATCCTGATAGCAAGCTGCTACTATCTCATACCTCGCCCTGTTTTAGACAGACCATTAACATAGTCATTACGCACCGGCTTCTACACGAATAACATTACGCGGCGTAGATATTCCATTTTAATAGAGGAGCCATGGCTTCTATAATTGGTAGGAATGACATATCGCATGAAGTAAAATTTGTCTTTACATCGCACAACAATGTAACGAGGCCGGTGACCCTAGGATTTTTTAAAATTTAAAAAGATTATACATCAATGGTTACGCCGTCCTTCGGAGGGGACTTAAAATGGAGGATATGTGACTATAAGATGTCAGGTACCCGATAAAGATCACTTCTTAATATACCTGGATAGGCAAAACTTACGGTTCCCATTTTTGTATCGTCCGATTAGCCATTGCAGCATTAACTGGCGTTAAGAAGAAACAAATAAACAAAATAAAAAATATTTAAAAAATCTGGTGCGATGCGCGCAACACACAACTTTCACTTACGAACTTACTTAGATTGGATCGAAATCGACAGATCGCGATAATATTTAAACGCAACACTTTTCCACATTTATATGTTTATATTTGTATTCCACCTCGATATATAGAATCACTATGCCACACTGTATCACTATAAATAGATTTATTTATTTTATACCTACTTCGGACTACAGTAAACTCCCGCTTATCCGTCCTCGTTGGAATAGATACATTGCCGTTTAAGCGAGAGAGCCGGTCAATCAGGTAAAGCGTATAAAAAAAATAAAATAAAAATAGAAAAACAACAAGAAAATATTATTATAACTTCTATATTGCGCTAAAACCAAAATACAACACAACCTATTTTACAAAGGTTGTATAAATATTAATTAAAGAATATAATATTTTTTGGCTAATATAATTTAACGATTACACTATCAATTCACTAATCAGTTTTCTCAAAATCTTTTATTTTATTTCTTCAGTTATACCCATCTTAGTGTGATTTCTTTGTCTTGTCTAAATATACGAAGCTATTTCTTCTTAATTTCTTTTTTAATTTATTTATGAAATGAATGGATAATAAGGATGTTGTTTCAAGATCAATTTTACTTCGAAGAGATTTGTTTTACTGGAGTTCGGTCAAAAAATTGAAAAAAAAAATTTTTTTGCCTACATTTCAATTTATTTAAGATCTATCGAACCGCAACACAAAACAAATTTTAACAAAGTTGTTGACCATTGATAGAGAAATTTACAAAGTTATAAATGCTTTTAAGGATGTTAGAAAGAATTTTTTATCTTTTACAGCTTCCGTCGGTTAATCCGGAGAGTCGGTTAAACGGGAGCCGGTTAAGCGGGAGTATTCTGTAATTGCTAAATGTGAGAGTGCAATTTTTTAACGCTACAATTAATTCAAAATCAAACGAAACCACATTTATAGAACCTAAGCATGACGGGACGTTACATTTGCTGTAACGTAACTCAATAAGTAGTTGACCACGTGAGGCGGAGGGGCCTAACCCAGGCGTTCTAAAATTCTAAAAGAACTAAAATGGGTCTTAATGCTCGTATAGCAGTTTATAAAACTCTATTTGATCCGTTTCGATCTGTTGAATCACTACGTTTAGGTTGATAGCTTATTTTGGACCAAAAAACGAACACTGAGAATGCGATACGCAGAAGCTCAGTGAAGATCTGAATCGAACGATATCACATTCATGGCATTTGAGCATGACAGGACCTTATAATTCATGAAAAACCGATTTTTAGGGTTTGTGAAATAAGATATATGGGATTAAATCTATAAGTAAGCAGTTTCGCCACATCAACCTTCCTTAACATTTACCTATAAAAAATCTGGTGCGATGGCGCAACTTACAACTTTCACTTACGAACTTAGAATGATTAGAAATCGACGTGTTTGGATTATATGTAAACGCCACACTTTTCCACATTTATATGCTTATGTTTGTATATTTACATAAGTTATAATGTAACTGTAATGCAAGACTTGAAAGTGTTCAGTACTCTTCGATTCATTATTGTTTATATCTTTTTTTTTGGGACCAAATTTCAGCAACAGTCGAGTTTTTTTACTACTTGGTTGTTTAATATTGCCTTCAGAAATTTATTATGGAACTAAAGTTTCTAAACTAAAATATAATTAATTAAAGCTTATCTTATACCATATTTTTTCTCACCTTAAATGCTTTAAATATTAATCTCTAAAATAAAATAATTTTTTTATTATTAGCTAAAAGTTTTTATTTCCATCAGTGATAATACGGGATATGAATTATTGGCTGTCACATCACGGGCATATACATACATCAAACACCCAGTATGATCAAAATCTTTAAAGACATTTTTAAATAAATAAAAAAAAAACACATGAAAATGAGACAAAATTTATTATTATTATTAAGTGAATTGCCCCCTCCAATAGATTAATTATGATAAAATATTGACTGTCACATCGCGGGTATATACATACATCAAATACTGATTTTAATCAAAATCGTTACAGCCGTTTTAGATTAATGAAAATCACCTGAAAATAAGACAAAATTCATTAAGTAAAGTACCCCCTACGTGTGACCAATTTTGTTGAAATTTTTGCTGTCACATCGCGGGCATATACATACACAAAATACCCACCCACCCACACACACACACACACACACACACACACACGCACACACATACACACTGACCATTTCGCGGGACTTGGTTATTTGGACTCAGGGGACCCCAAAACGTGTATTCCGGAAGTCGAAATTTTTCACGATAACAATATTTTCTTCTTCTTCTTCTTTCTCTATCTCCTTAGCGCTGTTAAGCGTGGAGCAGCCTCGGCCCACTTCCTGTAAGTGTCCCTGTCCTGGGCCCTCCTTTTCATCTCCTCTATGATCGATCCCCGCTCTCGACCGAGTCTGTCCATATAACTATTATATGAAATTCTTGGGCGTCCAACCGGTCGCTGCCCCCTTGGTCTGGCCTCCATTAGCCACCTTGCTCTAGGTTCGTCCCCCATCCTGCAGACATGCCCAAACCACTTGAGCTGGCGTTCCTCTATGATATCTCTTACATGTCGAACTCCAAGAGTATCTCTGATTGTGCTGTTCCTCACGCAGTCTCGTCTTGTCTTCCCAGCAACTCTTCTGAGATACCTCATTTCTGCTGACGTCACTCGTGAGGCATTCTTGTCCAAGAGTACCCAGCTCTCAGCACCATATAGCAGGACCGGGAGGAATACAGATTTAAAGATGCGGAGCTTCGCCTCTTTGCTCACCTCTTGCTTGCCAACCAGTGTTCTGGAGATTTGGAAGAAGACCTGGTTAGCTTTACGCACTCGATGCATAACTTCCTGGTCTAGCTTCCCATCTCGACTGAAGAGAGTCCCCAGATATTCATAAATATCAACTAGCTCCAGTTGGTGTCCTTCACACACAATCCTGAGCTCCACCTCCTCTCGTCCTACCTGCATAACCTTGCTTTTACCAGGATTTATGGCGAGTCCTCTTCTCTTTAAGTTAAGTTAAGATGACAATATTTCCCTTACTATATATTCCATATATAGGTAAGTGAAATTAAAAATTTCAATGTTTACATTGAAAGTTTTTTTTTTTTTTTAGTTCTATATTACTAATTAACAGTTTTATAAACAAGATAAGTAACACAATTTTAATAGACTTATAATGACCTATAGACCTGAAGTGACGCTAAATAACAAAACAAAAAACCATCACTAACTGTAATCTTTGATTGTTGAAAAAAAAAATTAATCACTGATAAGATTATTTTTTTAGATAGTCTATTAATTCATAAGATAAGAAGAATGTTTCCTTAAGAACTATTAGTGGATGGAATGTAATGAAAACACTTGTTGATTCTGCCGATCGATCCCCCTTATGGAACTGACTATTATGTATTACATGTTATTTTTCTGATAACTATTAAAAGTGTTTTAATTACACATTTCAATTAATATTTTAAAGAGACCAAAGATTTAATTATATTTTAAATCACTAGTCAAGAGAGTCCAGCTGGAGCAGAAAAACAAAAACAGTTTTTCTTTTATTCACTTAATTACGCAATTCCCGACTGAAAATTCCATTATTCTCTGCTTGGCCGATTCCGGCGAATGTTTAAAGAGCTCAAGGCAGCAGAGTCGTAACATGTTTTAAAAACTAATCATTTAGTCGAAAGTTGCCCAAACCACTCGACGGTTCAACGGAGTGTGGAATATTAATTAGAATCGGTTCAATAAACGTAGCTTTGGTTTTATACCGAACGATGCTGTAAAAGTTGGTCATCGCTCGAGAGTGAATTAGGAAAAGGCAATTAGCAGTTTGCTATTATTTAATCCGCAGAGTGGAACAGTGGTGCGGCAGTTGATCGCGGTCTACCTCAGCGGCGTTTCCCAGGCTGGCACAGTTGCCCCCAACAACCTTTAACATTCATTTCAGTTACAATCTGGCTAACAATGGCCATTCATCAAGGCGCAGTCAAAATTTTCCCAGGAAATAACTTATAATCCAATTCCTACGTCGATACCCATTATGTTACATTAGATCAACAAATCTGAACAAACATTAAGTCACCACATCATTAGTGCGGTTTATCAAATTTATTAATTGATGAATTTATCCTCAGTACAAGGAGGAGGAACTGAAGCTTTGGAACTGCAAAGAAATCGGATGACAGGTGCCCTTTTGGCGATGCTGTTCAATTATCCTATAGTGATGACTACTTCACGTGCGAGTGCTTTTGCCTCCACCCACAACGAAAATGCATCGGAACGACTCCAAAAATGCTAGGATAAGCAAATGTCCTTAGAAACAGACTTTTGAAAACTATGAAACTCGTTAAGGCTGCAAACACTCAAGCACATTGAGTAAATAGGGAATGTTATTCTTAATTTTAATAGTAAAAATAAGTTGAAAAATGTTGTTACCGAAACTCACCAGCGGTGAGTTTCCCATTCCCCGTCAATTTCCCCCAATCCCTTACCCCTGTTTTGAGACTTCACTTATCTTACTTGGAAGGCTAACAAATTCGACGAGAAAGAATCTGCGAATTCCGCGTGGCCTATTGTAGCTTGTAGTGGTCCTCAATAAAAGGAACGAAATCGAAAGATTAAAAAAGTAATTAAATTCGAGCATTACATCTGGAAGGGGAGATGCTCTCTGTTATCGATAGAAATTGAAAAAAACGATATAGGCGGTTAGGTGCGGGGCCATAGTTCTCAACGGTGATCGAAAAAACACTTAATTTTTGTAAATTTCTACAGACTGTGGCGCCAAAACGGCATTTACGATTTAGATGAGACTGTTTTCTTCCGTTAAATTTTGTATATGACATCCTCGAAATGTTCCTTGAAAAGAAATTACGAAGAATACAAAAAAGTTCCTTTATAAAGAGAAAATATAACCTCAGTAGTGGAGCTGTGCTCACGGATTTTTCTTTTTTTTGGAGTGCCAAACATAAAAGATTTTTTATGCAATATAGTATGGTTTTTTGGAATTATGTTTCTCGTACTTATTCATTAAAAAAGAAAAAAAAAAAAATTGATCTAATACCTAGAAATAGGGGGGAAATTGTATTCAATTTCCAATTGGCAAAGACATTCGTTGCCATCGCAACATCTTTTACTGATCTTATGTTTTATAAAATTAAATTGATCATTAAATAGTTTTTAAATTAGTATTAAAAATGTAATAATTGCATTAATAATTTGTATACATTTATTACTTCACAAATTTTAATTAAAAACTTAACTGATGTTCCAAATACCTGGCCTAATTATAGACAGTGCTTTCACTACATTAACTTGAGATGGGGGTATTTTTCACTGCCTCCGGACCGTTGAGCTCAAGTTGGAACTCATTTTCTGAAAGTTTCTGTATTAAACTTTTTCATAGCCCCTTGAAGAGTTTTCGTTCACATTTTTTTTCTAAGCTACTAGTGAAACTGAACTGGATTTAGCTTCAGATTAGATACTAGTTTTTTTTTTTTTTTTTTTTTTTTTTTTTTTTTTTTTTTTTTTTTTTTTTTTTTTTTTATCACTTGTCGTTGTATATAACAAGTCAGTTTTATAAAGTTTATTATTCATAAGGAAAGCTGAAATTGAAAACATTTGTTGAGTTTTTTAGGTCAATGAGAAATTAAATAAAACACCCGTGTGATTCAATACAGTCCCGACATCTGAAATATTAACATCGTTGAATTGATTCTGGATGGAGGCAGCGGTGTTTATAAAATATGAATATAGGCAGTGCCCTGTTTTAATTAATTTTAAAACATGCAAGGATGCAGGTAATGTAGGGCCAGGTCTAGATTATGTTTTTTTGTGTACTGCACTACATCAACTTGAATTTAACCCCAAATCATTGGATAGCGGTTAACGTTTTATTCATTTCTTTTATCTTAAACATCATTAATAATAAGTGCCATAGTTTTTCCTTTATTTAATTTTATGACCATTTTGGTACTCTATGATAATTCCTTGTTATATAAAACCTATCTTTCCTCTGTGTGATGTATTATTTTTTTTTTTTTTTTTGGTTTATCACAATATGCAAGGCTCGAATAAACTACTTAAATTGAAAAATGAATTTTTTTTTTTAATTATTTCAAATAAACTTTAGTTTTGACTCCACTTTTTCCAAAAATTTTAAAGGATACGGGGGGTCAAACTCAATGAGGGAAATTTTTTAAGCCCATATGATTAATACCTTTAAAATATCTTCAATTCTAAATCTAATGTTGAAAGGATCTACTTCTTTTTAATTCGAAAATACCAAATGTATTAGATAAAAAATTACATAAAACCTAATTATAATTGCATCACGTAACAGAGATCATAGATATCTATCCATGAAAAAGTTTTAGATAGAGTTCTGTGGTCCAGTTAAATGATACCTCACTTACACTGATATAAACACGTTATTATTACTATTTTAATTCATATTAATAGTAAAAGTAAAATTAAAAGTAATTTTAAATAATTACAAAACGAAAAATCTACATACATGCAGTTGATAAAGCTTGGACCCTTTACACAAAGCTTTATATAACTATAAACATTTGTTCTTTCAAGCCTTTACCCTTAACCAATTCATTAGTTATCTCAGCTCCAGTGATCTGTGATAAACTTTATCTGCCACCTTTCTTCATAAACATTCCAGAAACTATCTCGTCTTCCAATCCATTTGTGCCGACCAATCTTCATCATGATAAATACTTTATTACAGATTGGTAATTAATACACTTTAGCAGTTTTCCCAATTTTTGTTTATACAGAGTAAGTGATCCTTTAGTTTTTATTAATACTATCACAACCATACTGTCTCCTGTAATCAATCATTGTATTCATAATAAATCAGGTAGATAAATCAAAACAATAATATAAGAAAAGACTGATAGCCATTAAAATATCCTTTACCACTGCGACAAGGGGGGCATTCTGAAGATGATAACGATGACAGATTTAAATTATCTAGCGTGGTCTAAGCTAGACTAAAGTTACATTATATATTACTCTGCTTGTAAATGTCTCTCTAGCAAATTAAACGAAACGGAGGGATCAACTTTTAGGCATATAGAAGAAATCTTGTATTTTTCTTTTTCCCCTTCCACAGCACTATGGACCTAAAATGACTTTGACCACTTCAACAATTTTTCTCCACTCGTTTCGGTCCTGAGCCCATACGGGCCTCAACCATAAGCCGCCAAAGGTAAAATATTTTATTTTTAAGCGGAGGGCCTGAATTGGCTTGTAAACACGAGACTAACGCTGCGTAGTTTACTACATTGTAATAAATACTAATAAAGATAGAAAAAGAAAAAAAAAAGAGTAGGTTTTCGATTAAATAGATCGGTTAATGATGTTTTAGGTTGGTCTTTAGTACTGGAAAAAAGTTGATAACTATTACCAATATGTTCCTACTCCGGTTTCGGTCCTTTATTTGTTTCAAAGCATCCCTTCCGGTTTTTTCTCTTTAGTCCGGTAACTATTCCACCGGTACTTTTCGAATCGTCCGCAGCACTGTCGTCATCGCAATCCATCGTTCCCGCTTGAGTAAAACAACTTCGTCCATATGATCGGATACCTCTGCCTCACTCATAAGTTCCTCTTTAAACATAGAGATTCCTCTGTGCATTCGTTGGTTTATCGATCAGATTTAGTTATATTATATTATACTTATAATTTATGTTACTTACTACGATTTCTATGTAAGGTATCAAGGGGTATTGACGTCCCGAAAAAATACAAAGGGAAGTCCAAAACAACATCAAATTATATATAATATTAAATATAAAATATGAATACAGATTAAAAAAGTTTAAAAGAATCCATTTGAAATACTGAGCGGACTTGACCAGCTGAAAGTGCAAATCGGGCTGAGAAGGTGTTATGAGCGGTGCGGCAGTTACTGCAAACAATCAATCCTAGAGAGGGCGGTAACCACAGGTCACTATGTAAAACAAGAAGGGTTCCCCTCTAATGGGTAGGCAGCTTAGGGAAAAAAATCACTTAGTAAAGTCGGTGATTAGTGAAATCTCCACTTAATAACACCCCCTCGGCTCTGACTAGCCCGGGAAATATCCCGATAATTTGTACGTCAGCTATACAAAGTGTAAGTGTATCCGTGCGTGATCTTACTCATTCTTTTCAGTTAGGAGACGCTGACGACGATAGCAGACGCCCGTTGAACGATCGAGTGCTCGCGTGCTCCAAATTGCACCTGTTTATATTTTGAGTCACTTTAATAATTTGATTGTATTTCAA
Source organism: Aelia acuminata (assembly GCA_911387785.2). Classification (NCBI taxonomy): domain Eukaryota; kingdom Metazoa; phylum Arthropoda; class Insecta; order Hemiptera; family Pentatomidae; genus Aelia; species Aelia acuminata. The sequence continues at coordinate 113,145,889 of OU426979.1, read as the reverse complement.
ACGATACGATTAGGCATTAAAATCATATAAAGGGATCTGTAATTACTAAGGTTGACCGTTTGGACCTTCGGTCTAATATTAAAGTCTAAGCATGACATACGAGTATAAGTTATACTGCACAAAATTGTTTTTTTATTATACTCATTTGATAGTTATCAACCATTTTAACTTCCTTCATAGTCGTTTTCTCGCCGGCTTTTTACTCTATAAGAGCTATTTAATCACAGTCAAGTCAGAATTTATTGGTGAGACTTATCGTTTATGGTATTATGCAAGATTCAAGGTATATTAATTCAATGCTTCGATGAAGAAACAAACATCGGAAAAAGCATACTATATTGCAACGCATTGTTAGACGCCCTGAATTATAAAAAACAAAATCTGACACGAAAACTGGCAAACATCTCGACAGCCTTCGACTGGGCCAAGGGCCAATGACTTATTGAACTTGTGAGCCACATCACTAGAGTAGTACACTCATACAATGCACTGGATGCAGTACAAGAGTCTATTAATAAAAATATAGATATTCTAATATCACCCTGCTTTAACATAAAAAGAAGGTGAAAGGGGCTAAGAAAAAAAAATAGACGTTTATGATTTTGACGATACTTATTAATTATCACCACCTTGTCTCATCTCCTGAACTTTCGAATAAATCTTTTATTTTCTCCTTATTGTTTTGTAATCGTGGCGCTCTTAAGTAAATGATGATCTGTTCTGGGGGCACTGCCACTTTTAGCACAAGTAGGATATACGAGGTCGTGTAGGAGGTAACGTGGGGAGAATCATTCTTTGCAATCTGTCTTAACCTGCAGTAGTTTAGAAAGGGTTCCTTCTCCAGGCCTCATCGTACTGCGCCATTATTTGGGATTTCGGTACCCTCAACCAGTCTTCTTGCGGAATGAAGTACAAAGATGAAATTCATATAAAGATTTCCTACTATAGTTAGGAATAATTTATATGCTTTTTTATTCCACGTATGCTTTTTTGGATCGCCCCTGATATTAACTATTATTTTTGCTAATGTTAACATACTATGACTTCTGGCCGTAGTTTAAATAAAAAGCATTTCCAATTCCTAGCACTTTGAATTTGAATTTGTAAATACACGGTTTTGACTTACTTTACATATCATAGAGTTGTTAACACTCCCTATTTCAGCTTTCGGTGAACACGGAATGAATGAGAACACATTAAGCACTAGAAACTTCGAATGAGCAAAGTAGCAATGAGATGGTTAGTTTAATATCACTTCCACCCACAGCTAAGAACCATTAGAACTAATCGATAGACATTACACACATCAATTACTATACACGCGCAACGGTTCGGAGGAACGTTTGAACATCGTTATTCAGTTTTGCTTAAGTAGGGGTCTTATTATTGCCAACTAAATCCAATTATATTATCTATCCTTTTGTAAAGTTTGAGAGAAGGAGGGGGGCTATCGTGCATGAATCTACTGGAGGAAACAAGGATCTACTGACGATTCGTCATTTTTGATTTTACTCTGAAGTGAAAAAATTCGTGGAGCCTTCTTTTTCTCCTTATTTTATTCGAACCTGTCATCATAACAACGAAAATCTCCAAATTTGATGAAAAAATATAACTTATTATTGTGTCCTTTTATTTTGACATGAAATTTATAATAAATATTACATATATGTTGGATGGTAATTGGTTTATGTAAGTCGGTATCTATAATAAGCTAGAACTATTTTCAAATTTGGCCCTTTAGATTTAAATGTGTCTAATGCTTGTATCCCCATTTTTAATGTTATTAAAAATGATTTAAACCCACATTAGTATTACAATATTATATGTGACAAATGTATACGGTTATTGAAAAGTAACTAGAGTCACTTAAGTCAGTTAAGTTAGCGATACATAAGTGAAATACTCAAAATCAATTATTATATGTACCAAAAAGAATCAACAACGTAAAAATAAATTAGTCTGTCCGGCGTTCAATGATAGATTTTCATATTGACCAGTGGGCGATTTTTGTTTTCTTGTATTTTGCACCACATCAGAGGAATCCGCACAATAATTTCGGAACTCCTAAGTTGCATTTCCGCCTTATAATTTTTTTTTTTTTTTAATTATGCCTCTCTTTTTGCGCTTCCACCACAAGAGTTCTGACAGCTCAATACCATTGCGATTTGGAAGGTGTTTTTAATTATATTTCCATTTAACTCGGACAGGTATCCAAATGGGTTGCATTCATTGTTTATCCATTATTGAACATATTACATGTTGGAGAGTCAGCTATGGTAGACCTGCTCTTTGCAGATATTTCATCAATTAGTCGGGTATAGTAGTCATACACAACTCTGCAACAGTATTTTTCTTTGGCAGGTCCACTGGTATACTCTTTATTTTATAGAATGGTTGGCTCCATTGTTTTCCCTTAGTATCCACCTTCATGGATTCCAGTAACATAGCCTGCCTGGTTCGCCTTTTTAATTTCCTCTTTAGCTCTGTGGAATGAAATCTCGTTTTCAGGCTGCTCCAACCCCGATCCTTTATGGCGAGTTTATAGTCCATTTCATTTCCGTGAAGACCACAGTGACTTGTTATCCACCTTCAACCCCGAAAAAGCAACCCTTCAATTATGTATTGGCACTTGTGAGGTGATGTCCAGTGTATGAGAATTTCTAGGCTGTAGCGAGGATAGATGATGATGAACAATATAAAGATCAAACGCTATATCATACCATCAGGAATTCGGTTGTAAAGAGAAAAATACTTAGCTATTATTATATCAAACTGGACAAACATAATGGAACAAATGGCAAGGATTTCGCTTTGATAAAATTAACGAGGCAGAGAGTATCGATGATGGAGCAAAGACAAGAGAGGCAGCTGCGGACGAGGGACAGATCTGATCCCGAAGAGCATTAGCCGCCCATTTGGGGCCGACAGCACCGGAGCCTCCTCGCCCTTTGATCACAGTCACTCTAATTAAATAAATGAAACAGCTTGCTTCTCGCTCCATCTGTTTTGTCTAAGTAAATCCCCTGTTTACTGATGGGATGCGAGCCACAGGGTAATGCTTCCTTTCTGTTTTCCAATTTTTTAATACTTTTTTTGTGAGAGTCAGGGGAAATTTTCGGGATTAAAAAAAAACATACTAAAGCGAATGAACCATTTTTTACTTCCACTTACATGCTTATGAAACATATATATACATACATACATATATATATATATATATATATATATATATATATATATATATATATATATACATTTATCCAATAAAAAATTAAATAAAAACTTGGTTGATGTCATTATTATAAACATGGAAAGCATTTTAGGTCTGCACCTTTTTTTAAATTACTATTGGTACTAGTTTAAATAATTCCAACGGCGTACAATGCTTCGAGTATATGGAGTTTTTGGACAAAAATCTTTTGACCATGGAATATTATAGGGAATGCTGAGCTGATTACGAATATACCTCATATGCGGGGTTGGAAATAATATTTGACCAAGTTAGAGCAAAAAAAAGAGGCAAATGATGGTTTTGGCAAAGTATCTTAGATTTTAAGGGAAATTAGAGAATCATTATCGGTTAGTTGATCAAAATTTATCTTTAATAAGATAATTAAACAAACACAACATATCAAATACAAGATATACTTTCTTCATCTACTTATAAAAATAATATTTTACATAATTTTATTACATTATAAATAAAATAATTTTTAAAAGTATCTACATAAGAGAAATCTAAATAAAAAATAAAATAAAAAGCTGAATCTTCTGGTCCAATGGCGAAAATTTCCATGTTAAATTTATTTAAATAAGTTTAGTTAATTTCAAACTATGTTATAATTAATTCAAATTAAATTGAACATAAATTTAATTTTAATAATAATAATAATAATAATATTTATTTGCAAAATTTTACAAATGCCATTTGGCATATATTGTAAATGGGATCATCATTTGTTAACCTCCAGAGGATTGACAAGAATACTTGATTGGAGAAACCTCCCAGTGAAGGAACTCCTAGCATGACAGTTCTACAGTAACAGGTCCCTGCTCCAGAGGCGTTTCAGTCTCCTTGTTGGCTTCTGTGGCAGTGTGTCTGTCAGTAATGTTTGTACCAAGGGGTTAGGATGACCAGCAAGAGAGTTATGGAAAGTTTTGTAATGTTTCCTAATTATGTCAGTTACGAATGGTATGTTTAGGTCTTTGTGTAATGATTTGTTGGTAACACAGTACGGGCAGTGAGTGATATAACGGAGAAATTTAGATTGAAAAATTTGGATGGTCTGTAGGTGTGATTTTTTGCATGATCCCCATACTTGAGTGGCGTACGTCCATATTGGTCTAAGTAACATATTATATATTACAATTTTGTGTGTAAGTGATAGTTTGTTTTTATGATACAACATTCGTCTTAATAGTGAGAGTCGGTGATTTAATCTTTTCTTTAATGTTTTGACATGGCATTTCCAGGTCAGTCGTATGTCCATTGTTAGTCCCAAGTATTTTGTTTCTGTTTGGTTTTGTAATGGTATGTTATATAGAGTAAGTGAATGTAACCTGATTTGATTTTGGAATGTTAATTTTTATACGCCATTTATTAAGCCAATTTTGCAATATATTTAAATGATTTTGTACGTTGTAGGAGGCAGTTGCGTGGTCAGAGTTAGATGAGAGTATAACAGTGTCGTCTGCGTAAGTAGCGAGTTGAGTGTCTGGTGTCTGTAAGTCATGATGTCAGAGGTGTAAATAGTGTACAGAACTGGGCCCAAAATGCTTCCCTGCGGCACTCCAGCCCTGATTCGGCAATAGTCAGAGTGTTTGCCATCCTGGTTAACAACAAAAAACCTGTCCTCAAGATATGACCGAATAATTAGATAATAGGTATGCGGTATGATCGATTTAACTTTGCAAAGAAGACCATCATGCCACACCTTATCGAATGCCTGTGCAACGTCTAAGAAAGCTGATGTACAATATTCTTTCTTTTCCAATGTCACCGCTATGGTATCAACCACTCTATGACATTGCTGTATTGTAGAGTGTGCAGGTCTAAAGCCGAATTGGTGATTGGGTATAACACTATTTGCTTCAAGGAATGGATAAAGTCGTTTTAATAACAATTTTTCAAATATTTTAGAGAATAACGGTAATAAGCTAATAGTTCTGTAAGATGTAACTTGGTCTGAAGGTTTGTTTGGTTTCGGAATCATCTTTACGATAGAAAATTTCCATACGAGGGGGAGGTAAGTTAGTCGAAGAATAGAATTGTAAATATTGGTCAAATATATAATAGCTTTTTTAGGAAGAAGTCGTACAATTTTAGGTGTGATAAGGTCATAACCTGGGGCCTTTCTTCACGGTAATTTTTCAATGCAAAACTTTACATCTGAAGTTCTAATAGGTGGAGGTGGTAGTGAAAGAGGAAGAGGAGACGAGAGACTGTCTTGAACGTCTAAGAAGTGTTGTTGGTCAAGTAAGTCGTCATGTGGTTGAAATACGTCCGTAAGATGAGAGGCAAATAAATCAGCTTTCTCTTTATCGCTTCTGGCCCATGTGTTGTCAGGTTTACGGAGAGGAGTCTTTGTTTGGTGGTAACTGAGTATCTTTCGTGTTTGTTGCCACAGAGTATTGTCACTCGTCTGTAGGTTTGCCAGATGATTGTTGTAAGTGTCCTGTTTGTGTTTCCGTATCAGCTTCCGCAGTCTGTTAGTAAGAGCGTTTAGTTGTCTTTTGTCACTAGGATAGCGAGATCTTTTCCACTGTTTCAGGGCACGTCGCTTTTCAATAATAAGTGACTGGATGTCCGGAGGTAAGTAATATTTGTGTCTTTCTGTCTCACGTACTTGTGCTGATTGCCAAGCGGCAGTTTGTACGGTCTTAGTGAGCGTCTCTACAGCGTTGTCAACTTCACTTTCCGTCTTTAGGCTTGTATTAAGGTTAATGTTATTGTTTATAATGTTGTGAAATTTAATGAGTAATATTGGGCCAGGAGTTAGAGTAGGCATGTGATTTGTGGTAAATTTGTGTCTAGAGAGGTACAAAACAACAGCTGAATGGTCAGATGAAAGATCGTTGCTAATGGAGATGTTATGATGAAGAGAATTCAAATTAGATGTAATAAAAAAGTCGAGTAGTTCTGGTTGTCGGTTTAAGTCCGTTGGCCAGTATGTGGGTTCAGTTGGTAATATGCAGTCATAGTTAAGATCTACACAAGTACTAAAAAGAGCATTTCCCCTTGAATTTTGTGTCCTATTTCCAAAACGGGGGTGTTTGGCGTTGAAGTCTCCTCCGCAAAAAAATTTAGGTCCTAAGCTGGTCAGTAAGTGAATGTCTCTTGTGAAACTAGTTGCCTCGGAGGACAATATGTACTTGCTATAGACACATAGGTGTGATCAATTTCAACTGATATGACTGAAATCTGAATTTCTGGTAAAGCGATCATATGTTGAGGATAGTGATGTAATGTTCGTTTCACGAGTATTGCCGCACCACCACGGGCAGCACCGCTGGGATGATCACTTCGGTACACCACATACCCTTGAATGTAGAATCTTGTCGATTGTGTGAAATGAGTCTCCGTTAGTAGTGCAATGTCTATGTCATGCTCTTGTAAGTAGATGTCAAGTTCGTTCCTTCGTTGTATGGCTCCATTTGAATTCCAAAGAAGGAGTTTTAGAGAGTGTTGTGACATTGAATTAGGGACTGGCATTAGGAATAAAATTAGTTACTAGCGTGGAGAGTAGAGTGATGAGCGGAGTTATCATGAATTTAAAACCATTTAAAAATGAGGTCAAATATAATGAGAGATCGGGATTACTTGGTTGAAAGTTGGGTGTAGTATAATTAGATCTTGAGTATGAGGATGGAGTATAGTGAGATGCTGAAACGTGGGGATAAATAGGTTGATGAGTTGGAGGTGAGTATTGAGGAGAATTAACTGTATATTGTGAATGTTGAGGAGGAGATGAACGATGAGTACTAGCATGGTGAGAAAATGTGTAATGAGGAGTTATCCTCGCAGTTTGTGGATTTGTCTATTGGAGCGCTGAGTTATAATATGTAGTGCTACAAGTTGGCTGTACGTGTGCAATAGTTTGAGGTTCTTGTGTTGTAGCATTAGTGTGGGTATGTTGGTCAGGTCCCGCCTCTGGAGGCAGGAGCTCTGTTACCTCTCGCCTTGAAGTTCTCTGATTCCACACGTTGAGTCTTCTTCTCTGCAACTTGAGATGTACTAAGCATCCCCTGTAGTTTGCCGGATGTTCTCCACCGCAAAGAGCGCAGACAGGAGGCTCGTCACGTGGTTTCTGGCACCTCTCGCTGGGATGATCTTGACCGCACTTGACGCATCTTGGTTTGTGGTGGCAAAAAGCTCGATTATGTCCGTATTCTTGGCATCTCATACATTGGACAATATTTCTTCTCTTGTGAGGTTCCTCAATTTTAACTTTTGTATAAGCAATGTTAGTTAAATTGAAGACTTCAGCATTATTTGGAGATGGTTCCAAGTCCACAAAGAAAAGAGGTAGAGGTTCTTTAGAACGCGGATGTAATACATTAGTTATAAAACGGACATTAAATCCTTTTCTTTCTAAATCATAGTTTATCATATCGTGCGGTGTGGAATAATGAAGATTTCTAATTACAATCTATAGGCTTTGTCTTGTGCTTGATAAGTGTGGAAGTTAAAGTTTTTCGATTCGAGATATCGAACACGGGCTCTATAAGCGTAACTTGTAACAGTTTTTAAAGTGACAATCGATTTGTTTGAAAAACATTCAAAATTATTTTCCCCTATTAGGTTAACTAGGTCAACGCATAAACTTTGAAAATTTGTTATCCCTTTAATTTTTATTTGAGGTGGTTGATGAGGTCTTTGAACTGGTGTTTCAACTGGTTCTTCTTCCATTTCGTTAGAAAGTGGTTGAAACATATTACTAACGGGCACATTAGGGATACTATTTAATGTTGTCGAAATAACGGTTTGACGACGACTTTGATTGAGGTTTATTTGAGTTTGAGTATTGTCGATAGAATTTTGTGTAGTAGATTCCGAAATATTTATGGGAGGACTATTATCTAAATGATTCATTTCAGTAGTTTCACAATTAGAAATATTATATAAATTAACAGATGTTTTTGTCAGGTTAGGTTTTTTAACTGTGTTTTTTTATCACTGAACTTTTTGAATTTGCTTTCTTTTTCTCTGGTTGTCCATTTTTAAGTGAAACATTACGATTACTATGTACCTTTCTCTTCATAAATATTGTAGGAACCTTCTGAACAGACTTTCCACTGGGGCCAGTCAATTCATTCACACTCATTAGTAAAGTGTCTTTTTTCACTTGAAAACTTACTTAAAACGTCCGTGGCTCTTAAAGAGATCACATTTTAACAATAAAACACCAAAGTATTCACGAATTTAATAATTTTAATAACAAGAAAATTTTAGAGCAACCGCACAGTATAAGGTATCAAACAGCTGTCAATTTAATTTTAATAAGAAATTATAACCTGATCTGATATCTGATTATTTATTGATTTGATTACTTATTGATTATAATATATAATCTGACTCATTTAAATATTCGCACCTAAGATTATCTTCTAAGTTCATATCGGTGAACAAATCTAAACTTGTTTCTGTCAGCTTATTGATAGTTCGTTCACATATTAAATATTGTTCAATTGGAACTTCATTGTGTTTTGATTTTCTTTCTAATGTATTCCTTTTAATGAATAATTTATATCACAATTATTAATTACAGACTCCTATTATAATTTTTTTTTCTAATAAATGAGACAAAACGGCATTTTTTTACAGCCGGGAGGCGCAGAAATCCACTTTTTAAAGAGGTCTCGATTTTTAAGACTTAAAAATATACTTGCGAATAGTGGGCCAATTTCATAAAAATTCAGTTCCAAAATTAGATGAGAGTTGTGTTTAATTGAAAAGTCAAATATTACTTTTATAGTCTGATGCAGTAAACACAATTTCCAAACACAAATTTAATAAATGTAAATAAAAATAGGAGCTACTTTGATTTTTTTAAATTAGGGCATAATTTTAGACACTGCTTAATATTATTGATATTGTTCAATTTACTTACAGTAAAAACTAATATTTTCTATGGATTTGAGTGTAAAAATGTATCTAATTAGAACGGCTAATCTCATTGTGGTAGATGCGAATTGTTTTTCAAGCAAGCGCTGAGTGCCTGATTTCATTTGAAAAACAATTGTCAAAGTCAGAGTCGCAGGTTATCGCAGATTATCTTTATACTTTTTTATTCTGAATTAGTTAGACTACAAATATTAAAAAAATGAAAGAGGTGTTTTGCGGAAATTTTGAAATATTTCACTTTAAAGTTAGTAGAACATCGAGAGAGTCAAAAAATTTTCTTACCCTTGGCCATATTTTCCAAAATAATTTCGACTTTCACTTAAAATGAAGTTCACAGTATACCTCTTCTAAACAGGAAGAAGACTAAATGAAAAGATTACGACAAAGCCAATGTTTACATCTTGTATTTACCTTCGATCTAAAATCCCTTCTCGACTAATACAAGTAAGTGGTCACTAACGCTGTTTTTTCGAAACATTTCTTAATTTTAATAGCAATTGAGTTAACAAATATATGTAAATATTATAATTAATGATCATTTACATCTTTAGGAACATTTTAAATGCAAATTCAAGAAAAAAATAAAAACTTGATTTTTCGATTTTTGTTCATTGATCGAAGCACTGTGCGGCGGGCCAAACCCCATTTTGAGGTTACAAAACTTTTCATTTAATTTTACTATTATTACCATGAATTGGTTTATTTTTAATGCATCATAGTGGTATTTTATAAAGCAATAAAATGAAATTACACGGTCAATAATTACTTTAAACTGAGAGATTATTATTGAATCATTCCTTCTGCATTTGCCTGTATACAATATTCTGCTCGTCTTAAGATAAGATCTCGGGTAACGCTTGACGAGATATGACGCTGAACACAAAGGTTTCCATACATAACATATGAGAATCAGTTTATGAATCGTGTGTAAAGTCGGTATAAATATTGGAGATAAAAGAGATGGATGGCTATCCTGTAGAGCCTCTTACATGGGCTTGGAGTTATAAGCTATGTTTGCTACAATAGCTAAGGCTAAAGATGTGATGGAGATGAGGGGATGATGCATCATAATTCCTGCTTATCGCCTACTATACTCATAACCTGTTACTATCCCTTTGCTTTGATACATAATAAGTGTAACAGTTTTATATTCTGATTATTATAGAGTCCTCTAATAGTTTTGGTTGTGTCCTTAGAAAATTTAAAGTAGATTTATATTCAAAAAGGAATATTTCAAAGAAAAATCACATTTTTAATTTTATAAGATTAGATACTTATTTGTACAAATGTAAATAAGTACGAAGCGACAGTGGATCCTATTGATATCTCTTTTGAGGTCTGAGGTGACCTAAAGGAGTTTTACCTAGATCTTCTATTTTCCCTCTCACTGTAATGGCACCCTAGAATAAATACATCCACCTTAAAGCAATTGCTAGTAGTTGCTTGTTATGTTGGTAACCCCAATAACGGACGGGTTTAAAGTCAGGTCTATTTTTCCTACATGTACGCCAGATATTTTTATCCTTCCTTTTATAAAAGTATATTTTATCCTTCCTATATTCTTTAGTTCAAGACGAAAAAAGTGCCAGATACTATTTAGTAATTATAGGAATATTGACAAAAAAAGAGGAGTGTTGGACATTTGATAAAGACATAGGCATGTGGAGATGTGTTTTGTTGTGGAGTTGTTTTGTGTTTTATTTTGAAGTTTTGTATTTCGCATTCTGCTTTATGACTAAAAATATAATCTAGAAGGGCTAAACGGTTGAAAGAAAGGTGAACTCAGTCACTGTAACGTTCTGTTACTTAATTCATTAGGCCGAACGCGGATTGAGAAGCAGGTGACGCAGAGTAAATCAGGACAGTTCTCGCGGAACGTTTATTAGAAAAGAACAGCGAAGAAAATAAAAAGGAACATTGAGAGGCAGGGTAGTGCAGCTTCTTACCTAATAAACGTTTAAAAATACTGCTCTACTCTTCTTTGCTTCAAGTGTCAAGTAGGCCCTACTGGTGGATATGGGACTTACACCACTTGGATTTTAACCACTTGTAAATATAAGTTGCAATCGCCATAACTATTCATCTAGTTCAATATAGTAATGGGAGAAATGCAACAGAGATAGTGATAGTACATAGTATTGCGATAGTACATGATGTCTTTATCAAATATCCTCGCGGATCAAGTGTGTCCGATTGCGGTATCACAGTAAACCCGGGCACTCGCATATCCTCCATCCTAAATCAAGTCTCATGCGCAAGGACAGTTTAAGAATGAGGAGGCTATGCAAATGTGAGGGACCCATGCGCAATTAGCGGTGTTTGTCGCGTGGCGGGGCCCCCTATCTCTGCCCCCTGCCACTCCCCCCCCCAATGCCGGGTCACGCGAGTCTCTTCTTCGGACTTCACGAAGGCTATAACTATCCCTCTTCCCCCCTCTCCTTATCTCGGCGCACTTCGTCTCATTCAGAGCTGTCCGTGAAAAGCTCATTAGACGGGGCCGTTCTATCTTCGTTATCAATGGAAAGCAGCCCCAGTGTGTGCCTTTATCGCTTCCCTTTTTCTTTTAAGACTGCTACTTAAAGACAATATTGTTTAGCTTCAAGGTGGCATGAAACATTTTAACTACATACTATTAACGTAGGGTTGAAAAATAATATACCTAATATGATGAAAAAATTGTTTAATATTAATTTACCTACTTCATGTTCACATATCAACATTTTTACTTTCACTTTGCTGAACATGAAGTATATTGTAAGAGTATTGCGATCGTGAAAAATTTCGAATTTCTGAATCCAAAACCAAAATCGTAACGCGAAATTGTGTGCGTGAGTTAGTGAACAGGCTAGCTTAAAAACGATAAACCGTACGAGCCTGAGATTGCGTATTTGATTTATGAATATTCCTGTGAACTGGCAGCAAAGATTTCATCAAAATTGATGAGGCGGAGTGTATTCGCGTTCCATGAGATGTACCACTCAAGTTCGATGCAATGAACGATCTATTGAGAGAAATGACGCCATGGAGAATTATGATCGCACTTCCGTATTATCAAATATAAAACCTTTTATTTAGCAATAAAATATTTTATTTTTCTTTAGAAACTTAATCTAAGTTTTAATTTAATTAAATTAATGTCAATTCCCCTTCACAATATTTTAACAAAACCGTCAAAAAAACTCGACAGCCAATGACATTAGAATTGGTTTAGGCTGCTTAAATAAGAAATAAACAATAATGAATAAAAAAATACTGAGGACTAAAAAAGCTTTTCTCTGTAATGATGCTAAATGGCATATTTATCAAAATACGGGTATTCCTACTTTAAGTAGGTTGGTAAATGAAAGTTGTGTGTCGCACTCATCGCACCAATTTTTATAATTTGTTACATGAAGTGGATGACCGCAGTAGTGCTAACCCACAAAAGTAAATTCGATACTTGTTCCCTCTTAGTCGAGGCAATAGTAATATGAACGATGGATGAACACAAAAACCCAGTATTTTCTAAAATATAAGTCATTTTTATTTTGTAACCCTCATCTTTTTGTTTTTCTTAAATCATGCCTTTCTTATTCCTTTTGATGGATTCAATTCAATGTATTGCAAGGTCGGTTTATTAATTATCTCTTTGCTGTGTAAGCTCTCATTCATAATTTGTTATTTTCAAAGTGCAGCGGCTCGCCACTTCTTTGCATATTTCCTTATCTTTTGTACTTAAACACTACTAATTAAAACTATTTTGCCGCATCCTAGGAGGCGGTGGAAGGAGTTAGCTGGTTAAAAATTTGATTTATTTTGTTAACAAGTCATCATAAAATTATACGTAGTCTGATCAATATTATATGAAAACATTATAGTTTTTAAATTAATAAAAGACTATCCCGAAACTTAGACAGTAAATGTATGAACTTTCATAACTTAAAATATAAATCATCAGAAAAGAATAATAATGACACTAAAAATGAAAAGCTCTATAAAATCAAAGATAATTAATAAATACTTATATTTCCATTAAACTGTCACTAAAAGTAACGAAAAAAAAAATTAACTAAGTAATTACGGTGGTATTTATATCCAAAGTATTTAATATAATTCAATAAAAAAATGTAAATGTTGCTGTTCAACGCCAGGGTACACATAGAAACTTATTACATATTACATTATGATCAGTTTTGCAAATTATTTCGATATTTTTTTCATATGACTCTGTGACTTAACAATGTAGCAGTTGAATTTTTAAGTCAACTTTCATTCGCGTTTTACTGTTTCGTTTTTGGCTTTAATATTTAAACAAAGCGCATTGTTATCTGATATGTTGTATGTAGCGCTAATTGGCATAGTGCCAAGGATGTTTCTATCGTACTGTGTCGAAAAAAATTCTGTGTTCTCTTGCAACAATATTGATCTTGGATGAACATGAAGCTTTACGTTACATGTGATGCCACTATAATTTACTAAGCTTTATTATTAAGCCTTAATGTAATAATTAATATTTTTAAATACAAATCCAAATGGATAAAACTGGCTCAGTTCCCTTTAGTCTCAAAGAGCTTTTCTTAAAAGCTTTGATCTTGTAAAGAGTACATTGAACCAGATGAGGAACCCATTCAACTAATTGTGTAAAAAAAAAAAAAAAAAAAGGATAGAAAACTACTGAAACTTGGAAAATCGCTTAGATGTGTTATTTGTGTGTATTATTTCATTTTGAATATGAAATAATTTGTATAGAAGTGGATAGATGAATACATTTCTTCTGAAAATGTTTAAAAAATGAAGATTTCAACAGGAAGAGTCTGATTTTCACACCATCACAACAGATTGTATAATTTATATATACACCTCTGCTATTCTTAACGGGCCTTATTATAGAGAGAAATTATTAACACTATCTATCAATCTGTAATTCTAGCAGGGATCGAATTAAACAGTTAACTCTTTTCATTTAAAAGTAAAAGTTTAACTTTTATTAACATGTGTTAATCGATAAAAGTATATTTTTAACTTTTACTTTTATTATCATATGGTCTTTCATAACAGTTATTTCATAACTTTTATTTTCAAACCTAAATAATAAAAGTTTTTATTTAACAGTTTTAATAAACCACTTACTTAAATAAGTATTAATAAAAAAAGTTGCATGTTTTTACATTATTTCTTTGTTATAATCATTTCTGTCTATTATTTTGTTGTTGTAGGTCGTGGCGCGGGAATTCCAGTAATGCATGATTTACCGATTTAATTGAAATGAGGGTGCATCCTTATGTTTTCGGATCCTTAGAATTTGAAACATTATAAGTTTAAAATTTTGGTTATGGGGGGGGGGTCGCATTACCAGTAATTTAAGTTACACTGATTTCATCGAAATGAGGTCATATGCTTATGTTTTCAGATACGTAGAATTCGTAAATATCAGTTTTTAATTTCGGTGGTGTCGAGGGGGGGCTAACATTACCAGTAATTTTATATTACCGTTTTATTGAAAAAGTGCGGTCCTACGTTTCTGGATACGTAAAATTCGAAAAAATTATAAATTTTAAATTTCAGTGGCACGGGGGTGGGGGGGGGCGCGGGCATTACCAGTAATGCATGATTTACCGATTTAATTGAAATGAGGGTGTATCCTAATATTTTCAGATTCTTAGAATTTGAAACATTATAAGTTTAAAGTTTTGGTTGTGGGGGGGGGGGGCGCCAACATTAATTTAAATATTTACTGATTTCATTGAAATGAAAATATTTTCAAATTTAAATTTCAGTAAGAGGGGGGGGGGGCGCCTAAAAAAGTGCGCCATACTGGCCATACTAGAAGAATAGCGATAATAGTATAGTTTTTTCTTTCTTTCAAACTGGTCTTAAATCAATTGAAATACCCATATTACCAAGTTTCTTAGTTGAAGCATAAAAAAATTACAAATAAGGAATTATCCAAAAAAGTTAATTCTCCCCTCCAAGAAATTCATGGCAGATATTTATTTCAAAAGCACCACCCAGGATAACATGATTAAATTCATTATTATCAAACATATCCGAAAGTTATAGCTTTTAAATATTATTCAATTCCCCCTCCCCCAAGAAATCCATAGTGGACATTACTTTCAAAAATACCCCCAGGATATCATGATTAAATTCTTTAATATCAATGATATTAGGTAAGTATAATTGTTTGATATTTTTTAATTCCCCCCCCCCCCAAGAAATTCATAGTGGACATTTCTTTCAAAAAACACCCCCCAGGATATCATGATTAAATTCCTAAATGTCAAAGAGATTAGAAAAGTATAATTGTTTGATATTTTTGAATTCCACCCCCCCCCCCCCCCCCCCCCCCAAGAAATTCATAGTGAACCTTTCTTTCAAAAACACCCCCCAGGATATCATGAATAAATTCCTTAATATCAAAGATATTAGAAAAGTATAATTGTTTGATATTTTTGAATTCCACCCTCCCCCCCCCCCAAGAAATTCATAGTGGACATTTCTTTTAAAAACACTCCCCCAGGATATCATGATTAAATTCCTTAATATGAAAGAAATTTGATAATTACAATTTATTTATTGCATAATACATGGATATTTTTTTTATATGAGAGTACTGCCTTTGTAAATTTTGAAATAGATATTTTTTTTTATAATTTTTTAAGTTTTTTGTTACAGGTAATAAGTAAAGGTTTAACTATTACTTTTTTTTTTTAGATTTATAAAAGTTTTAAAACAGTTAAAACTTTTTTGAGCTAGAACTTTTATTTAACAGTTTTTATCGCTCAGAGGTTATTAATAAAAGTTTTTTTATAACAGTTATTTTTATACTTTTTCTCAATAAGTTATAACTGTTTCAATCCCTGAATTCTAGACTAAAATAGCAAAAATAATTACGTCATTTTTTAAAATTATACGGGATGGCACTTTGTTTGACGACAGTTGATTGCAGGCGTTTTACTCCTTAAAGCCTTAACAAACAAACAAACTAATGCAAAAAGATTTCCACTTAAATATTTTCTGTCCCTTTTATCAAAATTCTGTAACAACTTAATTCCTCATTATTTTCCATTAGCGTTTTTACTTTCACTTACCTATTACGTATTACCTATTACGGTATACAACCGTACAGTTATTGACACCCTTAAGGCTACATTTATGTGGTGAAATTAAAAAAAAACACTTTTTATGAAGGAATCAAATTGAAACTTCCTATAGCTCCTCTTTATCTATCCTTATAAAGACTCAAGATGTTTTTTTGGGTCAAAAGTTCAATAGTTTTACCATATGGCAATATTTATCGTTAAAAGTGCAAAAACTAGTTATTGATAACTTGTGGATTTAATCGTGAAATCTTCTCTATGGTTAGTTTGTTAAAGTCTTACTACATAGATGACTTAGAGGATCCTTTAAACAATAGATTCATGTATATCTTGAAATAAAATTAGGACTTGTTTACTTATTTCTTTAAGTTAAAGTTGGGGTGTCAATAACTGTACTGAGTTTCAATAACTGTATGGATTACCCTACATAGAGAATTATAAAATCAGACAACTTGGAGTACTATGCTTGCATTGCCGAATTATCGCAAGTAAAAACTTTTATTTATTAATAAAAAAAATAGCGTACTTTAGAGAGCAAATACAAACAAAAATAACTAAATGAATCTGGAGAAATATGTTACTTTGAGATATCGTGGCATTAGTTTGACAAGGTTCTAACTGCTCAAGAGTAACTTCTGAGAAAACAAGTTTGAATTTTTCTTTTGCAATATTTTATTTATTGATGAATTTGTTTTTTATTCTTTCTGAGGGCTTACTACTACTTTATAAATCAGAATAAGAGGAAACATAGAATTTTAATTTGTCGCATAGTATCTATACAGACTATGTACTTTTGCAGTTAGAACCTTGTCACTCCCAATTTTGATCAACTTGACAAGAGTGACAAGGTTCTACCTGCACATACAACCATGTCAAATTGAAAATGCAAGTAAAAATCAGGCTTAGAGTGAAAATGGCAAGATTGACTTTGAGAAAATTTACAAGATTCAACAAATAAACAACTAACTTATACCCAACTTTCAAGTTTTACATGAGTTTGGTAATTTTTTTTAGAAAATTAATTGTCTTTGTACAAAAAGTCACAAGAGAATTTCTGCTTTCTAGTTCAAGGTGGCATTGTAGAACTCTCGATCTTGAAGGGGCATGTAAGGATAAGCACTTTTAATGTCTTTTTTCTTAAGGTCCAATAACCCGGTATTGGGGTGGTACATCGAAGAACTTTTGGACGTACTTCAAAAACAGAGAGATGTGAAGGCTCAGTTTACTGCTTCTTAGACTTCTTCGACTTATTGCGCTGTTTTGGAGTTTCCATGAATTTAGTGTTTGCAGCGTTGTAGGGCTCTAATTCATCATGACTCGTTTTGTATGAATTCTCCCCAAATGCTTGTGTATGTTGAATTATGGATACTTTTGTATAAGACACTGCTTCGTAGTTCAGTAGTTTCTTAGTTTCAGAGAAGTTTTAAAGTCAGAAGCTCTCATTTAAATGATTTTATATGGATTTTGATGACTTATGCCTTTCAACAGTCTTATTAGACCTAACGGTGAATAAAATTCGATTTTTTTCATTGTCTTTTCAATTTGTGGGTGTACACCATCAACCTCTTGCACACATGAATGTCCTGGCAATGAGTATTTCATTGTCACTGATTTTATTTCAGGGTGGTCCCTCAAAAAGTCTAGGATAGCGTTTGACATTATTGAGTTCCTATTCTGGGGAACACACGAGTCTGACCAAGTAATGAACTCACTTATGTCATTTTCACAGCGACAACTTCTAAAATTCTTCGCAGGGCACTTGCAATGTCATTTCTGGATCTCCCTCCTCACGTGTCATTCCAAAGAGCGCACTAAACTCGTTTAGTCACACTATAATGTATTGTTAAGTTGAAACAGGCCAATTTTGTTAAATAGAATAGTGAGCTGATTTCTGCATGTGGAGTCAATATAACATTCTCAAACTCTAGGTCAAACAACAATACTGGTAAGTTTCTTCCTCTTTTTCTTTCTTTCGGGATTCCCTCACTACATTTTTCAGACTAATGTGCTATACCTAGTCAGCTTTAATTTTTCAGTCAGAGTTTCTGTTTGTTTGGCTGTTTTATGCATTTCACAAAAATCGCATCTGTCCGTTTTTGGTATGTGAAATCCCAAGTTAAATTTAGTGTTAAAAATCTTTCTGTATTGAGAGTCTTTTACTGGATGGACTCCTTCAGAACACTGTTCTTTATAGAGTTCAATCATTTTTCCAACACTTTAATGTGCACCTCACAAGTGTAGAATACATCAAACGTCCCCCAAACAAGAGATCAAAATAAGAACTGTTTACATTAGAATCACAATAACAGGCGTGTTGCAGATAAAACCTTGTCAAAGTGATGCTCAAAAATGTTTTTCTTGCAGTTAGAACCTTGTCACTTTAGTACTTTGGTTTTTTATAATAGTACTACCGTAAAATTAATACAGAATATAGTTACCTATATTATATGTCAAATAAAAGAATAAGCTCAATTCTGCCAAAAATTTCAGTTAGAACCTTGTCAAACCAATGCCACGATATGGCATTTACAAAACACGTCAATTTTTAATCTAATTCAGTTTGTAAGTGAAAGTTGTGTGTTGCGCGCATTGAACCGAATTTTTCGCTATTATGAGGCTCTTGACTCATTACATTTTTCTGTTGTTTTCCTAAAATTTAATATAGGTATTTATTGTTTGTCATGACTTCCCCAAATATTTTGGCTTTTCAATTTATTTGTATTTTTTAACGAATAATGCAATACGTAGTCACTCTGCCCAAAAAAGAACACTTTTGGTTGCATAGATCGCAGTCCTTATTAATCGGTGATAATCTCATCCAGAAGTGGTGCGGTCAGCCGCGTGATTATGAGACGGGGTCATATCCCCCCAAATTTCGTGCAAAATCCGCCCCTGGTTCTGAAGTTGTGTTTACGCAATGCAATTTTTCACTCTCTTCATTTCATTAAAAACAAAAGTCTCATTTTTTGGGAACTGAATTTTTATAACATTGGCCCAATAGGCATGAGTATATTTTTTCGGTCTCTGAAATCAAGAAATATTTGAAAAGTGGATTTCTGCGGCTTCTAGACAATTTGAAAAATTATTATAGTATATAAAATTATTCTTATTTATACCATATTCGTATTTATAGCATGTATAAATAAGAAGGTCAAAGAAGATTTGTATTAGATTTTTTAAGCTTATTTTATATTTGATACGTAATGTTTGGATAATTATGTTGTTTATGATAAATTTTGACAAACTACCTTTTTTCTCTAACTCTGTCCAATATCATTTCCGATTCCCCATATGAGATATATTCGTAATTAGCATGGCATTTCCTATAAAATTCCATAATGAAATATTTTTTCTCCAAGAACGCTTTATACTCGAAACATTTTGCTTCGTCGATTTTAGGATCCTCAATATGTTTATGGATAACTTTATTTGTGAATAAATAAGAAGCATTAAGGATTTTATATAGTAGTGATTCGATGCGAGATGAGTTAAATGGTTTAGTGGAGCCCTAGAGCTCGACTCCGTAACACCAAATAGATCTTATTATTGACACATAAATCAGTCTTTTATAACTGACGGACCATTTTGAGCCTTTGTCCAGTACGTGCTGTAGTAGGCGGTAACGTCGAGCACATCCTGTCGTTACATGTCATATTTAAATCTAGCAATTCCCAAGCAGGAAGATCCGTTTAATCTACATGGGTTATAATAATTTAATCCATTTATCGCCTTTCAGGAGCATTGGGTTTTGAGGTATCGGGGGTTTAAATTTTTTAACGATGGTATGAATGGAATCAGGTAAACCATTTTTATTGCAGATATCGGGAATCTATCGTATAGTTCCGTAGAAAAATATACCAATGAGCCAAAATTGACAAAATACAATATAATGGTTTATTTATATTATTAAAAAAATCATGGTTTTTTAGTATACTCTTCTTATTGATTTGAATCGGAAAGAATGTAGCTAAATTCTTATATGCAACATCGTCAAATAAAGAGAGGATATATATACACCATTATCCGACAATTTAGAAAGAAAAACTATGCCGGCCCGATTTTTATACAGGCGGAGGAGACAGTGAGTATAGCTGGAACTTGATTGAGCCAATTGGGGCGGGCCGTGACTTATAGACGATGCGATCCCCTTTTTGAGGGTGGGTTTATTAACCCCTCTATCAGTCTATACCGCTCCCCCGGTCTGCATATTTTCACTTCTTCTTTTTTTCTACCATCCCCATCGGAGATATTTCATATGTCATAAGGCATTTCATAACGCCCGAATCGATGGAGCACCTCATACCAGCTCGAATTTAATGCAAGATCCTCTCTCGAGGTCAAGCGGACATTTATTAAAATATACTTATAGAATTTTATTATTATTCCATTATTATTAACATTCGTTTATTTATTTATGCCCTACGTACCTACTAAAAGTTTTTTTTAAGTTTTTGATGACCTAAATTGTTAATAAATTCAAGCTATTAATGAAAATTATGAAATATTTTATTTTTCAGTTGTTTTAAATTATATAATGCAAATGGTTAGGGAGTAGTTGGGAAATAGTTGCGATCTGAAATAAGAACACTTACTTATATGCTAATTGAACATATCGTACCAACGTTTTGACCAGATTTTCAGATAAGAGGAAATACCCAAACAAGTATGAAATATCAAAAGGATTTACGTAAGATATAAATAATATGTGTGGTATTGATAAATGAATTATTGAATAGCAATTAGATTCAGAGAGACAGAATCTTTACTTTCCTCATATTTACTTAATTTTTTTTTAAATTATTCTTACATACCAACCTACATAGAAGACCTTTATTTATAAATCCAATTTCCACTTATTTCTGATTAGGTATATGCACTTAAAATATCATTATGTTCCTTGTGACATCATTCAAACCCAAAATATGATTTTCATCTACAATCTTTTATACCTTTTGACCTATGGACTGCATCGTTATTGGACTAGTCTATTAGGTTCTGAAGCATAGAAACTATTAAAAATAAAAATTCTTATTTAATTCACGATTCCTGGATGCGATGCAATTTACCTATAACGTTTTTAGATAGGCTGCATAACAAAGGGTAATTAACTACTCATACCCACTATAATTATATTTTTAAATTTTACTTTACTAATATCTATACAAATGAAGATGAAATTCTGTTAGTTTGTTTATTTGAATGTTTGTTTGTTCCTTATAGAAATCCATACCGCTTGTCCTAAACTATCCAAATTTCGCTCAGTGGTTCTTTTATACCAGGTTCTTTTAACACCTGTCCATATTAAAACTGCTTAACTTCAGCCGATCATTAGCTGATAACGATTGTTATAAAAATCGTTTTTATCTCGCTTTACATTGTTTTTACGAAATCGACCGTTTGAGTCGATAAAAGTCTCACTTTATAGATTTTATAGATTACAAAAATGAAATTCTCCGGATGAAACCGGTATGTATTTTGTATTTCTATAAATGTAAATGCATAATTTTTATATTAATACCTACCGTTTGGTTAAAGCTCTAAGAGTTCTAATCTTATTTGATTTATTTGGTTTCGCTATGAAAAGAAAATCCTTCCTTTTAATTTCCTTTTTTTTTTTTTTAAAGAATTCCTTGAATTAAATTGTACGGTTTTGTGTCGTGAATAATGAACGGGTCACGTTATTAGCACTCAGTATGAACTAAAACTCAACCAATTTTTATTAAAAGCAAAGGAAAAAAAATTTAAATATAAGTTAAAATGAAAAGTAAATTAACTTTTTAGCTAACATTAAAACAATTGGTAGTAATCATATGTTTTATTTTATATTGCTAATTTATATTTTAAATCAGAAAATTAGTATACGAAAAGACATTAAAGAGGAGACAAGAGACCAGTAAAACAGGAGCTGTTAGGAGCCATTAAAAACCGCCGAATCCTCGTTTTATAACTCGTTATATTAAGGAAATGAAGACATTTTATTGCTTGCAGCCTTGCTATTAGTCTCGCTTTTAGTTCCCTTTTTATTACTTCCACTCCGATAATAAAAATCTCATTTCTTTTGCAATTCTTTGTTCCTTCAATGTTCTACTTTTACTTTATTGTTTATCTCAAAGGCACACCGAGTTGGAAAAAAATGACAAGGTATTCAAATCGCAGTGAAGCAAAGCGTTAAATAAAATGGAAAAAAAAAACTCTTTTTCAACAGCGGCGCCCCAATAATCAATTGAAACATTTATACAAATATTTGATAATTTATTCCTACTCTTACTTGAGAAACTTTTAAAAAACTTTTACCACCCTGAAATAACATAGAATAGAATAGAATAAAGGTTTAACGAACCCGAAGGCCCGATGCCGACACCACCAATCGCTCCCTACAAAACTCCATCCACCTCTCCCCATCACCCCACCCGTCCAATCCCAAATCCACAAAATCGCCCTTCACTATATCCTCCCACATTTGTCTAGGCCTACCCCTCAGACCTTTTCTAGTCGGCAAAAGTTAATCAATATTTTAGGTATTCCTTCGCAAACCCGCGCTGTATGTAATCAATAATCGATTACATACACCAGGTAAAGTTCACGCAATTCTACATTGACTCATCATTCTTCGGCCCAAATATTCTATGCAGGACAAGGTGGCTTGTAAGCGGCCATCCGTAAGGAACCATCGGAAGAATTACAGTTTTGGAAATTCTAATTTTTAAATTTCGAGACAGAAGGCGTGAGATAAGTAATTTTGCAACCGAAAAATTTCTCTTCGGCTTCAAACACTTCCCATTCTACTTCAATGTAGCCAAAATCGCCACCGTTTCTGCAACTAACCATATATTTTATCTTTTCCGCACTTATTTCTAGCCCTACTTCGTTACCGGCTTTCATCAACGTTTTTGTATTTACTTCTAACGTTTCCCTGTTATCTCCAAGCAAAACCAAATCATCGGCACAACCGAATACGAATATGTTTGTATTTTAGTGGCGGGGTCGGGGGAGCACACTAAAAAAAAAATAGATTTTCGGATTTCTTTTGCACGGGGGTGCAATTTTGTGTTATCGGGGGCGGTGTTTTTGAAAAAAATATTCGATTTGTATTTTAGTGGCAGGGGGGGGGGGGGGGCGCACAATATAAAAAAAATAGATTTTCGGATTTCATTCACAGGGGGGTACAATTCTATGTTATGGGGGGCGGTGTTTTTGAAAAAAATATTCGATTTGTATATTAGTGGCGGGTGGGGGGTAGGGTGGGGAGCGCACTATGAAAAAAAAAGATTTTCGGATTACTTTCACACGGGGGTCCAGTAGTCTATCGAACTTTTTCAGAGTGCGCCCTACCCCCAAAAAAAAAAATAGTAATATTTTTTTTAAAAAAACCGCCCCCGATAACATAAAATTGCACCCCTGCGTGAAAGAAATCCGAAAATATATTTTTTTTTGTAGTGCACCCCCCACCGCGAAAAAAATACAATAGTATTATTTTTTATAAAAACCACCCCCGATAACATAAAGTTGCACCCCCGCGTGAAAGAAATCCGAAAATCTATTTTTTTTATAGTGCGCCCCTCCCTCCACTAAAATACAAATCGAATATCTTTTTCATAAGCAACGCCCCCGATAACTTAAAATTGCACCCCCGTGTGAAAGAAATCCGAAAATCTATTTTTTTTTTTTTTTTTAGTAGTGTTATGAATAAAATGCTGGTTTTATTAAAATATGAGCCTTTCAATTGACCGAAAGACTGACTCCAAGTTTTTACATTTTGCAGATAAGCACATTAAGTAATATTTCTCTACGGAAAGTTCGTACCTTATTATTTTGTATGTAAAGTTTAAAGGGAATATTCCTACGGTCATACATTCAACAGATCGAAGATTTTAGTTGTAACAAATGATTATTCTATAGGTCTATAGAATCAGAGAGTAGTTCCAATTTCAAGTTTGAATGCGAGTCTAATATGTGCGTATTTATGTAAGTACTATTTCATATCTGTAACTGAATATGAGCTATTTATATTAAGCTAAAATAAAAAGTTTTTCGAAACGTTCATGGGACAATCTCATTGATTATTTCTTCTGTATTTGTCTTAATTTATCAATACATTTCTGTACATACAATGTCGACATCAATATACCATATATATCTGACATACAAATACATCAATACATACATTGTCGACAAATTTGTAATTATTTTACAAATGTACATCCGCTTCCTTAATGCGTTATAAGCATTCAGTAATTTTTATGTTAAATATTTTTCATGTTTAGTTACAGATTATTTAAAATTTACTCATATAAAAATGTATCTAAATAGTTGGCCCTTATTTAAAATGAAAATCTCCTCTTATTTCTGATTATAAATTTACTCTACTAATAATTATGTTAGATGCGACATTATACAACCGCAAAATATTATTTATAACTATAATCTGTTTTAATCGTCATGGTAATGGTCTTATTGAATTTAGAATCACAGGACCATCAAAAGACACACAACTGGACATATCTTTAAGCCCTCTTTTCAACCTTCAATAAATGGTATAGGGTCCGTAACTTAGGCGGAATCAGCAGATCTTCGAATCTTACTACTAATAACAAGTTTAAGGAAGGTACAATTCTCTTTCTATTTTTTCTCTGATTCAAATTACCTTAAAACCACCTGAGTGAAGGTACCACAGATAGTTTTTTTATAATTGAAGAAGTCAAGTGATAGAAATTTTTTTGTTGCAGTCTTGCTATAAGTTCTGATAATGAATGACTGTTAACAGTCATCTGGTCCTCTAATCCATCTAATCGATGAGAGACGATACTTGAATGGCCCTATCAGTAATTGTCCGCGAAGGGCTCACAATGAGAGCAGCTGGTCACTGAAAAACCTCGCTAATGGGAGTCTTCCTAACGATACCCAGTGCCGTCTCTTCCCTTTATGTTCGTCCCGGGTGGCGATGGTTGATCTGTCACACCCATCAGTCAAATGCTACCGGTGGGAAATTAAATGAGGCAAGGTTTTTAGAGGCATCGTTTTGCTTTTAGTATTAGGGATTGGGGACATCCTCAGAGTGGGAATTCCCAGATTAATTAAGTAAATTTGAGGCAAAAAAATATCGCCTGTTACATTAGTCGGATGGAAGTTTCTGCATTGTAAAGCTGGACCTAAACTAAAACCAAACTATAGCGAACTTTGGCGTCTGAATGAGCTTTATCATTAAAGTAAAGAAAAATCAATGAAATTTATTAAAATTAAAGGGATAACTAAATTGAGCGCTACTGGCTGCTCGAAATTTCAGATTCAAATGTAAGGTACAATGGGCATTACTTCACAAAGTAATGTTGTAGCCTCTAGGTTATGGTTTTAACGCTTGATCAAATCTCTAAAGGTGATGCTTTGTACTCGATGATTCAAATACTGTACAGCTTTCTATATAAGATGCGTTCCATCATTAATGCAGTGTTGCATCTGCGACATGTTGGCGGAGGTTTCGCTTATAAGAGGAGCACGTGGGTGGACATGGTGAGCCCGATTCTCAGGCGAGTTACGATGCCTGCTCCCTGTTGCCTCCTTGTATCTCCGGGATAAAATTTAATAAAGAGGTAGTTCAATTCAAATGACGTCTTTATTAAAATTTAAAATGCAGCATTTTCTTCAACGAACGTTTGAGCTGACGGGACAAACCGTATTTTATTTTTAATATGGACAAGTTTGAGGAAATTGCATTTGGACAAAGATAGATGAAATTATCAATATGAAATTTTGAGGCCATAGGTATCTATTACTTGAACTTTTGCCAAATCGGACTCTTCGTTTTCGAAATTTACGTATGTCAGGGTAATCATATAAAAGTTTCTATTTATAATTTAAAGTAAAATATGTGAAAGAAATTTGATAAAATTGGTATTTTTAATACTTCATCACATGGCCAAACCTGTATTTTAGTAAATTTTCCTTTCCAGGTTTGATTAAATTTACAACTCATAATGAAAATTTTAAAGAGAAAAGGAAATAATTATGTAAAATGCACACTACATTATGGAAGTAATGGAGTATCTATGATATTTTTTCTCTAGGAAACTCATTGATGTCTTAGTTGGTTTTATCCATTGGATTGCTGCTGTTGGAGGGGGCTTAAGAAAGACATCCGTCAAAAGAGACAGGATCGCTCTCAAGAAAGAAGCAGGGTTATGACAAACGGATATGTTTCCCATCTTTTTATGTTTTTGACAATTCAATGGATAAATCAGTTTCATCTAATATCTACATTCATAAGGGATTACTGCTTATTGTTTGTTAAACTTTTGTTTAGTGGTTTGTTGATTACAATTTTTTTTTTAATTTCATGTTTTGGTAATTCGAGATTGAAATGGCTAAACTATTAAATTACTTTTACCCCTTTTACTATTCACTTTTTTTCAATTACCGTAATAATGTCAATGTCATACCTATTCTGTAAGCTTTTTCGGAATTTCTTGCTGTTTTTTCCAGAAATCAGTTCTTTCAGAATGAGCTTAATTTAAACTGCCTTCTTTATTCCATATTTTTGTGAAAATAAAAAGGGTTCATAAAGCGTTCCTTATGTTATTTCTGTACAAGGCCTATTTCGGAATGTAAGGTTACCATAACGTAACCCAATGCGTCCTTTCCAGTCAGAAAGGAGCTTATTGGCAATATTAGATCCCAGATTTCGACTTCTGCTCGCTACTCTCGCTCTTCTGAGATAAATAATTATTAGGACCATAAAAGTTGGTAGAAGGTACTGTTGGAGATCAAAAGTTAAGAATGGTAACACTGCCTAACCAATGAGAGGATGACTGAGTAAAGAGGAGGGTTGGTATTTATATGGATATATTAGAAGTAAAAGAGAAGTCCTGGGGTGTTCCGAGGCAGTTACGAGGCAGTTCCGGTAGGTCCAGAAAGTGGGGGTCATGGCGGAAGCTCATGGCGTCCGGAGAGTCCTAGGAAGTAGGTACGGAGGGAGCTTGGAGAGAAGTCGATGAGTACAGTTCGTATGGAGGGCTCAGAGATGGCGAAGCGGAAGGAGATTGAGCAGATTAAACTTAAAGGGCCCACCGCAGTTGCACCTCACTCACCAGATAAGTTCTCATTTAATATACCTGCCTATATATAATATTAATATACCTATAATACTTAATATTGTAATATTGATTGGCACTGCAATTAGCAAAGTAATTGAATAAAGGACTCCATGCCAGCCGACATCCACTCTCTGAGTGTCTTTTTATGTTTTTAAAATATCTTTATAAGGTCTAAAACAAAGGGAAATAAACAATTTAAATGCTTGGTCAATAGAACTCGAAATGGTCAGAATTCCGATTTGTTTAATATTATCCATTCATTAATTAATACTGATTAAAAGCAAAATACCATACGTATGGATAAGAATCGTAAATAGGTTAACTTATATATAAGAAAAGTGATGGTGCACATGTCGTTCTCGACATTGTCGGTGCCTTTGACAATGTTGTCCCCGCACACAATATCAGATCATCAGAGACGATCTCAAGAAAGTGATATGAGTTCTCCTGTCTTAGAACAGAATTAAAATTAACATAAGTGCCCACACTACTAGCCATCAAAGGGCTTCTAGGAATGGCCCAAGGTGGCCCCTTGTCATCGTCGCTCTTTAACTTAGCTATTCATCATCCATACCGCGACCTGTATGACGAGGCGTGCTCAAAAAGTTTCCTGAGCATAGCCCGCGATCAAGACAATGCGGTCCTAACAGGGTTCGCAGAGAATGAGGCTATTTTGGAGCGTGACAAGGGTACCAGAAGGACAGGTACCGGCAGCTTTCAGAGGAACTTGTCTGAGATTGGTTTGGCAATAAACCCTCCGAAAAGTGTGATTATCCTTCTAAATAAGGGAGAGTTGGAACTTAACTATGGAGAAAGAATTCAATTAATACTGTTGTCTAGCGTTGCTATTGGTATGTATCTTTTGCATTAATATTTGGAAACTATCGTATAAAAGACAGTCTTCATGATGTCCAAACGAAGAAAATGTGAGATAAAAAATAAGTTAACCATATGTTTTATTTTATGAATTCATATAATGCATTTATATCTTATATTATCATTACTATCCTAAGATCATATCCTTAGAACAAATAATCTATTATAGACATAAAGGTATAATTTGTTATAGCAACCCAATATAATTGAGCAGCTTTTCTTTTGATATACTTTTTCTGTATGTAGCATAAGCATTGTCTATGACCTAATTCTAATAATGATATATCATAAAAGTATTTTATGGTATTCTATGGTTATTTCCTAACATTAAATAAATAAATAAAAGGTCTTCCACGTGAATTACGATTTTAGTTTATTTTCTTTCATTGACCTTTCTAACGATTATAACTTGTAATTGAAAAATATTTGTTGTCAAATCATTACCGTTTGTATTTACTCTCGCAATAGTTAAACCAATTTAATTTATTTACATTGTCGAATACTCTCGAAATTTTCTCGTTTAGAATAAAATAAAGTCCCGAAATATGAGTTATTTTTTTTTGGTTTTTTTTATAATAGGTTGTTACAGAAGTCCTGTGATGACAAATCTTTTATCTTAATTATAACTAATCCAACTAATAATTCCCTCCGGACAAGAGTTAATAAATTAAATTAAATCTTAAAGCAATCTTTGAAGCAACTAACACATTCAAATTGTTAGAAAAGGCAAAGTTAAAATGTAAATAGGAATCAATTTTTCAGCAGAATGAGCATGACTTTTTAATCACAGCTTGAAAATACATTATTATTTAAATAACAAATTATATTATTTTTTGTTTATGAAATATGTGTTAAGAATGGGTTGTTCCAGTTCTTTGATAATACCTTTGCCTTCGTTAACATGTAAAAATACGTTTTGATTAAAAAAAAAAAGTTGCGAAAAAATTAGGTCATAAGAAGTTGCTCCAGGCACTACGGCGTTTTGAATAATTACATGGTAGAAGGCGATGGTCCTAATCTGTAAGCTACACAGGTTTAATGCTGAAAAATGGGCCTTGTACTCGCAGAGCCAGCTGGCCTCTGTAACTCAAGACCGGGGAAGCATTTGTTCTTCCTAATGGTCAACTTTTATTAATTGTCCGCAGCGGCTCGGTAGGAGATATTAATGGGCCAAAATGCGGGACGTATATGTTAACACTATCCGTCATCTGTCCTCCCCAAATGGTTCACAGCCTAATTCCGAAGGACAACTCCGAATTGAGCCGCTAATTTCAAAGCTACAAAATAACACAATACATTTCAAGAGTGTATACAAGAATAAAAATTATATTTGCAACCGACACCACAATATCCCACCTCATTTCGACACCCATGTCTTATAGGAAGTACCCTGTTAGTTGCAGTGTCCTCTCTTCTTATAATTTTAACAAAATAAACTTCAATCAATCAATTAATATAAAAATATTAAAACTCATAACACTCCTTTTTTCATAATTACAATAAAAAAATATTATACATTTTGACTTGTAACAGTTTTCGATCAAAAAATATGTAATCTATATTCACTTTTTCTTAAATTATTACACTGATAAAAATTGATATTGTGAAGATGTTCACTACTAGGAGCTGGTTGAGAACCACCTCAACCAGTATAAAGGAATAATTCCAAACCGGAAATACTATGAAATAACGTATTTCTTCACGTCTTGAATGACGATCAAAGCGTCCATTATTAACACATTTGTTATTGTCGCTGATTTTCTGAAGTTACAAATAAGAATGTGAATATTTTACAAAATATTAGAACAAGAAATTTTAGAAAATATACACACATTTTAAACATATACCTAAATATATCTACTTAAAATTCGTGATCTAAAAGATTAGATTTACTATATATCTATTCTTCTGCGAGAACAGGTGCTATCAACATTTTTAAGCTGGTACTGAATTTAAAAAGAGAATGTGCTTTGTAACATCGATTTTGTCCTTTGGGTTGTCCTTTGTAACATCAATATAATGGTTAAAACATAAATATTCTTTTATCTTAATAAATATTAATTAGTTTTATCTCACATCATTTATGTCGAATTTAAATTATGTATTTGATAATGTTTATTAACGTGAACGTCAATAAACATTATCAAAGGTCAAGCAAACAATAAGAACACAAAATAATATTAATTAGACGAAACGTTTAAATGTAACTGTGACTGAAAAGTAACTGTATTCTTCGCTGGTCAATATTAGACTGCCCACTAGTCGAAACCATTGAGAACATTCCACACATGTTATCAGGTGGTAATTACTATAACAATTTTATGACGTTCTAGAGCTTTTAAAGGTTTGCGAAAATACACATCTGGTTTGGTTTCATTAGTTTCAATATCATAACTTTATAGCCGAATACATTTTATTTGTATATTTTGAATCTCTATTAATATTTATCTCAGTTACTTATATAATGTATTTGTAGCTGAATTGCTTAGTTAAAAAACGAAAGATCTGAACTGCATGGCATTAATGACAACAGCCCCCTCCTTGCCCACAAAAGTGGCTTGGAAAAACCCCGTTTTCCAAAACCCCGAGGGGAGTGGAGAAAAAAAAAGAAGAAAAGAAAAGTTAGATTAATTAAGCTATTAATGTGTATTCAGGGAAGGTGGACTATAAATAAAGAGTGGACAAATTAATAATTTTCTAGTTAATAATGTTTGGTTTTTTTATTGTCTAAATAGAAAACCACGGAAATCAAAACAAACTAGCTAAGCTCTTATTTTTATTTTATTTATTTTTTTCAAAACGTAAAATTTAAATATTATATAGACGAAAGAACGTCAATTTATATTATTCGTGGTAAAGACACAATTATTTATTGTTGAAAGAATAATCTCAATGTTTTTAAATTATTCAATATTTCAACTGAATTATATAATTAATGTCAACTGAAAGTTAGGCGATGCCCATAGCATAATATTTGCATTAATATTATTGTTTCCGGAGAGAAATTTGATTCAAAAGGAAAATACATACGTGAAAAATACTAAAACATAATTTTTTTAGCCTTCTAAAAGGTTTTTCGCATGTGAGACCCACAAAAAATAGAACTAGAAAACAAACTGAAGTGGAAACAAACTTCCAGCAGCGAGGAAGACATAGTTAAAGAAGAGGCGGTGGGATGGTACCCTATCGTAATGATCCCATCAAACCGATTCCCGAAAAAACACTCGCGTGTTTCATAAATCAGATGCCCATCGATCCATGACAGTATCGATTTCAGCTAAATGTCGTTAGGAAGGACTACGGCCCCATCGGCTCACACGTCCTTGCCATCTTTCCCAAGAATAACAGTAAAAAAGCCAAAAAATGTATTAACTTTTTAGAAAGCACATCATTCATCTACTAGACTATTTCATTAATTGTATATTAGCATCAACCTCATAAGAGCGATTCACATGAAATGTAATTTTAAGATTTATTTCGAATAATTATTTTCATTTTATTGCGTATGTTTTTCCTGTTATGTAATGTAAAAAACAAATTCATTAGTACAGAACTGAGAATGAAATTGTATCACATTTTCTCAGCCAAATAATAAATGTCAGGTTAGGTATTCTATTTCTCTGATAAATGAATAGAAATCACTAAAATGTTTTTCGAATCAGAAAATAAAATTCATGATGTTATCTTTATCACAATGTTATCTATTATAGTTATCTAAACCTACTTTCAGATGACAAAATCATTTATCGATTTATTATAACTTACGCTATATAAAACATGATGGGGACGGCTATAAGGTAAACGGGAAGTTAGGTTTGTTGATAATAAAATTGCTAAAGATGCTATCGTTTCCATAAATAAACGTACTTAAGTGTACATGACAAGTCCCTGGGTTACCGTCAGGGAGGTCTGACGACCTCCGTGATGATTGAGCACAAAGAGGAGCAAACGTAAACTCCGATCACTACCTTACAATTGAAATTTTATTTATTATCTAAAACCAAAGATATATTTTTATATCTTTCTTATTTTTATTTATCTATATGTTTCTAATGCGGTGTGAATGTGCTCAGTGCTATCAATGTTGCCATTATCTTCAAGTGAGACAGAATATTATTCAAATAAAGAGTTTCCTTTTATGACAGAATTTTTAAAGGTAAGTTAATAATAAATTATATCCTTATCAACGTAAATGAGGATAAGTTATTACATCTTCCATATTCAAAATATATAATCTATATACTCTTTTTTATAATTCGATCATAACGGTATGACTTTATAATTCATAATCATTCATGGATAATTAAAAAGAACACTTTAATAAATATTCCTTCAGATAAATACACGTAGGATCTCTTCCCCTTGGGAAATATTTTGTCCCAGAATAGAAGTTATTTTTCATTTCAATCAGTGAACTTTACTCTTCCATGTGATCCTTCTAGAAGATTAAAAAGGCAGAGTCCCGGGACCTTTAAAAAAAAAATGACCAGACCTCTTTTTCCCTCATACACGGGACAAGGGCATTGGACTCCGTGGGCTCATATGTTCTGGTAAACATTTTCTGTGATAATTTGCTAATATGCGCATCAATTTTTTTTATTTTATTTTTTTATCTATTTAAATTCTTAATATTATTTTCCTACCGCAACTAATTAAAAAATGTATATTGAAAAAGCCAAAGTTTTATTACTCCTCAAATCTATACACACAACCTTTACTTATCAACCTACTTAGAGTAGAAGTCGACGAGTTTTGTTAAATTTGTAGGAGCAGTAAACAACTTGACAGGAAACCGCTTTTGCACGTTTTTTTACACCTTTCTTTCTTTTGTTTTTGTCTATAAAGTATAGTGTACAATAACTATTGAAAACTCCATGACTGTTGATTAAATTAAATAGCATATAAGTATTTTTTCAATATTATTTAAAAATCAAAAATAAATATTGTTCAGGGATAGGAATCGGGCACATATTTTACCCATGCCACACGAAAAATAAGCATACCATATAAAAATTTAAGGGGCTGGGGCAAAATAGTGCCAAGCAACATTTTTAACCAAAATAAACTGTAGCTGCAGTCTACTGTACATTACGTAAGACTATATGTCTATGATGTAAATGCCATCTAAATATGACTATATAGAGCACTCTATAGTCATATTTAGGTGGCATTTCCATTATAGACACATAATCCAACGTAATATACAGCAGACTGCAGCTACAGTTAAAACCCCTTCAATTATTATCATGCCATTTGTTCCAATCCAAATAGTAAACACATTTAAAAATTAAAAGCGAAAGAAATAATTTGCAAATGATAGATACGTTCATTTGACATGGGATAAATTAAACTTCCGTAGGATTGAATTTATGAACGACGACAACATGCAATCCTTTACATGTTTTCAGAACATGAATTAAATTTAAATTAATTCAATGAAATGTTACTGAAGCCTGTAATTATAGCGGTAACGTGTTGCGGAACCATTTTCCTTCAAATTATTTAAACATATTCAATTTTTTAAAGTACACGCACCGCGTTATTAATGAATTTGGAATCATGGAGGTGGAGGCAAATAACGATAATCACAAGAAAAAGAAAGAAATTTCATTAAAAGTGAGGACAAAATTAACACCTAATTTAGTGCTTTGTAGTTCATATTTTTCAATTATAAATTTCACTGAAATAAATAAAAAGGAATAAAAACATAATCTAAAAAAAAATCTTAAGACTTAAGTGTCAAAAGTGTGTTCGATTCTCACTTGGTTAAGTTACCATATACGAATTAACTGCTATCCCGCGACTTCAAAGACAAATGATATACCCTATGACTTGAAATGCCGAAACATCAAACTAAAAAAATAATAAAGGGCTTATATGGCCAAATGGAAAATTATTTCTTCACCTTCAAAATTAGATTGCAGAATATAAAAAATCTGGTGCGATGCACGTAACACCCAACATTCACATACCAACCTACTTAGAGTAGGGTATAGAGGGTTTAGGGTTATATACTAGGATATAGAGTATTATAATTACTTCAAAACTTGAAAGTCCTCATTTCTTTTAGATTCAATAATATTTATTTACTTTTTTAAGAGACCTAAAAAATATAATTTATTATTTAAATAAAATTATTAAATAATAATATTTAAATAATATTATTATTTATATATTCAAAAAATATATTTTATTATTTTCTGTCGGATCTATAGTGAACGGTAATCGATAGAAGGGGTATTTAAGGCTTGCTAAATTGAAAACTAATTTCCGAATTTCGTCTCTGATGACTTTTCAATGGTTACTGTTCTGTTAAGGCAGCCTTTTATTTTATTAAGATCTCCATTAAGGAACTGAAGATTATAAACTGGAAATTTAATATGTAAAAGGTTAGAGTAGGTTGGTAACACCTCTGTCCTAGAGTGTGTCCTACTCCTGAGTGTCCTACTCACAAGGGGAGGGCACAGCTATGGGGTCGTCGATCGGGCCCATTTTTTTTCTGGTGATTCTACATCGAAAAATAGTCGACACGTGTCCGAGCGTTCCGTCCAATGGGCCTTAGGTGCTGAGAAATAAAATAAAATACCTTGAAAATCCTTTACTTTTTTATCTTGAGTTTGGAAAATGATATCGCCATGATTCTTTCACTAATTCATTTATTTTAGAGAGTAGATTAAAGGAAAAATACAATCGTTAAAGAATTATTCATATTTCTTCAATTTAATTTAAAAAAAGCTTCAAATTTTCAAGTAAGCTAGCTTTATAAATTTTTTCACATAAAAAAGAATAGCAGAATTGAGTTCAGCACCTCAAGAAACCCTGATGTCTTAAATATCATCCAAAACAAAAAATAAAATTTTTTTCCTGTCAGGAGCAGCTTAAAAATATGTAGTTTCAAATTCTGCATCTCGTGTTGAGCTGATCCGAGTTTTACGTTCTTGAGCTCGTTGCATAGAAGAAAGCTTCCTTTTTCTAACCATATAAATAACTATTGTATTATCTCGGGAAGCTCTTGTGAAAAATGGTCCTCAAAATAAAAATTAAATTCAAACTTTTCTTTATATTATGTTGATTCCTGAACACGTAAAAATATCTCGATTATGTAAAAATGTGTAACTCTAGATCCTTTATTTACAATATAAATTTGATGAGAATCGGTAGAATTTTCTCCGAAATATGGACGGATTTTTGGATGTTTAACGAAATTGAAGTCTCAACCTCCGAAGATTTATGCTAGGAGAATAGATCCGAAGACATGATAATAGTCCTGATATTTTGATTTATTGTTGTTAAATCACTATATGTTATTTATTCTAAATGAAGAATGGTGAAATACTTCTTCCAAATTTCTTTTATTAAAAATTTATAACATATACATTAATTTATCGGACGTTTCGGATAAGGAACATTGAGGTAAATAAGACAAAGTTCAGTCAGTAATAGATAGTGTGATAAGAATATTGTAGTAAAAAGTGGTAGTCATGTGAATATATATATATTTTTTTTTTTATATAAAATGACCAATTTACTTAGGTAATGGAATATAACTGTAATATAGAAATAGATGGACCTAGCCACCAAAAATTGTCAGGTACTATTCAATATATGGATTGTTGAATTGATCAAATATGTTATGTTATTTAAAATGATTGATTATTTAAAATGGACAAATTTTGTAATAGGTGTAAGGATTACTAGTTCTTGGCAGAAGAAATTTGCCCTGAAGAGGGACGAATAGTCCGAAACGTCGGCAAATTAATGTATATATTATAAATTTTTAATAAAAGAAATTTGGAAGAAGTATTTCACCATTCTTCATTTACAATATTTAGATCTTCCAGCACATATAGTGTATTTAAGATTACATAGTATAGTTATTTATTCTGTTTTGGTGCCTCTTATTTACTTTTTATTGCTATTTTCTTGTTATTGTTATTGACTTGCTTGTTCGTCAGCTATTATTTTTCTTTGTTTTGTTTTTGTTTGGTCGTTGCAAAAAAAAAAAAAAAAAAAAAAAAAAAAAAAAAAAAAAAAAAAAAAAAAAAAATTTTTTAAAAAGATGGCACTAGGAATTAATATTGAAAAAAAATGCATTGTATACACTCTAATTAATTGTAATTGTACACACTCTATTTGTATGGGGGACATCCCCGTAAACAAATAAACAATTATTATTATTATTAAAAATATAAAATCATTGACCACTATGTTTCAAGCCAAGTATTAGATAAATTTCATTGATCAGAACCCTATGCCGTAATATCTCAGCCTGCACAGTGTTGAGAGCTCGACGTTCAATTGCAGATTATAAAATATAGGCATCGTACTAAACGAGGACTGGGGTATAGATGATATCAGTTGTCAATAGAAGGGGGTCTGTTATAGTTGCTGGACTACTTATTTAGGGCTATAATACCAAGCCTGTGAATGGCTGATAAGAACTTCTGGTGAAGGGCTTATCGGGCAAAGAAGGAAGAAGGGTGGTCACTCGATATAATTGGGTTATAGAGGTTCCTATTGTCCTCATTATTGGATCGCAGATTCCTGCTCCCGGGTAGTTCCAAGTTGGGCGATGGGCAACGCTTCATGTTCAATCCGACAGATAGCAATTCTGTGTCTCTAAAATAATTCTAATATAAATTATATCTGCATCAATGTCATTTACTGTGTTCCAGCAGTATATTTTATAAAATATCCAGCAGACAATTGTACAGTAAAATGTTTAGTCAATGGTAAATATTTTTTTCTGTAATCGATAATGGTAACATTACTAAACTGAAATGAGTGAAGAAAGTGAAACATTTTGCAATAGAGTGAAGAAAGTGATTACTTTCTTCGCAAGTGAAGAAAGTGAATTGCCTTCTTAATTAGTAATAAGAATAAATTAAAAAATAATTTGAAGTTGGAAATTAAATGCTTTTAAATGTTTCTTAACATTGTAAGAATTTATTTTAACAAAATAAATTGAAATGTGAATGAATTATTGGTGGAAATAATCAATATATTTTAAAATTTAAATATAATAATAATTACCTTCCTTGTTTATAACCTGCACTTGTTTATAACTGCACTACTTCACAATCATTTTAATTTAAACAGACATCTTTGATATTACTACAAAAACTTCAAAAAACACTGTTTGAATAAATATTATTATTATTATATTATTTTTTATTTAATTAAACATTTTCAATTTATTGTTATAACATTTTATAACCTTTCACAACCATGCTTATAACCTACCAACAACATACCATAATCTTCACAACATCCTAATTTTGTTCATATTCTGGTTAGATATGATCATGTATTACACGATTACAGAAAAAATTTAATATTACACTCGTGAAAAAAGTAGAATTTACAACTCTCGTGAAATTACCACACCCGCTTCGCTCGTGTGGGTAAACGTTTCACTCGAGTTGTAAAATGATCTACTTTCGAAAGGATTTAGGACCGTATAAACTACGCAAAAGGGTGTGCTGATGGCAGCGTGGGTTAAAGCTTGGTACAATAACGTACATGTCGAAACCCAGAGGTTTAAAAGAGGTACGAGTTCGAATCCCAACTCGGAGGTTTTCAGTTCACCAAATCGCTTCCAGGCAGCGCTGGTGTAGCTCCAGCCTACTGGAGGCGACGCACACTGATCGGGCATAGGAGTGATTATCATTTCCCGAGTACCTTATCGAGAATTGCGATGTGGTTTCCAAGATGACATTAACCGCCCGGAGATTAGTTACAAGGATGTTGCGATTCAGAGAAAGAAATAGAGGTCCTCGGGTCCAGCCGAATCTGAGCTGATTTCTTAGACCCAGATCAGTTTAG
This sequence comes from Aelia acuminata, assembly GCA_911387785.2. Classification (NCBI taxonomy): domain Eukaryota; kingdom Metazoa; phylum Arthropoda; class Insecta; order Hemiptera; family Pentatomidae; genus Aelia; species Aelia acuminata. Next base: position 113,107,898 of record OU426979.1, on the reverse strand, counting down.
CGCTCTCTTTGAACACGAGAGAGCTGACACCATGACACATGAAGGATTCTGCCAAATGAGACCTAATGAGATTGGCTATGGAGTCTGCCGCTGCACCATGGCTAGCAGCAACGTGAGGTTTGGGCTACCCCCCCCCCCCACCCCCAGGGTGTCTGTGCTCTCGCAAGCAATACAAATGTCCGTAAGGAGATCAAACTGGGCGGCAAAAAGTCTCAGTAGACTTAACGTGCCAAAAAGAAAAAAAAACAAACATAAAACTCTATATAAAAATGAAACAAAATTAATTAAATGAAATGCCCGCTCCGTTTGACCAATTTTGATGAAATTTTGGCGGGCATATACATGTACCAAATTTCAGGTTCGTACGGTTTATAGTTTTTGTGATAGTTCGATACAAATATACTTCTTACATATACTTAAAAAAATGTGAAATATTACTGAGATTTGTTCACTTTTTTACTTTCACTTACCTATATATGAAATATATAGTAAGTGGAAGTATTGCGATCGTGAAAAATTTCGATTTCCGGTTTTCAACGGAAATACACGTTTTGGGGTCCCCTGAATCGAAATAACCAAGTCCCGCGAAATGGTCTGTGTGTGTGTGTGTGTGTGTGTGTGTCTGTGTGTGTGTGTGTGTGTGTGTGTGTGTGTGTGTGTGTGTGTGTGTGTAAACAGACTAGCTCAAAAACTATTAAGCGTGCAAATCTGAAATTAGGTATTTAGTGTATGTATATGCCCGCGATGTGACAGCAAAAATTTCATCAAAATTGGTCAAAGGATGGGGGTACTTTAATTATTACATTTTTATGTTTTTTTCGATTTTCTCAAAAACGGCTCTAACGATTTTGATTAAACTGAGTATTTGATGTATTAATATGCCCGAGATATGACTGTAAAAATTTCATCAAAATTGATCAACCGGAGGGGGGACTTTACTTAATAAATTTTGTATCATTTTCATGTGTTTTTTTTATTTACAAAAACGGCTTTAAAGATTTTGATCAAACTGGGTATTTGACGTATGTATATACCAAAGATGTGACAGGCAATATTTCATCAAAATTGGTCAAACGGAGGGGGCACTTTATTTCATAACTTTTTTCCAATTTTTAACTTTTTTTAGATTATCTCAAAAACGGCTTTAATGATTTTGATCAAATTCGTCATGTTTAGTGAAAATTAGGTGATAAATAATATCAGGTAAGTTTTATCAGTATTAAAATTTTCTGAGGGGGCTTAAATGGGGAAGGGGCCTTTTTTGTTTTCCTATAAAGTACCTTTGTTTTAGTTTATATTGAGAAATTAACTGTCTCTCGTCACGGCTAAAAGTAAGAAATGGCTAAATATGATATATGAAGAAAATCAAGTAAACATATATAGGAGAAAAAAAGAAAAATATTCCGTCAACTCATAAAACCCCTTGAGCTCACGCATGCGCCGTGAGCCTTTAATGACAAACCAATGCCTTATAATTAAAGATGTCTGTTCATCTAATGAAAATTATTTGTTTCATCGGAACTAAATGAAATATTCAACAAGTACATAGAGAATTGTAAAATCAGACGACTTGGAGTATTATTCTTGCATTGCCGAATTATCACAAGTAAACATTTTTATTTAATAATAAAAGAAATTAGTGTTGTTTTTTTTTGAGCAAATGAAAACAAAAATAAGAAATGAATGTGGAAAAATGTATAACTTTGAGAAGTGGCAATTAACAAAACACATTAATTTCTAATCTAAGTAAGTTGGTAAGTGAAAGTTGTGTGTTGCGCGCACGCACCAGATTTTTTTAAATTGTAGACCTGCAAGTAGGCTTGGGTATATTTATATTTATAAATACGAATACGGATTTGTTTTTATCTTAATTTTAATGCGAGAATTAATAGATATTTATTTATACCACGTTTGATATTACGAGTAAAATAGAATAAATCCTTTGCGAACACAAATAAAATACAATAAATTCTGGTTAGTACAAATAAATTCGTAGTCATGGGTGTGAATACGAATACCATCGTAATCGCAAATTCTTCTCTAAATACAAATAACTTCAGAGGGAAAATTGTGAATTTTCACAAAAATTGTGAATATCAATAAACGAATCTGTGAATACGGCCGTATTCACAAATAAAGATCTGAATGCGCAAAAATTGATATATCGAGTTATGAATTATTATATACTTGATTATTTCAGAGTAAATTTTTAAATTTCTCTTCAGATTTCACCATTAACCATTTATACGGAAATCACATTAGCACTTAATAAATTACCTGATATACATTAAATACGATTACTAGGTTATTTGGGATGCCGATTAGGAAAATAATATCGATATCAAGGTTAGTCACATATATATAGGCAAGTAAAAATAAAAATTATTAAGCTACCTCAAGATTACATAGTCAACTATGACAGCTATGTAAACGTTGCAGAGAATGTAAACACGATTATGAGGAGAACTGTAAACAGGTCTCCTTACGACATCCTAAAAAGATTTAATAGGAGGGGCCGCTGCCCCGGGGCTGTTTTCCGGAGCTGTTTGCTATGCGCTTCTTGGGGGGGGGGGGGGGGGGGGGGGAAAGAACGGATCTTTTGTTACAGTCAACAATGGTGCCTGATCGCTTCATTATTGCTGGTAACTAAGCTCCAGGCTTGATTTTTTTTTTTTCAGAATGGCTTTTCAATGAACTTTTCTTCCTTTAAATCAGTCCTACCAACACAAAAGATTTCACAGTCCACATATATATACATCTTTAATTTTTTGGTTCATTCGAGATCACGCTCAACGACCTGGTCCCTTTTCCTTTTAAATTATTTTAATAAGATTAGGCGCTTAAGAGTGGCTGGGTGTGCTCCATGAGAATGCCAGGACCTTAGCTGAACAGTAAAGGTAATCGAAAAAAAATTACTTTACCTGAGGGCACAGCTTAAATAAGCCACACTTACTTCTGCCGAGGCGCTATATTTAAAGTTTGCCAGGAAATGTTATGAATGATGAAAAGCATATGGATAGGACGTTGAAGTCAATAAAAGGATACAATTGTTCTAAAAGAATAGAATATTATACGCCCTAGTCTAAGTATCAATTGTTTGTTATAGGTAATAAAAAACACGACAAGCCTTATATCTTGCTTGCCTTCTGATAACTTAAGATGCTTTTTTAGGCACATCCTTCATAAAAATCTTGAAGCTGAATGAAGGCATTGACATTTTCTACTATTTCAGTAAAAAAAAACAACAAATGAAAATGAAATTCATAACTAATGGTTCTCAACAATCACAGTAACTTTAATAAACAGTTGAAGTGACTTAAAAGAAAATGGAATAAAAATAAACGATAAATTCCAATAATCATTGTGTTAATAATTTCATCTAGGGAGAGAAGATTGACCATGGTTGGGATTCGAACCCGGTATCTCCGGTATTCCTTCCGGTTCAAGGTAATATTGAAATACTTAAGTTGTGACCATATTTTACCATTTGTGTTTAAAAGAAGTAAAACATTAAAACTTGTATCATATTCCACACGATCAAATCCAATACCTTAAGCATACCGTAAGTAGATCCGTCCATTTTTAAGTAGATCAGTCCATTTTAACTTTTAAACATTCATAATTCAATTTAACTAAAATTATGGACCCATTTAACAATCTATATTCTGCTTGCAGAAAAAATCCACCTTTCCACTATTAATAGAACATTGTTCTCTTATATGTTAAAATTTGTATAAAGCTAATCAAAATTAGATTTAATTCAGAGGAAGAATCTATTTATAAATATATTTTCATAGTGATTCTATGCTATATATATATATAAAGTGATACAAAGCACTTTTGTACCTGTTACTTTGAAACAGTTTGATAACGAATTAGAGTTAGATTAAATTTATAATGGTTAGTAATATTTTAGTCAACCCCTGTTGCATGATAATCTTATTCACTGAGCTATCCCATTCTCCGACTTTATAAAGGAAATAGAAAATCTAGTGGATCAATATAGGCTTTCAACCAGTTCGAAAACATGAATTGAATAGATAAATTAAACGACATCCAATGAGTGAAGAGTTACACTGTAAATCACTGGCTTAAAAAATACATGGCAGTATGTTCAGTGGAGTGCCGTTTGACAACGGTTAATCCGGAGAGGTCAGGCACTAATCGTGCTAGTGGAAGAGATTAAGAGGGAAACCTTTATCCTCTGGATTATGTGGAAGCCTCCAGGATTAGGGAGGATAAGAATCCCGGTCTGGGGACAGCCATCCATCTTGTGGTGAAAACCGTTCTTAATCCATCTTACCACGTTAAACTCACATTAGCCGTGTCCTCCGGAAACTCGGCTGGAAGGTAGCCTTTGTTTTGGTTAGAGCAGAGTGGGGGATCTGTGAAAGGTCCGTTTGTAGAGGAACTCGAACATGTTAAAAACGGATTGAGAAGTAAGTGCTTACCCGATGACGATGTTCTGTATACCTATTTTACCAGGTGTGTTAAAAAGAAGTAAAGCATTAAAACTTGTATCACTTCCACCCATATAGGATTCACTGCTTCTAAAGAAAGTATTAAGTTTCTTGGTCAACGTTGTGCATAATCATTTGACATAAATCATGCTCATCCGCCTAATTTTCCCGTTAAATGATTGCTTAATTAATTAAATTTAATGTTCATTATTTAAATAAATTTATAGATAATAATAGAGAAGGTGCCTCGCTAATCGATAGCAACCTTTTATTTGTCTGCAGTGGAAGCTTCTAAAATTTTTGAGAACGCTCCAAAAAAAAACGACCTTCTGGTAAAAATAGTAACCTTTGGAACGGTTCTGCACTTTTTAAAAAAGTTACAGAAGTAACTTATTTTTTTTATATCTCCTGTCTCTCACAAAAAAATAATTCGCAGACACCTTATATAGCGTCTTAAGAAAAACAAGTATATCTTATCCTCCTACTGTTTATTCTAAACATATACTGCATGATTAAATGGATAATGAATTCAAAGTTTTAGACTACTATACAGTGATTTGTTAACTACTGAATTAATTTACGAATAAATGAAATTCATATCGCGCTTTATTTATATTAATACCGAACCATGTACGGTTCACGCTACTTTTTCGGTATATGCAATGCTTCCCATATTTTATTAAAGTAGACAAGTCACAAATATCATAATCGGTTTCCGGATCATGTCATCATTGTTCTTCATTTACGAGACCTTCCCGTTTGAGTGCATTGTAAAAGAAAAACGATGGAAAATCATCATATACCTTTCGCCTCTTCTGTTTTTCTGATGTCTCTTCAACTTTTGCTTTTAAAGTCGGATCAGTCTTATAGCGCCCGAACAACTTTTCTCTCAAATCCCCATATTTGTCCAAGATGTAGGTATTCTTTATTTCATCCTCCAAGAGATTTAGCCCACCTTTGAGGTAATCGTCCATCGAGGCTATACCTAGCTTTTTCATGCTGCTCTTGCTTAATTTCATATGGTTACATCTCAATGGCAATGGAACGTTGTGAATCATGTTATGTGTCCTGTTACTAAAACAAATAGATTTTTAACATGATATATATATTGAAAAATACATGCAGTCATTTAAAAATATGTTTTACAGACTGATGCAGCTCTGACTACTTTATTTTACTAGTAATGATCATTTTATTTCTACATTAATAAGTTATAATATTTTTTTATTCACTTTTAACATCTCCTTAGTGGAAAAATAAAATTAGCTAAAACTGATCTCTTTACCCATAGTTTCAGTAAACAGTGAAAGACCAGTTAGCAAATATACAAAATACTTTTTATAAAATAATTATTTAGAAACGATATAATTTTTGTTATGATATATAAATTTTATGATGTTGGCGTTCATTTTGAATGTATTGAATTGCAAACAACCATACGTGACAGGTTTTGTGAGGTAAACCGTAACTAAAAATATCTTCCCGACACTTTGGCTCTTAAAAATATATTTTTTCATTTAAGAATTTTTCATAAATGTTTAGTCAAATTATTCAATCACATTGAATGTTCTTTATCTTAGTCTATATGAATGGGGATTGGTGATCATTAAATAAAGATGAACATATTACCTCTTGATTTCATTTGTGAGTTCTTTCTTGTACTTTAGCCACTGCCTTCCATACAGGAAATATTTAAAGAGCTGCTCTGTATTAGGGTACAATCCATCGAGGTAAATCCTTTGTCCCTCCCACACTGAGGAATCGCCATACTGAAAGAGCTCCTTCCGAGGGAACTGGACAAGCTTGCAAGGCATTTTTGTCCAAAATAGATGCTTTGACATTCTCTCCCCTACAAAAACAAATCTTTCAGTATTTAAATTGATTATCTGATATCTTTTTTTCATTTAACATTTACGACTTTATTATACTATAATAACTATTCTTGTAAAGGCATTGGAAATTCATTTTCGTTGAAATATTGAAATAGGTTTATCTGAAGCTACAGAAGACAAGACAGACGGCAAAAGAAAATACAAACATAAATAGTAAACCCAACCGATATTCTAAAATGTAATAAAGGGTTAGCAAGACCAGAGTCTGGCTAAAGGTAGTTGGACTATAAATTAAAGAACTACATATACAGTAGTTAGAAAATAGTTGCAACTACAACTACTTTTTGAATTTGTAGTAGGAGGACCACAACTAGAACTACTGCATTTTGAAAGAAGTTGTTGCATTTTTGCAACTTCAACTAGTTGTTGTAATTGTCATTATAGACCTGAAACTACAACTACTTTTATTGATAATGGATAGTTTTAATCGATATCAAAGAAAAATCGGTATCAAGTTTTTCAAATGAAATTCAGCTATTATATAAAACTTGAGGGTTGATTGAGAACCAAAGAACAAAAAAGTAATTGACTGCATGAGAATTAGAAAAGAAATTGTATTACTTGCTATTTCAAAACATATTATAATTTGAAATGAAACAAACCCCCATTTAAAATATAAAATAAACTTTTACTTTTAAATAAATCACATGGCACACGCAGAATTATATTTTTCCCGAGAAAGGTTATCACACTGAACGGAGCGGGGGGAACCTCTACGCTTACTATATTTATGTAGATTTTATGATATGCTAAAACATTTGCCAGCAGGTGCTGTACCGCCCCTTATATGTTTATGACTTTAAATTTTTCTTGCCAATTATAAAAACACACTCTTCCCATTTTTTTTCTTAGGCAGTGCCACTTTAAAGATAATGCTGCTTTCCTAGCCAAAAATCAAATATAAAAAAAAATAAGGATTCGACATAACATCTTCATCGGGCCTCCACTTTGAGAATCATATATAGGGGTTATCACACCGTTATAGGAGATCACATCGACTGTAGACCTCCAAAAACTTACCAGAACTTTGCTCGAGTGCAAGTTGGGCTTTAGGAAATATCTTACAAGGGGAGGGCACAGCTATGGGGTCGTCGATCGGGCCCATTTTTTTTCTGGTGATTCTACATCGAAAAATAGTCGACACGTGTCCGAGCGTTCCGTCCAATGGGCCTTAGGTTTTGAGAAATAAAATAAAATACCTTGAAAATCATTTATTTTTTATCTTGAGTTTGGAAAATGATATCGCCATGATTCTTTCACTAATTCATTTATTTTAGAGAGTAGATTAAAGGAAAAATACAATCGTTAAAGAATTATTCATATTTCTTCAATTTAATTTAAAAAAGCTTCAAGTCTTCATGTAAACTAGCTTTATAATTTTTTTCACATAAAAAAGAATAGCAGAATTGAGTTCAGCACCTCAAGAAACCCTGATGTCTTAAATATCATCCAAAACAAAAAATAAATTGTTTTTCCTGTCAGGAGCAGCTTAAAAATGTTTCAGCAAAATTGTATGTGTAGTTTCAAAAGTCTGCATCTCGTGTTGAGCTGATCCGATTTTTACGTTCTTGAGCTCGTTGCATAGAATAAAGCTTCCTTTTTCTAACCATATAAATAACTGTTGTATTATCTCGGGAAGCTCTTGTAAAAAATGGTCCTCAAAATAAAAATTATATTCAAACTTTTCTTTATATTATGTTGATTCCTGAACACGTAAAAATATCTCGATTAGGTAAAAATGTGTAACTCTAGAGCCTTTATTTACCCTATAAATTTGATGAGAATCGGTAGAATTTTCTCCGAAATATGGTCGGATTTTTGGATGTTTAACGAAATTGTAAGGGTCTAGCCTTAGTGAAACTTTTAATGCAATTTTTTTTTTTTTTTTTTTTTTTTTTTTTAATCTTCCCAAAATTTACTTATAGGTTTTTTTTATTGTCCTCATAACGAATCTGAAAACTGTTATGAAACAAATGAACCGAGTAACAACCAAAAACAATACTAATAATTTAAAAAAATATTCAAGAATGAATGAAAATAAAAAGTTAGTCGATCACTTTGAGAGAGAGGTTTGTAAGAGTTTTCAATAAAAAATAACAATTAGGAATGATTTACATCGTATTAGTTTTAAAATCCCCCACCTACCCTCACCAGTAAGAAAACAAAGAGTATATGCGGACGAGTACAAAGTACGTTTTTCTATTTTAGTTCGCACTTGTTTCATTATACCACCTTCACATTGGAAGTATATCCATAAGAAAAAAATACTACTTGTTGATGGCGAGGGCATAGAAAAAACACATTGCATATAGATCATTGAGAAAAAGTAGTTTTAAATTTTAGTTCGTTTGAAGTTCAAAATCATTTCTTGTAAGGCGAACGTGAAACAATCGGGATGAACCCATTTTCTCCTAGCCGACCAAGAAAAACAAAATAGGCTCCGTAAAATGAATTAACTAGTGATAAAAACATCGTGAAAAAGATGGAAATAATTACTTTTTAGAGTTATGTTGATGGAATATTCTGGCAAAATACTGACATTAAAAAATCATTTTGTGCAAAACTGTTTTTGTTTCATAACAGTTTTCAGATTCGTTTTGAGGACAATCAAAAAACCTATAAGTAAATTTTGTAAAGATTAAAAAAAAAAAAAATTAAAAATTGCATTAAAAGTTTCGCTAAGGCTTAGACCCTTACAATTTCGTTAAATATCCAAAAATCCGACCATATTTCGGAGAAAATTCTACCGATTCTCATCAAATTTATAGGGTAAATAAAGGCTCTAGAGTTACACATTTTTACCTAATCGAGATATTTTTAAGTGTTCAGGAATCAACATAATATAAAGAAAAGTTTGAATTTAATTTTTATTTTGAGGACCATTTTTTACAAGAGCTTCCCGAGATAATACAACAGTTATTTACATGGTTAGAAAAAGGAAGCTTTATTCTATGCAACGAGCTCAAGAACGTAAAAATCGGATCAGCTCAACACGAGATGCAGACTTTTGAAACTACACATACAATTTTGCTGAAACATTTTTAAGCTGCTCCTGACAGGAAAAACAATTTATTTTTTGTTTTGGATGATATTTAAGACATCAGGGTTTCTTGAGGTGCTGAACTCAATTCTGCTATTCTTTTTTATGTGAAAAAAATTATAAAGCTAGTTTACTTGAAGACTTGAAGCTTTTTTTAAATTAAATTGAAGAAATATGAATAATTCTTTAACGATTGTATTTTTCCTTTAATCTACTCTCTAAAATAAATGAATTAGTGAAAGAATCATGGCGATATCATTTTCCAAACTCAAGATAAAAAATAAATGATTTTCAAGGTATTTTATTTTATTTCTCAAAACCTAAGGCCCATTGGACGGAACGCTCGGACACGTGTCGACTATTTTTCGATGTAGAATCACCAGAAAAAAAATGGGCCCGATCGACGACCCCATAGCTGTGCCCTCCCCTTGTTAGTTGATTATCTTTGTCCAGCTTTTGACTACAACCCCTTCTGTTGCGCGTAACTTCATAATGCGATTGGGAAATGGATCGTTTTTATTACTTGTCAAAAGCGTGGAACATATTTCATAGCGGCGATTTTTTTTGGTATTCGTTTAATTGATGAGGCTCACCCAGTTTGCCAACTTACCTAACCCATTGTCTTAAATATTCTCAAATCCTTAAGGATGTTATAATAACAAGGATTGAAGACCGTTTTTCTTCTAGTTTCTAGAATTAAAAGTTTTGACTGATTTCTTGGGCTCAAGTATAACGGAGGTACCACCCATGAATAATACACTATTTTGATCATCCTATATATATATATATATATATATATATATATATATATATATATATATATATATATATATAGTAGTAGTAGTAGTATATAGTATATAGTATAGTAGTATAGTATATAGTATAGTAGTAGTATATAGTATATAGTAGTAGTATATATATATATATATATATATATATATATATATATATATATATATATATATATATATATATATATATACTTTTGAATAAACCTAAAGTATTCGAACTAGGTTTGTACCACAAACCAACTGACCTAATCACTCAATTTTTTATTAGAAAAGTTGCAACACGTAAAACAAATTCTGTTGAAATCATTAATAAAAGATTTTTACGACAACCTCATTTTTTTTTTATTTCAAGGGAAAAAGAACGATGTACTTACTTAATACAATACACATACAGTTTAAGAGATAGTGATTTAACTAGAATAAATGAATAGAAGAAAAATGTATCTGAGGTTGATAATTCGGAGCGCATGTTAATATTTTTGCCGATGACTGTTTACATATGGTTTACATCAGAAATCAGAGTGAATAAAAAAAAATTTATATATAAATGTCAATTAAAACAATTAACAAAATCAATGCTTCAGAAGATATTATTTTTTTTGTTCCGCAGTGTTATAATTGTTAATTTATTTAACTTTTTTGGGGTAATAACGAATGTTATAAAATTAAAATATATACGAATACGAATATATACGAACGCTCCTTTGTACGTTAGTAACAAAACACTACACCGGGACTTACAACTACCAACTATCGACGAACAAATAAGAACCCTCTATTCTGGATTTCATATCAAACTTCGCGGACATAGCAGACTCATTAATGACATGGCCACGACTAACATACCTTATATGAAGCGACTAAAAAGGAGTTGGATGAGAGACCTCCTGAGAGATCTCCTGAAACAAGACCGGAATGATGTGCTGTTGGGCACAATCTTCCCTCATACCTTAAAATGCCAACAGCAGATATCAACTCATTTGCTGATTGCCGCTTATTATTTGCGACAGGTACAAATAAAAGGTTGAAGAGAAAAGAAATGTATATATATAAAATTATTTATCAAATTGATATTATTAAACTAATCCTAAACACAAAATAAATATTCGCAAAACATGTGATTGAATTAGACGTTGCTGAGTAGTTGTAGTTGCAGGTCTATAATTACAATTACAATCTATTATTACAAATAACTTCAAGTTGTAGTTGTAAAAATGGAACTACTTTTTTCCCAACAACTGGTTTGGAACTACAACTACATAACTGGTAATTGCAAAATAGTAGTTGCGCGCTAGCTACTACAAACTACAAGTAGTTGTCTGGGTAATTAATTACAAATGTAGTTAACTACTCCCCAACTCTAAACAAGACCAACCTAATTGGAAAATCGAAATAAAGGGAAGACATACATTCATAAATGTCAACACTTAGTCTGGTTCGCTGATTTTTTTCAGTACTTGCAAACTAACCGAAGTTTTGTAGTTCAAATAGTTAAGAACCCACCAAGGAAGCACAAAAAATATCTTCATCTCAAAAAAATGGAAAATTTGGTGAATTTGAATTGCCAGAAGATCCTCGCGAAATTCTCTTAGGAGGCATAAAATTAAGAAAAGTTTGATCAGCAGATATGATATCATTCCAAAGGAAAATTAACTCAGTAAAGGTTAATGAGATCAGAAACGCCTCTAAAAGAAACAACTGAGTAATTTACTATGTACATTCCTTTAATATGTAGGCACCTCGTAGAAAATAGTATTGACCATAGATACATCTATGGTAGCGGATCCAAAAATTTTCTGAGGGGGCGCATTTTTTTTTTAACATTTCGTAAGTAACATAAAATACATGAAGGACATAAAATAAAATACGTATTAGTATATAGTGACGTTTTAAATTACAAATAAATGCAATCCATTTTCAATTCGTGGACTTGGCTAAATGATAAATAAAATAAAATAAAAATGAAATTTTATATAGAAATAGTAATAGTGTCCTAACCTCTCAGGGGGGGGGGGCGCACCTTACCATGATCCGCTACTGACAATTAGTAACGAATAGTGAGGGATAAAAGAGAGGTGACCAGGAAAACTAAAATCGCCGTCTACAAATCGACATTTCTCCCTATCCTTTCTTACTCCTTCGAATCTTGGATCCTTACCCCCAAACACAAAAGTTGAATCCAGGCGATCGAGATGCGATACCATCGTAAAGTGGAAGGTCCGACGAGATATGATCCGAAACGTCACCTACATTCTAGCCTTGAAGTTTAACCTGCCAAGACCATCCTTGAGGAGTACAAGTAAAGGTGGTTTGGACACCTCCTTAGGATGGATAAAGACCTATGAGGGAGTGTGGGTGCTCCCCGTGGAGGGAAGGAGACCTCGTGGAAGACCGCCCATTTCCTATGGGCGGAAAGTAGAAAGCGTTCAGGAAGTGGAACTGGATTGGAAGAAAAGGGCTGGCTCCAGAAAAAGGCTGTACAAGGTGTAACCTGATATTATGAATAGAGATAAATATGTATAAGTTCCGCCTGAAGTTGCTGAAGTGAAAAAAACAAAACAAAAAAAAACATGGATTTAGTGAGATATTAATCAAGCAGAAACCAGAAGCTTTCAGGTTACAGAGTGCTATATCATCGAGGATTCTTAACCATTTTCACGCTGCAGTCCCAACATAAATCAACTAAGCACCGTCAACCATAATATTCGGCAAATTATAAAAAGAACCATGCTTATTATCAGGAATCAACAATCGGGTAGCCTCTTATTTATTTTGGGTTGAACGTTTAAATTTTTTTTTTCATACTATGATTGGGGAAAGCTTGCAATACATTACATCTCTCATTATAACTTTATTATTTTGCTTATTAAATTGAATGAAATGAATGTACATATTTGACTTATAGATACATAGCCGGTAATAAAGTCCTAATAAAGCCAAGTATAAATCAATTAGCCAAATTATATACATGCTTTGTGATTTCTTGTATCTGATGGATGAACATCGAATGTTAAATTCGCCTTTGGAATGTTGCTGATACAGGATAGGCTTCCAAGGTGCATTCAATCAGACGCCCCGTCCCATCCCTTTGATTGGATCGGATGGAATGCAAATGATGATGTCGGAACGGGACTAATACCGCCCGTGTTGTCACCTAAACACCGCGCTCCCGGACGGGGCAGCAACCATTACCTACCGTCAGAGAGTTGTACTCAGGATTTGTTTAAAACAATTTAGTATATCATTAATTAAAATTGAAAAACGGATATCAATATTTATGACCGATAAAGACAGGTGAATATTCAATGTGGACAATTGAATATCAATTTACTCAAGTACGATTCAAGCATAGTATCAGTGAGACAGTATAAGCAGGTATAAGTATAAATAGGGAGGGCAGCATATCCAAATAATTTATGGCGACTAATGAGTAGGTACGAGTACGTTGATTTTCTTACTGCTATATCTAATGTTCTATCAATAATGCAGTAGACTCTCCTTTATCCGGCGTGTTAGAAACTGATGTGGCGCCGTATAACGGAAATCAATTGATAATGGAAATATAAAAAAACATTTTAAACATTCAATCTCTCTAAAGAAAGACACGAACCAATGATTATTTATACTATGATAATTATATATATTATTTCTCAAGGCATTTTTTTTGTCCGTACGACATAACTTCCTTAATTATTCATCAAATTTCATGAATGCGTTTTTTTCTATTAACTTTGCCAATCGTAAGCGAAAAACTGCATTTCTCAGCGAAAATAGTCGTAAGACTTTTTCGAAGGTGTCATTTTTTTTAGTTTGTCGAGACAAACATTTTTGGCTACAACATTTCCGAATGTCGACGTCGTTTGCGAGTTACAAGCAAAAACTTTAATTTAAGTTTTTGCAAATACTTTCAACAGTTTCAGTTAATAGAATCAGCACACTCCCTTTCCGTGAAACCAGTTATTGTAAAACAAACTCATCAACAAACAATCACAGATGACCATATAATGTTCAAAGAGGTCCTGTAAACACGTAAATACTATGTTAATACCTTAAACATATGTCAAAAAATAAATAATCTACAATTTAAACACATCTATTCTTAACTACAACCCTCACCTATGCCCATGACGGACTATACGATAATATATATATGGTGTGTGCTTTAATCGAGTTGGATTTCAGCATTGGCGGATCCAGGGGGGGGACTGTGGGGGCTGCTGCCCCTCCCTTTGGAAAATTTTTCGTCATTAAAAGATAGAATCTGACTTTCCTTAATGTAAGGAAGCAAGTTAAAGAACAAATAATGTGCAGAACAAGTAGAATTTTAGTTGTGGGAAAGGAACATAAAGGTAAAAAAGCTGATTAGAGATCCAAATGAAGGGCTGTGGGGCTACTGCCCCCCCTTTACGATCGGCTGGATCCGCCCATGGATTTCAGTAGGTTAGAGTGCGAATGCTTCTCACGGGCAGGTAGTGAAATAAAAGGAGGGAAAAACAGACCTGGGGAAAAAGAAAAAATACAAGTAGAAGGAAAGAGTGGTTCTTTGGAAAAAGTCAAGCTTTGAATTCAACAGTTGTATCTTTTCCCTTTAAGACGCTATTGATCTGCAACGGACGAGACGTTACCTCGTACCTTCTTAATCTACGGAGGTAATGTTTGATTTTAACAATATGTTTTATTTTCAACTATTAAATTTAATTTATGGATATCATTGATGTAATACAATACGGTGTTCGGATTCCTTTCATTATAAATATAATGCACAATAAAAATATATGGGTGATTCTAAAATAATGGTGGTATTTGTGTCACAAATTGAAAAATCGACAACCGCCTGAAGGATCTTAAATTTTTTTTTTGCTATTTATATATTTATATTGGGACACTATTATCCAATTTTAAAGCGCCTAAAGACTGGATAACTAAAATCAATTTCACTAAAATCAATAACAATATTCTGTCACTCCCTAGCCTGTCACAAAGTAGAGGTCATGTTGTACTTTGAAAAATAATTCAACCTTTTCTGTCACAATCATTCTAAAAAAAAAACAGGCAATAACCTTATCAGCAAACTTTCAGGATGCAAAATAAAATTGAACCTGAACTCCAAAGGGTATACCTAGGCAAGTACCACAACAGCTTTTCCCTTTGACACACAGTTGTGAGGTCGCTCACTAGCTAGTTTTTTATATACCCACCAATCCACCAGAAAAAGAAATTTCGTGCTGAGAACCTATGGTGTAACTTTTTTATGAACCCAACTATACATTGAATCATATAATTTTTCCTAAATTTATTTCAGTTGCTTTCAGGACGTGGAGGAAGATGTAAAACTAAACAATATTTTTATAATGTGTCACTCCCTATACCTTATCAACATGATGATAGTAAACATTATATATATATATATATATATATATATATATATATATATTTATCAGTTTAGAGTTTAATAGATCTTTCGAATCTCTTCACAGCCATAACCTCCTTTAAGTAATTTTTGTACTGGTTTTGCCAAAATGGATGATAAATGACCGAATTGTACCTCCCTGACCTGTCACTCATACTGATTTCGGTTTTAGCTAGGGAGTGACAATATTAGTGAGGGAGAAACTTGTGATTAACTTTGTAAGTTGATTATGTTGAGTACTAATCATTGTCAGTTCAGAAAGTGTGTTTTTGATTATGTATACACATCTTAGATCTCCACCCCCCTCAAACCGTCCAATAGATGGTAGGGATCGATCTCATTATACCAATGTAAGAACGAAATTGAATTTAGACGAAACGATACTTTAAAATTTAAAGAATTCTTTATTAAAAGATTTAAATTAATATAATGATGTCATATGTTACATTTTGTCCCTCCCTAGAAAACAACTTTCTTCAAATATCATTATCTTGGAAACTATGAATATAAGTGTGTGCACACTTCACATCATTGGTGAGGAGCAAGTGACCATTGCCATTTTCTGCAACCAGAAAAATAAGAAAACATGACTTTGATATTCCAAAAAATTCCAGAGCCAAGTATAACCATAATTTTAGAATCAACCATATTTATATGTAATAGATTCTTTAGTTACGGAATTATGATGTGCTCATAAATAAACATGACTCATATGGTTGATAACCTAACTTAAATTTTATGATAATGGAATTTATGTAATGTATTTTATGATTGTATTTTATGATAATGGAATTTATGTAAAATTCTAATGAAAAAAGGAGAATAATTTTAAATAAATTAGATTGTCATAATTTATTTGTACTTTCCTCTTGTTAACTACATGTCATCAATATTTAAGAGGATTTGTTAAATAATAGAATGTTTATTAGATGAGCAATACCAATAGAAAAGTAGAAACAAAAAAATACCACAAAAAATCTATGGATTATTTTGAATGAATGTATTCTCAGATAGTAATATTCAAGTTTACAACTTTAATTCTTCAAAATTTTGCCGCAGATGCTTTCAAAATCTTTTTCATTTATATACTTCCAGCACCAATTATGTTAGAGTAGGCACCAATTACGTTAGTCCCAACAAAAGAGATTTCTGTATCATTCTTTTCTGTCTCTTCTGATTTTATTGTAATAGGAAACTTTATATGCATTATCGGAGAAGATAATCCCAGCGGAAAATGATGAAAGCTATCCCTTAACTACATTGATCTATCAGGAAATATTCAAAAACTGTCCTACAGATAAAATATTTCATACCAACCTAGACATGAAAATCACTAGTCATTAGTAGAAACAAAACTAATCTAAGTGAATTTTTAAATTATTATGTTTCAGGGAAGTTACCATGGTTGTTTCACTCTCATCAGATGTAACAGTGAGTTTTCAATACTAATTAGTGTGTCTGAATTAAATACTAATTAGTGTGTCTGAATTAAATACTAATTAGCATGTCTGAAATGCACTAAGAGTGGTAAGAGACATGTAAAAGAAAGAGAAATAACTTAACATAAAACTTTTATCTATTAATATATGAAAATGAAAAATAAATAACAGAATAGTACTGTACTTATTACCAATAAACCAATTCCTTATAAAATGTTTAAAGATAAAACTAAATATGGTATAATATAATCCACCAAAACATAGTATAATGCAAGATAATAAATTAAATAATATAAAGAGCTTAATAACAGATATCAGGAAACAGACAGCATTGTTAATTAAGTGAACCAGTTTATTCCTAAAAATATAATAAAATTAGTGATATAAAAACATACATGAAGAAATCCTAAATTTATATACACAAATGACATCCACAAATTAACTGAAATACATTTATTTAATTGTCAAAAATCAAGGGGGGGGATTTAAAACAGAATTTGGGGGGGTCCCCTGTCATAATCACGTGGCTGACAGCACCATTATTATATCAGATCATTACCTTGTATTAAGAAGGACTGCGACCTAAACAATCAAAAGTGTTATGTTTAGTGCATAGTAACTACCCTATTGGATTATTTGATAAAAAAAACAAAAACTTGGAAAGCCAACAAACATGAGGGGATTCATGACCCAATGACGCCCTCCCAGGAACTGCCCATATCACAAATAATATTAGTATAATAATTCTATATTTGTCTTGAGGCTAAGCAGATAGTAGTCAAGTTTTTTTTAAATTTTGATCCTTTATTAACCTCACTTTTACAATACTCGGTTCTACGTTTCAGCACAAAGCCATTTTCATGAAGAACACTTGTGACCACAATTTTTCAAACAAAATAGGCTGAGCACCCTTGTCAAAAATTAAAAATCTTTTTACTAGTTAAAAATTATAGTCTCTTTAGGTAAGAATCACAGTCAAAAATTTTTTTTTATCAATATTATTATATAACCCTAATATTATTTACCAAAATTTAAAAAAACTTGATAAATAATATTAATTCAAATTTAAAAAAAACTGGATATTTTTAGCTTTAATAAACCTCATAATCACAAAATAAACTATCACTGACTTTAAACCATTAAAATCCAAATTTTATACCAAAAGTGAGATCAGATTAATTTAGTGCCACATACAGGTTACCCTTTTAACGAATGCTAGTATAACGAGGGTTTTAAGAATTTGTAGATGGTTATGAGTAATTTGGATATTACCTGACATGTGATAAGATTTTCCATATGTTAGATTGAAACATTGTCTAGTGCAATTAATATTACTGTGAAGAGTTAGGGCCATTTAATAACCAAATCGTAATATTTTAAAATGCAAAGTTATTTTGTTAATTTGAAAGATAGGAACTCCAGCCTACAACAGTAGGAAAAACATAGTCATTTCTATTTGGCATGTACAACATTATTAAAAAATAATACTTCATTTAATAACCAAAAATATAAGTAGTTTTAGTTAGCCGGTGGTAAAGACAATTATTAACATGAAATAGAAAAAAGTTTATTAGGTAAAATCATATAAAAAAAAAGAAATAATTTAATAATAAAAAGCATATAAAATTAATACTAAGAGATAAAAAATTGTATAAATCATGGAAGATACATCCAAACAACATAATAAACAAATTTTATGAATCCTAATACAAAACATAAATATAAAAGAATCATCTAATAATAATAATAATAAATAAAACTAAATGTGATATAATATGATAGTTAACATAAAATAAAATAAAGGAGAATAATGGTAATAATAAAAGCAGTGTTTGAACTTCTCAAACCTAGTGTAAGAAAACAGCCTGAATTGTTAATCAAATAAAACTACTTAATCATGGAATTAAATAAATTACTGGTTTTAAGGATTTATACACATAAAGACATAGATATAGGATTTATACACATAAATACATCATAAAAATACATAAAAACAAGTCAAATCCAGATATGAACTTAAATATTGATAACATATTAACTTAAATTGAAAAAATGGATTTCTTTAACTCAAGTGAATGAATTCACTAAAATTATAAAAACAAATAGGTATTATGAAATTAAAAGCTTATTAACACAGAGCTGACACAACTAAACAGCTTCAAGAAATTAATCAATGATTTTAGATTGAAGAGCTTAGTGGATGAATATGTTACGTCACAGTTTTGATTAAAGTTAAGATCTTGGTATAACATCAAATTTAATCATAATTATTTATTTTTATTTTGAATAAACAAAATGAAATCATTCAATAAAATTATTGAATGAGTGGAACTAGAAGAAATAAATCACAACGTAACAACTTCAAAGCTAATTTTCTCGACTTCACTTTTTGTTTTATGTTTATCCACTAAGCTATCTAATTATTAAAAAGTTGAAACTAAATAAGTAACATATTAAAGTACATTACCAGTTTTTAATAATTCATATAAGAATATAAAGTTGATGAAAAATAAATTTCATCTTATTTAGCAAGGGTAATGGGGCATTAATCATATATCGAACAAAAACCTTTTTAGATAAATTATATTATTGCACATAAAATTTAAGTATATTTGACTGATAATCAATGGTATGTTTTTAAGATGGAGAGGTAATCGAGAAATGTCAGCATGTAAAATTTTTCCATTTTCTTTCTAAGTTACTTGGTTACTAATTAGCTTTATCTAATAATTGCATCTCCTTCTCATAAAGGAGATAATTAGAAATGTCCATTCAAGTGAACTTTGAATAATTTTAAGAATTATTTAATAAATTTCCAGCCATCACCATCTTGATTAGAAGAATATTTTAGTCTCTAACTTCAAGAGAAACGTCGATCTGCTTTCATTAAATGTATAATTTTGTTTTATGAATTTGTATATATTGTTCCCTTGTTTTCACTTTTTTTTCCCCATTTTGAATAATTTCTTCTCCAATTGTCATATTTTTGATTGCCAAATAAACTATAGCATAACTATAAACTATCACATTCTAAATAAAAAAGTAAACAAGAGTAAGTTTAGAGTAGGTACGTAATGCTACGAGGGCTCAACACAAGCCGATTTCGGTGACATAAATCGGCGCGGGCCCAGGACATGTTCGGTGCAGCAAAGTGTGACCAGACTGCAGATCAGGCAGATCTGCCGCTTACAGTGGTAAAAAATGTGTAAGATAGCTGATGAAAGGTTAGAAGGTTCCATAATTATTTAACCGAAATAAGAAGTTTTAAGGAATCGCAAAAACGTAGGCAGCGTGCTAAAAGAGTGTACCAGAGATTTGTCTCTCTCTCTTGTACCCTCACGAAAAGGTATTTTGTGTTCTAGAGGTGATTTGAAATTTCAAGACGACTATTCATTGCTGCCTAAAATTTAGAGACGTCCATGAATGCCCGAATGAGTTCAGAGCAATCTATTTTCATTTATTTTAAGATGGCTACGTTGTTTTATTGCTGCTTATTCCCTCGCTACAATCAAACCAGATAAAGTTATTTTTACCTTTAGTTACCTTATACATAAAATAAAGAGTAAGGGAAAGTATTGTGATCGTGAAAATTTTCGATTTTCGGTTTTCAACGGAAATACAAGTTTTGGGGTCAAAGTAACCAAGCCACGCAAAATGGTCTGTGTGTGTGTGAACAGACTAGCAGATAAAACTTACAAAATTAAAATTTGGTATTTGAGGTATGTACAAAAAATGCCCGTGATCTGACGGCCAAAAATTCGTCTAAATCGAATAAATGGAGGGGGCACTTTATCCGTCGATTTCTCAAAAACGGCACAAACGATTTTGATTAAACGTATCATGTTTAATCGTAATGAAGCTTTCTTTAATAGGAAGTAGATTTTATCGTCACCGAAAAGGTCTGATAGGGCTTCAATGGCTATGGAAAAAAGTACCTTTAATTCAGGTGAGTAAATAACTGCCCCGTGTTATTCCTATTAAAAGGAATGGCTAAATATAAAATACGAAAGGACTCCATAATCAAATAAAAGAGAAAAAAGTATATGATTTCCCAAAACAAAAAACCAATTTCTAATAATATTAGTAGTATTGTATATGTATAATATATCGTTGGAAAGCTTATTGGAAATTTTAAGAAGGTTATTTTGAAGAAACTATTGATTTCTACAGCGCTAATCGCGAATGTCTTAAAACTAAATCAAAACTTAAAGAATAACAAAAAACCTTTTTAATTTCGTTTGAAAATGAAAAACAAAGAGAACTGTTTAGAAAGTAGATGATCAAAGGCCAAGTGTGTGCTGCTCAATATATTATCTATCGGAAAAAAACATGTAGCGATTCCTAATGATTCGAAGGCATGTTCCAACAAGCACTTAAAACACTCGCATGCGTAGTACCCTTTACTAACTGCTTATTGTTAACGCGCATGCGATAACAGGCAACAAAGTGTTTCAAGTTTTGTTGGAACATATGTAAACTATTGATTTCAATAAAACACTACTAAATTTACCTACCTAAGAAGTATAAAATGCCCAAGGTGAATAGAGTAAATCTTTCTATTCACCTTGTAAAATACCAACGTCGTTTTCTAAAAAATACTAAGGTACTCAAAATAGAAAATTTAGCTCCAATATCGGAATTCTTTTTATCGATCCTTATTGACTATATATCGTCGATAAACATGATCCTTCAGTCTAAAATAGATTATTATTTCTATAATGTCTTAAAAAATATATAACAGTAGCGGATCCAGAAATTTTCCGAGGGGGGCGCACTTTTTATTTTTAAAATTTTTATGTGTCATGAAGGACTTATTTTAATATATTAGTGCATATTTACGTTGTGAATTTCTATTCAATATTTATATACAATCTATTTTTCATTTAATGAGTTAAAAAAATCACTAAGGATAGCCCTTTTTATATAGAAATAGTAATAGTAATTGGTATTCTCACCTCTCATCCACCATGGATCCGCCACTGATATATAATCATAAACAAATTCAAACGATCCCCAGGAAAGTTTGGAGTCCATGAGTAAATAGGGCCAATTTCATTCTTGGTTAGGTTAGGTTAGGTTGTTTGTTATGGGCGATCAACTGCGCGGTCATTACGCCCCTTTTTTACTCTATGATATTGCCCAAGATATTATTCTAATATGTATTATGACGAGTATTATAATTTTTTAATATTTATCATTAATTAATATGCTCTATTTATTATATTTTTGTAAATAAGGAAATCTCCCTAAACAGCTTTATAATGCTATCCGCAGCCTTTGGTGAATCTTTCAATGCCTCCAAAATGTTGCGTTGTATATTTAGTTTTGTATATTCGCCTTCATATCTACTGCAATCTTCTATGATATGTTTAACTGTAAGAGGGGTTTTGCAGATTTCACATTCTGGTTGGCGTTCTTTAGTAATTAGGTGAACATGGGTGAGGTTTGTATGACCTATCCGAAGCCTTGTCAGTGCTACCTCTTCTCTTCGGTTCCCTCGCAGGGAGCTAATCCATTCTCTCGTTGTAGGCTTAATGGATCGGAGCTTATTAGTGAGAGGGATTTCAGACCACATGGACTCCCAATTGCTCCTTACTCTCTTCTTGAACCAGGATTTCATGTCTTTCGGTTCATATATTTGCAGTGCAGGGCCCATCATAATTGCTGCTTCCTTTGCTGCCCTGTCTGCTGTTTCATTACCTAGAATTCCGGTATGTGATGGCACCCATAAAAAGCTTACCGACTTGTTATTGTCATATAAAATGTCCAGATAATTATTGATTTTTTTAAGTGTTTGACCATCTCCAGTATGTTTTTGAATGGCGTACTTGGCTGATAACGAGTCGGAACATATTAAAATCTTTTTTGTGTTTATGTCAATAGAAAGAAGAAGAGCAGTTGCAATTGCTTGCATTTCTGCCGTAAATATTGATGTGAAAGGAGGCAATTTCTGTTTTTTTATTGTAGATGCTTGAACTACTGCGTAGCCAACATTCTCATTTCTTTTAGAGCCATCTGTATAAATAATTTCATATTGGTTGTATTTTTCCATGATAATGGAATCAAGGCTACGTGCACGTGGAGGGATACTTCTTAAAGAGAGGTCTATTTTTGGAGGAGGGTTTGTCCAGATCGGCTTATGTAAATCGTAGTCCGTGAGATCTATAGATACACTATGGATTTCACTTATAATTTCTCGGAATCTAACTGCGAGCGGTGAAGGGCTTCTTGGTTTAGAGTTATATAAATGAATATGTTGGGGATAAAAAATGTGGTTGTATGCAGGATGGTTAGGCTGGAGTTTTAATTTAACAAGATACGAAGAGATAAGCTCCTGACGGCGAAAAACAAGAGGTGGCATGGAAGCTTCTACGCAGAGGCTAGTTATGGGACTGGTCCGAAATGCTCCAGTGGCGAGTCTTATGCCCGTATGATGAACTGTATCCAGGAGTAGCAGATGTTTTGCCTTCGCTGATGAGTAAACTGCGCAACCATAATCAATCTTAGATCGGACAAGGCTTGCATATATCATAAGCATACTTTTGCGATCGGCACCCCAGGATGTCTTAGCGAGCACCTTCATTAATCTGAGGCGGCTGGAACATTGCTCGCGTGTGTATCTGATGTGGTTCAGCCAGGTGAGTTTCTTGTCTAAAACAAGACCAAGAAATTTAACGTCTTCCGTAAATCTCAGTTGCTCACCATAAATGTAAAGCTCTGGATATTCGGTAGGATTTCTTTTCCTAGAGAACATTAGGCATTTGGTCTTACCAGTCGAGAAGCGGAGATTGTTATTATCTGCCCAGATTTGAAGGTTGCGGATGAGATCCTGGAGGGTTCTCTTCATCCAATTACTATCCCTGAATCGCAGTAGAATGGAAAGGTCATCAACATACAGAAATGCTTTGATCGGACGGGGAATTACGTTGACAATTGTATTAATAGCTATTGCAAATAGCGTGCAGCTTAGTACACTTCCTTGTGGTATGCCGTATGCTGTTGACTTGGAAGCTGAGACAGACCGTCCTATTCTTACTCTGATGTACCTCAATTGTAGGAAGCTTTTAAGAAAATTTATAAGGCGTCCACGAAAACCCCATGTAAGCATGTTTTGGAGAATGACAGTCCTTTTGATGGTGTCATAAGCTTTTTCTAAATCAAAGAAAATACCCACTGCTTCTGTTTGTTCTATAAATGTGTTTAGAACTTCGGCCTCCATTATTACTAATTCGTCTAGTGTGGATCTGCCTTTGCGGAAACCGCATTGAATATCCGTTAAGATGTTGTATTTTTCTAATATCCACACAAGTCTTTTATTTATAAGTTTTTCTAGTAGTTTTGACAGGCAACTGGTTAACGATATGGGTCTGTAACTGTTTATTAAATTTTTATCATTACCCGGTTTTAGAACTGGGACGATGATTGACTCTCTCCAAGCTGGAGGATAATATGAGGCTTCCCAAATTCTATTATATATGGATAGTAATGCGCTTTTTGCTGTTGATGGTAGATTTTTAATCATTAAATTATGGATTTCATCTTTGCCTGGGGCTGAAGGTTTTAATTCATCAATGGCTGATTGTAGCTCCCAAGAGGTGAATGGGCAATTGTATTGCTGCTGGAGATGTTCTTCGTGTCCAGTGTTTCCATCACATTCCTGAACATAGTTGTCATCCTGGTGAGGTATTGTTTGGTTGTTGGAAATATTTGCATAATGATTTACAAAAGCTTCGGCTATTGTTTGTGTATCGGTAAGTATGTTTCCTTGCAGGTTTATTACGGGTGTTTCGGGATTATATTTGCCTGCTATGCTATGGATTTTCTGCCAGATCTTTTTGACAGGAGTGTGGATATTTATGGACTCGACATACGATATCCAAGATGTCTTCTTCTTGGTTTTAATAATGTTTCGAGTGATCGCTTTTTCTTTCTTATATTTTATTAGATTTTCTGTTGTGGGGTTTTGCTGAAATCTTTTTAGGGCTCTATTTTTTACTCTCAGAGCGGTTCGACAGTCCTCATCAAACCAGGGAGCGTGGTTAGGTCTAGGGAGGCCTTTGGATTTTGGGATGCTATTAATGGCAGAGTCTATTATTTTTGTAGTGAGAAACCCTATTGCTTCGTCTATATCGTCCGGCAAGTCTTGGGATTTTATCTTTATAGTGCTTTTAAAGTCTTCCCAATTTGCTTTTTCGACAATCCATCTTGGTTGGCGGGTCAATTTGGGTAACTCATTATTAAAGATCAATTTTATAGGGAAGTGATCACTTCCATGCTGGTTTTGGCATACTTCCCAAGACAAGTGATTTGCTAGTGTAGGTGAGGAAAAGGCTAAGTCAATAGCCGAAAGTGTTCCGGTTCTGGGGCATAGGTGAGTCATATCTCCTGTGTTAAGTACTAAAGTATCAGTAGCATCGATGACTCTTCTGATAACATTTCCTCTTGGATTGCTTAGCCCATTGAGACTCCAGGAGCTGTGGGTTCCATTCATATCCCCTACAATAATATAAGGGCTTGGAAGGCTATTGATAAGTTGTAGCAGCGCAATCTCGTTTATGGGTTCGGTAGGAGGTAAGTATATATTGCAGATGGTAATCGAAAAGGACAGTTTGACTTGAATAACTACAGCTTGTAGTGGGGTGTCTATGGGCAGTTCTCGAGCGAAGAGGTGTCTCCTAACTGCTGTAGCGACTCCTCCATGAGCCCTTTCTCCTTGCTCTAGCTCCTTGTCTTTGCGGTAAACTGTGAAATGAGGCATCGTCAGATCTATGTTCGGGGTCAGCTTGGTTTCCTGAAGGCAGACGACGGCGGGGTCGCTATTCTTCAACAGAACTTTCATTTCAGCATACTGTGTACGAATGCCATTACAATTCCATGATATAATGGGCATCTTAGGTAAAGAATTTAAGAGCAGCTAATGAACTCATCTGCCATGCTAACTTGTTATTACCTGCTATAATGAAGTCTGTAGTTGCCGTCAATGAATTATATATTTCGCAATTATTATGTTCCAATGTTTTAAACATTAATTTTATGAATAAACAAAAATAGAGAGAGACTATGTGGCAATTGTTTTGAAATGGTAAGCATATTTTTGTTGATTTAATAGAAGTAAATATATTTATATTTATATTAATATTTGGATAAATTAAAATTATTATGTTCACTACAATATTTATTTTATTAATTTCGAATAATATATTTTCATTCAGGTGACTATATAACTCGCTAACATCGACTATTGTACATATTAAATTATATATGGAATGGTTATATGGAAAAATTATGGCTTTCTGATTTATATACAATTTTAATAAAAAAACTAAGATATATAATATGTTTTTGTGGTTAAAAGTAATTTTATTATAAGAGTTTCCTATATACCAAAGCGCACATATCTTCATTAGTAAATAAATAATTAGTGACCATTTCAAATTCATTTTTGGGTTCATCATTGTTTTGGGACCTTTGTTTTTTTTTGGTTCCTTTTAATTGTATTGCGTTTTGGAGTTTTAAGTATTTCGTCATTTTCTTCCTCCGGAGGATCGGTTTTTAAAACTATTTTGGGTGTTGATGGGTGGGAGTCCGATAAGGGTAAAAGAAGAGGGGCGTTAGGAGGGGATGTGGAAGTCGAAATAGAGGCCTGGAGAGAGGTGTTTGGAGACGGAAGGAGTGGTGAATCGGCAGGAGGGGAAATGTGCGGATTAGGGAGTGGCAAGGAAGTTAATTCATTACTATTTGAGCAAGAGGCTACTATCTCAGTATCGGCATTAACCTTAGACTCTATAATGTCCACTGTCTGGCAACCGACTTCTGTTCCTTTGCCTCTATTCCTAACAGCCTCAGCATAGCTGATAGATGAGCTACAATGGTTTTCCCTGTACAATCGTCTCGCGGTTGTGTAAGGTACTTTGTCTTTAAACTGAATGGCCTTTATTCCTTTTTCTTCTATAAAACGAGGGCATTTAAAATCTAAACTGGGGTGATTTTCTTTACAATTCACACAACTTGGAATGACCGTGTCGCACGGTGTACCTATGTGGGCAGGCTTTGCACAAAACTCACAAATAGGGTCTTTAGTGCATGCGTTTGAAAAATGTCCTATTTTTAAACATTTCCGACACCTTACAGGATTAGGGAGGTACATTTTAATTTTAATTTTATAAAACCCTATATCGATATCTTCAGGGAGGGTGGGGAGTGAGAATGTTAGTATGTATAAACTGGTTTTCCTTTCAATCCCTGCCTTTCTAGAGACAATCCTTTTAATTTCTTTGACGTTTTGGTCTTTCAATTCTTCTAAAATTTCCTGTTCATCTAAATCATTTAAATCAGGACAAAAAATAACTCCTTTACTTAAATTTAATTTTTCATGGGACTTAACCCGAATTTTAATTTCTCCAAAATTTGTTAGTTTTAATAGTTTTTCTGATTGGTTCTTAGTATTAGTCTCTATTAGGATGGTACCATTTTTCAATTTTTTTATAATCTTAGGCTCATCGCATAAACTTTTTATGGTTTTATGTATCAAAAAAGGAGAGAGTTTCTTTAAATCTCCCTCTCCTTCCCTTTCAATAATTAAAAATCTATTTTTATTAGGGGATAATCTAGATTCATTACTTTTATTGCCCTCACTTAAGTCACTTCTGTTCATTTTTAATCGTTCACGATCTACAGGCTGTAATTCAGGAGACCTATTCATAATTGATAGGTTGAAAAATATACCCTACACTTTAAAATAAAATACACAAAAATATGAGAGAGAAATAAAATGATAAAAATAAAAATTACTTTTAAAACACGCTACTGAAGTCCTTTGTTAAAAAAAATAATAACTAATCTTATAAAGTATTTGAATAAATTTTAAAAGATAAATTAGAATTAAAAAAACATAATTATTTAAATAAACTAAAACTAAACACTAAAACTAAAAAAAAAAACATAATTATTTAAATAAACTAAAACTAAACACTTATCTGCTGGGCAAGAGCTAACTTGCCCAGGTAATCCAATATTGACGAGCTCACGGCGTCTCCTCTCGCCAGTGGACAGTATTAATGTTTTGACTAGCACTTGCAATAATTGAAGTTTTGAAAATTGTTTAGCCTACAGAGATCACGGGTATATAACACAATCACTGTTGGTTTACTTCCTGGAAAGCCAACGCAACAAACAAAGCCAACACTATAAACAATGCCGACACAACAAAGAAGACCGACACTTCAAAGAAAAGACTCCGCGATGTTCACCCTTCGAAGGCTCAGACTAGACTCATTTCATTCTTGGTATATCATTTTATGAATAACTGACCCCACTATAAAGTATTTTCTTTGATAAATAAAACAAAGTTCAGTATTCCCTCTCTGGTAGCACTTAAGTATCTATTTTTAGTCAAAAAAGAAGAGTAATAAGTCAAAGTTGTGTGGTGCGCAAACCGCACCAGATTTTTTCATTTCTTTGCGGCGTAAAAATTTTCGATTCGTGTAAGATTCATTAAATTATTTTTTTTTTTTAAAACTGCATCTTACCCATTCCCTCGCTTATCATGCCCTCACGAATGTTTCTTTTTACAAGATTGATGGCATTTAAGAAATAAGCTGAGTTAATGTTTGTAACAATTTACTATTTAAAATGCAAATGACTACTACGAATATATTTTTAAAAATTAAGTGTAAAGAAAGCGCGGGCACGTATTGAACCGAAACGGGTTCCCATGGACTTTTAATTTTCGGCATTATTTTAATCATGCCTTCAAGCGCTGATATTACGAAAACCACATGAGCCTAAGAAGCTCATCATTGTGTTCTGTATCGCTTTCTGTGGACGTGTTAGGAAGAATAACCTTTTACTTTAGTAATAACCTGAAAAAACTAAATACGACGAATATTTGTTGTGGAAAGCAGTGCTCATCCCCACAAACCTCAACCAAGAAATGTGACCCAATGTGGCGAATGAAATTTTTCTTTCTATTAAGTACCTTGGATTTTGTTGATATGGAGAAGTTGAATATCTCTCATCATGCCCAGTAGTAAAAAATGGCTGAATTTGAAATATGAAAGAATTTGATTTACTTATACAGAAGAAACAAAGTAAAATGTTTATACAAGATGAAAATTTTAATTTCCGTTAATGAGTGCAGTAATTTATATGTATAATGTGTTATTGGAAAGATGAGATTCTCGGATAGAATAAAATTCAGTTTATGAATTCGTAAAATGTAAAAACCTCGGAAAATTTGGCATACAGTTTATATATAAAAAAAATATTAGGTTTGTTCCAACAATTAATTAAAACACGTTGAAAACTCATTCGCATGCACAGACGTTACTATTAGCGTTAAGACGTGGTGTGTAGTGGATAGCATTACAACATACAATGCTAAAGGTCGCGGTAAGCGGCCCGCTGTGGCCCCAGGAATTTTGAAAGGGGGTAAAAAATCTTTGGCTATTCTGTCCCTCGGATAGGACGTAAAATGGAGGTCTCGAGCGTGTACGATGTCAGGTACTCGTTAAAGATCCCTATCCTAATTATATCTGCACAGGCAAAATTTAGAACTCCCTCAGTAGCATCGTCCGATTAGCCATAGTAGCAGAAATGGACGAATGAATTTTATACGTGCATTAAATGCTTGTTGGAACAAACCTATTTGATGGAAATCATCGTTTCGATGATTGAAGATTTAGTAACAAAGTCAAATATTCATATCAACTAAATTGACAAATAAAATTAGACGCCATGTTGTATTATGTTTTGCATAGTCAAATTGTCAAGGATAAATATAAAAATTACTTTATTAGTTGCTTAGTGAGTGAATGCATAGAAAAGCACGTAATACTAAAATATTTAAAGCTGTTTTTTAAACATATGGCACAATATAATCCATAGTATTTATATTTTAGTTAAAAACTTTAGTTCCTTAATAGATTTCTGAATGAAATATAAGGTGGTTTTTGCTGGAACTATCATCGACGATCATATTTGTCCTTTTCCGGAAAGGCTTTAGGGACTAAATTCGAAAACAAAGTTCCAATTTTCCACGAACCGCAAAATAGCCCTTCAATCGATTCCCATTCACAATGTTTTTACAAAAGCGGTAAAAAAACAAAACATATTGATGAAATTAGTATTGAATTTGAAAAAGTAAGTTTGGAATTATGAAAAAGAAATACAAAGTAATGCATCGAAAATAACTGAAGACTTTCAAGATATTTTCTGTGAATTTTCTAAATTGCGTTTACACGATTTTCAAAAATCATCGGTTTCTACTTCAAGTAGGTTGGTAAGTGTCTGGTTGTATATGGCGCCCATCGCACCAGATTTTTTTTTCTATCAATGTTCACCGATTACTCCTAGATGGATGGACCAATTGGAACAATACCTATTGCATATTTTAGTGTATTTTCCTGTGAGTGGTGCAATTGATACCATTTTTGGGTTCTTAATTTATTTACAAGGTTATCGGACAAAAATATGCTATTAATTATCGCTCAAAATGTTTACTCATTGAAAAAACATATGGGATATATAACATAAGGTATCCCCCAACAAGCTATTAAAACACGTTGATAACTAACTGCGCATGCCATTCCCCCATTTTTGTTTTCTAAATTTTATGTGTTGATTTTAAACAATGCTGAATATTGTTTTAATGCTCGTTAAAAGCAACCATTTTTAGAATCAAAATAGAATAAATACATGAACATGCAATAATGAACATAAAATGAACTATAGTATTATAAAGATATCTTTATAAAGATTTCTTTATAAAGATTCTAAGTATTATAAAGATTTCTTTATCATTTACTTTCTCATTTTACTTTAATCCTTTATTTATTATTATTACTTAATATTTATTCATACTTTACTTTATTAATTTATTATTAACTTTATTATTTTTGAATAATCGAACAGAGCTCTCAGTTTACTGATATCTTGTAATATTATATATGATAAATAAATTAAATATGATTTCAATGTATGGTATGTAACTTTTGTGGCAATTTTCGAAATATTATGGCTATAAAATACCTAAACCAAAATATGCTCCTTTATTCAAAATCATAACTTGCATGAAAACGGATTCGACGTCATCGCCATACTCAGTTGCGTTTTGATCTTCATACAACTTCAGCGACCATTTTCCTCTGTCTAGGTAGTTCTGAATGAGGAGCTTCTGGATTACGTAAGCCTCCCCTTCGATTAGGAAGGAACAGGTGTCAACAGCTGAAATATATAATCTATTCTATAATTACCTGAACATATTCGTCTGAAAATAGTATCCTTCAATTAGTAGTAGACTGAAGTTTTATTAAGTTTGCGTTTATTTTTCTTACAAATTGAGTTAAGCTCGAAATGGTTGCATCTGTGTCCAGTTTTTATTCTTTTCAGTCTTTTGTGGGAATTCCAGGAGAGACACTGGTCAATATGTAGCGTATCTGTTCGACTGGGATAATTGGAACATTATTTAAGGATGCAGTAGGATGTGGGATAACAATGTAACCAGTTTTGACGCAATTCTTCAAGGACTTTTGATTGCAGAACTCGAGATGCAGTATTTGGGTTATTGTTTACAGCTAACGCACATGTATTATGTGGATCTTCACAGTAGTGAAGATGGTGGTAGGATGGGTTGGGATAGTGTATAGAATAGGACTAAGGACCTAGAATGCCTTGAGGGACACCGGCAGATCGGAAAAGGAGGCTGATTGGATAAATTGTGATGAACTTTGAAGTTACTGTCAGTGTTCAGTGCGGATTAGTAGGTAATATGTTGGAGGAAAGAGGAATAACGCGCTCCAAAGTGGAAGATATAGCATCTGCCAGACGATGGCAGTGCTGAATAGTGGAGAGAGATTTATCCATACTGAAGGTATAGAATCACGTGATTCGAATCAAGGATGGAGTATAGACGTTTTAGGACTAGTTTTTTAAGGATTTTTCCCAATATGGCAATAAGAAGATTGGATGATGGGAGGATGCGTCTTCAGGTGGTTTTTTTGGATATCAGTTAATTGTAATTGTAATTCATCATTATTATGGATATTTTTTAAGGGGCAAGAAAATATGTAGAGCGAATAGTGGCGTTTTGTATATAGGTGAGGAGTTGGGTAGCTTTTCGTGGGAGCTATTTCAGGTTTTGCGATGTTATGAGATCGTGTCCATGAGCTTTCGTCGGTAAATACTTAATAATACCAACTATTTCTCAAGATTAAACATTAAAAACTGTTTCTCAATTTACCGAGATGGGTGGAATGCACATAGGAGTGGATTATTTAGTTCTGTACCAAAATGCTTAAGATGATGGATTGGGTTAATGATATATTGATGAGGATTGAAGAATTTGAATAGGTGTTTACCAAGTAACTGGGATTTCACTTCCTCAAATTTGGTCCAGTTATGTGATCCAGTTAGGAGTGGATAGTTAAATGATTTTTATTTGAATAGTTTTTTGTTTGTTTTAATTAATGATTTGCGAGTAGTGGTCATGTTGTCGTTCAAATTCTGTAATTTTGGAATTTGTTTAATTTCTAGTTTGTCTGTTGGATATCTGGTTCCGTGCAACTTAGCTCTTGCTATTCGTCTAATAAAATACGACTTTTATAAGGTGAGTTGGTTGTACGGAAGTTTTCTCTTATGAATTAGATTGTGATGTCCTTGATAGTAGTTCCTATTAGTGTTGTGAATACGTTAATAGAATTTTCGAGTTCAATTCGTTTTCTAAATCATAACGAAAAATTTCACAGTTAACTGATGGAATAAAATCTTTAGGAAAAGGATATGAGTGCAAAGATGAATTTGAAGCAAGACAGGGCTTTGATCTGATGAGAGGTAATCTAATAAAATTGTGGATTAAATGACGTTGGCTAAAATTGTGGATTGAATGAATATTTCAAGGATATAAGGGCGCTTTTTTTTTTTTTTTTTTTTCAAAATGTAAGATTCGAGGGATAGAGAATGGTTGCGCATTACATACAGTTTTTAAATTTGTTTTCCTTAAAGTTTTATTTTTGAAGATATACCAGAATTATTCCCAGCATGCAATATGTGATTTAATAACTGCAATAAAAAACATTATTGGCCAGCTTAAAAGAAAATGGACCTGACTGATTTCGGAATTTTAAGTCCCATTCTTAAATACATAATGACATACTTAGAGGTGAGAGATAGGTTATTAATTGTAATTCTTTACGATAGGTTGAATGATTGTCAGGATTTTCAGTTAAAACTTTTTTACTTTCACTTACCTATATATGAAATATATAGTAAGGGGAAGTACTGCGATCGTGAAAAATTTCGACTTCCGGTTTTTAACGGAAATACACGTTTTGGGTTCTCCTGAGTCCGAATAACCCGCGAAATGGTGTGTGTGTGAACAGCTCAAAAACTATAAACCGTAAGAACTAGAAATTGGGCAGCAAAAATTTCATCAAAATTGGTCAAACGGAGGGGGTACTTTATTTATTGAATTTTGTTTAATTTTACGTTGTTTTCGATTTTCTAAAAAACGCCTCTAAAGATTTTGATTTAACTCGGTATTTGATGTATGTATATGCCCGCGATGCGACAGCCATTATTTCACATCCCGTATTATCACTGATGAATTGGGTCACTTAAAAAAAGAAATAAGCAATAATGAACTGAAAAGTACTGAGAACTTTCAAGTTTTGCAAAACAAAAAATCCATAACTTATGGAGCTATATAAATATAAGCATATACCTACTTAAATGTGGAAAAATGTGTGAAATTGAGGAATAGCTCTTACGTATTATCGAAATAAGTCAATATCTAATCTAAGTAAGTTAGTAAGTGAAAGTTGTGTGTTGCGCGCATCGCACCAGATTTTTATTTTTAAAAGCCAACATTTCGATCCAACTTGTGGATCTTCATCAGGGCTAAAAGAAAACAAATATATACGTATCTATGCTAGAAGATGACAATTAAATGAATACTTTACAATATTGATGATTTAAAAGATGTTAAGCATTATAGGTACATCAATATTTAGTCCACATATTAGCACCAAGTAAATGTGACAGTGAAATAAAAAAGACTAGAAAATATGTAATAATGCCATAAAATGTAATAAGAAATTAGCTAGACATAAGTATTTATATACTGTTTAAAAAATATATAAGATGACATATGGCTAATGTGGAAAAAGAAGTCACATAGGATAAGATAACCCCAGAGGATGAGCCAATAGCTCGAAACGTTGGGACACAAATAAACTTTTAAAATACGGAAGAGACTCCTTCTTTAAAAAAATCCTATCAATATTTAAATATGTAGCTGGTTAGCAAGACAAAATAAAATCTGATATTTACCTGCAGAGTCCAGAGTAATACAAAGACTAAGGGATTTATATTACTCTAAATTGTCATCTTCTAGCACATTTACTCATATATTTGTTTTCTTTTAGCCCTGATGATCGAAACGTTGGCTTTTAAACATAAAAAAAGTTTTAACTGAAAATCCTGACAATCATTCAACCTATCATAATGACATACATTTAATAATTGTTGTTTGTTAATGTAAAATCGACTTACCATTCACTAATTTATTCACACCGTAGTTTACTATACTTCCCACTTTACACAATCCTCTCATCGCTTCCTTATCCAAATAGTAAAACAAGTGGAAGTTTTTCAGATGAGAGAATACTTCAAACCAAAGCTCGAGTATCGGTTCCAGAGTTTGCAGCATGAAAATTTTGTCGAATTTAATGCAAAGCAAATCCTCTGTTGAAATCAAACATTATTTATTTATATTGAGGATTCATAATGAAATGGACATGAAATATTATTTGAAATTTGACTGATCTTGAATATAGAATATTAAATATACCAGTCATGCGACGATATCTACTATTTTTATCATTGTTTCAATTCTAGCCTTATTTATTTTGAATTTTTTAGTCGAATTTCAATCTATTAGTTTAATTATACCTATATTTAATGTGTGTGTGTGCGTGTGATTCATTAATCTACTCACCCTTGATAATGGCTGTACGCCTCCGCGGCTCTCCAAACAACAGTTCCTTACGACCAATCATGTGTCCCTTGCTATAGATTTCATTGTTAGCATTATTCATCAGTTTGAATTCCCAATCTTTTAAGATAAGTTTTTGAAACTCCAAAATCGGATCGTTTCTTCTTTCCTGGGCAGCTTCAATATAACCACTCAATATTAAGTAGGCCGAGAGAGAGTCGTGGTTCGCAAGGTACAGCACTCTTCCTGCTTCGTAACCTTGGATGTATGCATGCTTTACCAGATTTTCAGTCATCGACTGAAATAATATCAATATGAGAGAAAAATAGTACAGATTATCCTCAAAATTCTTAATCTGCATCTGAAAATACGGCGTAAAAATAATCTGTTTAAATTTTTTACCCTTTACTCAAATGGAATTGGCTGAATGTTTGTAAATACTTGCTGTTCGAGAAAAACCTCGTAAAGAGATAATAAATTGTATTATTCTAATCGGGCACCCAAATTTCGAGGCAAATGTATTTTTAGGCCATGAAAACTGAAAAATAATGTCCTCTTCAAATGGGCTTTATAAAACGAATTATGATTGAACACCCATTCCGATGAATTTCAAGTAAGGCAAAATACTTTTGAGGGAAATACGATAAAAATGACAATAACATTTTGAAGAAATACCAGTGATACCTAGGTGTTACTTGAAATATACATAGATTTTTTTACAAACTAAAGTCCTCCTTAACATATGAAGTGAGCAAATAGTTTAGAAATGTGTCTATATTTTTTTTATTTTTAAGGCAAACATTTCTATTTTTTATCTATTTTACTACTTTTATCTACAGGAGAAGGTGAGCAAAGGTTAGAATTACGTATTTCTTACCATCACTCTCTGATACGTTAAAAAAACAACTCCTAGGCAGTATGAGTATAGTGTTGTATAAAATAATTGAGTATCATAAATATGTGTATTTCCAACTTGAATAAAATTGTAACCAAAATATCAAGAACAGAACAATCTAAGGTAATTATCGAGTATCAAGGAATCAGTACACTCGACTGTTCAGCTCCACTCCTACTAAAACTTAGTAGACCCATTTGTTGTGGAATAGTTATCGACACTGATACTGGGTACAAGAGTTGGGATTTCGAAGAGGACTGGATGATACGCTCGGAGAAAGAGATGGATAAGCTGTGGGACCAGTGCAAGCTCAAGTGGGCGTATTCTGAATATTCCGGGTGTGGCCAGAGAGACGCCAGTCGCAAGCATTTAAGTACATTTATTTAAAATCTGTATATTTTAATAATAGTCTGTGGTTCTCTTGTATAGTTTATATGTTAATAAAGTTTGGTAGAGGTTTTTGTTTAAGTTTGTTTGTTATAAAATTTCTAATATTTCCGTTATCATAACTCGTAGAGAGAGTATAAGATTACGAAAATGACGATATTTGACTTCATGTAGATGAAAACCGGCGTTTTATCCCTTTGTGTCAATTGAAAAATCTCATGATGTTAAGTGAGATATTGAAGTTTTGATAAAAATTTCAGTTCTTAAATCCGTTTACAGTATAGGGTGAAGTGGTCTAATATGAGACACGTTCCTAATAGGACACCCTCCTAATTCTAGTTTATTACGTTTTTCGATTTCAAAAAACCGGCCAAAGATTGGTATCGTATCAAACTTTATCAACTGACAGGTTATTTTGAAATCGAAAGACGCTATCTATATATTAGAATTAGGAAAATATTTGGCCACATTACCCTGAAGGACCACTTTGTCATCCTACCCACACTTCCTCTAATTATATATTTTATTTTTAACTAGCTAGGGTGCCCGGCTTCGCTCCGGTAGTTGAGTGGTAGTTTTAATAACAGAAAAAATTTAAAATTAAAGGAAATATAGTACAAAATTAGCACTTTCTTGAAACTTTTAACATAGTATCAATATTAAGATTCGATATCTGCAGAGTCCGCCCAAATAAGGAACCGTATATACTTTAAAGGGGATTGAAAATGGTGAATGAACAATTAATTTTGCTGCAACTTTGTCGAGTCATGTATCGTTTTTGATGGTTTCTGTGATTCTGAATTCTATAAGCCCATTCCAAGCAGTCAGCAGATAATAAATTATTAGATTATGGTTGAAAAATCTATTAGTTAAAAAACTATATTTCGATTACAACTTAAGCGCCGACTACTGTGATGGTCCTATTAGATCCAGAAGTTTAGAAACTACCGAAGATTCATAGAAACTTTTTTTTAAGACCTTTCTTCCAGTTCAATCTCCCTTAAGATATCCCCCCCCCCCGTAATTAGGCCGGACACTGCACCTACTATTACAAAGTGAAAACCAAAATATCATGGGGGCACAATTTTGTCATCATGTTTTTTTTTATACTGAACTATGAGGGGTGATAAAATCTTATTGAAAAAATACTGTAATTGGAGTTAGTCATTTTGTCAACTGGAATGCTCATCATACATAGTAATAAAACCATTTTTTCATAATTACATACGATAAGAACACTTCAAATAGGGGCCGGGATGGCCGAGTGGACAAGGACGCTTGCAATAGGTAATCAAAGTTAAGCAACGTCCATCGTGGTTAGTACTTGGATGGGTGACCGCTCCATTCGGGTGACCACCCACCAATGAACGCCACGCAGTCCAAGTCTACCCAGACCCCCGGGTATGTGAGGCCCGTCAGTCTACTGGAGGCGACTCACACCGACCGGGCGTAGGAGTGATGAACCTTCCCCGTGTATCTCATCGAGAATCGTGGTGTGGTTTTCCAGGATGTCAGTAACCGCCCGGAGGTTTGGTTCAAGGACGGTATGCTTCGGGGAAAGATATATAGGTCCTCGGGGCCTGCTGACTCTGAGCTACTATAATCCTTGGACCTAGACCAGTTTGTCACTGTCCTTGAACCCTAGAGAGCTGACGCCATCGGTGGGAAGGACACTGCCAAATTGGCCCCAATGGGATTGGTTATGGAGCTATAGGCAGTCTGCCGCTGTACCATGGTGACCATGGCTTGCAGCAACGTGAGGTTTGGGCTACCCCCTCCAGGCTGTCTGTACTCCCGCAAGCAAAACAAATGTCTGTAAGAAGACTACACTGCGCGGCCAAAGGTCTCATTAGGCCTAATGCGGCAACCGAAAAACAAAACAAAAGAACACTTCAAACTTTTTATTTTCGATTTATAATCAGTCAATTCAGCTCTCCTTTTTTGTTTTATATCTGTTTTTATTCGCTCACTGTACTACTCAAAAATGTTCAACCATATTGCATTAAATTTACTTAAGTAGGTATATATTATATATTGATTAAATATAATGTGTTAATCAATTAACCTTCTTATGAGAAAATTAATTTTGTAAGGTATCCAGTCGGTTTTCTAATTGATATGTAAAATCATTATTTTATTTTGAAAGAAAAGGTGAAACTAATTATTTTCGCTTGATTTTTAGTAATTTAAAAAGAACAACTGAACAAATACATAGCCTTTACAAATTGAACGGAATGAATGAACAACAAACATCGAGTGAGACGCACCCTAGCTCTTCCTGGTAGCCTGGAGCTCGAACTAAATTTTTCATTCATAAACTCGTATCTCAATCTCAGGTAGGCTAATTACATGGTGCGAGAGGCTTAAAATTCCAGTCCTTTTCTCTTCAATTTTACACCCTTAAGAGAAAAACAGAAACCTTCTCCGTTAGGGGTTATATAGCAACACGCTGACATAACTTCCTTAATCCCACGTGGAGTCGTTTTTGAGCCTTTTCGGCACGCACATTGTACACTTTGCTTTATAATATGTATTGATTGTATACTTCCTATTAAATATAATAATTTTAAAGTCCAGGCAATGTCGTTTCCCTTTTTTACTGTCGAATGTTGAGTTTTATCCTTCCTATGCCATGTTTATACGTTCGTTCGGAGCACAACTGTATCCAATAACCCAATGTATGAAAAAAGATAAAAAAAAAAAAAAAGAGCTTGCACAAAAGAACAAAAACAATGGATGACATCGTCCATCAAAGCACTCCGCTTCTATTTAATTAATGACATGTTAACGTTCCCGGCAAAAATCATCTCAACAGTACAAAGTAAAGCAGGGTTTTTGACAAAATAAATAACGTTGTTCTTGACCCTTTTTAATTGTATTATAGGCGGACCAGAAAAACTGAAAAAGTACTTGAAATTAAAAAAAAAAAAATAAAAGAGTAAAAGTTCAATATCGAATTATTTATGTTTTCATAAAAGGAACATGTAAAAGTAATGAAAATATCAGGTCGGCCTTTGTAGCGGACGTATGCCATTGCGTCTTGAGCTCGCTCATGCATGTATCTCGGTCCTCCAGTGAAAGAAGATGGAAGAACTACCAATTTTCCTAATTGATCACCATTTACATCTCTTCTTCCAATCGCATCTTTCAAATGAATATATTCTTCAACTCTAAGTTTACTTTGACTACTATATTTAATGTAATTTAATCGTTCAGTTTCAATTTTGCCAAACATATCAACTAAAAATTGACTGAAAAATGAGCCAGCACGAAGAAGAATGTTAAAATCATTCTTTCGGAATGCCTAGAAATCTGAAGCAGTTATTTTTCCTCCTGGAAGACGTCAATTTTTATTGGAATCACAGTAAGGCATATTAATGATGTAACCATCTTCGCCACTACAAAATAAAAGGGGATATTGCAAAGAGAACGGCGAATTTCACTTATGCTACGTAAATTGCTTTGAAGAACTATATCTCGATTTTCAAACTGTTGTCCGCTAATTTCTAATGCAATTTCCGACTTCAAATTTTTCGCAATTCAGGGAAACTTTTTCTACAGTGGTTTTAAAGTCTTTGATGTAAGTGTTATGTTCATGCTGCATTTGTTTTACTAATCCAGGTTTTACATCCGGGAAATTGCTGCACCTCAAACTTGTTTCATTTTCATCCTCCCCAACAAAGTAAATTTGAAAGAATCGAGCTTCTTGGTCTGGTGCTGGTAGCACACTTCCCACTAAATGATATACTTGTCCGAGAACTTTAAAAGTCGGCATAGATTTATTTTCTACAACCTGATTTGCACCAAATGATGTCATTTGAAAGCAACCGTATTTACGGTATATTTACGTATCGAACATGCTCTGGGTGATTTTCGTTTCGAAACAAACTGTAAAGAGGTTCTGGTGGAGGTTGGAGAGACAATTTCACTTTTCCACCGTTGCAGAACATTCCATTAGTTTCATTCTTCCATTTAAGAGCGGCACACTACTGACATTCAAAATTCATTAGACCTATGTTGAGGCACGGTTCGTTCCCATAACCAATGTCTGCTTTTTATTCCATAGATGAAAAGAAATTTTTTGTCCATGTACGCTTGCGCCTTTCTTCTCTAACTCCAGGTGTTTTAGTTTCATAACGATTGTGGTTAATTCTATGGACTGTAGGATTTAGCTGTTGAAATTTAGATGCCGCTTTTCTACGGGCCTCTGGATGACCTGCAAGAGGATTTTTTTTGTAAAAATGTGTTTTTAGCTGATTTTAATTGGTCTTTCCGTGTAGTATTGCTGTACCTGGCACGGCGCCTTTTAACTGGCTTCTTCTCCTCAGAAAGTTGCGGTAGAAGAGCTTCATAGACGCCAAAATGGCCATTACATAGCGTACCAGTAAAACTTAAGTCTTTTCGTGGGATTACAATTATTGCCAAATACCGCATAAATTATTAAAGTATACTCATTATTGCGATATACTTCAAAAAGGTAAGGAAACAATTCCCCAGCTGCCGTTAGTTCCACAAATCCGGCATGGGTTGAATGCTGAGACATATCAGTATAATAACTACTGGAATCAGAATAATTGTCACCGTAATCATTTTGAGTAAACGCAGAAAATTTGTCCCAATTTTTTAAGACTAGTCAGATCAGATCAGAGATCGAAATAAACACGCACCACCCCCAATCATGGGAATCACAGTGTGCCTAATTTGATTACTATTAA
The DNA here is from genome assembly GCA_911387785.2 of Aelia acuminata. Lineage (NCBI taxonomy): Eukaryota > Metazoa > Arthropoda > Insecta > Hemiptera > Pentatomidae > Aelia > Aelia acuminata. Next base: position 113,066,880 of record OU426979.1, on the reverse strand, counting down.
TATTTAAATAATCAATAGTCATATTTTATGTGAATGTCTATTTTAATAATATACAAAAGTTATTCCAGGATCAGTCCAATTCCGAAGCCAAGTAAACCAAATTATTCAACCGATAAAACCCTTGAATTAATTAAATTTTAATATCCAATATGTATGTCAAAAATAAAAGCCAAGTCAAAATCAAAGTTTTAATCATTAAACGATTGTTAGACGTGAGCGGTACAAATGTTGAAAACGAAGTGAGCGAATGGGGAGAGGGATCGGAGCTTCCGGTAGGTGGAATGTTAGAGGGGGGAAGCTGCCGGCTCGATAGAAGAGAGGGAGACGCGCAATGGAGAGAGTTCACTAAAACCGCCGAAACACAAAATTGCTTACTCGGCGTGAACGCTTCATTTTTCGGCTTTAAAACATTTTTATGGCTTTATAACATGACGCCCCGTAGGGACTCTCGAGTTAAACTCGTCGTATCAAAATCTTTAAAATGAGTCCATATTAGATATTTTTTCTCGGAGTGCAAAAATAGTTGTCCTTTAGAGTTAAACGACTATTTCACCATTAGGGGTTACATTTTTGAAATTCCTTTCTTAGTGGTTACCTACATTTAGCGTTTAAAATCTAAATTCCGAACTTCAAGTTTCTATCATAAGTAGTTTTTGCTCTGCGTTGATTCTGTCAGTCAGGACAAAGCCTCTTTTATATATATAGAGAGATTAACTCGAAAAACATTAACAACATTAACAGTTCACAAACGTGAATTAATGAATGCCTTAAAAGTAACATCTGTTATTAGCTTATAAGTATAAATGTTATGCCTTAATGCCGTATCAATATTTTAACAGAAATGTTGGCGAACTGATATGTTCAGCTCATTTTCAGCCAGATGATTATCAAAGAGTTTTTAATTTTGTGTATATATATTTATCTAAATAAATTGTTTACTGCACAATGTTGCTGTTTTTTTTTTTTTTTTTTAATATCTACATTATCATTAACGATCAATACATTTTATTGATTTTTCTATACCTACAATGAATTTGTACCCCATATTTTATCATAAATTAAAACTAGTTTTATTACTTCTAGGTTTTTATTTATTTTAAATAATAAATCTTTCCTGGTTGAAATTATTAATTCATTACCGAAAATCCAATGAGTGGTCTCACCAGATATATTCACATGGAAAATATAATTAATTGGTATGTACATGCAAGATTATTTCAGTATACCAATCCGAATTTGTTGTTTAATAAAAGTCTGATGTTCGTGAATTATGTTCGGGTTTGTGGAGATAAAATCTCAATTGTGACATCAGAATTTAAAATAATGGAAAATATTAATCCTTTTCACTATGGCATTGCGAAAAATTGTAGTATTTAAAGGGAATTCAATTCATCTGCTCTGAGTAATGCGTCCTAGGACGTAGCGGGAAGGGGTTGAGCGGGTTTGCCTACCCAAGTGAGCTCACCTTCTCTCTATTATCCTTCATATAATATCAGCAAAATAAGATATCGCTGTCGTTTTCTGAAAAAATTAAACTTTGTTATGGTTAAGGCAAAGTTATAGCAGTTTAGACCCTATTATTGTTATTCGACTACAGTATGTGTTAGATCTCTAAAGCCTGCCGTCTTCCATCTTGGGCTGCCTCACGTGACGAGACGGGATAAAGTTTCTTGACCAGTGAAATAAATGATAGACCATCGGAAACGTCTCAACGATCTCTATATGTATATAGCAACGAGAACATTTAGATGCAATTAGTTTTCCGGTAGGGACAGACGGGACAATGACTCCTGATGTTCATGACCATCCAGTTTTTTCTCGTTTACTACTTAAATACTGCTGCTTTTCGACAAAACGATAGACCGTTAAAAACGCCTCAAAGAATTCTATAAGTTAAAAGCAGCAAAACATTTTAGATACAATTACTTTCCAAGTCTGTAGATACGGAATCATGACATCAGAGTTTGAGAGGCTATCTAGTTTTTTGCCGTTTACTAGTTAAATATAACAACTTTTTGAAAAAATGATAGACCATTCGAAACGTTATAACGAGCTTTAAAAGTAGAAAGCAACGAAAACATTTAGATACAATTACTCTCCGAGTAAATGCGGGAGGGAGAAAAACACCCGATATTGTATTGTATGACCATCCATTTTTTTTCTGCTTCACTACATAAATACAGTTGTTTTTTGAAAAAACGATAGACCGTCAGAAATGTCTCAACGTGCTCTAAAAGAAGAAAGGACTGGAAAAATTTCGATAAAATTACCTTTATACCCTACGGGCAGGAAAATGATACGGGTTGTATGCCGCCTCCCGCTGCAGCACCAACGTTGTTATCCTGACGGTTTTACAGTGACTGAAAACATTTGGAGAGCTGTTACCCGAGATGTAATCCTACTTTTAACCAGAAGCCGCAGTCATCTAATGTAATGGTTAAAACTGCCAAGATAGGAAAATTCTACTTAAGCGGGGGAAAACCCGTAACACCGGGGACATGCCTTTTTCCTCCTCTATAAACCATTCTATCATTGCTAAAAATATCACTTACCTCACATTATAATCTTGAGATGTTTTACCACAGCACCACAGTTATAAAAACTTCAAAAAGAGAAAATGGTCAATTCATAGACGAGCATAAAGTTTGGAAACTGGAGTTGTGACATGGTGAGGGAAGGAGATTTCCCCAGGTCATGTTGAAATTCAACCTTTAATTTTTAATGTTATATGAGTAAAACCCTACTTAGTTGATATAGCAAGTCAGAAAGCATAATTAGGGGTTGTTTTAATGCACCAAACTGGTAAGAGGGCTTCAGAATACATCGGGGACAGCGTTTGGCCCTTTCTGGGAAAATGGACCATAATTTATTTCCTCCATTCTTTATTTTTCTTACTCACATCACTGTGAGAAGATTTGTTCCTTGTTTGACACAAGAATTGTTCCTGTTTTCTTTACATTATCCCCCCTCCCATATTCTTTGTAAATAGATCAATACATTGTCATAATCTAAGATGCATCTTTATTAATTTTCACATACATTACACTTACAGATAACATCATTTTGTTATGTATAACATAGGTTTGGTCACCTCACAATACGAAGTGAAGACATATCCCCATAAAATTTGGTCCTCCGGGGAGGATATTTATTTAAATTGAGAATAATAAAATCAATTTGATTGTGAGACATATTTAGTTACATATTTGATTGTAATTTGACTTAAAGATGAATTCATTACTGCTCATATAAATGTTCATACTTTCATATGTTTCACATCATTCCAAAATTATAATGCAATGATTAATACCTTATACATTCAATCTTATAAATAAAGTTGAAATTCTGTTTGTTTGTTCTTTATAGAAATCCATACCGTTTGTCCTAAATTCTCCAAATTTCGCTTAGTGGTTCTTTGATACCAGGTGCGAACACCTGTCCATATTAAAATTGCATAACTTCAGCCAATCTCATGGTATATTCTTTATTGTTAAAAAAATCGTCATGATCTCGCTTTACAATGGTTTTTTTTTACGAAATCGACCGTTTGAGTCGATAAACAGCCTAAAATATCATTTTATACATTTTGAAGAGGCCAACAAGGCCCGGTAAGACCGTCCCTTGGTAGGCGTCGAGTTCTGGGATTTTTAAACCATATGTTTTTTTTGTTTTTTTTTTAAATTACAATACGTTTATTTACATGTATGGTGAATTTATTTTTTATAAATGCCTCCTAAGAAGCGAGCTTCAATAGGAGTAGTGAGCTCAAAAGCTAAAAACAACGTCAAATACGAGCAGCTGAAACTCTTGACGAACATCAAATTAGGATTGAACAACAGAGCCTTAGACAGGCAGAATCGCGGGAAACTGAGTCTGCCCAGGAATACGAGGCCCGCTTTGCGCCACAAAGGCTTAGGCAAGCCGATTTGCGAGAAGCTGAAACTGCAGGCCAATATTTCTGTTTGTTTGTTTGTTTTTTATAGAAATCCATACCGTTTATCCTAAATTCTCCAAATTTCGCTCAGTGGTTCTTTCATACCAGGTGCGTTAACACCTGTCCATATTAAAATTACATAACCTCAGCCGATATCCTTTATCCTAATAATTAATTTAGATAAGATATATTCAATACTATTACTATTATTAATTATAAGTAATTAGTATTAATTAATACTATATTAATGGATAGATATCTTAATGATCTCGCTTTACAATGTTTTTTTTACGAAATCGACCGTTTCATTAGAAAAATGAAATCCCCCGGGTGAAACCGGGACATACAGCTAGTTACATATATTAAAGCAGCTAGTCTAAACCTATTGTTAATAAATAAGCTTCTAACATGCTTCACAATAGAACTATAACCTTATAAATCTATTGAAATAAAGATACCGAATTTCAGGTTCGCACGGTTTATAGTTTTTGAGCCAGTCTGTTCACACACACACACACACACACACACACACACACACACACACACACACACACACACACACACACACACACACACACACACACACACACACACACACACACACACACACACACACACACACACACACACACACACACACACACACACACACACACACACACACACACACACACACACACACACACACACACACACACACACACACACACACACACACACACACACACACACACACACACACACACACACACACACACACACACACACACACACACACACACACACACACACACACACACACACACACACACACACACACACAGAGACCATTTCGCGGGACTTGGTTATTTGGACTCAGGGGACCACAAAATGTGTATTTCCGTTGAAAACCGGAAGTCGAAATTTTTCACGATCGCAATACTTCCACTTACTATATATTTCATATATAGGTAAGTGAAAGTAAAAATTGCATAACTTCAGCCGATCTTTAGCTGATATTCTTTATTGTTACAAAAATCTTGAGAAAAATCTAATGATCTCGCTTTACAGTGGATTTTAACGAAATCGACCGTTTCATTAGAAAAATGAAATTCCCCGGGTGAAAAAGGGATATACAGCTATAATCTATGTAAATAAAGATGAAATTCTGTTTCTCCTTTATAGAAATCCATACCGTTTGTCCTAAATTTTCCAAATTTCGCTCAGTGGTTCTTTGATACCAGGTGCGAACACCTATCCATAGATTATGATTGCATAACTTCAGCCAATCTCTGGGTATATTCTTTATTGTTGTAAAAATCTTTTTATCTCGCTTTACATTGGTTTTTACGAAATCGACCGTTTGAGTCGATAAAAGTCTCACTTTATCGATTTTATCGATTTAAAAAATGAAATTCTCCGGGTGGAACCGGTATATACAGCTAGTATAAGAATATTCATGTTGTCTTAAACTGTTCAGATTTAATTACAACTTATATTCCAATTTTTTCTCTAATATTTGAGGGTTCTAGGTTCCTGAGTTCCTAGAATATTTGGTTGAACAGTTCCGTCTGAAACTACATTGATAGTCTCCGATAATTTCCTACAGATTTTAGGTGGACAAAATTCATATAAAAGATTTTATAAATCGCCCACTAAATATTGTTTAGTATGAGTTGAAAGAAGGGAAAATGTAAATATTTACTTTCTTGGATTGTCAGCAAGCGCTAGAGAGGATTATTAATCCGTCTATAACAACCGGCATATTTTTCACAGTGTTCATTGCAGTACAGTTCTTGTAATAATCTTGCCATTCTTTGACCAGAAACTTCACTTGATTTTTTAAATTTCATAAAAAAATGGATTCCACAGAAAGAAGTAAGTATTAATATTTCACACGGGGTTGCTACATGGATATAGTTTTACCTATACTAAATAATATCATTAGATAGAACATTTCCATATTTCAATGGAGAATTACTTGCAGAGGGCCAACGAGTGCCAAGCTAATTATTTCATCATTATTTCACTCAAACCATATATTTTTCAAATTCACATAGTTTTTTTTTGCGATATTTTGCGTTTTGAAAAATATTTACTAATTTAGGATGGATTTCAGGTTTCGTGCTCACCGTTCCACGAAAAGAATTTGTAACTAATTGGTTGAAATATGGGCCAAAAGATAGAAATAAATGTCTCTTAATCTACATTTTATAACTTGGGAATAACGATGAAGATAAAATAACAAATATACAAAGAACTAAAGACGCCATAAAAGATTATTCTAAAAAATCAGTGACAGGTAGGAAAAATGTCATCGGAGAGCTTATGTTTTTTTTAAGGATTTTTTTAAGGAACGAAGAAGCACAAGAGGCCCGTAACAAAGATTCTCGTCGATTTAGAGAGCATAATAAAAGGAAATGTTCTAGAGAGGCCTCTAACAAAGATCTTCTTATGATGCTCTTAGTTTCATCGGACCCAATTGTCGCCAGTTTTCGGAAAACTTTGCGTCAAAAAGCAACCAAACCGTTTAATGTTGATGTAATTAGCCTGTTGAAGCGTAGTTTACCGTATGATGAACTTTAAGAACAGTCATTAGAAAATGATGCTGACGATACTGACTCGTCAGAAGAAAATGCTGAAGGAAGTAGCAGTATTGATTCAGACGATGATTGATGAATAATTCATTTTTATAGTTGTATATATTTGTTATTATTAAAAAACAGATCAATAAAATGACTTCTTTTTTTCAAGTTGATAGTCTATTTTTGTTCATTATTTTCGTAATATACCCTATGTTTTCCTATGTGTATTATTTTTTATGAATTTTTTATAGTTGTATATATTTGTTACTATTAAAAAACAGATCAATAAAATGACTTTTTTCTTTAAGTTGTTAGTCTATTTTTGTTCATTATTTTCATAATATAGCCTATGTTTTCCTATGGGTATTATTTTTACTTTCACTTACCTATATATGAAATATATAGTAAGTGGAAGTATTGCGATCGTGAAAATTTTCGACTTCCGGTTTTCAACGGAAATACACGTTTTGGGGTCCCCTGAGTCAAAATAACCAAGTCCCGCGAAATGGTCTGTGTGTGAACAGCTCAAAAACTATAAACCGTAAGAACTAGCTTTTTTTTATTTACTCAAAAACGGCTCTAACGATTTTGATCTATTTATATGCCCGAGGTATGACTGTAAAAGTTTCATCAAAATTGATCAACCGGAAGGGGGACTTTACTTAATAAATTTTGTATCATTTTCACTCGTTTTTTTTTATTTACTCAAAAACGGTTTTATCGATTTTGATCAAACTTGGTATTTGATGTATTTATATGCCCGTGATATGACTGTAAAAATTTCATCAAAATTGATCAACCGGAGGGGGGACTTTACTTAATAAATTTTGTATCATTTTCACGTGTTTTTTTTATTTACTCAAAAACGATTTATCGATCTTGATCAAACTTGGTATTTGATGCATTTATATGCCCGAGATATGACTGTAAAAATTTCATCAAAATTGATTAACCGGAGGGGGGACTTTACTTAATAAATTTTGTATCATTTTCACGTGTTTTTTTTATTTACTCAAAAACGATTTATCGATCTTGATCAAACTTGGTATTTGATGTATTTATATGCCCGAGATATGACTGTAAAAATTTCATCAAAATTGATCTACAAGAGGGGGGACTTTACTTGATAAATTTTGTATCATTTTCAGGTGTTTTTTTTATTTACTCAAAAACGGTTTTAACGATTTTGATCAAACTTGGTATTTGATGTATGTATATGCCAAAGATGTGATAGCCAATATTTCATCAAAATTGGTCAAACGGAGGGGACACTTTATTTCATAATTTTTTTCCAATTTTTACCTTTTTGATCGATTATCTCAAAAACGGCTTTAAAGATTTTTATCAAATTCGTTATGTTTAATGAAAATTAATTTTTATTTAATATCAGGTAAGCTTTATCATTATTAAAATGTTCTGAGGGTGCTTAAATGGGGAAGGGGCCTTTTTTGTTTTCCTATAAAGTACCTTTGTTTTAGTTTATATTGAGAAATTAACTGTCTCTCATCACGCCTAAAAATAAGAAATGGCTAAATATGATATATGAATAAAATCAAGTAAACATATGCAGGAGAAAAAAAGATGAATATTTCGTCAACTCATAAAACACCTTGAGCTCACGCATGCGCCGAACGCATTTAATGGCAAACCAATGCGTTATAATTAAAGATGTTCTGTTCATTTGAGAAGTGGCAATAACAAAACGCATTAATTTCTAATCTAAGTAAGTTGGTAAGTGAAAGTTGTGTGTTGCGCGCACGCACCAAATTTTTTTAAAAAGTTACTACTGAAATGTTTCATAGATTTACAAAATGTTTTCCCAATTTTTATCCATTATGTCCAAATTTATGTGTGTTTACAACATTAGTTTGTTTGATATACTAAAAAATATGGGTCACAGAATTTTTAAAGATTTTTTCCTTACTCAGTGACCTCAAAAACATGACACAACACAAACAAATAATTTTGTCCACCTAAAAATGGATATTTGCCCACTGTGCGGCGTATTCAGTGATTCGACTTGTCAGGATTAATGTAAATATTTTATAGCACACTGAAAGCAGTGAGATCCCACGATTGTTTTTAGTATCTGTAGGGACCCCTTCTTGTGAATCGGAATAAGTATAGACTCTTTCCATTCTTCGAACATTTTCTCAGACTCCCAGATCTTTTTAATCAGAAGATGTATTTTTGAAATCCCATTTTCCCCACATGGGGAATACTTTAATTAGTTCACAAGGAAAATTATCGGTCACCGCTCCTTTATAGGATTATAATTTTCCGATAGTTATTTCGACTTATATTCGGTTCTTCTAATAACGGCTCAGCACTTTGGAACTCCAAAAGCGGTGGTAAACAAATATTTTCTGGATTCAAAATATTATCAAAGTGTTCTTTGAACTTACTTACTATGACTACCGGATCCTCTATGGTATTAATAATTTGATCCCTATTACCAGTCGTAACTGGTCCTAAACGTTACGTTAGTAATTTATGCCTTCGTACATATCTCTAACGTTATTTTCGATTACATTATTTTCTATTTCTATTATTTTATTTTTGAAATAGTCTCTTTTTTATTTTTAAGCAATTTAGTCGTTTCGTTCCTTATACTTCGGGAAGTAGGCACGATTGTCTTCCCTGGGATTATTTTAAAAGTCTGAAATTAGCGGCATTTATTTCGAAAAACGAATTCAGATATAATTAAAAACTGGTATCTACTAGCAAATAAAAACTATAAAACACTATGCGCACAGAAAAAAAAAACTTTTTATGAATCTGCATTAGCAAAAATTGAAGGCGCAAGGGATAGCAAGGATTTTTGGGAGGGCATTAATGTATTAAGGCAGAAAACTTACATAATTAACCCCAACTTGCATAGTGAAGAGTGGGTGCAATACTTCAAACAACTTCTAAATCCACCTCTTTTATCAAGACCTATGCAATATGCGGAACCGTACGTATACGATGAGGCGCTCGATGGTAAAATCAGCACACGCGAAATTATTAGCATAATTAATAAAAGTAAAAATAATAAGGCCCCAGGAGAAGATAGAATACCATTTGAATTTTTAAAAAATTTACCTGAAGAATTCGTTTTTCTCTTGAAGGATATATTTAATAAGATATGGAATAAAGAAGAAGTACCAAAATCGTTTAGACAGAATATTATCTTTCCTATTTACAAGAAGGGAGACCCAAAGGAAGTTAGCAATTACAGGGGCATATCTCTACTTAATACAGTCGCTAAACTGTTCTCTGGTGTGGTGATGGAAAGACTCAAAAGTTGGGTAATGCAACGGAATATCATTAAGGAGACGCAAGCAGGATTTAGGGAAGGCTACAGTACAATTGTTAACCTATTTAACTTGTACAATATAATAAATATAAAGTTTAATCAGAATGAAAAGGTATATCTATTCTTTGTAGACTTCCAAGCAGCATTTGATAGCATAGATAGAAACGCTTTATTTTATAAATTAACCCTACAAGGCATCTCAACCAAAATTATAAAAAATCTAAAAAATTATTATGAGAATTCTAACGCAAAAGTCTGGTGCAAAAATGGGCTTACTGCTGAATTCGCATATGAAATGGGGGTGAAACAAGGGTGTAACGATTTAGAGGATGAGTTGACAGGAGGGGTTCTCATAAATAAATGGAAAATAAAAACCCTGATGTTCGCTGACGACGTAGTGCTTATTGCCTCTTCACCTGCTTCCTTACAGTTAATGATTAGAGATATCGAAGTGTACTGCGAGAAATGGAATCTTAAGGTGAACTTGAATAAATCGCAGATTATGGTATGCAGAAGAAGAGGAGGAAGACTGAAAAATAATGAAAAGTGGTATTTTAAGGGGAAAAGAGTTCTGTGTGTGGATAATTATAAATATCTAGGTATAAACATTAATCCTTCGTTTAACTTTAAAAACAATTGCAGGGAGAAGATGGGTAAAGCCAAATATGTAGTTAATAGTATATGGAATAAAATAATAGCTAACGAAATGATTCCAGTAGAGAAGAAAATGCAAGTGTTTGATAGTGCGCTACGATCGGTGGTATGTTATGGAGCGTAAGTTTGGGGATATTTGAATTTGCCAGAAGTAGAAAAAATACAAAAATATTTCATAAAAAGACTGTTTTACCTCCCTCCTAACACACCAGATTATATAGTACAGTTAGAAACCGCAAACCAATCACTATACAGTTACACATTAAAATTACACCTAAATTATATCCGTAAAGTATTAAGAAACCACCCCACAAATAGGTTGACAAATTTTCTAGCAAATATAATCATAGATAAGAAAATATCGTGGCATAAAGAACTACTGACAATAGGAAATAAGGTCCAAATCGAAATCAATAGAGAAATTCTTAAAACACCATTCTCGGAACATTTAATAAACAAAATTGAGGTTGAAATTAAGGCTGTAATGCTAAGTAGGGTTAAAAAGAGCGAATTCCACACATTATATAAAAAACTAGATATAGATCAGGCAAAACAATATATAAGCAACAAATCACTGAGCTTATATCAAAAATCATTAATATTCAGAGCAAGAGGCGAATTGCTGGGACTTAATTACCAACCATGGAGGAGCGACAGAATATTCACGTGTGCCATGTGTAATTTAAACCTGCCGGAGGATACATACCACTTTTTGGGAATATGTCCTGTTTTGAAGGAGTTTAGAAAGATATACATGGGTAAGGAAAAATTGACATTGGAAGAAGTATTAAATATACTGAACGGGCCAAACTGGATAAAACTTTCCGCTTATTTAAGTAAAATTGTAAAATACAGACATTTTATGATTCAGAATTTTAATTTTTAACCGAAAAATAAATTACGTTTTATTTTATTTAAAATGAATTTTATTTTTGAAATTAAATTGTATTTTATTTTTGAAATTGTACTTTATTTAAATTGTATTTTATTTAAATTATATCTTATTTGAACTGTAGCCAACTCGACAGACGGCTTACTGCCATTGTCTACGCTTTAAAGAGTATTTTTTTCTTTGTTATAAACTTTGTATTTATTTAAATAAAAGCATTATTCATTCATTCATTCATTCATTAGCGGCATTTCTTTTATTACACTAGTTTAAACAGTCTTCATCGAACCAAGGTTTATTTTTATTATTTTCCATTTTTCCCAGTCCCAAATTACTGACCTCTTTAATATTATCCTTAATCCTTACCCACAGTTGATCGATGTCTTCACCATTCTCGGTAGATGGTTCTAATACATCAAATCTATTCTTGACTTCAATTTGAAATTATTTTCTAATCGTCAGAATTTTATGTTTTTCCAGATTAAAATTTTCGGTACGAGGTCCGGTTTGTAACCTTTTTTTGATTGAAATTTTTTTTCCGAACTTTCGTGATCCGACCCGCATTCTGCTCAGCTATACGACCTAATTAATAACACTATTTTGCCACCTATGCTATACCTACCATAACATGATCGATTTGATTTCGTGTTTGTGAATCCGGTGATGTCCAGGAATATATGGTTGTGATATCTTTATGTTTAAACGTTGATTATCAAGTTTTTCGAAATAGTAAAGTTAATTAGTCGGATTCCGTTACCATTAATAATTTATTTACCAATCGTCGGATAATATACTTCTTCCCTACCCTTTGCGTTAGCTCTCCTAATATTATTTTCATGCAGTTTAGCGGTAATTTATTGTCAACCCACTCTCGTTTATCGTAAAATTCGGACTTAACTTCGTCATCGCTGTCTTCGGTCGGAATGTGATTAAAGCGATTTTAAAGCACCGCCCCTGAAATACTGCCCCGAAAAATTGAATGTCCCTCAAAGCGGATATTAACCTATTTCTAATGAGACACCCAGTGCCTAAACAATAATTTTTGCCCCCTCTGTACCAAATAGTGCACTTACCTTCTCTTAATGAGCCATCCCCTGGCCAGCGGACCTCCTGCAGCGCCGCGATATCTATACTGTACCTCATAACCTCATTCCCGACCGATTTTAGCCCACCGCTGTATTCAAACTTCTGACGTTCCATGTCCCTAATACTAAATCTCTTACTTTCAACTTGCGCCATGATTCCCCTAAAGCATTCCCCTCCCGGAGACCCGAACGGTGGACTAGTTTACCCCTGGATAATGAACGTTTTACCTTAGGAGAATCCATGACTATTTGTGGTGTTTCGGTGAACTAAAAGAGATATGGCGGTCAAACCTACGTCACACCCTCCAGGAAGCCTGGGGAGCCGATCTCATTGTTAGTCAGCGAGTCCTACTGACTTAGCCGGGAGGGACTTCCTAGGAATTTCCACCGACCATACCCACATCCGCCACCCGTGGGACGCTCCCCATACGCGGTAATGAGACCCGCGCGACGATGTTAATGGGAGACTAAACAAAAATAAGTTCCTAATATCAAAATAATACAAACAGCCTTTTATTTTAAGCAGCTATTCCCAGGATATTTGTTTATTTTTTATTAGTTGGGAAAATGAAGTTTTATACGAATTATTCTTACATATTTTGAAGGGAGCCATTGGGCAAAGGATATTATCTGGTTTTGGCAATAGCTTTTTTTTAAACTACCGGCCCGTTAAAATTAAAGAAAATCCCGGTTTAACTGAAAAAATTAGGCTTCTTTCATTTACTGTCATCCTTAGTTGTTTAGAAACTACCATCGGTAGAACTGTAATAATATTTCTAAACTAGAGAATCACAAGATCATCTTTTAAAAAGCGTCGGAGGTTTATTAGGAATAGAGGAGGAAGCAACAGGGGCAAACAATTGGTTTCGAATGGGTGAGTTTATAGTAAAAGGTTAAATATGTGGTTGGGCTGATTCGGCGAACTTCTGAACAATAATGATTTTGCGAAGGAGTTAGTATTGGAGGGATTGGACACGAAAGGAAGTTGATAGTGTGATGGAGCTCCAAAGTTCAACTAGACAGGTCTTAATATTGTCATGCACATATATTCATCTTTTTTAATAGATTGGAAGTTTTGAGCGTTTTCTAGTAAGTACTTATGAAATTGGTAGATTGGAGCAGTTAATTGTCGTGGAGTACTAAATTCAATATTCTCTACATAATTTGTAGCAATATATAAATTCTCTCATGTAGTTATGAAAGCTATTAAGAACCTTAGACATTCCTTCTTTTAATGATTTATATCATCGTAAACCAAAACCTTTTATTTTTTTCATTGTATGGATAGAATAATTTCATTCATTTCATTCATTCATCCATTCATATATTTCTCTTGATATTTACTCATTTAAGGATATTTGAAGCGTTTTTGGATTGTCCTGGATAAAAGCCCAAAACATCCCCTCTGATTTGATTTTTTTTTCGGTTTTCAGTCAAATAGCAGTTATTCATGTAAAATTATTTGAAAGGACTCAAAAGTGTTTTAAGTTATTCGAATTCAGAAATTGCTCTCTGTTCCGTATGCATCACAAAAGAAAATAGACATATTGACTCACCATCGAGTACCTGACGAATGGCAGTAAAAACTTTAATTTCTCTGCAATTTTTCTAACCTGCTCGTCTGTTCTGTGGGATTCATGTAACAAAAGCGCCATTTTATCCTTGAACAGAATAATATATAGATAAATAAATGTTGGAAAAAATATATAAAGAAATAAAGATCTTAAAAAATGTCAGAAATAAAATTGACCCAACAAAGGGAATAATGAGAAAGGTACTAAAATTTATTTTTTGAAATGATTTATTTTTACTGAAAACTAATTCAAAACTGACTTCTTTCCATGGAGCGCGGGACAGAAATGATATTGACATAGGTATAAAAAAAATAAGGAATGGGACCACTATTAGAAAAAAAAACAATCTTTTTTAACATAACATATTAATCGGAAAGAAAATAAAAAGATTGAACAAAAAATAGAATTATATAATTGAAAAATAGAATAGTATAATTGAAAGGAAATGGTGGCTAGGGTAAATTCTTTACTAACTTACAATATCAGTTTTATCAATTTTTACCGACAAAACAGTAACTTATTGTATACTGATTATTTTTGGATATTTTTAATGCCTTTTAAAATGCTTGGTAGTTTGAAAATTGTATAAATATTTTAAGTGATAAAATGACACAGTACAGTGAGTCCTTTCTTGGTTATATTTTGCCGAGTTCGAATCTGGCTTCGCTGGATATCTTTAATATTGGGTTTCAGGCCGTCTCTTGGCCCGAGAGTCCCTCCTGGAGCAAACCCATCCTCTATAAAGTGGGTATCCTTCATATTTGACGTCATCAACGATGGGTGGGGATACGTCTTCTATCCGTTAGGAACCCCAACAACAAGATTATGGACATTTTAGGCGTGTCTGCATATATATGTTTCTGTCCTGGGGGTTCCAAACAGATACAAAAGTGATGGGACATCGAGTGGAAAACATATTTTTCGACATCGACATGTTTTTAATATCCATTTTTAAATATTAACCTGTTAGGGCCCTAACTTATTCTAACATCGATGTCGCTTCCATAGTATAGACATCGGAACGCATTTCTGTTGAATGTTTAAAAAAATAAAATAAAGATTAGGAAATAGCATTTTCCTAAGATCCTCCAATAACCTGATATATTTATGAAAGACGCTGAGCGCTAGGGTGAGTTTTTTATAGCCCTGCTAGTTACTCATTTATGAATTTTTGCATGATTAGCCTTGTTTGAAGATGAATATTTTTCTTAACAAGACGATATCACAGGTCATTATGTATTATTGAGAAAATAGTTTCTACTATGTATATACGAGTATAGTTGGGAAGCGACCTAAATTTCAATATATCTATAACACCAGTATTAAAAATGTCTTTGTTTTTATCGAAACATCGATGTTCAAAAACCTTTGTTTTTGTAAAAATATTGATGTTAATCTTATCTATGTTTTTGTCAAAAAATCGATGGTAAAATAATTATGTTTTTCTAAAAAGATCGATGGTAAATACATCTCTTTTATTGCCAAAACATCGAAACCCCTGTCCCCTGGGAGTCCTAAGTTTTGCCAATCCAGGTATAACTAGGATAAGGTACTTTTCATAATTATACCGTAGTACCTTCGTAGTACTTACGAGTGCCTAATATTGTACAGTCTCGGGACCTCTATTTTACCTCCTATCCGAGAGGCGGCATAGCCAAGGATTTGTTGCTACCTTTAAAAAATCATATGGCCACCGCGCGAACCAGCGACCTTTAGTATTGTGGGTTGCTATGCTAACCACTATACCACAGTGACCCCGATGATGAAATCAGATTATATAATATTATACTTAAATCAGATCAATAGTACGTACTATATTTCGTAGGCACGGTACTAAATACATGATTGGCGTTAAAAAAACTTGCAGAGTGCACCGTATTTGCACTCCTCTCCCCCCCCCCCCTCTCTCTGAAGGGATTAAAATGAATATCCATTTATTATTAATATATTAACCATATTAAAAATAATAATTCATTAGTTGAGTATTATGATCAGGATTATTTCGTTTAGCAATAACTTAAAGTAGATTTTTCTTATCATTCTAGCTTATAATCTATGTTAAAAACCAATAATTTAAAGTACCATTAAACCTATGATTTTAAGATTTGAATATGACAATTTGATTAAACCTTACCTCAGCATCTAAGAGATCTTTCTTCAAATCAACAGTCAATTGCATATTCAATTCCGCTTCTTCTTTGTACTTCACATATTCGTTTATTATTACTCCGAGCCAACGTTTGTTTTGATTCATTTTTCTGAATATGCAATTTATTTTCACTCTAGGAGAAATATCTTTGATTCGACTCTGAAATGTAAGAACCATAATACTAAGTGTGATACATTTTAGACAATTGGAGTTGCTATGTTCCGAAGCCCGTTTTGACATAGTCCCCTTAAGGTGTTAACGGTCATATAAATGTTGATACAGACCCAATTGTTTTTTTGTTGTTATTTTTTTTGTATTACATATTTGTTATATTTCTTAGTATTATTATGGCACTACGATCCTGCTAGAACCGGGCCTCCTCCACAACAGCCAACCATTCTCCATGATCTAGTGCTGTTTCCCTCCACCTTCGAACACGGAGCAGCCTCAAACCCTCCTCCACTTCATACAACCACCTGGTCCGAGGGCGCCGTCTTCTTCTTTTGTGCTATCCAAAAAGCTCCAATCTCCTTTTATATGGATTTTCATAATCATAACAAAGGCCCCATCCATGTCCCCATTTTTTGATAGTAGGCAAGTTTTGTCAATAGAAACATAAAATTATGTAACTAAGTAAATAAAAATGGAGACCATTGCATAGAGATATCTCTATGTGGTTCTTAATGTCTTCTTCTTGGAAGGCGCTATACTTCAAGGCTTCTCATTGCTGCAATGCTGCTCTCTAGTTCCGGATACCTAAAACGGACCGTGGGTAATCTGACACACGATCAGTCCAGCGCATCATAGGCCTGCTGACCCGTCTTCCTCCTAACATCCATTGGTCCAGCATCTTCCTTGGTGTGTCCATCACATCTATCATTGTAAAGGGACAATGACTCCACTGGGCTTCATCATTACAGACCGCAAGCGCAATCAGCATCCCACTCTTGTGAAAGCCAATTTCTGGGTTGTAGGGAAGGTTCAACATTCCGCTTCGAGCGAATAAGACGATTCCATAGATATGAGCGATTTAGACGTTTTGGACCGAAGTAGGTTTGGCCTACCGATGAGGTAGGCTAAAGCCTGGAAAAACGAGGGGCAGTTACTCCTCCTGGATCGGGAACAGTTGGATGATAATCAATTTCTCCAAAAAAACATATTTAAATTTCCTTTATTTAAGTCTCTATTCCTTTATTTAAATTTGAAAGAGTTTAAAATAAATATTCGATTGCCTCTACATATAGTTCATTACTTACCAAAATGATGTTAAAAAACAATGATACCAAAAACAAATAATTTCTTTCAGATAATCTGATCCATCCGAAGCAATTCAAAATGATGAGAAAACCGATCGTGTAATCTGGCTCTAGAGTTTTTTTTTTTTATTTATTTATTTTTTTTTTTTTTATTGATAAAGAAATAATACAATCTGCCACACTTAAGGGCATTTAATATTAGTGCTCAAAGGATACATTCACACAAGATAAAGATTAATAATTAAAAACGAAAAATAGAAACTAAAATATATGCAAAAAATATATAAAATTAATATACCTATACAACCAAAATAGAAACTAAAATATATACAGCCATCCATTGAAATAAAAATTGAAAAAAGTACCCCCACTTTAATAAATGGCAATGTAATAAAAATGCCGAAATAGCTTTTATGCATTCATGTATTCAATTGGATACGCAGAATACGTTAGGAGTAAGGCAATACACAAGACATTCACCTATCTTTCGGTATCGGTATCAGGCTCGGTAACAAAGAAATTAAAAATTGGAAAATAAACGAATTGTCAGACGTCGAGGTTTTACCAGTGATCGCACTTGCCTTAACTTATGATAATTATTTACGGCAACAAAAA
This sequence comes from Aelia acuminata, assembly GCA_911387785.2. Taxonomy (NCBI): domain Eukaryota; kingdom Metazoa; phylum Arthropoda; class Insecta; order Hemiptera; family Pentatomidae; genus Aelia; species Aelia acuminata. The sequence goes on along the minus strand of OU426979.1, from coordinate 113,048,862 downwards.
AAGGGGGGGAAAATCTAATATGCTGCAAAATTATTTTATACGGTAGGTATATGCCAATATTATGGTATATGGGATTTAGAATGGATGATGGATGGTTGATAAGATTTATGATAAAAATTAAAATCGCTTGAGGTAACCACTAATAAAGGGAAGTAGGGGAGAGTAGGGTAAAGTGGGGACATTTTTTTTGTATTCTTGTGAATCCTTCATTTTTCACTAAAAATCCAATATGAATTATAACTTTTAAACTTCCACTACTTACCTTTATGTTTGTTAAGTGTTTTGGATTAAATCAGAACGGTTAGGCTGTAATTAATAAAAATAAAAAATATCTCCACTTTACCCGCACCTTCGGGTAAAGTGGGGTACCCCTTCGGGTAAGGTGGGGTATCCTTTTTGAATTGCATAAAAATGCTTTATTATTTCTATGAGTACTATATAAAGCATACATTTATGTATTAAAATGTTGGAAAATTTGTATAGAACCTGCTATTAAAAATTGTTAAGTCGTTTATTACAAAAGAAATGGGATATCTCCTTATGAACTATAATTATAATTATAGTTCAGATAAGGACAAGGTTTTTTTCAACTGGTCGACAAGGTTTTTTTCACAAGAGATCTGAATAGTGAATCTAGTGGCATTTTCCATCCTGAATTCAGATATGTAGTCAGAATTTTCCCATCAGGCATAGTTTTTCTGTAAAAGCTACTTTTCAAAATATGATTTTAGCGTTTTCTTTGACCTGTCATAGGAACCGTTACCTCATATGTAGCTATTTTACTCAAGCTGTATTATTGAAATTATTTGCAATGTCATGCTGAAGCTCAATAAAACATGACTGTGCAGGTTCATTGTTGTCCATTGTTGTTTTTTAGACATGTTCAGACCTGTTTGGCATTGTGATGTGTCAGTATTGAGCTGACTGTGAGATTGTTGAGTAGTGAAATATTTCCTTCCTTTCTGTTTAGAAGTGTATTGTGTATGTGGTGCATGTTTTATTTCTGTGCTTTATTTTTTCATCATGCCAAGAAATTGTGTAAATCATGCAGATAATTTCTGCTATATTTGTGGTGAGCTGACCTTCAAGTCTCAGAGGCGAAATTTGACCCCACTTGTAAAGAAGTGTTATAAACTTTACTTTGGCTGTCAAGTTGGTGATTTTGATAAGAGCTGGGCCCCAAATACATGCTGTGTTTCGTGTGTTAGACTGCTGACTGGGTGGAAAAATGGTACACATCATATGCCATTTGCAATTCCCATGATTTGGAGGGAACCGAAGGATCATTTAACTGTTATTTTTATTTGACAAATATTAAAGGAATCACATCTAAAACAAAATATACAGTTAAGTAGCCGAATTTGCAATCTGCAATGAGACCTGTCTTACACAGTGAAGAGTTCCCCGTACCAGTATATGCAGATACAACCTTAAGTGATAACTCTGGTTCTGACCTGACTGAAACTCCAAATGATTCAGATGAAAATAAAAATGATCTTACATATGAAGCCAGTAGCTGTTCATCAGAACCGATACTTTCCCAATCAGCAAGACCTTAGTGACCTGATTCGCGATTTAAATCTGTCTAAACAGCAAGCGGAAGTTTTAGCTTCCAGACTCAAAGGGTGGAATCTACTCCAAAAAGATGTAAGAATTAGTAGATATCGTAGCCCCCATAGTGTTTTCAAAGTATACTTCTCTGAAGAAAATGGTATTGTGTTTTGTAATAATATTTGTTCAGTTATGGAAACTCTTGGGCTTCAACACCGGCCAGATGAGTGGCGATTGTTCATAGACTCCTCTAAAGTAAGTTTGAAGGCTGTGTTGCTACATATTGGCAATAAACTTCCATCAATACCGGTAGCGCATGCCGCTGATATGAAAGAGACATATGAAAATATGAAACTAGTTTTAGAGAAAATACAATATGGAAAGTATGAATGGAATATCTGTGGTGATTTAAAGGTCATTGCTTTATTGCTTGGTTTGCAACTTGGGTTCACCAAATTTTGCTGTTTTTTGTGCGAGTGGGACAGCAGAGATAAGAAGTCTCACTACGAAAGTCATGGCCAAAACGTGAATCACTTATCCCTGGCCAGAAAAATGTGGCATGTGTCCCTTTAGTGAAGTCTGAAAAAATATTTTTACCTCCATTGCATATTAAGTTAGGAGTTATGAAAAAATTCGTCAAAGCTATGGATAAACTTTCTGATGGATTCTTGTACTTGAAATCGAAATTCCCCAGTGATGAAAGTCAGTGATGCTAAATTGAAAGAAGGAGTTTTTATAGGACCACAAATCCGATCATTAATGGCTGATGAACATTTCGAGGGACTGTTAAATCCACTGGAGAAAGCAGCCTGACAGTCTTTCAAAAGTTTGTGTTGCAATTTTCTTGGAAACCATAAAGCAGAAAACTATTGTGACATAGTGGCTGATCTTCTGCATTCTTATAAAGCTATGGGATGCAACTTGTCTTTAAAAATTCACTTCTTGAACTCTCACTTGGACTTCTTCCCCGAAAACCTTGGAGCTGTCAGCGATGAACACGGTGAGCGTTTTCATCAGCAAATTTCTACAATAGAGAAGAGGTACCAAGGCAAGTGGAGTTCCAATATGCTGGCTGAGTACTGTTGGAGAAAAATGAGAGACGTTCCAGATGCAAAATATACCCGAAAATCACTATCTACCACTTTCTAGGTAAGTCAGAATCAGAAGTTATAATTTTGAGTTAGATAGCTAGTTACGGATTTTTTGGAATATTATAAAAAATTCAAATGAATATCACACAAAACTCCTGCCCGATGGGGAAAAACTGTAATTATATTTGAATTCAGCACGAAAAATACATTTATAATTTGTTATTTTAATTCTTGTAAAAGAAAAAAAGTTAAATTTTGTCGACCAGTGTGGTAATAATTATTACCACAATGACCAAAATTATTCATTTTAATATAATTGATCAAAAGATAATTAATTACTAACAAATAAATATATTTTAAAACATAACTCAGGGATCTTTGTGATACTTAAAAGTTCTGCAGGGCTGGCAAACAACACTGTCAAGTTTGAATTTGCACAACTCAGAACACTTTTCGTGAAATCCTACATTGCAACATAAGCACAGTGCACACAAGCACACTGAGCAAAAATCATTTTCTTAGCTCCCTTTCTTTAGTTTTCTCTTCTCGACTTTTTTTTTTTATTGTACATTTGCTAACGAGTTTTCATTGATTTCTAACGGTTTTTCTTGATTATTTTTTCTGTAGATTTATTTTTTCAGGTAATTTTCTTTCTTTAAGGTCCTTCGTTTTTCGAGTTTTTTTTTGAGTTTTTGTTTTCAAGCTGAACAAGTTAAAATGGCCACTGCCCTAAGTTTTCCATCATTTAATTTTCTTCGATAATAAGTAACTTGCAATTTGACGAAAGGTAAAACTAGAAAATGTGATGGAATGATGGATAGTGAGAATCGTGCGTTTTACTATTGGAACTGGAAGATGTGGCATGATCCGACTTGTAGGCGGTTATTGTATTGCTATTTCTATGCAGTGACATTATAAATAAATTAAATAGGGAAATATATTAGGCATACAGCGTAACAGCAATGGGGTAAATGATTTAGTAAATGTAAAAGTTAGGTTAAATAAGTCATGGTCGGCTAAAGTGGGGACGTCCCCACTATACCCAACCCTTAACGTCCCCACTTTATCCGACAGGATGTTTAATGAAAATAAAAATTGTAAAACGGTATTAAATATTAATAGAAACTTTAATCAAACGGAAACATATATCAGTAGAATGACCAATCCAATGAAATAATTAACGTAGCAATCAAGGACAATGTGGTTGAGTTATACCATTTTGAAGGTAGTACTAAAATGAGAGAAAATGCACTCAAAATATATATTTAACTCTCAAATTCTAACAAAACAACTTTTCACTATAGAACCCCTTGCTAAACTAACAACAAAACCAAAGGAAACAAATATACCATTCAGTTGATATGTAGCGCCAAAAGACACCGCGATCAGATCGGTACCCCAGTTTACCCAACTCTCCCCTACTAGTGCTTATAACACTTATTACCGGGCAGTATAGGGCTTCAATGGAGGCCTTTTGCCAAAAAAAAAAAAAAAAAAAAAAAAAAAAAAAAAAAAAAAAAAAAAAAAAAAAACTTATACAATTCATTGGAAAATGGTAATGAGGTACTTACCTTGTGCGGTTCATTTCCTAAAGCTGGATAATTACTACTCATTTTGATAATAGAAATTCGTCAAATATGGCCGACGAAATTCTGCCTATCTATAAATATTTCTACTTGGAGATAAATATCTTTATTTTCTACATAGCATCTGCATTCACATTAAGTGAGCTACCCTTAAAATCTAATATCATAATTATCCTTCTATCACTAGAAATAAGAGTGCATATGTTTTTTTTTTTAATAATAAATATAATTATTTCATAATATGATAATTAAAGCATTATTGGAAACACATGTACCTTTAGATTATAAATAATTCACATTACGTGCTTTTCTATGCATTCAATCACCATAACACTAATAAAGTAGTTTTGTTTTTTATCTTTGAAAATGTGACAATGCAAAACAAAATACAACATCGCGTCTAATTTCGTTTCTCAATTTAGTTGATTTGAAAATTTTATTTGTAGCTCAACAACTTAAGTAATTTAACTGAGGGCAGAGCTTAAATAAGCCACCCCTACGTCTGCTTTGGCGCTAAATTTGAACTGTGTTAGGGTGTTATCAATGATGACAAAAAAATAGAGAGGACATAAAAATCAATACAAGGATACTCAAGGATGAAATAATTATCAAATGCAATAAATAAAAAAATGTTCAGAAATGAATTTACTATCAATATTTAAATTATTATTCCAAAAAATTATTTTCTAAAAATAAATTTATTTTATTAACTTTTTTCTCATAATCATGTTTTGTTTTTTTCTCAAAAACGGATGTAACAATTTCGATCAAACTGCGTATTTGATGTATGTATACGGAAAACCATTTCCCTAGCTTGCTTTCCTAACCAGCTTAAGTCTAAACATCGATGTTAAAACAAGTGGCGGATTAAGCTGCCCCCACCTTCCCACGCTCCCACATTTACGTGTTGCCCTTTACCTGACAGCACTTATGTATTCAATTTTTTTACGAAATTATTTCCTTTCATCAAGAAGGATTGCAATCTAAACAACCAAAAATGTTTACTTACATTTAGAGTTTAGTGGCTATGTACCTAAGCTCATTATTTTTTTTTTAAATTAAAAAGCCTAAATATTAGATTGGGATTTTGACTTAAACATCGATGTTTTAGAAACATCGACATAGATATCGCATTCTTACGAGAGAGCAGGCCCCTGTGGAAAAGAAGACATCCAGGAGGAATGTCTCTAAGGAGGGGGCAGTGTAACGTGAAAAACTAATCGTATACTCGAACAGAGTTCTAGATTTTTGTTAGAACAGTTACAAAGTTTTCGAGAATCTTCTACGCTTGCCGGGAACGTTCTAGACTGTTCTGATTCAGACTAAATATAAGGAGACATGGTCTGGAGAGTTAGAGTTGCTCTGAAGCTCTAAACATATAGTTATTTTTGTGTTATTGTACAGTTGATACTTTTTGTAACCTTGTTAGTTATTTGAGTTTTATTGTTTGTCAGTGTTATATACCAAAGGCATTGGTTAAGGCATTGGTTAGATTTTTATATGTTCACATGTGTTAATATTAAATTGTGTTACAAAAAAGAATAAATTGTTCACAAGCATGATTAGCTAATTTACTTATTCAAGATATAACAGTGGCGACGAGGATCTACTTATTTACGAAGAATAACTAAGAAGAAATGTCTACAGAAGGTAAAATGGAGGCGCGGGGCCAACCCCTACCGCCAGCCCTTATTTTCGATATTGCTATGGACTTCCGAATTTTCAAAACTAAATTAGAGAGCCATTTTTTACTCTCAGGAATAAAAGACGTAAAAATTAAAAATGCTACTTTAATGGTGGCTCTAAGTGAAAACACTTTTAAGTTGTTGGAAAGTTTATGCGTGCCAGCAACCATCGAAGATAATGAATATGACGCTTTGATAAAATTATTAGAGCAACATTTCACCCCTGCATCAGCCTATTTTGCCGCAAGAAGAAGGTTTTATGGAGCTGCTAAGCTTTCCGAAGAGTCGGCCAGAGACTGGGCTGCCCGTTTGAGGTCTTTGGCAGCTGAATGTAAATTCGGAGTGGAGGTAAATGTGGTTCTTCCAGACATCTTTGTTATAGGTTATGGTAGAGGAGTTATTCAAGATAGACTGATGGAAGAAGATGCTTCCAACACTGAGTTAACATTGGACAAGCTGGTGGAGCTAGCTGTTGGAAGGGAGCAAGCGTTAATTACAAGAGGAGAACCTTTGCCCATCAAACAGGAGCCAGAAGAACTTCTCTTCAACCGTCAGAAAACCAGAAGGCAGCCCAGGACGGAGGGAACATGTCACCACTGCGGAAAGCGTAATCACAAATCGGAATTTTGTAGGTATAAGAATCTCACTTGTCACCAGTGTGGTGTAGCAGGCCATATTGCTACAGTTTGTCCCAAGGCTTTGAAAAATAGTAATACATTTTTAGAGGAAAACAAGGCTGACAAGTGTGATTCCAAAGACCCATTTTTCCATTTAAAGGACTCATTAACTAGAAATGTCAGTCCCTATTTATTGAAGTTGAATGTAAGAAATTACGTAGTTGATTTTGAAATTGATACAGGGTCACGGAATAATATTATCTCTTTAAATTTTTACAAAACATATTTTTATGATTGTAAAATTAATTATTGTAAACGAGTGCTAACCGATTATATAGGAAATATAATTAGGCCTGTTGGTGAAATCGTAGGAAAGGTTATGTTTAGGAATAAGGTTATTGATATTCCCTTTTTAGTAGTTAAAAATGGTGGACCACCTTTGATAGGTCGCTCTGGTTTTAAATTGCTTGGTCTTAGTATAGAAGGACTCAATTTTGTAAACCAAACCCAAGTAGAAAACTTAGATGATTTATTGAACAGGTACTCTGTTGTTTTTAGTTCTGAGTTAGGGACATACAACAAAGGAAAAATATCACTACGGGTTAGGGAAGACGCTAAACCAGTATTTTGTAAAGCTAGGTCCCTACCCATAGCTCTTAAGGATAAAGTGGAGTTAGAAATTGATCGCTTGGTGTTTATGGGTGTTCTAAAACCCCTTGATTACAGTCCGTGGGCGACTCCAATAGTGCCAGTCCTAAAGCCTGATGGGTCAGTCCGGATATGCGGAGATTATAAAATCACAATTAATCCGGTATTAGAGGGTACATCTTACCCATTACCACGAATTGACCATCTCTATGCCAAATTTGGGAAGGCTAGGTATTTTTCAAAGCTGGATCTAAAAGATGCTTACCAGCAGCTCCTTTTAGACGATAAATCGCAGCAATTGGTAGTGATAAATACGACAAAAGGTTTATTTGCCTATACTCGCCTATGTTTTGGGGTAATGTCGGCTCCAGCAGAATTCCAAAAAGTTATGGAAAATGCATTAGCTGGGATTAGTGGGGTTGGATGCTTACTGGATGATATTGTGGTTGCCACGGAGACATGGGAAGATCACCTGCGTATTTTAGAAAAAGTCTTAAATATTTTAAAAGAGCATGGGTTAAAATTGAAGGCTAGTAAATGTAAATTTGGAACTCGTTCAATAGAATACCTCGGGCATATATTGGATGAATCAGGTATTCGTCCCAAAGACAAACATGTTAGGGATATATTAAATTCACCCCCTCCTCAAAATTTTACCATGCTAAAATCTTTTTTGGGAATGATATCATTTTACATTAAATTTATCCCTATGGCAGCGGATCTTCTTAGTCCTTTATATGACCTATTAAAAAAAGAGTCAGTATGGAAATGGTCACAACAATGTGATGAGGCTTTTAGTAAAGTTAAAAGGATAATTTCAGGTAAACCAGTTCTCGCACATTATGACAATTCTTTACCAATTAAGCTATGGGTGGATGCCTCCCAAGTGGCTATTTCGGGAATTCTTGGCCATGTCTATCCAGATGGTTCAGAGCGCCCCATTGCTTTTTTTTCAAAGAAGCTGAATTCTTCCGAGGCTAATTATTCCCAGATCGAAAGAGAAGCCAAAGCCATATATGAAGGGATAAATCATTTTAAGGATTTTTTATTTGGTAATAAATTCACCTTAGTTACAGACTCTAAACCATTGAGGTACATTTTTGAGAGCAGAAAGGGTATTCCGGTCTATGCAGCTAACCGCCTGCAACGCTGGGCTTATCTGTTATCTATGTTTAATTTTAACATCCAATGTGTTAGTTCGGAAGATAACATAGCCGATTTCCTCTCTCGGATTGAGATTCCTAGTAAAGACACGATAGATCATTATTCCAGGGTAAATTATCTACAATATATTCACGAAGGTTTTCCCCAAAGGATTAATTGGAAAAATATCCGACAAGAGTCCATGAGAGATCCCTTACTGGTAAAGGTTATGAATATGTTAAAATCAGGGTTATGGCCTCCAAAGGTGTCTAAATTTGATGATTTATATCCCTTTTATAGCCGTCGATATGAATTAACAGTTGAATCCAACTGCCTTATGTGGGGCTATAGAGTTATTATTCCAGAGTCTATGAGGAAAAGGGTTCTGGAGATACTTCATAGTACTCACCTAGGTATAACAAAGATGAAAAGTCTAGCCCGCTCATATTTTTGGTGGCCAAATATGGATTCCAAAATAGAATTGATAACCCAAAATTGTAATTTTTGCATGGAAGTCCGAAGTGAACCTGCAAAATCTAAATTAAATGTTTGGCCATGGCCTCAATCTCCATCGACACGGTTACACATTGATTTTTTAGGCCCAGTCCGAGGTTACTCTTTTTTCATTGTTAATGATGCACATTCGAAATGGATAGAATGTTTCCGTACTTCAACTACGTCAACAGAGGTAGTAATTGAAAAACTTAGGGAATGTTTTGCAAGATTTGGAGTTCCAAGGTCAATTACTTCAGATGGAGCCACTGCTTTCACTAGCAAAAATTTTACTGATTTTTTATTGTTTTATGGAATCAATCATCTTGTAGGGGCTCCATATCACCCACAAACGAATGGCAGTGCTGAGTCGGCTGTTAAAATTATTAAAAACTGTATTAAAAAACATGATACTGGCTGTAGCAAATCATTGGTTAGAGCTATAAATGATTATCTTTTCTTATATAGGGCTAGTATACATTCTACCACATTAGAAACTCCGGCTAAGCTGCTGTTAGGTCGTGACATTCGAACTGTTTTTGATCAATTAAGGCCGAATAGAGCAGATCTAGTAGAGAACAATCAACAGCGTCAAGTAAAAAATTTCCCAGGAAACCGTGGCGTCTCCTTTTCAAGAGGGGATCCAGTGATCGTCAGAGATTATCGGGGTAAAACTAAATGGGCAAAAGGGCTAATACAGGAAAAATTAGGGCGTCAAACTTATAAAATTTTGACGAATGAGAATTTAAGCTGGAAGAGACATGTAAATCAAATGTTGCCCCTACGCAACTGCGAAGAAGAGGTTAAGAAGGATAATGTAATTGAGGAAATGGGTGATTTAAGTCTTTTAGGTGAAGTTAAGTCTCTAGGGCAAAATGGTAACCCAAATCTTGAAAGCCACACAGAAGAAACCCCAGATAAGGACATAACTGCCACCCCCTTTACCTCCAATACACCAGAAAAACTGGAAGAGACCCCTAGCCGTCCAAAAAGGGTAATTAGACTCCCATGTAAATATTCCCCCTCTAATATATAGACAGCATCGTTAACTGTTAGGGTATTTAGTGGTTCACCTTTACTTTTTTGCAACCATATATTTGCATTTTTTTAATTAATGTTGTATCTATATAATATGTATATAATTTGTGTTATTTATTAATATTTCCCCTTGTAAATCTATGCTTAAGTTATGCGGAGGAGAATGTTATATACCAAAGGCATTGGTTAAGGCATTGGTTAGATTTTTATATGTTCACATGTGTTAATATTAAATTGTGTTACAAAAAAGAATAAATTGTTCACAAGCATGATTAACTAATTTACTTATTCAAGATATAACAGTCAGATTTCGTGAATTATTTTCGTTTAATAAAAATTATTTTGACAAAATAAGATTTGCACTGGCGTCTTGAAGCAAAAAAAAAAAAGTGTTACAATACATTTTATCGATTTACTAGATGTAATAAGAATCTGGTAATATTTCAATTATTTTGAGAGATTCTGATATATTACGGCTCAATTTAGCTTTTTTTGAGAAATGCCATTTTTTCTCCCATAAAAATAGTTCAAATACAATTTTATCATAGAATACTAGCTAAGAAATGAAGATGAATGAACGACTGTTGCAATATCTTTACGGAATGAGCAATATGACCTTTCAATGAAACTTAGGTAAATGGAAAAGGTATTGCTAACCAAAAAACCAAGAACAAAAAGCTATAACATGATGAATTATTGGGCTTGTCGTCTACTTGGTCTTCTCTCTCGTTACTCATCACAGTGGGAAAACGGAAGAAGGAAATTAGATAACAACCGTTGAATGGAAATATTCACTTTAGATTGACTTGAATTCGGGAACCCGAGGCTTTAGGAATAAGGAAGGAGCAAATGCAAAAAATAATTCCTCATTTTTATTATCAGTATCGAACGCTACGAAGAATTCTAGTTAGATTTAGATATATAGTTATAATAGGTAAGTATAAATGTTATATATACAAAGCATGTTTGCTTTCTGGTGTTTCGGAGAAAACAGATTAAGTAGAATAACCCTAAAAAATTAGCAGAAAGTTCAAAGGGCCCAATTACTTCTGATAGAGTCGTCTAATCACACAGTCTATTCTTGAAATACTCATACAAGAGAGAGCTCTCTGGCGTATCAAACAAGGGAGAGGGCTCTGAAGGTATAAATAAGTTATAAATAAAAAACACAAAAATAAGTTGATTCATACGTAAATATTTAAGTGATGAAAGGTTCACGTGTACGAACCACCTTTTCTATACAGGACATAGGTCCCTTTCATCTAATAATTTGCTTTTATTGATTCAATTATCTCATTTATATAATTTGAATAAATATTTTTCAAAGGCATGGTTAATAACTCGTTAAAATTATTTCACCGGGTTCTCTCTTACGAATCGTTGAACATAATTCCCCATTTTGTAGTAAGAACTTTACGCAGTTTGAAGTTTGGTAATCATGTATTTAAAGGAATTTTTTTCAATTTCATTCACCTATTAATTTATTATTTCTAAAAATGCTCGATTTTTATGTTCCAGAGCTGTTTTTGGGCAGATAGGGATAGAATTTCGCAACTTATCAGTAGGGTACCATAAAGCTGCTGGGGTGAGCAGGTGGCGGGTAGAGTATATATAAGAATATATATAGCTGATCTGGGCCCTAGCCAGAGTTGGTCTGTTTATTAGCCCGATGGGACGTACCCGCAAATACTCGCCCGAACAATATTTCACCATTGACGGCAACACTCTCTGCCAACCTTCTTCTCTCATGGGACTTACAAATGCCCCTGTTTTATCCTATTGCTCGATTCACGGCCCTTGTTTACCTTTTATGTACCTCTCCGATTGTATGTCGTCCATTCGGTAACCTTGTTTTTGGTGAAAATATGGGATGTAAGGATAAACTGAATTGAAGCGTTTCAATTGTTGGGATGGGTGGAGCTCAAGAAGGTAGTGGTTGTGTTTCGATTCATTTTTGATGAGATTTTATAAAAAAATTAGATAATTTTTTATTTGTTTTCCAAGGATCAGAACAATGGGTTATTGAGGTTATGAAGTAGGCTCCTGTTAGTTACGCAGAAAATAGCATTCATTATGGAAATACACATGTAGGGGTGTTTGTTTTTAACAAATATAGCATTTATAATAGTAAGTCGTTTTTCAATTTAGATACTAGAATCGTCTTGTATATTAGAAATTTATTATCAATTAAAAGTTCAAATTTTCTGTTTTATAGGCTAACTCTAATACAACGCTAAAATTGCATATTGCCAAACAGGATCATTGTAACTGCAGCAATCTCACCCTTCTTAGTCCCCTAGGGTACTGCAGTCGGCTAAGTTATCCTCGGTTGCCGTGAAAGGGCAGGACCAATGAGTGTAGCAACCATGTCGGCAATTCGGAAGCACTGTACCGGGAGCCTATATGAAGATAAATGCAGTAAGGGGTCACGTGGCACCCACGTGTTATTGTCCCTACGTTAGTAAAAGTGGGGCTAACATAATAGCTGCCTTGTGCCCTGTATTAATGACTTGACACGGGGTGCCACTCTCGGCAATCCTCATAGCGAACGACCAGCAGGGTAACTTCAGACGTATTTAGAATTTTATCTCAGTCAAATGTATTTAATTTAGCAGGAGTGTTTTCAAATTCATTATCTTACTTGAAGTTTAAATTTTGATCCCTAAGTTTAATTTTGAAAAAAAAAAGCCTAATGATTGCTGGGACTTTACTACTAAGGACAGGCGGACCAATGATTTCAATAACAATGAGAAAAACTTTCTTTAAGCTGTCTAAATAAGTAACGATAAAACAAATTTATCAATGTATTTAAAACCAAAGTGGAAAATTTATTCCGATTCTGAATCATCTGATTTTCGATCGCTCGTGCACAATTTGATTTACGGTTAATTTTGAAGTTTTCTTTATTATATGAGTCCTGGTTAGATTTTCAAGGACGCTACATTCAAACTCACTATCGGATTTCAGTTCGCGCATGCGCTTTTCGAGTTACTGTAATAACTAATATCGAACTCGATACAGGGATCGTAGATCTTACATTAGGATTTTTAGGACGATTCTCTATCACTCTAGCGTATTCCGAATTACACTGATACCATATTATTGAAAAAATTAAACGGTACGAATTTTATAGATGTGAGGGTATTTTATTATATCAGTGTGGGCCTATTTTTTCATAATAAGATCTATTCTGAACTACAGAGAACATCACATATCGAATAATTTACCTTTGATATGAAGATTTGGTCAGCAGTCAGAAAAAAATATTGATTTTGAATGTAGGTGGAAATAATCTAAATTAGAACTCGATATTACTTTCTCAAAGCAGGCTCCGAAGATAAAATAAAAACATTTGTAAAAGATATTTTGAATGCTTAATCGGAGAAACCGATTAGACGCTGATAAATCGATATATGTATGCTCTTTCTTACCAAAATCAAAATAGATATTATTTTTCATTGTTGTTATTGTCGGTCACTGTACAGATTATTTTTAAGGGACCAAAATTTCGCATCTATCTATCTTTCTCTTCATCTTGTGATATAATTTGCTTCTAGTCCTGTTACTTGTACTTACTCTTGTTTCTTTGCGCGTAATTTTGTGAATGGTGGTCAATATCTTCAAATCTGTGGAGGTGGCAAAATCAACAATTCGGAAGTCATTTTCATTTGTGTCTGCTAAATTAACCGGAAGTGGGTCTATATATTTCTTCATTGCCTAGCTGGGCATTGAAATCCCCAAGTAATATTTAATACCGCTGTATCTTAACGTAAATATCTGCCAGTTGGGCTTAGAAGGCTTCCTCTACATTTTCACATGGGACACGTTTGGTAATTAATGTTATATTGAAGAATTTCAATATTCAATTGAAGCAGTGTTTGTCGCATCCTTTCGGAATTGGTTCCCCTAGCTTCATTATATGTAGCAGCACTTCACCCACTGGTGGAGTTAAAAAAGAATTAATATGGGGAGCAAGTGGTGGTGTTTGGTAAGTTGAAGAAATGTGTAATGAAAGAAAAGGCTCTTAATTGAGAAATTAATGAACTGTATTATTTTTTATTTTATTGATTGATACTCACACTATATTCGGACCACCCTGGCACCATCTATGATAAAAATACTTATGAAGCAATCAAAAATATATCAAGAAGATAAGTGTGGATCAAGAAGATGAAAATTTCTCATGTCTCCAAGAAATAATAATAATAACATTGGAATACAGTCTTGTATTCTCGGGAAGTAGTATCTAATTAAGTATGTTGAAAGTTATATGGAAATGAATTGAAAGAAAAAAAAATCACAAAATAAAATTACTTTACTTAAGGGCATCGAAATAATAAAACGACGGAAATGTTTCATATTTGAGCACCCTTTTATAGGGCGTGCCCTTACTCTCACTTTCGGTTGCTTGATTCGGATCTGTCTTGAACCGACCAAACATGTACTCCCGGAGCGGACCTCCTTCGTCCAAGACAAACGAATTAATAATCTCATCGTGAAGAGGGTCGGTGCATCCAAGAAGATAGTCGGGCATTCTAGTCATATTCACTTTCTTCATGAAGGACCGCTTCAGCTTCATCTGTTCTGACCTTAATGTTACAGGGATGTCGTGAATTGTGGAGAGACCTCTTCCTCTGTGGACAGATATTTTCATTTATCAAAAATGAAAAAAACTTATAAGAGTGCATTCAACGTTTTTTTTTTTTTTTTTAGAATAAATAAAGAATATTTTTTATAAATATTAATTAAAAATTTATCAACCCTAAAGTTACCTATTGGTTGGACGTTAAGTTAAATCAAATAACCCTAACATAGATGGAATTAAAGTTATGTCAATCAAAATTTCTGTATTTTGTAATAATAACAATTAGATATTTGTTGAAAACAGCATAATTATAATATTTTACTTGCCTAGTAAAGGAACGGAATGAAAGAAACCTATGCTATTTTTTTTTAGTTTTGAATGCTCACAGAATATGGCGGACCTTCGATTATCCGATCTTCAATTATCTGAACTTCAATTTTTAGAATTTTTTTTAAAGTCAATTATCTAATTATAAGTATTATCTGTATAAATAAAGATGAAATCCTGTTTGTTTGTTCTTTATAGAAATCCATACCCTTTGTCATAAATTCTCCAAATTTCGCTCAGTGTTTCTTTCATACCAAGTGCGAACACCTGTCCATATTAAAATTGCATAACTTCAGCCAATCTCTGGGTATATTCTTTATTGTTATAAAAATCTTTATGATCTCGCTTTACATTGGTATTCCATTAGTCTGGTAATCTATTAGAGCTATTTTTGGTCTATATTTTGTTAATAGAATTGTTCACGTTTATTACAAAAATGAAATTCCCCGGGTGAAATCGGTTTATACAGCTATTAATTTATAATATAGTTTTATTATTATAACTAAGTATCTAATTGCTTATAAGTATCTATTGTAAAAATTATTTTTATTCCAAATATAAATATAAGAAAATGAAATGATTCTCTTCATGAACTTCGTTGTCATACGAATCTACGATTATCCGAAAGGATCCCTTACAACATTTGTTCGGATAATCGAGGTTCTAATTTAACCTACCAGTTATGACAGATCTCATCATCAAATTTAAATCATTACCTTTTTAATTGGCTTGAAACATATTTTTTAAAATTCATCCAATCCCGGTCATATTGAAAGAATTTGAGTACTTCGTTGTCGGATGGGTAAAAAGCATCGAGGCGGGCCCGTATAGCACTCCACAGCTCGGGCGATCCGTACTTCAAAAGTGTATCCTTTGAAAAATATAGGACGCGGCAGGCATTTGCAGTCCAGAGCTTATGCTTCGACAGCCTTTCATCTGTGTTCAACAAATTACTCAATGGCATCCGAATAAACTCTAATTTAGATTAAAACTAATTATCCAACAAACAAAAACAAAATGAAAAAAATGGTTAAAGGGACTGAAAAAAACTTTATTAAAGGGATAACTTTGAAAAACACTGAAACTAATTTTGAATAAATTACATTGATACTTAATCTTACATGTAATTTAAGATAGAAGTTTAAATATTCAAACATGTTTAAGTATTCTATGATCTAAATCAATAAACACTATTTGAAGTCTTCTTCTGACTCCGAAAAATATCTTGCCTAATTAAAATTAGATTTGATTTCTGTCTGATTATCAGTATTGTGTAGAGATACGGGATCGATATTCAATAAAAAAAAAAAAATAATATTCCTTATTTTAAATTGAAACCTTTTTTAACATTAAACCATTGGCACCCAAACGTATATTCGGTGAAATTTTTAAAAATAATTTTGGTGAAGCTACTGATTTTAACAAAACTTAGGTTATGGTATCTATCTATCTATCGCTTTCTAAATCGCCTCCAATAATTTTCATATATTTATTATATTTACTGACCTATAAATATAAGCATTATGAATGTTTAATTGGCTGCAATCTGAATATATGAATGTGTCTTGACTGAAAAACAATCTTTTTCAATTCACAAAAACAAGAACAAATAATGATTAGGTATTATTGAGATAATATATTCTTACTTACTTTACTTTTCTCTTTTACTGTACATTTTACTTTTGAGTTCCAGCGAAAGAAATATCGTTTCAGATCAGAGCTGGGCTCCACACCTCTCTATCAGCCCAGTCTCCCATCCATGCGGTTGTCCTCGTTTGCGTTTTCTGGGCGGCTGCCAGTCCAGGACTCTGTACGTCCAATGCTCCTCCAGCATCCAACCGCCGTTTCCCGATTCTTTCCGAGACGGTCTCAACAACACCCTTCCTTAGCCTCACCTCTTCATTTCGGACTCTGTCTAACCTTATTATTTGGAGACATCTTCTCCAATAGTCCATTTCAACAGCCCGAACCATGGTATACAAGCGAGTATTCATCGCAATTATAAATATAGCGAGTATTCATCCTAATCTCTCTGTTCCTTCTCTTATCGGCCTAGATATCTTAAAGGAGTGGGGCATTGTAGTCAACACTTCTAATTCTACCTGGTCGTTTAATGAATACCCAACGAATGTATTTACCTTCTCGACTTTTGAAAAAACTCCTAAATTTCATTTGAATCAATTTGGCATGAAGATCATTGAACCTGAAGAAATGAAGATTTAGGAATTCTTCCTTGAACAGGAGCGAAAGGAGAACCAGGGTACATTGGGATTGACTTCGCTGGCTGAGCATTACATCGATGTTGGTAACCATCAACCGATAAAGCAAAGAGCTTTTCCGGTATCTCCAGCTGTACAAGACGTTATTAATAAAGAGGTAGATTGGATGCTAGACGAGGATATCATCGAACCTTCGCACAGCCCGTGGTCTAGCCCCGTAGTTATGGTGAAAAAACCAAACGGAAAGTATAGGTTTTGAGTTGATTACCATAAGGTGAATACGTGTACCAAGAAAGATGCCCACCCATTGCCTAATATGACATGCTTACTGGACCCACTCCGTTACTATAGATATTTATCAAAAATTGATTTAGCCCAGGCCTACCACCAGATACCGTTATCACCTGAATGCAGAGAAATCACAGCGTTCACAGTGTTGGGCAAGGGATTGTTTCACTTCAAGAGGCTTCCTTTCGGGTTATGCGGCGCTCCTGCCACATTTCAACGCCTCTTGGACATAATTATTTCACCCGATTTGGCTACAGCATGTTTTGCCTATCTAGATGACATTATCGAGGAACACCTTAGCCATCTTAAAATTGTCTTTAAACGCTTAAGGAATGCTGGACTCAAAATCAACTAAGAGAAATGTATGTTCGGCTGAACAGAAATTAAATACCTTGCCTTTGCAATTAACAGGAATGGACTACAGGTCGATCCAGACAAGATAGATCCACTACTAAAATTATATCCTCCAAGGACTTGAGTGAATTACGTCGGTTTATTGGGATGGCTTCATGTATCGGCGTTTTATCTCTAACTTTTCTGATAGGATCCGTCCTTTAACCAAACCTTTAAGGAAAGGTCAACAATAGTTATGGACAACGGAACAAGAAATTAAATCACTTCTTACTTCACCACCGATACTCACCAGACCAGATTTCTCTAAAACGTTTTACCTTCAAACAGATGCTGGTGCAACTGGCTTGGGTTTTTAACTTTTTGGGCTGTTTTAACTCGGAATATTGAAGATAAGGAAGTAGTCTAAGCCTACGCAAGTAGAGCCCTGCAGGGAGAAGAGTTAACCCTCCGTCGGGCGCGTCAAGAATGTTCCGCTGTCGGGCGCGTGTATCTCCGAGATCATCTCAACCATAATCATCATAAAACATTATTTCATTGTATTTAAACTCAAACGTTATGTATCTCATTCTAATCCTTAAGAATGGAAGCGTTAGTTTAAAAAAAAAAAAAAATTATATAAAATATTGAAGAGTAAACTAGAAAGAAAAAAAAATCATGGTAGGTAAAACAAATATCCAAGTACGAAAGAGGATTTATTATTATTATAAACAATGGAAAATATTACTGTATCACAGTTTATCAATACAAAGTTTTTAGAAACATGCAAATGAATTTCCAGAATATAATAAGACTATAGTTAAATAACATGTCTGATACAAACGAAGAGTAAAAAAAAAAATACATATATGAATCATTTCCAATTTAAAGGAAAAAATCTGGTGCCATGCGCGCAACACACAACTTTCACTTACGAATTTACTTAGATTAGAAATCGACGTGTTTCAATAATTCTTAAACGCCATTCACACATTTTTCCACATTTTTATGCTTTAAGTTGTATATCTCCATACGTTATAGAGTATCTGTATACCTAGCAAAATTTGGAAGTTCTCAGTACTTTTCGATGCATTATAGCTTACATACTTTTCTATTATATTTATAACTAATTTCATCGAGTTTTTTTTACTGCTTGCTTGTCTTTTACTACGAGTTGCTTTTTTTTAAATATATCGTGAAGGTGAATTGATAATTGTATTTACGTCTCGTTGTAAAGCTGGTCTCTTAAGCCTTTCTGGAAATCGAGAACGATTACTGTTCCTCTAAAATCGCTTTATATTGCGAAAATTTATTATGGAACAAAATTTTCTAGACTAAAACATAATTAAGAGACTATTTAAAAAATTTGAGCATCACGTATTTATTTTACCCTTCTAAGTAAAATAAATGTTTTTATTAATAAATAAAAGTTTTTATATGCATAATAAGGTTAATAAAATTTTGGCTGTCACATCGCGGGCATATACATACATTAAATATCGAGTAAATCAAAATAATTACAGCCGTTTTTGAGTAAATAAAAAAAACACATGGAAATAAGAAAAAATTTAATAAGTAAAGTGCCCTCTCCGTTTGATCAATTTTAATTAAATTTCGGGTGTCGCATCGCGGGCTTATACATACACCAAATTCTCAGTTTGATCAAAATCTTTAAAGCCGTTTTTGAGTAAATAAAAAAAACACATGGAAATAAGAACAAA
The DNA here is from genome assembly GCA_911387785.2 of Aelia acuminata. Classification (NCBI taxonomy): domain Eukaryota; kingdom Metazoa; phylum Arthropoda; class Insecta; order Hemiptera; family Pentatomidae; genus Aelia; species Aelia acuminata. The sequence goes on along the minus strand of OU426979.1, from coordinate 113,029,541 downwards.
TTTAATAAGTAAAGTGCCCTCTCCGTTTGATCAATTTTGATTAAATTTCGGGCGTCGCATCGCGGGCTTATACATACACCAAATTCCCAGTTTGATCAAAATCGTTAAAGCCGTTTTTGAGTAAAACACGTGATAATGATGAAATTTGATAATTGATGAAATTTCGCGTGATAATTGATAGAACGTGATAATTGATGAAATTTCGGCTGAGGCATCGCGGGCATATACATACATCAAATACTAAGTTTGATAAAAATCGTTAAAGCCGTTTTTTCATAAATAAAAAAAAACACGTGAAAGTGGGAAAACATTTATTAGGTAAAGTGCCCCCTCCATTTGATCAATTTTGATGAAATTTTGACTGTCCCATCCCTGGCATATACATGCACCAAATACCGAGTTTAATCAAAATCGTTAGAGCCGTTTTTGAGAAAATCGAGAAAAATATAAAAAATAGACAAAATTCTTTAAATAAAGTACCCTCTCCGTTTGACCAATTTTGATGAAATATTTGCTGTCACATCGCGGGCATATACATACACCAAATACCGAATTTCAGTTTTTTACGGCTTATAGTTTTTGAGCTAATCTGTTCACACACACACAGACACACACTCGGACACACAGACCATTTCGCGGGACTTAGTTATTTGGACTCAAGGGACCCCAAAACGGGTATATCCGTTGAAAACCGGAAGTCGAAATTGTTCACGATCGCAATACTTCCACTTACTATACATTTCATATATAGGTAAGTGAAAGTAAAAAAGTAATACGGAATTGAAAAAAACTTAGGTGAACGGACGCGTTGTATCAAGCAGATTAAAACTAATGGCAAGTAAATCACAGAGCACTATTCAATGCAACTGCATTACTAAACTTTACAGAAAGACCTGTGGAACACATAACTGGAAGCACAACACCACCACCCTCAATAAGGCAGTTTGGTGAATATTTTTCTTTAAAACGTGTATCTCACAGATAATGTGCCCGACGGAGGGTTAAATTAAAGAGTCACCGAGATGGAATGTCTAGCTGTATTATGGGCGATAAGAAAATTTCGGCCATATCTGGAAGGCCGATCTGGAACTTTAAAGTTATTTCGGACCATGCCGGTCTCAAATGGCTCAATAATCTTAAAAATCCTACTGGGAGGTTTGCGAGATGGTCATTGGAACTACAAGGATATGACTTTGAAGTACTTTATCGGAAAGGTTCCACTCATTCTGTTCCTGATTTCTTTTCCCGTATTCCGAAAGAATGTCTGGAGTTGGACGAAGGAAATAATGAATCCCTTTTGACAATTGATGCCACATCACCAACCCAAGATACTTTGTACCACAATAAATTGATAGAAGTAAGTTGTAGACCAGGTGAATTTCCCGACTGGAAAATATCTAAAGGAAAATTACACCGTCTTTGCGAAGATTAACAAGATTCTCTTGAAGATGATTCTTATGCATGGAAGCTAGTTGTACCTCAGGAACAACAAATTAGAGTTATGTATGACAATCACAACTTACCTGATGCAGTCACATCGGGGTGGAAAAAACGAATCGAGAATAACTCGCTTCTACTTCTGGCCAGGAATGCGTCACGATATAGCAAACTATATCAGACGATGCAAGATCTGTCAGCTAACCAAACCAGAACAACGAACTCAAATGGGAAGGATGAACCTTCATCAGTATACCAAACCCTGGGACCTTGTAGCTGCAGATATTCAAGGACCCTTTCCTCGGTCCTCTAATGGGTTCTGCTATCTATTGATCTTCCAACATATCTTTTCAAAATGGGTTGAACTGTGAATGCAAAAACTGTCACTAAATGATTCAGGCAGTTTATTATTTTCAGATGGGGCATCCAAGCATCCTTCATACCGACAACTGTACTCCTTTCGTCAATAAATTAATAGACGACCTGGCACAAGCATATGGGATTGAGCTATCTAATACTGCCACGCACTGGCCAAAAGCAAACCCAGTTGAGAGGAAAAATAGGGTAATAAAAACAATGGTTACTGCCTTCATAGAAACCAATCATCGAAAATGGGACGCCAACTAACCCGAATTCATGTTTGCGACTACCCATAGAGTATAGAATAACATAGAGGAGGCACGGCTACTGTGGCTGTCTCCTGAAAGTGTGCTCTTTTCCCAAAGTCCCACACTCTAGCTCACTCCAATCATCTTTATAACAGCTATTCGGCTCTATTTGTGTTTTTAAATAAAGTGGGGTAGGTATTAATACACTAACAATTAATCTATTACCATTATAAGATTCATTTTTATAACATTAAAAAACCATCATGGAAGATTATGTCTGAAGACTTACTGGCCTTTAAAATGGATTAATTTAGTCAGTTTATGACGGATTTTATTTTATTTTCTATTGATTGATTCTTGTCAGAAGTCAGTTTTTTAATTTTTATATTAAAATAAGATGACCTTATAATTTGGATTAATAATTTTAAGTCCAATGTTCATATATACTTAAGTCTGAATCCAATGTTCAGAAAAATGAAAAAGTTCTTGTTTAAACATTGAGCCAGTAATTTGTTTACATACCGATTTTCTGATATGAATTCCCTAAAAATTCGCTCAGAAATTTACTAATTCTTGTAACATCATAAATTGATTGAACTAGTCCTCCACGATTTTCGATGTTCAGCAGAACTTTTTATTTTGTGGCGAATCACTAATTGCCGTCAAACACTCTTTGCATGATATTTCGGCAGAGAATCTTTTTACTATGAATCCGAAATAATACACTAATATTAACTTTTGGTTGATCTTATTAAGTTACTGTGTAACCTTTAATTTAAATGTAATTTTGAAATAAAGAGTTACAATACTTGAAATAAAAATTACTAGCAATCTATTCAACAAATACCTAATATATTAATTCGACAGTAGGTAATTGCTTTCAATGTTAAAGTCTTCAGATTTCGAAGGTTCTAATATTTAAAAATGACTGCATAACTCGACGATTGAGTGAGAAGATAATCAATCAAGACTAAATAAAAGAAATTTAAATTAAGCAATTTGGAAAACAAAAATTGCAAATTTAACTATCTGTGGTTTCATTTTCTTCCACCACGATATCCTAAGGTTTTGAGATTTATTTGAACTAAGTTGTTCACTTCGCAAACATTTATTCCCAAAATATTTATTTTACCCAACGGGATAGCATTTCCTCCACTTGATGAAGATCGATGGGTAGAATGATTTTTCTAAAAATTTTATAAAACTCAAGAGCCCTAGGATTATTATTATGACCTCCCCTCCTTCTAATGTAACTAATAATCATTCCAAGTTGTCTTGGCTTATTTTGTATGAGGGAATATACTTTAAAAGTTTTTCTTTCTTGACCAATCTGCAGTACATCCTTTTTAACTATTAATCCACACAAGGAAGCCCAAGAATCCTGTTTTCCTAGAACCACTGATCTATGTAATGTAAGGGTTATGGAAAGATTATTTATACATATTATTTTGTTTTTACCAAAAAAGTAAATAAGGTGAAAGTGTTCTATAAAAATGGAGCAAAAAGAAGTAAAAACTTTTCTCAGTGTGACATTAATGTTCTGAGAAAAGTGAAGATAAGAGAAACATTTTTGAAACCAAAAGAACAGATTTCGTCACTTTCAAAGAAAAGGAGGATGAATGGAAGAAATTGGCGAATAAATTCATTGAAACGAGCGGTGCTGTTTTCAGAGATTTAATTTGTATGTTAATAAAATGTTCTTTATAATATTATGCCGATAATAATAATAACCTCTATTACATTTCATAAATTTTTTTTCAAATAATGTTGAACCTTTTTATTATTATTATCATTTTGTTTAAATAGTAAATGATCTAAGTTGAGCGATATATAATTATTATAGCTTAATAATAATTAAATTACATTATTATGAGATATTCAAGTGAAACATAATTTAGAACATAACCTTAATATTAATTATGAACCAATTACAATAAAAATAATGCACGTTAAGAAACATTTTTTTTTTATCTCAATACTTCACTGATGTAACATATTCTGAAAATATTCTTGGATTAACTGATTGCGTCTATTGATGCGTCTCTTGGCAACAAAAACACATCATAATCTTCTTCTCCCATGTCATTTAAAATTTCAATTATGTATATTTTCCATTTTTGTATTCAGTCAAGTGCAAAACAATAATTCTTGAGTAACAAGAGCGAGGATGTTATCACACAAAATGTTTGTTTATATTTTGCAGTTTAAACCTAAACCAGAGTTTAAACCGGGAAAAACGATGGATTAACTTAATCTAAGTTTAAACCAAGTTTAGTGGTTAAACCGACTTGAAGAAACTCATATCTGGTTTAAACCAAGAGATAATCCGGATTAAATTTAAACTCGGTTTAAACTAACTTGGAGAAAGCGGCCCTCAGTCTTTTATTATTCAATTTCGTGTTCCGCAATGGTTTTTTAGTTTGAATCAATTTGTTTAGTAAATCTAAATTTTCCTCTAATATTGGGATCTTTTCTGGCACAAATTCAGGATTTGTTAATTTCCTTTTCAAACACCACCGTGGATATATGAAAAAAAAATTACATGAAAATTCAGAAAAGAATGATATTTCGAAATTGTCTTCCTTAGAATATTCACTACAAATGAAGCTATTTTTTGTGAGTTCCGAATTTTCTCTTCTTATTGCTTTTACCTATTTGTCTTTTAATTAAGTACTAACCGGAAATCTAAAATAGAAGAACTAAAATTAGAACAAAGAGTTCTTACATAATCCTATCAATTGACGAAAAAATATAATTAAACTAAAAAACCCGAGAGAAGTTAATTCGAATGTTCGAATGTTCTCTTAGTCTGGAGGAACAAAATACCATAAATAAAGCTGCAATTAGTGACCGTTGGATCAGGACTCATCCAAATCATGACCATGGGGATGCCATCCATGAACTCACTCGACGAGAACAGAGCCCACCTGTTTAAAAAGTTTCACATTGGCTCCAGTCCCTTCTGCGATTGTGGAGAGGGTGAACAAAATGCTGACCACATCCTACAAACATGCAGGCTCTTTTCCAAACTAAGGAGTCAGCTCTGGCCCACCCCGACTGAAATGCAAAGAAAGCTCTACGGCAGCCCGGAGGACCTAAGGAGGACCGCCCAATTCTTTACTTTAATTCCCGACTTGGCCATCTAAGGGAAGAACGAAGAAGAAGAAGTTAAATATGTGAGAACTTGCTTTTGCATTCAAATTCTGTACCATTTTTGACATTTTATAAACTTCAACTATCACAAAAAAAAAACAAAAAAATCTGGTGCGTGCGCGCAACACACAACTTTCACTTACCAACTTATTTAGATTAGAAATTGACGTTTTTTCTTAATTGCCACTTCACAAAGTCAAAAATTTTTCACATTCATTGCTTATTTTTGCCGTTTATGAGTAAATAAAAACACGTGAAAACGATACAAAATTTATTAAGTAATGTACCCCCTCCATTTGATCAATGTTGATAAAAATTTTACTGTCACATCGCGGGCACATACATATACTAAATACCAAGTTTGATCAAAATCGTTAAAGCCGTTTTTGGGTAAATGAAAAAAAAACACGTAAAAGTGGGAAACAATTTATTAAGTAAAGTACCCCCTCCGGTTGATCAATTTTGATGAAATTTTTGCAGTCAAATCTCGGGCATATCAATGCATCAAATACTCAGTTTAATCAAAATCGTTAGAGCCGTTTTCGAGAAAATCGATAAAAACGTAAAAAGTTATTAAATAAAGTATCCCCCCCCCCCCCCGTTTGACCAATTTTGATGAAATTTTTGCTGTCACATCGCGGGCATATACATACACTAAATATCCAATATCGGATTCGCACGGCTTATAGTTTTTGAGCTAGTCTGTTCACGTGTATTTCCGTTGAAAACCGGAAGTCGAAATTTTTCACGATCGCAATACTTCCACTTACGTATATATTTCATATATAGGTAAGTGAGACGGAGGTTATATGAGGTTGCTGGGTGATAACGTACTATTTTGCTAGTTGAATTGTTTTTGTTTGTTTAATTGTTTGTTCCTGTGTTTCGTTCATGTTTTCGTGTTATATTTATGTTTTTCGTTAATGTTCATATCAAAATTTGTTTTATAGTTACTTATAGGTTAAGGTTCTGAAGTGTTTTAAACTATTTCTTTTTTTTTTTTTTCTTGAATTTAAGTGATTGGAAATTCAGTAGGACCTACAGGAAGGTAAGCACCAGTATTACACAGTGTATATATAGTGTGGAAAAGTGCATTGGTAATATAAGTTATCACAAACCATGTTAATAGATAGTGCTTCACCTGAGGATGAAGCAGCAGCTTCTAAAGGCTGCAAAAGTAATCTTAAAAGGGCCAGGAAGGTTTCTCCTGGTTCTGAAATGATATCGGAAGAGTTAGGTAGCCTATTTAAGGACGCCAAGCGTATGCAGGATAACCTCCGAGTATACATTAATAAATATGAAAAAAAATCCGTAGGTAGTATCAAAGACTATATCAACAATAAAATACAAGGTCTTGTTGATCTGGTCGAAAGATTAGAAGACAGGGAGAGCGTGGGCTATAGACAAGTGACTTCCCATGTCCAAAGGGCAATACAGGAAGCATTGTCATCTGAGTCAATTCGGGAATTACTGACAAATATCGTTGTTGAGACCTCTATACCGAAAATTGTTGAGGCCCTTTCGGCACAAGGTAAGGACAATGTACCTCCTCAATGTCTGGAACCTAAAGCAGGTCCATCTGCGGAACCGCAAACACCTCGAGGGATGGACATGCCTTCGACGGTCCTTGATAATGAGCAATTCCAACTCGTTACAAGCAAGAAAAAAAGGAAAAAAACAAGTGTTGCTAACAATTCTCAATATTTACAGGTGCAACGAGAAACTCCAAAAGGACTGGAAAAAGGCTCTGAAGGACCGAAGAAACCGCTAACGATAGCAGAGATCGTAAGATCTTTGCCGTCAAAACCGACTCAAACTCCCAGATCAACATACATCACTATTAGCGGGGCGGGCAAGAGACCATCTGATATAATTCATGTATTGCCGTCACCAAATGAAATAGGGGTAAAGGCTTCAATCGTCCGAACGACCAAAGCTGGCTCAGTCTTGGTTCGCGTTGATGATACAGCTGATGCAACAAAGGTGATTGGATGGCAGGGATTAAGGGACAAAGGTCTGCAAGCTAAACTAGCCCTGAGGAAAAAGCCCAGACTTGAAGTGCAGGGAGTTCCTTCTCATGGGATTCAGCGGAGCTGGTAAGGTTCTTATGGGGAAGAATTCGGGCCCCACTCCGCTGGTCATTGAGGATCTCCGGCCACTTTTTTCCTCAGTGGCAAGAAACGGGTTTACGAAGAACTGTGTAGTGGAAGTTCACCCAACGGTCAGGTTCCTGCTATTAGAACTAGCAAGTATAGATGGGGGATGGTGGGCAATTACTTTCAAAGACTACCTCGACGCTCCTAGATGTAAATGCCAGGGATATGGACACTCTAAAGCCACATGCCAAGAAAATGCTTTAGTATGCATTTGGCGTGCATTATCCGTCCACGTTCTTAAAGAGTGCCCCAAGAAGAAAGAACTTATAGGCCCGACCTGTATTAACTGTGTCCGAGGGTCATTGAGGATGATGATCACGTTCCAGCAAGTCAACGGAAACACAAGGCGGGCAGCAGGGAGTGCCCTGTGCACATAAAGTGGGCTAAGGAGGTAGCGAAACGAACCTTTTAAGAGTAAGCTTGCCATCCTCCAGCTCAACATGGGCCGCCGGCATATTGTAGCAGATGAGCTCCGCGCTCTCTCTCATCAATGCGATATCATGGCGGTCCAGAAACCGTGCTGCCGTGGGAACTTGGTAACGGGATTTGGTCTCACATCGAGGGTTATAGCTCTGAGCAGTAGAGAGAGGAGGCCCAGAGCTGCCATAGTGGTTAATAACCCGAACCTCGATGTGATGGATCTGAGACAGTACACCACGGCGGATTGTGTCGCTTGTCACATAAGATGGCGTAATGTCTCCTTCACGCTGGTATCTACACACCTACCAGATGGAAATGGTATTGCAAGAGATATATCCGCTGAGGAGATGATCACGAATTGCACTAGGAACGTGATCATATGCTCAGATACCAACTCCTGGAACACGGTCTAGGGTTCCAATCGAACAAATAGAAGGGGCGTTCAGCTCGGGGAATTTATTGCTAGAAGTCAACTGGTAGTTATGAACGACCCTGCTTCTGCCCCTATATTCTCCTGTGCAATGGGGCATAGCTGGATTGATGTGACTCTGGCATCCCCGACGCTAGCAAACCGTATAACCGATTGGATCCGCAGATCTGAGACGAGTTCCGACCATCAAGCGATAGCTTTTTGGCTCAATGAGAGTCCAATTAGTTCCCACGGTATAGATAAGGGTTTTAGAACTCGAATAACAGATTGGAGTGCCTTCCGGCTAGAAGGCTCTATGGAAAGAAGTTGCCCGCAAGGATCCGTCCTTGGTCCTGCTATATGGAAGTTAGTATTCGACGAGTTGCTGGGAGTGCTGGAAGATGAGCAGTTCCCCTCCACTGCCTAGGTCGACGATCTGGCCGTTGTGGTGGCCTCGAACAGCAGAGCCAGATTAAAAACCGAAGCTGAGCGATGCGCCAACCTTGTGCGGCGCTGGTGCGAGAAGAAGAAGTTAAAGATGGCCGCTGCCAAGACTCAGGCCATTCTCTTGCGAGGGACGACAGATAGGGCTCACCCTATAACTATTGTTATAGAAGATTCAAGGATACGTCCAAGTGAGGTAGTCACATACTTAGGGATTAGATTAGGCAAGAATTTCGGTATGACGCCTCACTTGGACTATTTGAAAAGTAGGGTGGGCCTTGCTCTTAATGGACTCAGTCGCATCGGGGGCGCCTTCTGGGGCCTCAGGTATCCAACTACACTTACTATTTACAAAGGAGTGGTTTTGGGTATACTGAGGTACGCGTCCCCAGCATGGTACAGAATTCTCTCGCAGAGACAGCGGTGCAAATTGGCGTCTGTTCAGGGGGATGGCTCTGCTTCGGGTCAGATCTTACCGGACAGTGTCTCACGAGGCGGTGCAGGTCTTGGCAGGAGGAATTCCTCTCGACCTCCTGCTAAGAGAAGATTGTTACAGATATCTTGTTAAAATGCAAGGCTTGGCGGATCTACCAGAAAACATCCGACTGAGAATAGCAGATGAACCCAGCAAATGGAAGAGGATCCTCCGGGAGGATACACTAGAGGAATGGAACCGACGGTGGACGACCTCTCAAAAGGGGGCTACCTTGAGAAAATACTTCCCCACTGTCGGATCACGATTAGAAGCAACTTGGATCCTCCCGGACTATTGGATCTCCCCGATTCTCACGGGGCATGGGGGTTTCCGAGCGAAGCTCGCAGACCACGGTATAAATATCAATCCCCTGTGCCCAAGTTGCGGAGTGCCGAAGACCGCCGAGCATATCGTACTTTCTTGTACCGCCTGTGAGGCACTGAGGGCCAAGCTTATGAGGGAGACAGGACTCTACGCTATGATGGAGAGCGTTCTCCCTCAGTTCGTCACGGAGGACAGGTATCCTCATTTTAAGTCCTTCATCTACGGGTGGAAGGAAGTCCTTGGACCAGCCCACTTCACTCTGGGAAGAAGAGGAGTTGCACCAGGGAAACCACCGGAATGAGGCTCAATTGAAGAGAGACTAAAGTAACGAAGGACTATTGTTTCTATTGCAGCGGTGGGTTGTTAGGTATGCCTATCACCCCACAACTGCAAACGCCCGTATTGGCTTAAAGGCAGGGGAGGGTTGTTAAATAAATAAATAATATAGGTAAGTGAAAGTAAAAAATACTCCAAAAGAGCTCTGATAAATAAAAATGAACAATGCATGATCAATAATCGAGAGATTCCTTTCGAACTGGTAAAAGGCGGGAGCGCTTTGGGACCTCCCATAGTAGGGGAATCGGTGCACACTTCCAACCACGTGGTGACTCCACTATGTTATTCTATACTCTATGGTTTTACCCCTGCCTATTTAAATATGGGGCGAGAACTAATAGCTCCCAATGCCTTGTTTACTAAAGCAGACTCTGAGGATCTTAAACCGCTCCCTATTTTGACCTGGACATCTCAAATTAAAAATCTAGATGGACTAAGGTTACTAGTTGAGAAAAACTTGTGTGTAGCCAGTGTAGACAGAAACAAGCGAGAGTCTGTGTTTAAGGAAGGTTACTTAGTTCTTCGGCGCGCACACCGGCTACCATCAGCAGCTGACGCCTTTTGTTCAAAACTGGTGCCGAAATTCGAAGGTCCCTTTAAAATCATAAAGAAGAAGTCGGCAAACGTTTTCTACTTGGAGGATGAAGAAGGAAACAGCGTTGGAACCTACCATGTATCCCAGCTGAAGCCTTTTCACAACAGATTAAGAGAATCAGCGTGAGAGTCTCAGAAGAGGAAGTGTAACCACTGCTAGTTACTGTGGCAACGCGGCAATAACATTCACTGATTGAAAAAAAAAAGTCTGGTGCGTGCGCGCAAGACACAACTATCACTTACTAACTTATTTAGATTAGAAATTGGTGTGTTTTGTTAATTGCCACTTCCCAAAGTCACAAATCTTTCCACATTCATTTCTTATTTTAGCCGTTTATGAGTAAATAAAAAACACACGTGAAAATGATACAAAATTTATTAAGTAAAGTACCCCCTCCATTTGATCAATCTTGATAAAATTTTTACTGTCACATCGCTGGCACATACATACACCAAATACCAAGTTTGATCAAAATCGTTAAACCCGTTTTTGAGTAAATAAAAAACACACGTGAAAATGAGACAAAATTTATTAAGTAAAGTCCCCCCTCCGGTTGATCAATTTTGATGAAATATTTACAGTCGTATCTCGGGCATATACATACACCAAATACCAAGTTTGATCAAAATCGTTAAACCCGTTTTTGAGTAAATAAAAAACACACGTGAAAATGAGACAACATTTATTCAGTAAAGTGCCCCCTCCAATTGATCGATTTTGGTGAAATTTTTACTGTCACATCGCAGGCACATACATATACTAAATACCAAGTTTGATCAAAATCGTTAAAGCCGTTTATGGGTAAATGAAAAAAAAACACGTAAAAGTGGGACACAATTTATTAAGCAAAGTACCCCCTCCGGTTGATCAATTTTGATGAATTTTTTTCAGTCGAATCTCGTGCATATTAATGCATCAAATACTCAGTTTAATCAAAATCGTTAGAGCCGTTTTCGAGAAAATCGATAAAAACGTAAAAAGTTATTAAATAAAGTACCCCCTCCGTTTGACCAATTTTGATGAAATTTTTGCTGTCACATCGCGGGCATATACTTACACTAAATATCCAATTTCAGATTTGCACGGCTTATAGTTTTTGAGCTAGTCTGTTCACACACACACACACACACAGTCCATTTCGCGGGACTTGGTTATTTGGACTCAAGGGACCCTAAAACGTGTATTTCCGTTGAAAACCGGAAGTCGAAATTTTTCACGATCGCAATACTTCCACTGACTATATATTTCATATATAAGTGAAAGTAAAAATCTGTTAAATTTTGAATGAATTAGTTTAGAGGCATGCTACGTTAATATCTATATTTTGATGTTATGGACTTAGAGACTATTTCTATCATTACTATTGCTTCGCTTGCACGTAAAATGACTGTATATAGTTTGTGTATAATTGTATTCCTTAGTTTTAAGTTGTGTATATTCATTAGGTTATTCATTTCATATCTTTATTACCGTTCTTTCTTTATTTTATAATCGTATATTAATTTTAACTATACATATTTTTGTAAATAGATTGCATGTAAATAGTAATCTCCGCTTATTGAGAAGACCCAGCCCTATCCCCCTGAGCATTGCATGGAGCTTGTTTGACTTGAGTTTATATACCTCTGGGTATGACACTTTCTTTTTTACCCACTACTTTTAAGTTTAGAAATATGGCTTAGTAGCCAGGCGCTCAACGACATTATAACTATCTCGCATACCTAGGGTCATAAGATCGTTATCGGATTTAATCGCGGAAGTAGCTATTATGAAATCAAACAATCGTGAAAACCCATTAGAATTTTTAAATAAATTAGATGAAATTTATTGGTACCTAATAGTTACCAAGTGTAAATTAAAAAAATCTGGTGCGTGCGCGCAACACACAACTTTCACTTACCAATTTACTTAGATTAGTGTTTTGCAAAATATCATTTCCCAAAGTCACACATTTTTCTACATTCATATCTTATTTTTGTTAATCGTTAAAGCCGTTTTTGAGTAAATTAAAAAAATCCGTGAAAATGATACAAAATTTATTAAGTAAAGTCCCCCCTCCCGTAGATCAATTTTGATGAAATTTTTACAGTCGTATCTCAGGCATATAAATACATTAAATACCAAGTTTGATCAAAATCGTTAAAACCGTTTTTGAGTAAATAAAAAAAAACACGTGAAAATGATACAAAATTTATTAAGTAAAGTCCCCCCTCCGGTTGATCAATTGTGATGAAATGCTGGTTATCACATCTTTGGCATATAAATACATCAAATACCAAGTTTGATCAAAATCGTTAAAACCTTTTTTGACTAAATAAAAACAAAATGTGAAAATGATACAAAATTTATTAAGTAAAGACCCCCCTCCCGTAGATCAATTTTGATGAAATTTTTACAGTCGTATCTCGGGCATATAAATACCAAGTTTGATCAAAATCGTTAAAACCGTTTTTGAGTAAATAAAAAAAACACGTGAAAATGATACAAAATTTATTAAGTAAAGTCCCCCCTCCGGTTGATCATTTGTGATGAAATGTTGGTTATCACATCTTTGGCATATAAATACATTAAATACCAAGTTTGATCAAAATCGTTAAAACGGTTTTTGAGTAAATAAAAAAACCACGTGAAAATGATACAAAATTTATTAAGTAAAGTCCCCCCTCCGGTTGATCAATTGTGATGAAATGTTGGTTATCACATCTTTGGCATATAAATACATCAAATACCAAGTTTGATCAAAATCTTTAAAACCGTTTTTGAGTAAATAAAAAAAAACATGTAAAAATGATACAAAATTTATTAAGTAAAGTCCCCCCTCCGGTTGATCAATTTTGATGAAATTTCTACAGTCATATTTCAGGCATATGAATAGATCAAATACTCAGTTTAATCAAAATCGTTAGAGTCGTTTTTGAGAAAATCGAAAAAAACTTCAAAAGTTATTAAATAAAGTACCCCCTCCCTTTGAGCAAATTTGATGAAATTTTTGCTGTCACATCGCGGGCTTATACATACTCTAAATACCTAATTTCAGGTTCGCACGGTTTATAGTTTTTGAGCTAGTCTGTTCACACACACACACACACACACAGACACACAGACACACACACACACACACACAGACCATTTCGCGGGACTTGGTTATTTTGACTCAGGGGACCCCAAAACGTGTATTTCCGTTGAAAACCGGAAGTCGAAAATTTTCACGATCGCAATACTTCCACTTACTATATATTTCATATATAGGTAAGTGAAAGTAAAAAGTAAGCGGGGAACTGTTAACACAATTAATTCAGCAATTAGATCCAACACTTGTCCGAACTTTTATACACAGTGTGCATCCGGCATTAGGATCCCACTTACAAGTCCTACAAATTAAATATTTAAATGACGCACGGTCAAAATCCATCCCTTATTGGTATTACGATATCAAGAATTATTTACAGGAGATTGCTCTTTAATTAATGAAAACTACTATTGTACAAATATATCAAAAATAGAAAACCAATGTATTAGTGAATTGCTAGACGATAAGGAATTGAATAATTATAAATCTCTTGTAATTAGTGACCGTAAACCTTTTGTAAATTATATCCCCTTCGCAAATAAGTTTCTTAAATTTTATACTGATAATTTAGTCCTAAGTACTAACAATAGCAATATGACAATACATCCTAGGTTAATTACATTATTGTAATCACTCATAAATGTTCCTCATCCTTACACATTTCGGGAAAGCACAATTTTACTACCCTCAGAGATACCATATGTAAAACATTATATAAAATTTTCATTTGAAGACATCCACAAAGCTAATATTAATGTAGAACCTTTGAACTTTATTGATGAAACATATGTAGATCATGTTACTATATTATTCCCTACTAACAATTATTGTAATGTCCCTTTCATGTTATGTTTTGTATCACAATCGGCTAAACCTTCGAAAGATTTGTACTGTATGGAATAGAAACGACAAGTCCACACCTCCGGATCCTCAATTTCAGAATTATCCTCAACTTCCAACTATTGAAGTTTCGTCGAGGACGGCTTCATCTTAAGGAGGGGCGAGTCATACCCAAGGAATATGCCTCCTGCAGACTCAAAGCTGACTCCGAATTACTACAGTACATAAATCCCGGTAACTAGAGCCACTTGTTCTCAGTCTGTTAGATTTAGTTCTGTTATCCAGTGTTTTGCAATGTTTTTCAATAAATCTTCTTTTTAAAAAGACTTTTAGTCCACCAGACTACCTAGCTATGGACAAATACGTATAACCAGTATGAAATTTTTTATACAGATGGGTCTAAAAGTAATGAGAATGTTGGCTACGCAGTAGTTCAAACATCTACAATAAAAAAATACAAATTACCACCATGCATATTTTTTTATTTACTGCAGAAATGCAGGCAATTGCAACTGCTCTTAATCTTTCTATTGACAGTAACAAAAACATTTTTTTTAATATGTTCAGATTCTTTATCAGCCCTATACGCTGTTCAAAAACATACTGGAGACGGTCGCTCAATAAAAAAAAATCAATAATTATCTTGGAATTTTATATGACATTAATAAATCAGCATGCTTTTTATGGGTGCCATCACATACTGGAATCCCAGGCAATGAAGCACACGACAGGGCAGCAATGGTGACGGGCCCAGCACTGCAAATATATGAACCGAAAGACATAAAAACATGGTTCAAGAAGAGAGGAGCTATTGGGAGTCTATGTGGTCTGAAGTCCCTCTCACTAATAAGCTCAGATCCATTATATCTACAACTAGAGAATGGATTAGCTCCCTAAGAGGGAACCAAAGAGAAGAGGTAGCATTGGCAAGGCTTCGGATAGGTCATACGAACCTCACCCATGTTCACCTCATTACTAGGGAACGCCAGCCAGAGTGTGAAACCTACAAAGCCCCTCTTACAAGTAAGCATATCATAGAAGATTTCAGTAGATATGAAGGAGAATTCACAAGGCTGAGTATACCACGTAGCATCTTGGAGGCATTGAAAGATTCACACAAATCTGCAGATAGCATTGTAAAACTGTTAAAGGAGATTTCCATATTCGCAAAAATGTAATAATAAATAAAAATATATAGTAATACATGTTAATGGATGGTAAATATTACAAAAATAAAATAGAGCATTTTGGGATAATATCTTAAACAATTTCATAGAGTAGAAAAAGGGCGTAATGACTGCGCTGTTGATCGCCCATATCAAACAAACTAACTGACTACACCCACATTTGTGTATCATCTTAGAAAGAAAAATTATAGCTCCTTTGTCTGAAGAAAGTAATAAATTTTACTTAGATAATTATTCAAATTAATTGTTATTTACCTAACCCGAAGTAGGAGCCTTTGTTTAAGACACAAACTTTCATGAAAATAGCATCAACGTTCTCTCCGTATTCCAATGTATCCTGATCGTGGTATAATCTTTTTTTTAATATTCCATTAATAAAATAATTTTCCACTAAGAGTCGTTGAATAACAATTATCTGGCCTTCTATCAGGAAACAAGAGATATCTGATACTGCAAGATATATATGTTGTTATTGTTGTTATATATATTGTAAGTATTTGTTATAAAGTGATGTTGTTATCATAATTATAAATATATATGGTGGTTTAAATAACTTTAATTATTTTCGTGGTTTATAATTTTCAATGGATGGAAGATCAATACTAGAAAAGCACATTTCTGTGCAGTCTTTCCCTGTCCTTTGCAGAACGCGAAATAGGTTGGTATCAGTCTCGCTTTATGAGGGAAGGTCAACAACGTAAACAAAAACAACCTGATATTCTCGGTGCGGAACATTTTGTAGACAGCTAGGGATCGAAGAGTTTATTATCAAAATGATATAAAGGCAGAGGTAAAGAGAAGAATACTGGTTGTAAATAAATCCTACTTGGGTCTTCTTAAAGTTTTAAAAAGTAAACCAATCTCCAGAGTAACAAAGATGACATTTACTAGACTTTGAGTTGAGGGAACTATTCAAGAACCCGGATGGTGGGACGAAACGCCAATCAAGGTGGAAATAGTTGACATCAACTAAATGGAAAAATGATGTCGGTCTCATGAAAACAACAATCTAGCTAGGTCATTGCCAAATTAATTAATTGCTTGAAGCAAATATTAACAGAATAATGGGGGTTAAACCCGGTAGTTCCCTCAAAATGCTCAGTCAGTTTATTTCCAAATTATATTGCAAAATAAATAATATCGAAGAGTGGATTGTGTTTTTTTGAAAAAAAAGTATACTAGGCAATAGAAGACGATTCAGAAATTAAGTTTACATAAGTTCTTGGTTCATTAAATGTGGATATAGTACAGAGCACCCTCCTTTAGATTCAATAGTTGGTAAGCTTTTTTTTTCTTATTATAAAAAATTGAATTACTAAAAATCTACAACGATCTACACCCAGATATTTTAACAGAATATAGTCCACACTATATAGAAATATATTATTCATTATGAATTGGTAATACCTGCTAATAAAGCTGTACGGTTTTTTTAAAGGTATAAATCTCTCATTGTCGAGAGCCTATAACTTTTTATTCGGAGAGAGTTCTGAGGTGAAAATAAAATTTATAATAATATATTGATCCAGTTTCATTACAATAAATTACAGAAATCTCCAAAGGTATAGTAACACGAGATTCGTCGGCCAGGAGTACAAGAATTAAAACCAAATGGCAACTTTTTTCCGAAAGAGATTTTTTTTTATATTTAGGAACAAAGAATAGATGAAAATGAAAAAAATCATGCCAGTTTCATGAAATCATTAGTCTACCTAAGACATTCAAAAACATAAATTCCGTGAAGCAAATGCAAAAAAAAAAATAAAAAAAATAAGTTTAATTATTCCATTATATACAATCTACTTAAATAGTTTTTATTTATTTTATTTTTTTCTATTTTAACTATAAATTTTATTTTTATAAATCCTTGGCCAGAAATATTGTGTAGAAATGATTGTGTTGACTATTGTTTATTGATTCATGCTTAAATTTAATCGTTTAGAAAAATTAAAATGAATAAGTCGCTTCCAGAATTATTTCCACCTAGATTGGCGATTCGTACCACTGTGCGGTGGTCAACTGCAATGTGTTGGCCACATTGCTAGAATGTCAGCAGAGCTGTCTTTCAATTAATGCCTCGCAAGCTCAAGCGAGTTTCTCTAGAAATTCCTCGGAAGATCCACTGTTGAGTTTACAATAATTATTTTTTCCCTTTTAAAGGAGGTTTCGACAATTTACACTATAAATCGTATAATAATCTCACTTGCACATAACACCGTAACATATTCTTGCACTCAATAACAGCCGTTGAGCTTAAACCTAATGATTTTCTACATACATTTAGTGTAGTATACACATTGGCCTATAATCCCAATTAAACTTTTTATTTTTAAGTATCCACTTGGCAGATACCTTCCTAGAACATATTTGTATAGGTTAAAATTTAACACTTCGGATTTAAATGAAAATTACTTTGTTAATTTTTTTTTCGTTGCTTATAAAAGTAGTCTAATAAACGTTTTCACAATTTTATTGACGTTGATAATTATTTAGAAGAATTTATAATAGTAATCAGATCCATAGGGGAAAATTTGCAATGCAATAATATAAAAAGTAAGGCTCAACAGAAAAAAAAATTATACCAGAGAGATGAGCATAGATGTTTCTTAAAGTAAATTTAATTTTTTTCCTATTGAGCTTTACTTTTCATATAAATGCACTAAACATATTTTATAAATAAGAAGAATGGCTGTAAAATTATTGGATATAAATGCGTTTTAATTTCATCCACGTTAACTATGTATTTTATGAAAAGAAAGTATTTAAATTGATATAACTTCTATTATTGGCAATAGTTGGTTCTGATTTTTTTCATACTGGTAGAGGGTTAAGGGTGCTAAAATACCGTAATAGAATTTGATCGATCAAATGCGATCGATCGGCGATATATCTATTTTAAGATTTAAATGCCTATATTTGAACTTTCAATATATATTCGGGCTCGAATTAGACTAAATCATAAAACATACTTATTGTTGAATTAAAGGACAATATTTTTTTCTGTTAAAATTCCTAAAAAAATAGGGTATTTTTAATTTATATTTTTGGATTTTTTCTTATTTAGACAATAATTATTTTAAAATCCTTCAAATGGAGCAAGTGTCTGAAAAAGACATGTATATAAGCAGAAAGCTCTATAGATAATAATCCTGACTCATTTCATTCCCTATGTCTAACCCTGTACCGAATAAACTATTTTATTTAAATTTTATGAAGAAAGGATGCATATAAAAATTAATTAGAAATACTTTGAGCGAAGTTATTTTTATTTTTTTTATTCTCACTGATAAAGGGAATCCCATCCTCTTTAATGAAAAAAGAATTATTCGATTATCGTCATTTAGTCAGGAGTTATAGATTTTTGGCCGCTAAATAACATGAATAAATGAAAATTTTCCCACTGTGCGCCGGGTATAATACATTCTAAATTTACTGGAAGGTATGATAATATTTAAAAAAAAAAATGTACCTTACCATCAATTAATGTACCAGCTCTGTACTTTTTTATTTTTCCTATCATGCTCAGTTCTCTCGTGGCTTCGAAATCAAAATGTTCAAATATTTCAAAATCTGTCATATATTGGAAGATATCATACCACCGATTTATCAATGGTAATAATGTCCCCATCATAAACTTTTTGTCGAATTGAATACACAGTATGTCCTCTGGAAATTTCGAAAACGAAAATTTGAAAATAATTACAATAACTTAGATTTATTAATATAACTGCTAAATTGCTTGAGTAGCTAATTGACACAACATACCGACTAATCTGAGAAGATAAAATAAGTTTAACGGAAAAGTAATAGATAAGCAGACGGAATTAGAAAAATACTTCACATTACGTGAGAAAAAGATATAAAATATTTATTTTATTTATTATTATTACACTAGCTTTAAATTAAGGGCGGATTCACACTATCGTTCCTCTTCCACTCCGCTCCCGGGTCGATCTCGGTCTGGCAAAATATTCTAAAGAGAAATAGAGAGTATTCGACTATCGGTACCGTTCCAGTCTCGCTCCACTCCCGGTTTGATCTCACTGGCAAAATATTCTAAAGAGAAATAGAAAAATCTGGTGCGTGCGCGCAACACACAACTTTCACTTACCAACTTACTTAGATTAGAAATTGACGTGTTTTGCAAAATATCATTTCCCAAAGTCACACATTTTTCTACATTCATATCTTATTTTTGTTAATCGTTAAAGCCGTTTTTGAGTAAATTAAAAAAATCCGTGAAAATGATACAAAATTTATTAAGTAAAGTCCCCCCTCCCGTAGATCAATTTTGATGAAATTTTTACAGTCGTATCTCAGGCATATAAATACATTAAATACCAAGTTTGATCAAAATCGTTAAAACCGTTTTTGAGTAAATAAAAAAAAACACGTGAAAATGATACAAAATTTATTAAGTAAAGTCCCCCCTCCGGTTGATCAATTGTGATGAAATGCTGGTTATCACATCTTTGGCATATAAATACATCAAATACCAAGTTTGATCAAAATCGTTAAAACCTTTTTTGACTAAATAAAAACAAAATGTGAAAATGATACAAAATTTATTAAGTAAAGACCCCCCTCCCGTAGATCAATTTTGATGAAATTTTTACAGTCGTATCTCGGGCATATAAATACCAAGTTTGATCAAAATCGTTAAAACCGTTTTTGAGTAAATAAAAAAAACACGTGAAAATGATACAAAATTTATTAAGTAAAGTCCCCCCTCCGGTTGATCATTTGTGATGAAATGTTGGTTATCACATCTTTGGCATATAAATACATTAAATACCAAGTTTGATCAAAATCGTTAAAACGGTTTTTGAGTAAATAAAAAAACCACGTGAAAATGATACAAAATTTATTAAGTAAAGTCCCCCCTCCGGTTGATCAATTGTGATGAAATGTTGGTTATCACATCTTTGGCATATAAATACATCAAATACCAAGTTTGATCAAAATCTTTAAAACCGTTTTTGAGTAAATAAAAAAAAACATGTGAAAATGATACAAAATTTATTAAGTAAAGTCCCCCCTCCGGTTGATCAATTTTGATGAAATTTCTACAGTCATATTTCAGGCATATGAATAGATCAAATACTCAGTTTAATCAAAATCGTTAGAGTCGTTTTTGAGAAAATCGAAAAAAACTTCAAAAGTTATTAAATAAAGTACCCCCTCCCTTTGAGCAAATATGATGAAATTTTTGCTGTCACATCGCGGGCTTATACATACTCTAAATACCCAATTTCAGGTTCGCACGGTTTATAGTTTTTGAGCTAGTCTGTTCACACACACACACACACAGACACACAGGCACACACACACACACACAGACCATTTCGCGGGACTTGGTTATTTTGACTCAGGGGACCCCAAAACGTGTATTTCCGTTGAAAACCGGAAGTCGAAAATTTTCACGATCGCAATACTTCCACTTACTATATATTTCATATATAGGTAAGTGAAAGTAAAAAGGGTAATCACAATATTGGTACAGGTCCGGTCTCGCTCCGCTCCTGGTTTCTTCTCGATCTACCCCATTCCCACTATCGGTCCGGTCTCGTTCCGTTCCCGCCCCATCCAGATCGCTCTTAATGAAATTTTAATGGAGGGAAATTGAACTCGTTGCAGCATTTACCGATACAGTTCTCTTCTTTTCCTGATTCATATTTTAATTATTTTTTGTTAATTATCTGACATTTTTCATAATATACTGCATTTGTATTCAAGTTTCAAGTTGACCGTTATTTTATAGCCATGAGTATATAGTCACTAAATCGGTGACCGTTTTTTACATTCATTCATTGCAAAATATATCTCAAACATAAAATGAATTTTTCTCGTGGACAAATCGCTTCACAACAAGATTTCGTGTTTTATTTTCTTTTTTGTGATATTTTTTTTAAAAATCATTTCAAGCGTATTCGAATATATTCGGGAAAAAATTTAAATTATTTCTTCACCATGAAATAAATTAATTTATAATTATTATTAATAATTATCATAGTGTTGCAATATATACTCATTAATATATTTTTTGATAATAATATCTTCTTCATCAAGAAAAGTACACTTTTGAACTTTTTTTGGCCGTAAAATTGAATAAATAAATACTTTAATAACTGAAATTTAATTATTAATAAAAATTCCAAATACAGGTGGCATCGATTATTAATCGCTTGAATCGTGAACGGAGTAATATTATGTAATGTGAATATGAATAAGATCGGACCGGGGGCTGAGCGGGAGCGAAACCGATAGTGTGAATAGGACGTTAAAGACTTTTAGCCCAGTCAATAATAGTCAAAGTCTCCAAACAAATTTAGCTAGAAATTAAAAAAGAGAGGAACTTTCCCCTTGAATCATTGTTACTCTAAAGGTCGTTACTTACCTTCAAAATATACTTTTAATTTTATCAACTCTATATTTATAATTCCGCTGCAGATCTACAGTTTTGGGGTAATTTTTACTTAAGAATAGCTGAAATAAATAAAATTCTTTCATCATAGATGAAGGGCAGTAAAATAATGATTGACATTTTCAGAAATTTGACATCTATGTGGAGTATTCAACAAAGTAAAGCGCCTTAAGTAGAACACCTGACTATAAGGATTATACCCTTCAGACATTTTTTCTAGGCCTATGGTAGTTGGCGGAGCAGGCATGAATAGGGTAAATCGTTTTCATTAAAACCTTTTTAGTAACTGTTATAGATTTGTCAATACGATTCTATTGATAATCTACCTAAGTAAAAAAGACCACAGTTCTTAACGACGATAACATATTTAAACCAATAATTGATCAATAAATAAATACATGTAATTTATTTGAATTTGAATACTGACTCGTGACAGTTATCCGATCAGGCCTAGGCTCGCCAAACAAAACTTCATTCATGCCTAGCAATGCTCCACGGTCATGTTTGCTGGTCTTCAACTTTTGTAGAGATTCATAAAGTTTTCCTTTGTCTATTTTTTCCAAGAACCTCTGAATAGGATCAGACCTCTCATCAGCACCGACTTTGACTTCACCACTCAATATAAAGTAAGCGCCAAGAGGTCTATGCCCCGCTTCGAACAATCGTCTTCCCGCTTCGAAGCCAACAATCCGGCTGTTCTTCACTAAATTTTGTATTATCGTCTAGAAAAGGTAGAGTTTCAAAACGTACCAGATTGATAAAAATAAGGATGCAAAAACATACATTGAATTGTATAATAATAATTTACTGCGTGTTTTGTAACTATTTATGGTATAATAATATTTTTTAATAAGCAACAATTTTGTAAGTTAAGATGTATTAAGAGAATAGATATTGGGCTGAAGTACGCCACAGTCTAAGGGGATCGCCTGGTTGTGGAAAGCGTTGGGCATCCCTTCATATATACACACACACATATATATATATATATATATCTATATGATCGCATGAGAATTTCAATGCATTTATATTGCCAAAACAAAAATGCGTATCGCCCGACATTATTATATATGATCCAGGTTTAAATAAGATAATGTCGTATTAAAGAATTAGAACAAGAATTATTAAAACTATTATATTTGCAAATAAAGTACTTGAAAGAATATATCTTAAGTATAATATATTTTTTTTGTCGCCTGCAGTGGTACACCTATAAATGAGACTGGGGGAGGGAAGGCCGTGGTCCCACTCTCGGCACACCATTTGCTCACATTTAAAAATTAATCAGTCCAGCTTTATGCGTCCCATAATCATAGGACATAGTGTTTTTCCTTCTCTATCTTCTCTTTTACCTTAGACCAGGTTTTCTCCACCCCTAACTTATCGTTAGTAACCTCACTAGCCAATTCCACATTCCCTATGGTTTCCTCATAATCCCGTCGCCGGGCATGCAATCCGAATACTATCTCGAGAGGTGAGAATCCCGTAACGGAATGTATGGAGTGATTGTAGGCCATAACCGCTTTTTGCATAGCTATATCGGGCTCTAAACCATATTCTCCCTGGTATACGCATAGGTGGTCGCTTAAAGTACTGTGAAGACGCTCAATTCCTCCCCTGCTCTTGGGATGCCCCGGAGTGTTGTAATGCCATCTAATCTCCAATCTCTTCGTTTCTTCCCTTATCGCCTCGTTTTGAAATTCCCTACCCCCGTCGGATGCGATCCTCTCCGGCACCCCGTAACATTGCGCCCAAGTGCGAAGGGCCCCGACAACAGCCTCCGCTGACCTATCCTATCCTATCCTGCGCTAGGTGGACCATCGCCAGTTTACTGAACTCGTCGATGATTGTTATCCATTTGAATCCCCTCCATGTAAAGGTGTCGATTTGCAGATTGGCCAATGGAGCATTCCCGGTAGGAGATTCCTCTTGTATACCCTGCGGTGGGTGTCTATCATATTTCGTACGTAGACAGATTTCGCAGGAACTTATTACTTCCTTAATCATCTCCTTCATCCCCTGCCGGAAGTATTTCCTTCGCAGTGCCTGGAGTGTTTCGTTAATCCTGCGATGGTTGGTTTTCCCCTGATGGTAGGCCAGGGTCACTTCTCTCTGCTGCTCAACGTCCGTCAGCGTTTCCACCAGAAACTTGCATCGGACGAAGGTCCTATCCATCCCAATCCGTTCATTTCTCCATATCCTCCTCACCTTCTCCCATATAGTAGCGTTCCCCACGTATAGATAATGTGTCCTCCCTGGTTCTGACGCATCCTTTAACGCTCTGCAAATTTGGTCTTCCCTTACCCCCGGTTGTGACCAAATAGTAGTTATTTTGTTCCTCCCACATTTCCTATAGTCAATTTTCCGAGTCCCGAGGTTCTCGTCTTCCAGATTATTTGATTGCGCTTGTCGTTTATAATCTCCTCGAGTTCCTCCATCTCTACGCCCCTCTCTGTCTCCGGTGAGTCTTCCCCCTCCTCCGTCTCCTCGTCCACCGGTTCCTCTTCCCCTTCCGGTGTCCATTCGCTAAGGAACTGCCTAATGTCCCGTGAAGTTTCGCCTCCTCTATAGCATTAACCATAATGGCTCTTGACAGCCAGTCCGCGACGACATTTTCCTTACCGGGCTTGTAGACGATCTCCATATTATACTGGCTCAACAGCTCCTTCCATCTCGCGACCCTGGCCTATGATTCCTTCAGCTTCCCGACCCATTGTAGGGGCCTATGATCGGTGTGTACCCGAAACTTCCTTCCAAAAATATACGGCCGAAAGTGATCCACCGCCCACACTATCCCCAGCAATTCCCTTTCCAAAGCACTATATATTGTTTCCGCGTCTGTCAGGCGTCTGCTGGCGTAAGCTACTGGACGGTCCCCTTTGTCTCCTTCCTGGGATAACACGGCCCCAAGCGCATATTCGCTTGCGTCGGTGGTGACCGTAAACTGCTTAGTGAAGTCGGGAAAAGCTAACACTGGCTCCTCCTGTAGTCTCGCTAGGCACTTCCTAATGTTATCCTCCATGGTCGGTGTCACGACTATCCTAGCCCCCTTCTTTAAAAGGTTGCTAAGCGGCACCAACTGCTTTGCCATTTCGGGTACAAACCTTCTGTAATAGTTCAACGTCCCTAAGAGTCTCCGGATCCCTTTCACGTCCCTCGGTACCGCCATCCTGGTGATTGCCTCCACTTTATCCGCATCAGGTTTGACCCTTTCTCTCGAAATGGTGTGGCCCAAAAACTTTATTGACTCTTGTCCCAGTCTCTACTTCTCCTTCGATAATTTGAGTCCGAACTGCTGTACTCTCTTGAATACGCGCCGCAGGTGTTCGACGTGTTCCTCTTCCGTTTTACTAAATACGAGCAGATCCCGTAAAAACTCGTCCATCAGACGCTGGAACGTCATTGGGGCATTCTTCAGCCCAAACGGCATTCTCGTGAATTCGTAATGCCCCCTCTTGAACGTGAACGCGGTTTTGTGTTGGTCGTTGGGGCTCATTCTAATTTGATGGTATCCTGCCTTAAGGTCAAGTGAACTAAATATAGTTGCCCCGCTCAACCGGTCTAATATGTCTTCAAATCTGGGGATCGGATATCTCTCCTCAACCGTATTCTCGTTTAATTTACGATAATCAATAACTACCCGGTACTTTTCCTCCCCAGGCCCGCTTTTCTTCTATACCGCCCACAATGGACTATTATAAGGCGATGTGCTATTCACAATGATGCCCTGGCGTTTCAGATTCTCTATTTCGTCCCTAATGTGTTGCCTGAGAGCTTGTGGGTACCTTCGTTCTTTTACATACGTCACTCTCTCCTGCTTAAGTGGCATCTCGTGAACCGTCCTACCTGTCACCCCCAATGACTCTCCCTCTTTGAAAAAGATATCCTCGAATTCTCCGGTTAAGGAATCCCTCCAGTCTTCGACTCTATTAAGCGCCCCTATTCTACCCCTTTTACTCACTGCGGCCTTCTTACACTTGTATACTTTCTTTCCAACTGTGACTTCCCACTTCCCAAGCTTATTTTCCCAAGCTTATTTCCCTAATAGACCACTGCCCGCTATTATCTGGTACTCCCGGGGCATGTTCTTTACCACGTGGACCCTCAGATTCCCCCTTTTTCCTGTCCAACCCTTTAATCTAATCTTCGCTTCCCCCTCTACGCTACATACGTCCCTGTTTGCCACACCCATGGCATTTTCTCTCTTCCTTTCTGTTGTAGTTTCGCGGTCTGGGTTGTCCTGACCTTCTCTCACCTCCTGATGGTCTTTCTTTATTTACACCGGCCGTCTCTTTCTGTCTCCAGTTCGAGGCCACAGCCTTTGGTCGCCTATAAGAAGTTCTTGTCCAACCGGGTTCATCCACTTCGCAACTGCGAGCTTCTTCTTCCCTAGCGCATGCATCCACCATCTCCTGCGCGCATTAGAGGAAGGTCTTATCCCTGGGCAGTCCTTCTTTCCGTCCAGTTTCTTTAGCGAGCTGGACCTTCCAAATGGTTGATAGGAACTCCATCCTGGCTTCTACTTCTACAGCGCTCATAGTTTCTCGCATTTTCTCCGTGAGTTTGTTGTATCTGGCCAGTAATACGCCAGCATACTGCCCGTTCGACTGGTAGGGTTTCCTCGTCTCTCTGAACATCTGGAACATATCCTCTTCTGGAGTCCACCGACCCCCTCCATACGCCTTCTTGAGTCTCTCCTTCACGGTAGCCCACGGGATTTCTTCATCCGTCTGGATGAGGTTGAGTACGCTCCGTTTGACTCTGCATACGAGGGCCGCCCTTAGTGCCTCCGCATCTCCCGGGTCTAGCAGGCTCTCCGCCTTTTTCGCTTCGATACGGGCCATCAGCCGATCCCCTTCCTTGAGGAAGTGGTTCAGCTCACCAATTTCGCCTCCGAATCTTTCTAGATCTGAAATTGCCCTACGAAGGTCCTGTGCTGTCGCTGTCCACACTTTCAGCCATTCTAAAGTCGTTGCATGGGCCGAGGCCAGTGATTCCTCTGGTAGTGTGGGTAGTTCCTCCGATACCTGCGGTATTTTCAACACTGCTGGTTTTAATACACTCTCCGTCATACTGAGAGATTTCCGTATTCAGAAGGAAAAAAAAGAAAATGGCCGCTCTGAGACAACAATAACAGACTGAGAAGAAATCGGCACTCGGCTTCCCGTCACACTGCTAACTTACTCCCGGGTTTCGGCACCACTTATATTCGAGCACGTAAAATGAATAAAAAAAAAGAACAAATGAGGTGGCGATAACTTGCACAGATTCCAAATATATACTGACTTTATTTATCATTGGTTCCTCCTTATATACTATCTGGAGGTGTTTACATATCTTAGATGGTATTAAGCCTAATACTGCCGTAATCCAGACCTTAACTTATATATATATATATATATATATATATATATATATATATATATATATATATATATAACATACATTAAAGTTAGACGGTCTTTTTATGTAACTTTTTGATCGGAAATTTGATTTAGTATTGCTTGTATTTATTTGTCTAACTTATCCGGGACACCTTGTATATACATCATAACAATAATAATAATAAAGGCTTACCAAACCCGGAAGTTCGATGACGACACTACTATTCACCCCTCAACCCAACGATCGCCTTCCGTAACGAGTTTCGACGAATCTACCGAATCGCAATCCTCCCACCTCCTTCTCCGACTACCCCTCAGACGTTTTCCTTTATTTTAATTTTCACAGCGCTTTTGGATGTGTAAACGTTGAAATTCTCCGGTTAATTCGCCCCTCTTCGCATAGTGGGACGAATCGCCCATCTAGGTGGAAATAGTTAACATCAACTAAATGAAAAAATCATGTCGGTCTCATGAAAGCAGCAATCTAGCTAAGGCCTTCACAAATTATTTAGCACTTGAACCAAATATTACCAAAATACTGGGGTTTTTAACACAATAGTCCTCTCATAATGCTCAGGCAGTTTATTTCCAAATTATATTGCTAAAGTAATAAAATCGAAGAGTGGATTGTGTTTTTTCGAAAATAAAATTATACTACGCATTGGAAAACCATTCAGAAATTAATTTTATATAACTTCGATGTCCTTTGAATGTGGATATAGGACAGAGTACCCTCCCTTATTTCAATAGTTGGTAAGCTATTTTTTTTTTATTATGGAAAATGGGATTACTAAAAATCTACACCCAGATATTCTCATGGAATACAGTCCACACTATATAGAAATAAATAATTCATTATGAATTGCTGATACCAACTAATAAAGCTTCACGGTTTCTTCAAGTTCAAGGTTTTTTTTTTTTAATCTGTTATTGTTAAAAGCCTTTTTTTTCATATGTGGAAGCAGTAAGGAGGTGCAAATGGAATTTATAATAATATATTGATCTAGTTTCATTAGAATACTTTACGGAAATCTACGAAGCTGTACCAAAAAAAGATTCGTCGGCCATAAGTACAAGAATTAAACCAAATAGCAAATTTTTTTCCGAAAGTATTTTTTTAATTAAAAAATCATGCCAATTTCATAAAATCAACATTCTGCCAGAGTCATTTAAAAACCATTAATTCTTTTAAACAAATGCCAAAAGATTTAAGTCGACGAATCATCACGGTGCTATGTCAGTTAAATTTCAAATCTTATTACACAAGTTCCAAGATACATAAGTGTATTTTGTTTAATTTTTTAAAACAAATTTATACCAGGCTACTGAAGGCGATTCAGCCAGTAAGTTTATATCTTTGTTTGGCTTTTTAAATGTGGAGTACACTCTTTTATTTCCAATAATCGGTTAGCTAGTTACTTTATCCTACTACATATACTCTTATAAAAAAAAAAAAAAATGGGGTTACTAAAAATCAACACATTTTCTTAGAATATAATTTATCTATTTAAAAATAAACGTTTCTTTAAGAATTGTCAGCCCCTGTTCATCTGGATGTGCTGTTTATTTCAGGCATAAATCTGTCATTCGTGAGTATCGTACACGAGTTGGTGAACCTTTAGGCTGATTCAACCATGTTATAAATTAATGTACCAAATTAATGCCCAGAATTTGAAAGATTTCATAACTTCATATTCATGGCGTTTATATGCCCGTGACAATGTGCAAACTTTTAATTCATGGTGTTAAAGTTATCAAATTTTGTCGACTACCTATTGCTATGCTATCTGAAGAAGCTCAAAAACCCCAAAATAAAGATTTAAAGGGTTTACAGAGCTTTCGGTGGTACACATGTTTACTAACTTTTGGGGATTCCCTTGCTCTACATAAATATTTAAATTATACAACTTTCGGCGGTTTATCGAATTATATTCCTTTTTTAAATCGATAAAAAGCTGATGTGCTATACCATAATATTATAATTTTTGACGGAGAGAGAACATTTGGTTGGCGGTTGAACGGATTTCAGTAAAACCAGATTATTAGCTCCAATAATTTTCTGTGCGTAATGAGTCTAGTCAGGATTAACGTGAATAATTTATAACATACTAGAAGAAGTGAGATTCCTTGATTGTAAGAGCGTTTTTATAAAACGGTATAAGAAGAGATCCTTCGTGTGTTTTCTCATGCTCTCAGACATTTTCAAAATAGTAAAATATTAATTCTACACCTTAGAGGAGCAGGCCAGGTAGTGAAATTTATATCTGTTTTTGGAGTATTTATAATTTTAATTTCACTTGTTCGTCATCTATTTTAGAAACCCTTATGACGCTTATTGGCGCAGCGTTATCTTTCGCTTTTCCAGGAGTTTGTTTATGATTATATCCAGTGCTACTATTCTCTTTGTTGCTAATAATTTTTCGAAATTCAATTTTTACAAATATAACAACTATTCTTTCTTCCAATGGCTATAACGAATCAATGTCTCTTGAATGGCTATACTAACAGTGCAAACTGTTCAGTGATCATCTCCTCACAAACTGCATACCTGTGAATATTGGTGAAAGGGTTCCAGGTACCATAATTTTCGAGCTAGTTTCTTCAAATCTTCTTCTTCTCGAGACTCACTCCGAGAAAGGAGAATTAACTTTTCCTAGAACATAAAATTCAAATGAAAATGTTAAAGTTGCCAAAAATCCGTATCAAATGTACCAAAAATGCATTTTTGACTCTCACTTTAAAATTTATAAAATCTCCTTCAAGATCAATGAATGACTCTTCTGAACCCTCGGTCTTATTCCGTAATTCCTTTAAGATTGCTCCTAACCAAATTCTATTCACATTTATTCTTCTTATTAAAGATTTCATTTTTGATTGCTGGGAAACCTCCGTGCGTTTTCCCTTTAAAACATTTTCTAAATTAAAAATAACCATTAAGTAAATAAAATAAAAATATTAAATGGGTCTTGAGAATAATGCACATAGTATTTGGCAAATTATAGTATGTCTGAATGTAAGTAAACAAAATATAACTACGTAAAAAACTTTATAAAATATTTTCTCGGTAATTAATAAAGAATCATTATGATAAATAATAAACTATAACTTCGCTAGTAATGTACCCATATCTACGTCCTCGGTTTTTTTTTTTTTTTTTTTTGGTTTTTTTCCCGATTAAAATGATGACTTCATTGGATTCAAATCGTTATTACCTGGCAAACCGAAAAAAATACGACAGTTTTTTGTCGTAATTCCTCCTTTGTACTATTCTGTATATATTTATTATTGTGTGATTTCTATTTAGAGTGATCTATAGTCGTTAGTTGAAAGTCTAACGCAATATCCGTTACAGTACGGACATTTCACCCCATATCATCAAACCGAAGTTCAATTTGACACTCTCTCCTCTGGACTTTTAATGAAAATTGGTACATCTAGAAATAAGGACATAACAGATTTTTCGATGCCTGTTTTACAATTTTGAAAAAATGTAAGTTTTAATGTTGAATTATCCAACGGTAATTTTTTTCAATCTTTTATCCAACGGTAAAACATTATACCTTTAATATTTGTGGCCACGGATGATTTTAAGTGAAAAGGATGGGATAAAGAATAAATGAATACATTCTGAAACCTCTACTTCAATAAATAATCATTCTAAAGGGGATACCAATACTACAAAAACTGGTTTTGAGCTAGTATTTGGAAATTCAAATAAACCATAAGTTCAAATAAACATAATTCGGAAATCGGTGCGGCCCAGTAGACCCATGTTAAACCTTGAAGTCAAGCTCTAATCTACTCGCATTATAAATTATTAAGTTATTAATGCTATGAACATATATAAAATAGCAATAAGCCTTACATATTCTTTACTCCTCTTGGATATAGTTTCTCGTAATGTAATAGTCTCGGAACGGTTACTCATTTCTTTATTTTGACCTTAAAAATCAAACTCAAACCTATCTCTCACCAGTAACTTAATGAAACGTTAATAATTAAAACCAGTTACTAAAATTATTTACATATAAATGATACAATGCCTCTGTTAAAGACTATTTGAGAAAGAAATCTATAAGATTAAAGACTTTAAAAAAAATATCATATGTGAGTATTTCCAAAAAATTAATGTACCACCACCATATGTCATTCATGAATTGTAAAAGTCAAGAAATTTTTCAATTAATGTTTTTAAAGGTTTGTAACAAGCAGCTCAACCATGTATGTGACTCTTTCACAAGCTCAGTACGCCTACAGTTCACATTAATAGCCCACAGTTCGAATAGCCTATGAAACGGGAAAACCAACTAATAAAGCTTAGAATCGAAAACAAAAGGGGTTAAAACTAAGTAATTAGTATTTACTAGCTGACCCTTGCGAAGCATTCGCCCTCAAACCTACTTAAATCCCACTTAATTAAAGTACAAACGTATATTTAGTAACATATAGGGCGTATTTAGTGGTTCATGGGCATTCGTGAGGGTTGAAGTAAAGAATGGAAAGGTTTAAATTGTAGATTATTTATTTTTTGAAACATAAGTTTAAGGTATTTGCACATTTACTTAGTATTTAAGTGTTTACAGGACCTCTTTGAACACTATGATTGAAGTTACGATATGGTCATCTCTGATTATTTGTTTTACACAGACATAGGTGTCACTGAAAGAGCGCACCCTGGAA
This sequence comes from Aelia acuminata, assembly GCA_911387785.2. Taxonomy (NCBI): domain Eukaryota; kingdom Metazoa; phylum Arthropoda; class Insecta; order Hemiptera; family Pentatomidae; genus Aelia; species Aelia acuminata. Next base: position 112,997,599 of record OU426979.1, on the reverse strand, counting down.
AACGCCGCATACTTACGTAAATACACATATCGGTTTTGCGGAAAGCGAGTGCGCTGATTCTGTTGACAGAAATCGCATGATTTTGTTTGTAACTCGCAAACGACGGCGTCAATCGGAAAAGTGATTATAACCAAAAATGTTCATCTGAAAAAATTTACATCTTCAAAAATCCCCTGCGACCATTCTCGCTGAGAATTGCAGTTTTTCGCTTACAGTTCGCAAACGAAGGGGTTAATAGAAAAAATGTATATAACCGAAAATGTTCTCCTTGAAAACCTGAACAGATTGACACCATTTAGAAACCTCTACGATAATTTTTTTTTCTCGCAAAAAACGCGCTTATAACTCGCAATCGAACGCGAAATGAGTAATTTGTATATTTTCCCGGTATATCGGTTAAAGAAAGCTTTAAAATGATGCCTCATTCATGAAATTTTAATGAACTTATTAAGGAAGTTATGGCAAAACGAAAAAAAAAAGGCTTTGAGAAATAACATATAAGATGATGATGATGAATTTTGTAAGTATTATTGTAATTACTATTATTTACACAAAAAAAAAATAAAATCCGCATGGCACAGAATCTCCTCTCAGAGGCAGATAATCAGGTGTGTATCTCGGTGACGGAACCGGTTCGAGTCATCAGATCTTATTGGTGACTTATTAGGCAGTGCAGGTCATAAGACGGGGAATACCTTTCGACCTAAGAGAAGAAATCTTCCGGCATTTAATAAATGCCGGAAGAATTAAGCTTAGCGGATCTTCCGAAACCTGAGAATAGGAGATGATCCAAGGACTTAATTAAAAAAATGGAACATTTATTGACTACTCGAAAGTTGGCTATCCTAAGGAAATACTTGGACACCCCCAGATAATGACTAAAAGTAGCACGGGCTTTCCACGACTAATGGATCTCACAGATTCTCACCAGGCACGGACTTTTCTGAACGAAGTTCGCTAAGCAAAGATAAATATCGATTCCCTGCGAAAAAATTGTGGGGTACCTGAGACCGCTGAACATTTCTGTACCGTCTAAGAGGCACTGAGAGACAATCTTAGACTGAAGTTCTGAAGAGGAACGATCTCCCTCAGCTTGTCACAGGGGAAAGCTAACCTTATTCAAATCCTTTATTTATGCGAGAAAGGAAGCTGTCGATCCAGCCAACATACGAAGAAGCAGAGTATCAGGAATTCAGCCAGAATGAGGGATCGGCGAAGAAGAGAGCGATAGAACGCGATGAGGAAAGGAAAAAAGAACACACTGTGTGCACTGTGTGTGTGTGTGTGTGTATGTTCAACAATTGTTAAACATAGGAATGTTTCTAAGCGGAGCAGAAATTTGTTAGGCCAGCTAAACATCATACTGCTGCAAGCACGCTATTGCCTTGAAAGCACAGCAGGGAAAAATAATTACAAATATTAATATTATAGCAAAAAATTAGGTATTTAAAATAATTTTTAATGTTTAAAATAATTTTCCAGTATTATTTCATAATACTACCGATATTCAGGTTTCGCCAACATGGACAAGAAGTTATTTTCTTCTCTTTGGAAATTGTTCCATACTGTTCTCAGCAAACAGCACGAAACAACTTCTTTCGTGATAAAAACTCAAGTTTCGAAAATTGTTTTTAACAAACATCTTAATTTCTCGGAGCCGAAGGAATTTAAATAAATTGATTTTTATATATTTTTTATTAAGCTATTTGAGGACAGAAAATAAATTCTATTAGTTAACAATTACAAAATATTTTTTTGTTTTGATTTTTGTATCTATTTTTAAGGTTTGTAATTAAATCTATCCTTAGTTGGAGGATTATTATTGTATTTATTTTTAGTTATGTTCATAGTAAAGTTATTATGTATGTTTTGTATTGTATATATTATTTTTTACATAAGAACATGATGTTCTTTTGTTTATTTTTTTAATGATGTATATTTTATTTTATTTTTTTATTTTTAATATTTTTTTTTTGCCTTGGAGATAAGGATGTGGCTTTATTTTATGCTTATGTTATAAATATGTCAACTCCCTCTATATAGCCTCTGACCGATAACAGTTGTAAATATAAATAAATAAATAAAATTTTTACAAACATCTTCATCCACTCATGTCTTCTATTTACTTCTAAAAAACTTTACTCAACCATTAAGTTTAGAAGCCAAAACGTAAAAAAGTATTTAGACATAAAATTCTTTAATACGTACGAATGTTCTGTTATTATAGCGGTAAAATATCATAAGGTGTCATCGTAGAGTTATAATAATAATAATCAGTAAAAAAACACACAGATGTTCTGGGCAAACGAAAACAAGACGTGTTTTAAGGATGGCTTGACTGAAATTTGGAAATTTCAAAATGAATTCGGACAAATTCTAAATGAACAAATATAATTGAATTATTGATTGTCATTAAGCAGGGATTTAAAACCTTTACAACCATTTATGAGTAAATAAATAAAAAAAAAAAAAAAAAAAACCTAAAAAAGAAACAAAATTTATTACAATAAGTGCCCCCTTCGTTTGACCAATTTTGGTGAAATTGTGGCTGTCACCTTGCGGGCATGTACATACATTAAATACCTAATGTGCTTGTGGAACATACCTAATATTTTTTATGTATATAATGTATTTATGCCGAATGTTTTGGGCAAATTACATTTTACAACTTTATAAACTAGATATTATTCTTTCTCCTAAGATTCTCTCTCAGCTTTGCAACGATATATCATGCACATATATTACTGCATTCATTAATGTATATATACATATATATAATGTCTTGAGAAAATCTTTAAAAACGTTAAAATGGGGCAACATTTATTAATCAAAGTCCCCCCCTCCTTTTAATCAACTTTGACAAAATTTCTGCTGTCACATCAGGGGCAAACACCCTACATCAAATTTCAGTTGCGTGCTGTTTATCGTTTTTGAGCAAGTCTTTACACACACACACACGCAAGCACGCACGCTCGTACGCACGCACACACACACAGAGGCAGAAGATATAACAAGGTGTAGTCGCAAGTGTTGCGTAGAGGGTCACAAAGCCTCGGACTGTTCAAAGAGTGCAATCTGCGCTCTAAGTGATGGCAAAGGCGATAATGACCATCCATGCGGTGGAAGCAAATGTCCGGCACTACTTCGTGCCTTAGATGTACAAAGGAGGCTTAAAAATCGCTTCACATGAGAATTCTCCAACTCAATCTTAATCACTGTGTAGCCGCAAAGGATCTTCTCTGGCAAACTGTGAGAGCGATCTTGTAGATGTCGCTATCTTGAGTGAGCAATATAGGAATTAGGATAACGACTCTTGCGTATCGGATGTCACAGGAAGAACCGCCATATGGGCATGTGGACGAAATTTCATAGAAGAAACAGCAAAAGCCCCTACAACTGGTTTTGTCTGGGCTAAGATAGATCATCTGTACCTGTACAGCTGCTATGCTCCACCTAACATTACATTCGAAGTTTGAACATTTGCTAGATAGCATAGTGCGAGACGCCAGAGGACACAGACTACTAGTTATTGCTGGAAACTTCAATGTACAGTTTGAACTGCAGTTTGTATATAAAATGAAGAGTTTACATTCAATTTTATATAATATCTAAAATTCTTTATTAAAAAAACATTAAATTATTAAAACTAAAAAATATAATTAAATTAAAATTAAATTTATTATAACTAATTATTCGACTTCACGTTGTATTTCCTCGCCATCTGGACTGCTACATATACAACAAATTTTGTGCTTTTATAAAATCTATTAGTTTCCGGCATACTTTTGTTTCTTTTTCCTATTTCTATTGAGTTATGTTTGGAACTTAGGACAACCCCTTTTTTGTCTTGTTTAGTTTTAGGCACTCCAAGAGTAATGCAAATTGCATTACTCTTAGAGTGCCTAAAAGTAATCGGACATATGTAAATTACAATTATTATCTTCCTACGGTTTTTAAAATTTTAGTTCGCGAGAACTGACAAGAGATCGCATTGAAAACGTTGGTCGCGGTAGCCAGGAGGGGGGGGGGTAAAACCCCACCCGCCCTCCCCCGCCGCTTCACCACATAATAAGGACTTTTTGAATATTTACCTTTGCGAGAGGTAATTAGCTTGGGAAAAAAAAACCCATAGTAATTAGTTAATGAAAATTAACGAGTGCGAGAGCTAACTGAAGCGCGGGGACAACTAGTTGGCGACGGTGGTAGTTCCTGGTGGCGTATAAAAAGGCAGTATAAAAATTTCTAATTAAATCGAAATACTAAAAAGGAGTAATTAAATCGAAATATTAATAAAATTTAAAAAAAAAAAAATTAAAATCGAGCGTAGTCCTCGGCTCCAAGGGTAGAGGCTAAATATCGGTGATGGAAATTGGATGAGGCCAAAAATAGGGGGGTAGGTGCGGTAATAATATTAAAAATCGGTGTAACCGCTCTTACCCACCCCCTAAACCCTAATTTATGGCTTGAGTTATCATACCTCGAAAGCATACAAATTGAACGAGAGCGGAGTGTTAGGCAGTATAAAAATTGCCAATTAGATCGAAAGAGTAAAAAGGACTACTTGAATCTTAATAATAAAAAGGCAGGCGTATAAAAAGGCGTATAAAAAGGCAGTGCCTTCAATGTACTGCAGTTCAATGCTTGGGCGACCGAGTGGGGCAGTTAGTGGACCATCGACGCGGAGAAGCCCTACTGGAAGCTTTTGCCCAGATGTATGACCTAATACTGGCAAATACTGGGTCGGAGCCTACATTCGTCAAGGATGGCAGGTCCTTTATTATCGACCTGACTTTCGTTAGTGACTCCCTACATCCTACTACAAGTTGGGAGGTCTGTATACGCATAGCGACCATCAGGCTATACTGGCCATACTGAGTGACAGAAAAGAAGTAACACATATGAGGCGTGAGAAAGGTACTGTCCGCTGGAAAACTAGGACTTTTGATAGGGAGTCCTTCGAAGTAATGATGGCCGCACCTTGTGAGCTGTCAGGCACAGCGGAGGATAAGGCGAGCAGTACAGCTTGTGACGCATCGATGGCTCGTAGTAGCTCACGTGTGGGTGGAACTCCTGTCTACTGGTGGAACGACCATATCGCAGACCCCCGTAAATGGTGTCACGCATCGAGGAGGAGGTATCAGCGATCAAGAGGCACCACTGAGTTTCATGCACTACAGGAGGAATTCCAAGCAGTGAGGCACGAATTACGGCATGCAATCAAGAGGAGCAAAAGGCAATGTTGGAAGGAACTCTGCGAAGAGGTGAACGAAGATCCACGGGGAAGACCTTACAGAGCGGTCATGAAGAAGTTAGCGAGGAGTTCTAAAATAGCACCTACATCCCCAGTTGCTATAGAGAAAATTGTTGCTACACTCTTTCCGAAACAAGAAGAACTTCCGCAGACTGGGCCGATACAGGCAGTCGACGTACGGGCCAGCCGTAACGTCTGACGAACTCAGCGATATCTGTACAAACCTTCAGAAAAGGAAAGCTCCAGGCTTGGACGGTACCCCAAACTTGGCACTCAAGGCAGCTATGGAGATCAGACCAGATGTTTTTCAGGAAGTATTCAGTTCTTGTTTAAATGAGGGATCCTTTCCGAGAACTTGGAAAAGACAGAACCTAGTGCTGATTCCGAAAGGCAAGGGAAACCAATCGGATTCTTCGGATTATCGACCGATATGTTTGTTGGACACAGCTGGCAAAGCCCTGGAGAAAATCATTGCCAACAGGATACAAGAGACCACCGAAGGAGCAGAAGGCCTATCAAGGAACCAATTTGGTTTCAGGAAAGGAAGATCTACTATGGACGCTATCACTATGGTAATCGAAACGGCTCAGAAGGTTATTGCGGAAAAGCGGTGGAGGAGAGGCGCGAACTGCTACTGTGCCGTCATCACACTGGATGTGAGAAATGCCTTCAACTTTGCGAGATGGAGTCGCATTCAAGACGCTCTGCAGGAAATGGGTGTACCCATGTACCTCAGAAACATTGTAAGAGACTATTTCAAGGACAGAACCTTGATATGTTCAACTGAGAACGTGCCTAGAAGGTTCCAGTTAACCGACAGCGTTCCCCAAGGCTCAGTCCTTGGGCCTCTGCTATGGAACGTCATGTACGATAGGGTTCTCAGACTCAGACTACCCGTGGGAGCTAAAATAGTAGGCTTTGCGGATGGCATAGCAGTAGTGGTTGAAGCTAAATACATAGATGCAGTGACCCTGAAAGCTAATCAGAGCATTTCATTGATCCGCGATGGGCTAGCTTCTGTGGGGCTCCAATTAGCAGACAGTAAAACCGAGGCCCTACTGATTAGTAGCCGGAAAAGAAGGGAGGAAATCGTACTGAGAGTCGGTACGTAAGAGATCCGGTCCCAGCGTTCCCTGAGATATCTTGGGGTTATCATTGATGAAAGGCTGCGGTTCAAGGATCATATCCAGCGAGTATGCGATAAGGCAGCTACAGTTGCCACCGCCCTAGCACGACTTATGCCCAAAATAGGAGGACCCTAGAACAGTCGGAGACTGTTAATATCGACCGTAGTCACTTCCATCTTGCTCTATGCTGCCGCAGTATGGGAAAGTGTCTGGTATACGCTTGCCTACAGGAGACCCATGGTCTCAATTTATATTCGGAGTGCAATTAGAGTGATCAGTGCATTCCGAACAGTTTCCTACGAAGCAGCATGTGTAGTGGCCAGGATGCCACCAATAGAGCTGATCGCAGAAGAAAGAAAGCGCTCATATAAAAGAGTCAACCGCATTCCCAGGACCGAGGAAAATAAGGAAACAATCGAGAGATGGTAACAGCTCTGGGACAGGACACAGAACGGAAGATAGGCCCATAGGTTGATTCCTTGTATCCAGCCTTGGCTTGATAGGAAACACGGGGAAGTTGATTATTATTTAACACAACTGCTCACAGGACATGGCTGCTTTCGGGCCTACCAATTGAGATTCAAGCTAGACATTACAGCGGAATGCCCAGAGTGTCCAACAAGTGAATAGAGTGTGGAACATGTATTCTTTTGCTGTCCCCGATTTAATGAAGACAGGGAGGAATTCCGACAGATCAGTGGATCGGAACCAACTGTCGGTAACACAGTCAGCTAAATGCTACATTCTGAAGAGAACTGGCTCGCGGGCCAACGCCTTGCGGCTCAGGTCATGAAGTAACTGAGGAAGGAAGAAAAGGAGAGGCGTGCCTAAAGAAGAGGTAGCCTAGAATAATTGGGTGGCACACAGCCACCCCTCCCCATGAAGTAATGCCGCTGCCAATGAAGTAATGCCAGCCACCACTCCCCCCTCCATGAAATAATGCCTAACGGTGGTCCCGTGGAGGGTGGGAAACAGGTGTAGGGAGGCGGTTTTAGTGGGTAGAAATCCAACATACAAACAGGTACGGGCCTATCCGCGTCTTTTGAAAATTTCCACCTACCTTCGTAAAAAAAAACGAAAAAAAAAACAGACCATTTCGACGACTTGCTGAGGAGACCCCAAAACGTGTACGTCCGTTGAAAACCGGAAGCCGAAATTTTTCAATACTTTACTAATACGCAATACTTTCTTTTACTATATATTTCATATGGAAGTAAAAAAGCTTAAATGGCAAAAATAGTAGTCGATTTTATTCTGTAGGTCGAAGAATTTCGTACAAGCCGTTGCAAAGCTGCAGAAGTTCTGAGAGGGTCCCTACGAGGTTAAGAAGCGCATCGACGCACAGTGGGAAAATTTTGTGATTTAGCGGCCAAAAATCTATAACTCCTGACTAAATGACGATAATCGAATAATTCTTTTTTCATTAAAGAGCATGGGATTTTCTTTATCAGTGAGAATAAAAAAAATAAAAATACCATCACTCTAAGTATTTCAAATCAATTTTTAAATGAATCCTTTCTTCACTTAAATTTAAATAAAATAGTTTATAAGGTACAGGGTTATACATGGAGAATGAAATTAGTCAGGATTATTATCTATTGAGCTTTCTGCTCATATAAATGTAGTTTTCAGGCACTTGCTTTATTTGAAAGGAGTTTAAATAATTAATGTCTGATGAAAAGCAAAACAATTTATTTTGAAAGAAAAAAAAAACTAGTATTTCACAAGCATAAATACAAATTAAAAAAAAAAAATAAACATTTCTGGACAATAATCTTTCAACAGATTCGGATTCCGTTCAGCAAACCAAAATAAGGTATAGAAAGGTTCAACTCGAGCAAAAATTACTACAAGAAAACTTTCCCATATAACTTATCTACCCGCAATATATATGATAAACCGCAACAATGATTACATTGCATGCTGCACAGTTTTTGTTGTTTTTTTATGGACAAAAATAAAATTTAAATTTAAATTTCAAGAATCATACAAGTTGGTGATAATACACACATTTTACTATGATCATGCCGTTTTCTTACACTGACGCTTAAAATAGCTTTGTAGGGGTTCTAAAGTTCCAAGAAGTCTGCAGTCCTTATTTATATTTTATAAATTTAAAATATTGATAAAATGTAATTTAAAAAATAAATATTTACTATTTGTTCAATCATCGGTAAAATTTATAATATAATTTAATATAGGTATATTTTAACAGATAACTCATTAAAAAGAAAAACTAAAATTGAAACTAAACTAAAACCTATGATTATACAAAAAATATATGTTTATTTTTGTTTTATTATTTAATGATTTATGTTGGTATCTATTAAAATATATTTTTTATTTAATGCCTTTATATTGAACAAAATTACAAAAATGCATTAAATTTCACTAAAACAATATACCCTTGGTCAATGACCATCGGAGTTTGAGATGGCCATTATTGTTTTTTATATTCATTGAAAAAAAGTAGTAATTCTGTAATTTAATTAAAACAATTAATTCCTTACCATTAATTAATACAAATTAAATTATTATACATAATCAATTTAAGAAATAAACAATTAACAATTTATAAACAATAAATGACATAATTTTACAAACCAATAAATTTAATAGTTTCATAATTCAATAAATAAATTAACATATATAAATATTTAATAATAATATCTAAACAAATAACATATAAATAACCATTGTACTCGCTAATCAATTCGTACCAATATTTCCATGCCTGTTTTGTGTAAGACAATAGCTTAGACCAGTTCTTACCGTTCAAGTACTCTATTAAATCCGACCTACTAATGATAGATTTAGAGAACCATCTAATTCGGATTTCCTTTAACACAGGACAAGTGGCTAAAAAATAAACAACATTTTCCCTCTCTTTCAAATTACTCAAGGTACAGCTACCTTCGCAATGTTGAGAATGCCTTCTATGATTAAGGTTAAACAACTCCCCTCTCAACTTAATTAAACAGGCCATATAATTTGTGGAAAAATTAAGGTTTATGTAGTCAATCTCTTCACTTAAATCATGATTTAAATATTTATATATTATTGATTCATCAGAAGCAGTACATAACGTAACTTGCTACGGAAATATTTCATTTTCTGTTTTATTTACTAATTTATCGAAGATTGTTGGCCAATGACTAATGATATTTATATCTATTAATGTGTCTAAACGGTAGAAGTCAAGCAAATATTTATGTTTCTAAACCAAAATACATTTTGCTCTATTGTTTTAATTGCCAGAGTATTTGTAAGTCGGTTTTTAGAATTTGTAACTCCACGATGTACTTAAGGTGTGTTTTTATGGTATGGATATCTGGTATCTATTAAAATATACAAATATTATATTATATTTAAATTTATGATCACTTGTGTTGTCGTATAGGTACGTCATATCACTAAATAGCTACGTATATTGTTAATTAATACCTCTGTAACATTAATTTTAAAAAAAAATCAGTAATCCTATAATTGATAATAATTGTTCTCATATCAAACCACTTCTTAAATTAATATAATATTTAAAGAGCTTCTTATAAAAAAAAAAGAAATAATAATAAAACACACTAAAAATTTTCGAAATTCGTCAGTACTTTAAAAAATATTACTTACGTATTCTAGCCACATTGCTTTTTTTATTCAGACCACCTTCTATTCACCCGGAATGTCTCTCCGAACTCTATCACTGTGAATATAAAATAAATATAGTCAAAAGCTTGATTTTCTGACCCAATAAAATGTTAATGCTTAATGTAGACAATAATTCAACGGTGTCTATTTTTTAACATGACTTTATAAATAAAATGTAGTGAGCTTTAGTCGATTGATTTGACAATATTGATCAAATAAATTCATGAAAAGATGTCATTAAAAAAAATTCTCGTCAAATGAGATTAAATATATTTTCAAATGGCAAAGGCACTAAATAGTTTGGGTAGCATGTTAATTGTATCGACGATAAGGCTTATCTGCTATATATATTTTAAAAATAATATTATCAAAATTAAATATATGATTTGATTTTGTAAATCTGTTTGACATAATACATCACCTAACCGTAGACGAATTGATATGATTTAAGTATATAAATAACTGTTGATATTAGTTTTAGACAATTTTTTAATATAAGTTCCGAACCAAGTGTTTTCTATACTTTAAATAAATCATGTCACTCACATGCCTATATAAGTGCCATTACCATATGTGAAAAAGAATTTAAGACAACAAACATGTGAAAATATAAATAAAAACATAAGGTGTGATGAATGGAATCAAACCTCATAAGGACACTTCGTCTGAATTTCTAGATCATTAGTAAAAGCCAAAATGATACAAGCCAGAAATGGTTATGGCGTGCACTACTTGGCAAGGAATTACTATTTCTGTCTCTAAATAGTTGTAGTAGGTACAGCGGTAAAATTGAACGATTCAGTGGCCAAAATTCCTATAAATTTTGATTGAATTACGATAAAGAATAGTTGATTATATAATTCATGTGAAGAGGGTGGGATAACTTTATCGACAAGGATTAAAAACATATTATTTACTATCTCCACCGTTAGTATGAGCATTTATAAATCTTGTAAACGTTTGTTTGTTTGTTTGTTTAACGTCCATTTTTATGCTACTAAGGCTAATCGGACGATGCTACACTGGGAGTCCTAAATTTTGCCTATCCAGGTATAATTAGGATAGGGATCTTTAACGAGTACCTGACATCGTACAGGCTCGGGACCTCCATTTTACGTCCTATCCGAGGGACGGCATAGCTAAGGATTTTTTACTCCCATTAAAAAATCCTAGGGCCACCGCTGGAATTGAACCCGCGATCTTTAGTATTGTAAACGTATAAAGTGCCTGAGAATACCTTTATATATTCGTAAAGCTCAGCTCAGAATATTAGCCCTTTCCGTCCTCCTTGGATGGCCCTTTTCTTTAAAACTTTCTTATTTAAAATAAAATTATGATAAGATTCAGATAAAAATTATTTTTAAATGGCAAAGGAGTTCAAATATTTATTTTTATATTCTCTAACCCTATAGAAAAAAGAGATTTATTTGATAAAAGTGTTGTCATTTTTGTATTTTTAAATATCATAGTATTTTTTAGAATGTGATTTCGTTAATATTTATAACAAATTGCAGTGTTATAATGATGATAAGGCAGATATGAATCTTCATTTAGATATGAACCTTCATTATTACTTCTAAATATTATAATCTTCTTTCTATAACCCCTTAGAAACAATAATAATTTCTCATTATTTTTTTTTTAAATTGTATAGCAATTGCAAGAAAATGAAGGCATCATTCCTTGAAGTAAGGGGAAAATATCTGAAATTCCTCAGCCGCGAGAGAAGAAGTTCGGTTCCCTCTACCACGCTCTGATGAATATCTGGATATTTCCCTAATTGAACCTTTATAAAATTTCAAAAGAGTCCCCGAAGCAGTTAATAAAGGTAGAGAGAAGAGGGGCAAGATTTGCAAGGCGGTGTCCTTATTAAAAGACAACAAGTGGGAGGATCGATGAGGAGGAATGTCACTTTCTCGGTTCGGGAAAGACATCTTGCAACCGCTCGGCCAAGGAGGACTAATCAGCATAAGTGCTCTCGGCCTCTTACAAATGATTCCAAGCACTAAAAGGGATGCAACCAATCGGAAAACGGCATACTTTTCCGGGAGGATTGATGAAAAAGAGGCCGATGCGTGCTTGACAAGTAATCTCGGAAATCTATAACCAGGTGTGAATACATTTCTGCAACCAACTGAGCCATTCCGGTATAACGATTGTATATTAATTGTGCTTTTGTACCAAATTATAAGAAGTAAAGTAACTGAAAACTGTTTTTCGTAAATCTTTAATTTATAGATTTTAACATCAAATAAAACAATGGCGAGTTTTTAAAAACGACAATTTGTTCTCGAAGTTAATGTGATTTTTATATTACAACTAGCAGACCCGGCCACGCGTTGCTGTGGCTCAGTAGTTATATCCTAATATTTTTAAACAAATAGAGTGATACCAATATTCATTGATAAAGATGAAAACCTTTCAGCTAATCAAAATCCAACGTGATTGAGAATAGAGCATTACACCATTTAAAAGTATTTGGTAAAGAATATAGGAAAGTTAAAGATTTTATTTTTTACATCTCATATTTCAATGTAGTTTGATTAATAAGGAGCTGATTGTGTTTACGACTCACAGCGCAGCCAACACTATCGCCCTTTTTTGATGCTTCGGTATAAACTAACTCGAAATGGCTATATTTTTCCACTAATTTTAAAAAGGATGACTGAAGTAAGTTTTGGTAACCTCAGCCATTGATCTATTGATCATTGGCCTAACACAACTTCAACTTGGTATTGTTAGTTTAACAACGGGTTTAATTTTGCTCAGGGTCATGCCAATCTTGGTTAACGCGTCATATATGTCCTTTTGATAGGCGTTTTTCTCAATTTCTTTGAGATCTCGATTTCCCGACTTCGGCAAATAAGTGTTCGGTAGGAGGGTGGTGTGTTGAAGCTTTTAATTTAGCAATATATTTGAGTGTTAAGAAATCTCTTCTTAAAGAGCTTTTTACATAATACAATTAAGAATTTTTATTTATTAAGTACTAATTTGTTCAAAATGTTTTGGGTTAACCTGTTTTGTTTTTTTAACACAAACCAAAGATTTGATGGCTTCATGGACACACGCGAGCAGGCGATGCCCATTTCCCACGTGAGTTATGCCATTGCCCATAGGAAAAACACGGGTTTTCCAAGTCCAAGTGGACATTGTTTGCCCTTGGGATTTGTTTATGGTCATGGCAAAAGCCAAACGAATAGGATATTGAAGCCTTTTAAATTTTATTGAAAATTCTGACGGTTCCAGGGGAATAGGTGGCAACAGGGCGATATCTCCTGTAAACCTTCCAGGCAACATTTTTGCTTCAGTAACGTTTCCTGTGATCCTTTTAATGACCAAACGTGTACCGTTGCACAATTGAGGTGGATTTAAGTTACGAAAAAGAATGATCGGTGAGCCAATCTTCAACTGGAGATTGTTTGGGTGTATATCCAGGGAATTAAAAAATTCAGATGGGAAATTTACGGCTTCGTTTACATCTAGAACATTGTCAATTGATTTTGGAAGTTTATTTCATCGAAATCAACATTTTTTACTGCCAAAATAGCACGATTACCCAGCCAATTATAGTCCAAATTATTGTTCAAAATATCAGGAAAGACACTTCATATTTCGTAGACAGTTCATTTTTCGTCTCTACAAAAGTTTTCTGGTAATTTGATAAATTTTGAATTTCGATGCAGCTCTATTCGAATGGGATTAAATTTTCTCAACTTTAAATTATTGTTGATAAAGGAGGAATTACAAATCTTCACTGACGTTTTTTAAATTTTACATTTTAGAGCACGGGATAAAAATAATAATAAGGCTTAGTAAAATAAAAAAACACTGTATTTAAATAATAATAACAAAACGAATAATGAAAATAAAGAAACTTCTGTTAAATAAATAAATAAATCAACTGAAAATATAATATTAAAGTCTTAATTATGCAGTTCTTTAGCAAATCACAAAGTATCCCACAACACTGGTTACCCGCAGTGTAGCCAACTCACTAATTTTTGGCAACACTGACTCCCCAAGTCAGGTTTCTATTAGGTTACACTTATGACAGTAGGTGCTGTAACAACATTTATAGAGTATTATTTCAAATAATAGCCTAATTTAAATTATTAAAATGTATTTACTTTACTAAAAGTTGATATCAGGGTGGGCCACAGCAAATCGTTTCAGCGCTTAGCTAGTAATTTAATTTAAATACAAATAAAAAAGGAAAAGGAAGAAAAAGTACCTACACTTTTGAGAATTTATTGTAACCTATTCTTGATTTATTTATTCTTTAATGAAAATTAACAATAAATACAAAGATTTGTATTACTAATAAATAATAATATAGGAACAAATAACTGCATTCTCATAACACAATACAAAATTATAATAATGATAAACTGTATTACAATAGCATGCTTATAAACAAAAACGTTATGAAATCGACATATGACGCCATGTTAATAAATCGAAATACGACCTACTGTATTTGCAATATTTCGCTATATAAGAATTATTTTGATCACTAATCAAGTTAAAAACTATCCTATCTATTAAGTTGGCAAAAACTAAACACATTGAGCCAAATTTCATTAAAATCGGTTGAGTCGTTTCTGAGAAATAGAAAGACTAAACATCGGGACACGAGATTTATATATATATAAGGATAGAAATCTTTCCGTTCTTATGAATTTAAAGGTAAACCATATAGTTTTAGGTAGCTTCTTCGAATTAATTTTAACTACACATATATCGTAAAAAAAGTATATTCGATTATAATTGCTATGCATAACTTTAAGAAGACCTCATTGCATTATTTTGTTTGTCAACGAGCCTCATCTTTAAAGTATCTTAAATATTGTAGTATGCAAGCAATGGATTTTGATGTATGATGTATAAAAAGAAAAGATTTTTTACGGAGATGTGGCGGACCGTAATCTCGATTGTTATATTCTTACTATTTAGATTCTGGAATACAGTCAAGAGCACTAGAGATAAGAAAGGAACAAATAGGGTCTTTAAAAAATACAGATGGTATGTTGATAACAACAATAAAGAAGTCTTGCAAGTTTGGAGGCAACACTACCAATCCAAGTTTTCTCGAGAGGAACAAGAAGGCTTTATCATGATAGGAAGAGACGTATACGCAACCACTAAACGTGGAAGATGCTATTTCTGAGAAGAAGGTTGAACTGGCTGAGAGAATCAAGTTTGGGAAGGCTGCTGGTATGGATGGTATTCAGCCTGATCTGATCAACAAGTAAGGAGGTATGGAACTAATAAAATCCTTATAGAACCCAGCGGGTGTGGAATGAGAGAAAGATCTCTGCTAAGTGCGAGAGGGAGATGCATCTCTTCTTTAGTGCATTGGTTTTGGACAAGGATTCTTGAACAACGTTCTAGGATCCTTGAACTATGTGTATACTGCTATGTATTATGGATGCAGTCATGGCGGGAGAATATTTTTATAATCTTACCAAGTCAAATATATTAAATAAAGTACTGAACTTTGACACCTGTATTACCTGGAAATGCTGTAAGGTTCAAAGAATACCGCCTTAGAAGTTATAGGGCTATAAACGTGGGTAAAGGTGTCCTTTTGTTTGTTTGTTTAAACGTCACTTTATACCACTAAGGCTAATCGGAAGATGCTACAGTGGGTGTCCTAAATTTTTGCCTATCCGTGTATAATTAGGATAGGGATCTTTAACGAGTACCTGACATCGCACAGGCTCTGGACCTCCATTTCAGGTCCTATCCAAGGGACGGCATAGACAAGGATCTTTTAATCCCATTAAAAAATCCTAGGGCCACCTCGGGACGTGAACTCGCGTCCTTTAGTATTGTAGGTTTCTATGTTAACCACTACACCACAGGTGACCCCAAGGATGGCCTTCCAAGACAGTGTTGGAGATCAAAATAAGTAAAGATCTGAAGACTGATAAACTCGCCTCAGAAGCAATTGGGGTCCATAAACCTGGCTGGACAAAGGTACCGCTGGAAGGACATGAGAAGTTTAAATAGAAGAGTGTTGGAATTTTGAGAAAGATCGACCAATCTGTCCATTTATGTTATTAAAACATATTTCTGAAAAGGGATAATTATAATTTAAATATTTGATAAATAAAATTACGTATGGTCAATATTCAGATTTGTTTACATTTCCCTTCACCTCCAGGCTAAATTTTCCTTAAATTAAGTCAAAAGATAAACACGTCACCTCTGGAAAGGAATCCAATATTGATTTATACTTATTAAATATATGATAATACAGTTGTATTAATCGGGTTTCCTTCTGAATCTGATAGAAGTATATTTTTCATACATTAATTTCATGTATGCAATTTTGGAACCCATCCTAGAAAAGCGGGTAGATTGAAACGTACTAAGTCCTATGAACCGCTTTTGAGAAATCGAAAAGATAAAAAAAAGACTTTAGGACAAATTACCCTCTATGTTTACCCAATTTTCACAAAATCTTTGCTGTCAATCACAGGCATTTATCTACATTGAATAAATTATTTCAGTAAAAAAAGTCGTTCATGGCTTGAAAAAATGTCCCCTCTTAAGTTTTAATATCTTTGAACATACCTATTTCGTTAGCAATGATCGACGCCGTCAACACTGAAGCCTTACTCATATCACTAAATAAACCGTGGCAAGTAATCGCTCGATAACTGACTGTAGCTAGATAAACCAAGTCACTCCCTTAGATTTATAGCTTCTACTTAGGAAACGGACAGCTGGGAAGAACAGCAAAATTAAGTACCCGGGCCATGTCCAAGTCCTTTCACACATCCAATTTAAGTCCCGATAGAGGCCATACCCTCGTACAATTTTTACTTCAGGCATAAAAACTTTTATCACAGCAATACTTTATTTCTTCAAACAGTTTGCATTGAGAAATTACAACAACCTAGAATTTTCATAACATAATTTTAATTATATGATAAGCATATTATTGTATAAAAAGATATTTTATTAACTGAATATCTGTTTTTAGGGTTATGGTTTAAAAATTTATAATCAAGATAAAATAGGGTCCCAAGTAATTTAAAAGCATCGAAATTATTTAACAAATATATGAGAAATACATTTTAAGAAGTAAAAAAAGTGTGGTAATCATTAGTAAAAAAAAATGGTAAATCATTTCTGGAAAGACTATAGTAGAATAATTTTTGATAGCTGAAGATTCATGAAAAATAATAAAAAATATCCAACTTTTAATTTAGAAGAAGGTAACATAAAATTCATTTTAAAAAGTTCCAACCTTTTTGGGCCTTTGATTTTTATTCGATTTCTTATAATAGCATATAATCTAAAGTTTATTGATATGATTTGGAAGTTTTGTCCCCCTAACTATTTTGGTACATTTTAACAACCTCTATTTATGCATTCTGACTTGCCCTGTCGAATAAGAAGGGTTCTACTCATATAACATTAAAAACTAAAGGTTGAATTTTAATATGAGCAGTGGAAATTTCCTTCCCTTGCCATGTCACAACTCCAGTTTCCAAACTTACACTCGTCTACGATTTGACCATTGACGCTTTTTGGAGAGGAACTGTGGTGCTATTCAAAACATCTCAAGCTTAGAATGTGAGGTATGCGGTACTTTTAGAATTGTATCTATATATATATATATATATATATATATATATATATATATATATATATATATATATATATATATATATTGTAGTATATAGAGGAGGGAAAAGGCTTGTTTGCGGTGTTTGGGTTTTTCCCCCGCTTACGTAGTATTTTCGTATTTCGGCAGTTTTTAACCATTACAGATGACTGGGACCTCTGGCTTAACAGGTAACAACTCCTTTTGCCGCCAAACTTTTTCAGTCACTGTGGAACCGTCAGGATAAGAACGTTATTGCTGCGGCGTGATACTGCATACAACTCGTGTCATATTCCCGCCCGTAGGTTACTTAGAAGGTAATTGTATCAAAAATGTTTCATTGCTTTCTTGTTTTAGAGCACGTTGAGGCGTTTCTGACGGTCTATCGTTTTTTCAAAAAGCAGCAGTAATTAATTAGTGAAGTAGAAAAAAAATGGATGGTCATACAATTCAATATTGGGTGTTTTTCTCCCGCCCGTGTTTACTCGGAGACTAATTGTATCTAAATGTTTTCGTTGCTTTCTACTTATATACTAAAGCTCGTTGAAAGTGGTCTATCGTTTGTCAAAAAGCTGCTAGAAAACGAGAAAAAACTAGATAGCCGCTCAAACTCTGATGTCATGATTCCGCCTCTACGGAGTTGGAAAGTAATAGTATCTAAAATGTTCCGCTGCTTTTTCTTATAGAACTCGTTGAGGTGTCCACAACGGTCCATCGTTTTGTCAAAAAGCAGTAGTATCTTATTAGTAAACGAGAAAAAAATGGATGGTCATAAATATCAGGAGTCATTGTCCCGCCTGGCTCTACTCGAAAACTAATTGCATCTAAGTTTTCTCGTTGCTGTATATCTACAGAGGTCATTGAGACGTTTCCGATGGTCTATCATTTATTTCAAAATTATCTATATTTATTATGCTACACTATATGCTATATTTGTAAGAATTAGATGCTTAAATTTATTCCACTAATAATTGTTTTCCTAAATTGGGGGGGGGGGGGGGATAAACAATATCTCTCCCCAGATCAACCCCCTGCAATATGATACAACAGGCAGCCATATTGTTCTCCCCGGCCTCGAATGTCTTTTCCCGTCTTCCGAGTTTAAAAATAATTAATACACCCTGCTCTTCTATAACCATGATTTGGAGTTCAATCAGTGCTATGTAAAGAACATTCATAAATATTTTCAAGACGTTAATTCGACACTTTCAATTTCAAGAATTCCTAAGTTCAGATTCGTCCATTCCATAATGGGAAAATGACCCACTAACATATTTTTTTTTGTTGGCTGTTTTACTTTTGATTCTTTGATTTCTTATATATATGGTCTTCTTTAATTCAATCGGCAATATTTTTTTTTTATTGGTCCTCCCCTTCCTGACCTGTTAGGCTATACGGGGTTTCCCAGGCCAGAGGAGAGGGTGGGGGATTGATGCCGAGCAATATTAAAGGTCCCATGGCTCCGGGTTTTGAACTTGCTATGTTTCGGTTCTCAATCATACGTTGCCATCCCACCATTTCACTGTAGGCGAGTATTGAACTGGAATAGTTTTCCTGGGAAGCAGGCACTTAACCTTCTAGCCACTGAGGCTAATCGGCAATATTATATCATTTTTAACCGATTCCGAAAAAGGTGGTTACTCAATAAGATACGAATGTGGCTTTGCATCTTTTTCACGAGCTCCCATTAAAACCTTTTTTGGGTTCTTAATTTATTTACGAAGTTATTTGGAAAAATCATTTAATTATCGCTCTAAATATTTACTTATTGGAAAAAAATATGGGATATGTAACATAATCTGTATACAAAGTAACATGCTACAACTATCTATTAAAACAGGTTGATAACTAACAAACTGCTCAAAAACTTTTTATAATTATAAATTTGATTGGTTGATTTTAAATAATGCTCAATACTGTTTTAACGCTCGATGTATCGAAACGGGAAAACCAACCCAATCAAATTCAGAATCAAAAGAGTGGTTCCAAATGCCGGTTTCCAATCATCGTCATCACCGTGCTAAAATAACGAATATACATAGGTTTTTAGTTGCACATTCGTTACTTTAGCATGGTGACGACGATATGTTTGGTTATCAGGAGCAACGCGTATTTCCTTTCCGAGCATAATGACAAGAATATTACTATACATTACTAAGGCAATATGACAAGAATCCTTTAGCATGGTTTCTAATATTTTTCGACCTAGTGAGTAATACCAAACCAAGTTAAATATTGAAGTCGGTGTCCCACATCTGTAGCCACCCGCCCTTGAGTGGAATAGCATTTCTTTATGTCACTTACGTTTTTTATTTAGTTTTATTTATCAATTGTCACATCCTACGAATTCCCATAATTTTAGGGAAATTTGAAACAACAACTAAATGCATTACCGCCTTGCTCCGAGGGGTTGTTTATTTAATCAAAGAGACAGTGTTTGAAGTAGGTTTGATCTCTGAGAGGGATATTAGCTCTTTACATATTTGCATTAGGCCGCTCTGATCAGTGGCCCACCCTTCAACCCTTTGGTTGAAGACATCTCCCAAATTATTCCGGCCCTTCATTACCCACTGTTTAACTTGCTTCAGCTTTACTTAACTATTAATATTCCCAAAATAGAGTTGGGGAATATTGTTGTAATAGGCAATTGCTTAGCTGACATTGAATTTAACTCCCAATTATGTTCCAAGATCCTACTCTTTTGATTAAATAAATAAATTACAGATAACATATTTCAAATATTTATATTCCACAAACAGAGCACGTAAAGAGTGAGCCCTTTGAAGCAAAGTTGAAAAGAATATATTTCTTGTGTTGATGTATAAAAAAACATTTTACAAAGAAAAAATTAATCCGACGAATACAAGTTAACTCTTAATAAAAATTATTAAATTAAAGCATTAAATACTATGTTCAATACAACAAAAATTTTCGGAGGCGGCGCAAAACAGAAAATCTTCCAAATGAATACCATTTCTTTAGAAAACGGTAGACATTGAAATCAATAGAAAATAAGATCCATTTAGACAATTTTAAGATTTTCATAATTTCTAGTGTTAGCAATTTCAAATTTTGCTCCACCTCTGAAAAGATTGTGTTGTATTGTACACGGTATATAATATTTTTTAACAATTTTTATTAACAGTTAGTATGTATACATACAAATAAAAATAAAATTATACGCTTTATTGCATTTTTCCGATTTTTATTAATCGAAAATTTGGAATCTGTGTATTCATAAAAATCATAAAGTAATTATTTCATACTTTTTAGTGCATTTATTTTTACTGGTTCCTAGTTTTCGAATTCGGTATAATTGTTTTTTATAAAATATTTTTTATTTAACACTTCTTAATGGTGGGACATAATTAGTAGAAAGCCATGCATTGGTTTATAAAAATATATTGAAGTCCTTTTTTTTTTTTTTTTTTATTCGGTCCCCCTATCAACACTACAGGTTTAACCAAACTATTTTATCCAAGGTGAGATAGTCGAGATTTATTCGCGAAACAAATGTCAACCTGCATAGGTCGCGCACTACCACGGTCGTCTAATCCGGGCCTTTATATTATAATTATATATTCAATTTTGTGAATACACATAGAGCAGTGGAAAATCTAGTGCGATGCGTGCATTACACAACTTTCAACAAGCTTGGACTTGAAATGGACTTTATTAAAATACCAATGTTCCATTATGAAGGGAACACATAAAACTGTTTTCCACAATGACAATATTTTTCCTTTGCAAAATATTGGCGTAAATTCTTGTCATTTGCATGCATACATCTGTCTTCAGAGAGGACGTTCGCTCTGCTGTCACATAAATCCGGCCACTCCAAGATGATGTAGGTAGGCGAATACATATTTAATTTCAGATATGACGCTGTAGAAAGGATTAAGAGATAAGTCAAAATGGTTTTAAATTGAAATTTCGAAATAGTTAGTGGTGAATTCACTGTAATCAAATATCACGTCTGTAGTTATATATAGGTAGGCATGAAATAAATTAAAAAGCCAGAAATAGTTTTGTTAGTTTTTATGATGAAAATCTTTTCTAATGCTTTTAAAATAATTTTTGATATATATTTTATTTATAATACATGATATATATCTAATGTGACTGGTAAAAAAAATAATATTTCTCCCTCTCCCCTCTACCCAAAACCTATTCATGATAACATTTATGTGGTATTAAACTTTTTATCTCTTGGTGGAACCTGTCCACTAGGGAGCGCGTCCCCCGGATGGCGGATGGGGGATCCCTCTTAGGTGGTCTGAATAAACAGACAGAATATCCACAGAATTGGTGGAGGAAATGAGGACCTACTAAGTAGAAATTCTCGGCATAAGTGAAGTGAAAAAGAAGGGCAGTGGAGAAATGAAATTGGCTAATAATTACTTCCTAATTTATGCTGGAGTACCAAGAGGGGATTTTGCCAAAGAAGGGGTGGGCCGAGTAATGTCGCCAAATATGTATGAACATTTAGAGGACTGGGAACCAATATCTCCAAGAATGATTTTAGTAGATTTTAAGATGACCATAGGTAAAATCTCCATAATCCAGGTGTATGCACCAACGGAAGATGCTAGTGTTGTAGACAAGGAGGCATTCTACTCGGATTTGCAAAAAATAGTGGATAAAGCTAAAGGAAAAGGGAGGTCAGTAATCCCGAGTGGAGACTTCAATGCCAGAACAGGAAATGATGAAAGATCTGGATATGGAGTTATAGGGCTGCATGGAGGTGAGAATGTGAGGAATAGTAATGGACAGCGGCTAATGGACTTTTGTGTCCATAATGACTTTCTCATAGGAAATTCCTTCTATCCACACAAGAGAATCCACAAAATCACTTTCTCATGCATGGAACGAAATAGTGTAATTGACTATTTCATATACGACAGAAACATAAGGCAGTATTTCGCTGATATAAAAGTAATAAGAGGAGCGAAGATAGGCAGCGACCATCCTTTACTTGTGGCTGATACAAAGATCATTCCTGAGTATAAAAGGAAAATAAAAGCATTTGAAACCCTCAACGTAAGGGCCTTGGATGACCCAGAGAAAAGAGCCCTCTTTACAGTAAGCCTGGAAAATAAATTGAGAGAAACGTCATTTGATGGAGATGTGGAAAAGATATGGAAGGCACTGAAAACATGTATCCTGGAGACAGCAAATACAGTATGTGGGAAGAAGAGAGTGTCTAGTAAGGGAAAGCGGACAGACTGGTGGACCAATGACCTTCAACGACTGGTTTCTCAGAAGAAGCTAGCCTAGAAAGCATACTTGAAAAATAAAACTGAAGAAAAGCTGCACGTATATCGAATAGCCAGGAATGAAATACAATGTTGACGGTGTTGAGTAACGTCGTGAACATTGCCTTCATATCCCTGAACATTCCCACGAGTTCTGCAACCCATGGGGGGGTGTCAGTAAATGGAGTTTGAGGGGAGGGTGGGGCAGGTTGAGGTGGGGGTGGAGGACAGTTAGAGGTGACTCCGGCGTAAGAGCTCGAGTCTAAGGTGGTAGGAGGAGAATTAGATCTCTTCTCCCGGGGTAAGTTTTGATTTTCACTAACATTGTAAGTTTTCCTTTCTGCCCTATTTTTAATAAGGGTCATCCTTTGTTCGCAGTTGCGGTACGAGGCTACGTGTGGGCCTCCGCAGTTTGTGCATTTTAGTGGAGTGCTTCTGTCACACTCCGCTGATTCGTGGTTTTGTCCACTGCGGACACATGTAATTAAGTGCCCACAGTATGTCCTGGTATGGCCGAATTTCTGGCAATTATAGCATTGCCTCGGGCCTTTGATTTCCTTCATAACTTCGACCGTATATCTCATATAGTCAATAGGGCCGAGTTCTTTAAAGTGATTAAGTGTGGTGTCATGATCGGTAGTGACCACAATGTGTGGCAACACCTTTTTATTTCCTTCTGGGTCGGTTTTCGTCATCCTCCAAATGTTCTTAAACCCAGGAAGGTGGGCCTGGAGGATCTCTTTGATCGAGTCAATGGGGTGACTAATTTCAAACCCCTTGATCAGAAATTTCCTTTGTGGTTTAGTGTCACGTGGGACGAATGTGTGATAATCAACATTGTCACTTGAGTGACAAAGTATCACGGCTTTTGTGTGGTCCTTGTTGTTCGTCAAGTATATTCTATTTTCGTCCTTAGACGTTTAATAGTGAAATCTTTAATGCCATAAGCCAATAAGGCATGTTTGATTTCCACCGATGATATTGGTGGCCTTATAACAATGGGAGGTGGTTTGTTAGATGCGTTTGGTTTTGTAGTTTGTGTATTACTATTTATGTTTTGTTGTGGCACATTTTCTGTTTCTGTGTTTTGTTCGTTTGTGGTGTTTTGAAGTGCTTTAAATCTATTGGTAATTTCTATGTTATTTGTTGTAGTTTCGGAGGGTACGTTTGTAATGTATCTCTTCCGGTGTGTATAACCGTCTGAGTCTACGAATATGCGTTGTCGTTTATTTGGTCGTATAGTGGATGTTTGTTTTCCGTTAGTGTGGTCCATGTTTTCTACCATTATGACTGACAGTAATTAGAGAGTAAAGTAAAGTAATAAACAATGTGTTAGTTAGAATATTAAAATAATTATTAGAATATTAATAATATAAATCACTTAAACAGTAAAATAACGTAGTACTTACGTGGAATCACATGGCGTACCGATGCTATAACTGGAAAAGCCGTTAAAAACCGTTGAGCTGTGACGTCACACTCCAGTGAGCAGAGAGAGCTGTAGTAGATGTGCACAGTTCGAAGGCAGAAAACAGAGCCCCTCACAGGAAGATATCCTAAGTCCCCTTCTATTTATAAATGTTATGGATGAAATCCACAAAATCTGCAAGCGCCGAACTTCGTTGACAACAATTGGAAAATTGAATATGAGAACTGTCCTCATACAAAGCCTGTTATACGCGGATGACATAGTCCTAATAGCCGACACCAAAACCAAACTACAAAAAGCTCTGTTGGAATGGGAAGAAGAGTTGCTCAGGAAAGGGTTGCAAATCAACACCTCCAAGAGTAAAGTGCTGATTATGGCGAGGGAAGAACAGGAAGATGTCCAACTAACCTGCAATGGGGAGACACTTGAGGTAGTGAATGAATATACCTACTTAGGGACCGTAATTAGTAGCTCGGTTAAGATAGATGCCGAAAATCAAGTGTATTACCTGATTACTAATAGCATTATCGGCCACCGCGAAGTAGACAGGAAGACCAAAATGCATATATATAAGTCTGTTTACCTACCTACACTCACCTACGGCGGAGAAAGCTGGACAGACACTCTAGTCGCTTAACGGCAGCGGAAATGAGGTTCCTTCGCAGGTCTGTTGGGAGAACTAGAAGGGATCGCATTAGAAATGAAAGTGTTAGAGAGCAACTAGAGGTTGCAGACCTTAAAGCCACTTTAGAAAAACGGCAATTCCAGTGGTTCGGACATGTCTGCCGCATGAATGAGGAGATGAATCCTATAAAGGTATTGGAGGCTCAACCCACAGGAAGGAGACCACGCGGACGCCCCAGAATTATGTACCAAGAGTACATTCACAGAGTTGGAATTAAAAGAGGCAAATCCCTCAATGAGATGAAGCGGCTAAGCAGAGACCGGGAAGATTGGTTACGCTGGATTGAGGCTCCTCGACGCTCACTAATGGCATAAGAGGAGGTTAAAGAAGAAGAAAAAACTTTTTATAATACTGCGACCCCCGAAAAATGTCTTTTAAATTTTATATAAATCGGATGAAGTGGTGAATAGTTAATAAACACCACTCTTATTTTTCCGATGTTTTAATATTCATTCCACAATTCGGGTCGGAGACAAATCAAACTCGATCTAGCCATTCTTGATTTATAATTGAAGAGGTGAGATGTTAAACTCGTTCGTTCCACATGAACACGGTTTTCAGGAAACTCAAAAAACTCACCACGTCTTGTACAGTGGCCAGATAAAAAATTTTTTTGCCTTCGAAAGGTACAGCTACCCTTTGGAAGTGAGCTTGGAATGAAAAAAAATCCTGATCTAGAAGTAACAAAGTATGAAATGAGAAAGTTTTGCAACAAAATGCTTAAAGGAAAGACTTTTGCTGCACACCACATTGGAACGAACGAGTTTTAATTCACACAGCGTATGTTGATCTTCCAATAAGGATAATAATACGAAGAGAAGAAAACAAAAGCGAAGTTTATACGTATATAATATATAATAAGTAATATTTATTTAGGTTCACAACCATTTTATTAATAAATTCGGTATCATTTTACAAAATAATATCACTTACTTAAAACTGTTAATAGTGTTATTTTCATATGATTCCACGCACGTGACCTTGATGCCCATTGGTTGAATGGTGAAAAATAACCAACCTCCGTTGAATATTACCTCCAACTTAGGATATGAGTGATTCTAAAATTTTGGTGGCTTTTAAAGTTTTTGTAATTTCAAAGTCATCTTTCCTTATGTTTCTGATTGCAGATGGCATAGTAATTAGCTCCTTACCTATGATGTGAAGTGTGCACACACTTAAATTCATAGTTTTTGAGATAATGATTTTCTAAGAAAGTAATGTTCTAGGGAGTGAGAGAATGTAACATATGGCATTAGGATGACTTATTATATTAATTTAAATCTATTAAAAAGAATTATCTAAATTTTAAAGTCTCGTTCCTAAATACGAGGTATAATGAGTTCGATCCCTACCCTCAAAATAGTTAAAGAACTAACAGTTAACTATTGAAAACTCAAAAAATATTTAAAAAACTCATTTAGATGGGTAGATGAAGCGATTCTCCAGTTCTTATAGCTTTACATACCTAAGGGTTAAGATATGTATACTTAATCGAAAACTAACTTTCTAAACTGACAATGATTAGTAATCAACATAACCATATTACAAATTTAATCACAAGTCTCTCCCTTACCAACATTGTCATTCCCTAGCTAAAAACGAAATCAGTATCAGGCTAGGGAGAGAAAAGTCAGGGAGAGACAAATCAGGCTCTTATCATCAATTTTGGCAAAACTAGTACAAAATTTATTTAAAGGAGGTTATGGCTAAAAATGGAAAGGTGTATAAATCTGTAATAAATATATGTATATATTATTTACTATCATCAGGTTAAGGTATAGGGAGTTACTCACTATAAAAATATTATTACTATACATTAGTAGGTACTCTACACCTTCCTCCATGTCTTGGAAGCAACTGAAGTAAATTTAGGAAAAATGTTTCGATGTATATTCGGGTTCATAACGAAGTAATCCCATATGTTCTCAGCAAGAAATTTCCTTTTCTAAGAGATTGGTGGGTATATATAAAATTAGCTGAGGAGTGACCTCACAACTGTCTGACAAAGGGAAAAGCTGTTGTGGTACTTTGCCTGTACCTATTGGAGTCCTGGCTCAATTTTATTTTGCATTCTGAAAGTGTACTGATAAGATTGGTGCCTGATTTTTTTAGAATTATTGTGACGGAAAAGGGTTTAATTATTTTTCAAAGTACATGACCGCTACTTTGTGACTAGTTAGGGAGTGAAAAAAGAGCTTTGTTTTTGATTTTAGTATATGTTATCCTGTCTTTAGGCGCTTGAAAATTAGATAGCAGTGTTCATTACCAAAGAGGTAAGAAATAGAAAACCGAAAATTTTTTAAAATTCTTCAGGCGGTTGTCGATTTATCACGGTGTGACACAAATACCACCATCATTTTAGAATCACCCAAATACATTAAAACTAGTGATTTTTAGAAATGAATAAGTTAGGACCTTGCACAGGCCTTTTTCCTCTTGGTTTATCGTCGAAAAATTGTTTTTTAAAGCTTCATTTTACCATTACATAAGTCATAGCTGAAGAATAAACGTGTAAGTAACCAACAAAACTGCCAGAGCAAACGAAATCCGAAAATACCCGCCTACTGTAAACATGTTTTGCATGAGAGAACGTGAGAAGCAATATATTGAAAAAACAAAACAAAAGGGTTTCGTTAATACCGAACTTCTGAAATAACTCAAAAATCCGGTTAGATAACACGTGGAATATTTACAACTTATCCGTCTTATAATTTATATTATATTAATATGTCCTACTTTTTACTTACACAGGTCAATATAATTAGAAAAAACATTCTTTTTTTTTTTAAATACAGAATATGTAATAATTTTCTTAAATTGTAATCCAGCATATTAAGTCCTATAATATTTTTAAATTCAAATCCAATATTGAAGTCTTAATAAATTTATAAACTAAATAAATGATAAACTCCCATAGATGTCCTTACAAAAAAACTAGAAGAATATAGGTTTATGAGGTTAGTAACTCATTCTATCTTAGACAATCCAAACCTCGGGAAATCTTTGGACACTTAAATTAAAGATGTGCAATTGTAGGCATCACAAACCTAATTTTATAATTAATTTATAACATACTTTTAACAATGCAAAATCAGAGCTATTTATGTGACCAAAGCACAGAGCGTAAAATGTTTTCCAATGATGTAATGTGTAACAAAGTCATTACAATATATAGGTTAGGTTTAATATGGTAGTAAAGATATCTTTTCTGGCTCTCAGAATCGATGGATTTTAATGAATGAGGTATAAAATTAAAGGGAATGTTCGGTTAGAGCCTAAATAGTAACTCTGAATTATGGAGGTTTCCAAATTTAGATCATATTAAAGTAAATGAATGAAAACCAGAGAAGAGCATGTCCTTTACTATAAATAAGTTAAAAAATATTAAATAAATAACTATTTTAAACGGAAATACACGTACTATGTGTCTCCAAAACCCACGATATTTAGAATTGCGTATATTTAGTAACCCCCAACGCTTGCAACTGCACGGCAGGTATAATTTCGCTTTGAAACGAAAAACTATTTAGAGTGAAGCCGTGTGGATTTTATAAGAGAAGGCGAAGTGCAACTTAATTTTTTTATTGATCGAAAAATAAAAAATTTGGTGCGATGCGCGCAACAAACAACTTTCACTTACCAACTTACTTTTACTAGAAATTGACGTGTTTTGTTCAATGTCATTTCTCAAAGCCACACATTTTTCCATATTTATTTACTTATTTTATTTTTTTTGCATTTGCCCTCTAAAGTGCACTATTTTTTGTATTATTAAATAATTTTTTTTACTTGTGATAATTCGGCGATGCAAGCATAATAATCCAAGTCGTCTGATTTTATAATTCTCTATGTAGTTGTTCAAAACTTCATAATATGAAACAAATATTTTCCTTAAATTAACATAACAACTTTAATCAATGGTCTGTCATTAAAGGCGTAATGCGCATGCTTGAGCCCAATGTGTTTTATGAGTTGACAGAATATATTTCTTTTTTTCTCCTATACATGTTTACTTGATTTTTTCATATTTCATATTTAGCCATTTCTTATTTTTAGGAGAAACGAGAGACAGATAATTGCTCCATATAAATAAAAACAAAGCTAGTTTACAGAAAAGCAAAAAGGCCCCTTCCCCATTTAAGCCCCATCAGAACATTTTAATAATGATAAAGCTTTCATGATATTAAAGAATACTTGATTTTCATTAAACATAAATGTTTAATGAATAATTGACGATTATTTTGTCAAAATCGTTAAAGTCGCTTTTGAGAAAATCGGTAAAAAAGTAAAAATGGGAAACAAAGTTATGAAATAAAATGCCGATCTTCAGCTGATTTTCGTTATTCTCCAAATTTCGCTCAGGGGTTCTTTCAGACCAGGTGCGAACACCTGTTCATATTAAAATTGCTTATCTTCAGCCGATCTTCAGCTGATATTCTTTATTGTTATAAAAATCATAATGATCTCACTTTCGATGTGTTTACATTTTTTTTACGAAATCGACTGTTTCTTTATATATAGCTATAATCTATGTATATAAAGATGAAATTCTGTTTGTTCTTTATAGAAATCCATACCGTTTGTCCTTAATTCTCCGAATTTCGCTCATTGGTTCTTTCAGACCATGTGCGAACACCTGTCCACATTAAAATTGCATAACTTCAGTCGATCTCTGGGTATATTCTTTATTGTTATAATAATCGTTTTGACCTCGCTTTACATTGGTTTTTACGAAATCGACAGTTTTAGTTGATAAAAATCTCACTTAATAGATTTTAAAAATGAAATTCTCCGGGTGAAACCGGTATATACAGCTAGTTTCATATTTAGGTAAGTGAAGGTAAAACGGTGATTCGTTAACTTTAATGAATAAAATTTACTTTATTCGCTATTTTCATAAATATTGATTGAAATATTTACTGTTCCTATTTGAGAAGAATAGAATATCGCCGTCATTTTCGGTAGAAATACACTAGCACTCAAAATTAGTTCAAATTTAATATCGACCGTTATTATAAACCCCTTCTATCGATTCCTATTTACAATATATCGTCGAAAATCGATCGTGTATTCTAAAAATCGATTGTTATTTCTCTAATGCCCTAAAAGAATATATACTTCGATAAACAAATTCAAATGAATCCCCTGAAAGTGCGTATTCCTATAAATGAACTACATTCTAGGTACACCATTGCATCTAGTACTGACGACGCACAGTGGGAAAATTTTCTCATTTAGTGGCCAAAAATCTATAACTCCAGATCGAATGACAATAATCGAATGATTCTTTTTTTTTTATTAAATGGGAATGGCATGGGAATTTCTTAATTAGTGAGAATAAAAAAAAATAACAATACCATCACCCCAAGTATTTCAAAATAATTTTTATATTAATCCTTTCTTCACTTAATTTAAATAAAATAGTTTATTAGGAACAGGGTTATACATGAGCAAATAGGATCGATCGGCGACATGTCGATTTTAAGATTCAAATCGTCATGATGAATTAATATTTAAATATAAATTAAGGATTATTCAAGACAATACCCTCTATCCAATGGAAAAAAAAAATCGCTTTCAGGAATAAAGTTTTGTGTTTCCTCTCCGGTAGCCCTTAAATACACATTTTTGTAAAAAGCTTAAGTCTAAGAAAGCTCGTGGCATTGGTTTGACAAGGTTCTAACTGCTCAAGAGTAACTTCTGAGAAAAACAAGTTTGAATTTTCCTTTTGCAATATTTTATTTATTTATTGATGAATTTGTTTTTTATGCTTTCTGAGGGCTTACTACTACTTTATAAATCAGAATAAGAGGAAACATAGCATTTTAGTTTGTCACATAGTATGTGTACAGACTATGTACTTTTGCAGTTAGAACCTTGTCACTCCCAACTTTGATCAACTTGAGGTTTTTGACAAGGTTCTAACTGCACATTCAACCATGTCAAATTGAAAACGCAAGTAAAAATCAGGCTTAGAGGGAAAATGACATAGTTTATTTTGTGAAAATTTACAAGATTAAACAAATAAACAACTATTTTATACCTAACTTTCAAGTTTTACATGAGTTTGATAATATTTTTTTAGAAAATTAATTGTCTTTGCACAAAAAGTCTGAGAATTTCTGCTTTCTAGTTCAAGATGGCATTGTAGAACTCTCGATCCTGAAGGGGCATGTAAGGATAAGCCCTTTTATTATGTAGTTATTAGTTATCGTTAGATAATTAATTTATCATTTTTAATCTATTTAATTAGAAGATAAAAGATTCGACCACGGCCGGGAATCGAACCCAGGTCCTCTGCATCTACGTCGCAGCGCTCTTACCACTGAGCTAACCGTGGGGCCGTCCCGATCGTGATCAAATCTTTCTCTTAAGCACTTTTAATGTCTTTTATCTTAAGTTCCGGTATTCGGGTGGTACATTGAAGAATTTTTGGACGTACTTCAAAAACAGAGAGACGTGAAGGCTCAGTTTGCTGCTTCTTAGACTTCTTCGACTTATTGCGCTGTTTTGGAGTTTCCATGAATTTAATATTTGCAGCGTTGTAGGGCTCTAATTCATCATGACTCGTTTTGCATAAAATCTCCCCAAATGCTTGTGTATGTTGAATTATGGATACTTTTGTATAAGGCACTGCTTTGTAGTTTCTTAGTTTCAGAGAAGTTTTTATAGTCAGAAGCTCTCATTTGAATGATTTTATATGGATATTGACGATTTATGCCTTTTAACAGTCTTATTAGACCTAACGGTGAATAAAATTTGATTTTGTTCATTGCCTTTTCAATTTGTGAATGTACACCATCACCACCTGGCAATGAGTATTTCATTGTCACTGATTTTATTTCAGGGTGGTCCCTCAAAAAGTCTAGGATAGGGTTTGACATTATTGAGTTCCTATTCTGGGGAACACACGAGTCTGACCAAGTAATGAGCTCTCTTAGGTATGTCATTTTCTTTAGCGACAACACCTAAAATTCTTCGCAGGGCACTTCCAATCGTCATTTCTGGATCTACCTCCTAACGTGTCATTCCAAAGAGCACAATAAACTCCTTTAGTCACACTATAAAATGCTGTTAAGTTGAAACAGGTCAATTTTCTTAAATAGAATAGTGAGCTGATTTTTTATGTGGAATCATTATAACATTCTCTAGGTCAAACAACAAAACTGGTAAGTTTTTTCCACTTTTTCTTTCTTTCGGGATTCCCTCATTACATTTTTCATACTAATGTGCCATTCGTAGTAAGCTTTCATTTTTTCAGTCAGAGTTTCTGTTTGTTTGGCTGTTTTGTACATATCACAAAAATCGCATCTGTCCGTTTCTGGTATGTGAAATCCCAAGTTAAATTCAGT
This sequence comes from Aelia acuminata, assembly GCA_911387785.2. Lineage (NCBI taxonomy): Eukaryota > Metazoa > Arthropoda > Insecta > Hemiptera > Pentatomidae > Aelia > Aelia acuminata. Next base: position 112,965,237 of record OU426979.1, on the reverse strand, counting down.
GTTGAAAATCTTTCTGTATTGAGAGTCCTTTACTGGATGGACTCCTTCTTCAGAACACTGTTCTTTATAGAGTTCAATCATTTTTCCAACACTTAAATGTGCACCTCACGAGTGTAGAACACACCAAACGTCCCCCAAACAAGAGATCAAAATAAGAACTGTTTACATTAGAATCAAAATTAAAACAGGTGTGTTGCAGATAGAACCATGTCAAAGTGATGCTCAATAATGTTTTTCTTGCAGTTAGAACCTTGTCATTTTAGTAATTTGGTTTTTTACAATAGTACTACCGTAAAATTAATACAGAATATAGTAAACTATATTATATGTCAAAGAAAAGAATAAGCTCAATTCTGCCAAAAATGTCAGTTAGAACCTTGTCAAACCAATGCCACGAGCTGTGTAAATAGGTACTCGCTCCTAACCAGATTTTTTTATCAACTGAATTCCAGCTATTACATACTAAAACCCCTATTTCACGATCATTAATTAGCAAAGTCTTTATTCTGTGGTGTATCTCTTAAACTTTCAATGTAATGAAAAATAAAAATTATAGAAATATCATGTCAGAGTTTTTTCAAGAATTTACTAATTTACGTTATTCCGACTTTGTTTATTAATGAATGAATTTCGGTCCCTCCCACTTACTTAATTTAATGAACCGGTAAATAAAGATTGCCGACCATCGATTACATTGTTCTGAAGCTTTCTGAAAGTATCGCTAAATATGAATGACACCCTACCACGGTTTCGCTATTGGAAGATTTATAAATCACGGCTTATCCGCAGCGGTTGATCAGCAGTCACTACCCAGGACGGAACTGATAAGGATAAGGATCTCGGGCTAAACTTGGCTAACTTAATTGAAGCTAAGAGAATACTCAATTTAAATTCAGATATAATCTAATTGCTGGACACTTTGAGCATCGCGATTCAGTATGAATAATCTGTTCGATATTGCGATTGCAAAGGGCATGACTATCACTAAGCATGTCTCTCTGAGCTTAAAGTTTCGGAAAATCTTTTAAGCCACGAATGGAAGTTGAAACAATTGAAAATCAAATAACTCGAAATGTTTGTATTGAAATACTAGTAGACTAAACCGTTCTTGATAGAATATGGAGCAGCGGTTCCCAAACTTTATAGTTCCCAATATCAATTATATCGCGTAAGTTATAATAAATCGATACCCGATGACGGAATCTCAAATTCGATATCATTTTTATATTCAGCACCTCAGATAACCTAGTAATCAATCTCAATCGATATCAGGTAATTTATTATGTGCTGATGTGATTTCCGTAAAAAGGGTTAACCCAATAATGTATACCAATATGGAGAAATCCGAGAAGAAAAATAAAAATTTATTCGGGAATAATGAATTTCATAGAAATTCACATCTCAATTTGTGAATTTTTCCAAATTCACATCTTTATTTGTAAATACGGCCGAATTCACAGACTGAGATATAAATATTCACATTTTTTGAGAATATTCACAATTTTTTCTGTGAATTTATTTTTATTTACAGAAAAATTTCTATATTTGAATAAATTCACAATTCTATATTTGAAAATATTCACACTTGTAATTACGAATTTATTTCTATTCGTATTCACAAATATTGTAAAATAAATAAATTTATATTCATATTCACATTAAAATTAAGATAAAAATAAAATCGTATTCGTATTTATAACTATAAATATGCCCAACTCTGCCCCTGATGATATAAAAGCCTCCCACGCCTAACCTAAACAATTATTTGTATAAGAATATGAAAAAATGATAAAAAACATTTTATAAAAAATTATTAAACCGACTTCGAAACCTAGGAACCAGTAAAAATAAATTCACTAAAAAGTATGAAATAATTACCTTCTGATTTTTATGAATTTATACGAAGTACTATGAATTATATCCTTCGTAATAAAACATTATTCAGAAAATAAATTGCTAAACACTGTTGCTTCAATTCTAGTGGCGTAGCATTTATCATCATTTTTAACCGACTTCGAACGAAAGAGGAGGTTACTCAATTCGATACGTATGTGACTTTTTTTTGTGCCTTTTTTTTTTTTTTTTTTTTCTATGTATGTTCACCGATTACTCAGAGATGGGTGGACCAATTGGAACGAAACCTTTTGCATCTTGTAGAGTATTTTGCCAAGGTGGTCCCATTTAAACCTTTTTGGGGTTCCTAATTTATTTAAGAAGTTATCAGGAAAAAACATGAAAATAATTATTTAATTATCGCTCAAATTGTTTACTTATTGGAAAAACATATGGCATATATAACACAAGGTATGCTCCAACAAGCTATTAAAACTAATTGATAACTAAAAAATCCAAATATTGTATTACTGCTGGATGAATCAAATGGGAAAACCAACCAATCAAAAGAGTGGGGGGGAGAACATGAGCAGTCTGTTAGTTATCGAAGTGCTTGTTGGAACAAACCTATACATAACCTTAACTAATTTTTCAATATTAGATTTAAATGAAGATATAAATATCAGCAGAATATAATATCGCTGTCGTTTTCTGTAGCGGTATTAGCATAAATAATAGATAGATGTATATTCACCGATAACAGTAAACCTTCTTAATTTATTTTAATTAATCCAATCTTAAATTGTGGCTGACCACCAATTTTAAATTATTTTTAAATAATTTATTTTTTGAAGAGAAAAGATTTGGCTCCGCCGGGAGTCGAACCCGGGTCTCCTGCGTTACATGCGATGTTATCCGGATTACTAGTATCGGTTTTTAAATTTGTTTCTACAACTATCGAGGCTTTTGCTGGTGTTCATCCATCAATAAAAATTACAAAATAAAACTTGATAACTACCCGAAAACAACCTCATTGTATGAAGGTCCCCTCAGCAAAAATTTGGCAGTCATGGAAATGATTGTTAAAAATGATGATAAATGCTACGCCACTAGAATTGAAGCAACATTGTTTAGCAATTTATTTTCTGAATAATGTTTTATTACGAAGGATATGATTCATAGTACTTCGGTAATAAATTTAGTCAAAAATTCATCGAAAGGAATTACGAACATAATTGAATCAACCTTTGGAATTAAGTCAGTAGTCTAATACGGAGAATAATAATATCCTTCGTAATAATAAATTAACCATATGTGAGTCCCAAACCCTGTTGCTTCTATCCTAGCGGGGCAGTCTTTTTGATATCGATAAATTTTATGGTTGCCCCTTTTTTTGCAGGGACTTCTATCCAATGAAGTCGTGTACAATATCGCCATAGTTTTCAGAAGGATATTCAAGCAATCAAAATTTAAAAATTACTTTCAAATTTACTATAGGTCATATTAGAATCCTCATTGATTCTCCATTAACGATATCTTGTCTAAAACCGGCCAAAATCTTGACTGTTCAGTGACTTATCTACTTCATCTTGGAATGGCCGGATTTATGTATTTATGTATATTTAACTGAACACATCTCGGAACACTGATTCTCTACGTAAACGACAAGAACTGACGACATTTAGCAAAGGAAAAATATTGTCATTGTGGAAAAACATTTTATGTGTTCCCTTCCCAATTGAACATTGATCTTTTTAAAAAAAAAAAAAAAATCCATTTATAATCATAAAACGTAGTGTGTTGAAAGTTGTATAATACACGCACCGCTTTCCGACTTTTCTGTGTGTATTCATAAAATTGAAAAGGTAAAGTGTATTTCATAATAATTTTATACAATAATTGTATAATAAAAAGACCTGGGAAAGACAAACGTGGTAGAGCGTAAAAAGATTTCGAAATTTTTAAACCAACGTTTATTTTATAAACGACTAATTAATAACCAACGAAATTTTTAAACCAACGTACGGTTATCTTCTCTAACTAAAAATTGTGAAATAAAAAACATTTTATAAAAAAATATTAAACCGACTTCGAAACCTAGGAACCAGTAAAAATAAATTCACTGAAAAGTATGAAATAATTACGTTCTGATTTTTATGAATACACAGCAAAATTGAAAATGGTATAAAAAGTGGAAAAGTGCAATAAGACGAATAATTTTATTTTGATTTGTACAAATACACACTAATTGTTAATAAAAATTATTAAATTTAAATATTAAATACTATGTTCAATACAACACAATCTTTTCGGAGGCGGCGCAAAATTTAAAATTTTTTACACTAGACATTATGAAAATCTTCTAAATGGATCTTCTCTTCCCAGCTATTGATTTCAATGCCTACTAATGGGATTGTATCAGTAACATGTTATTTCTATTTTGCGCCGCCTCCGAAAAGATTGTGTTGTATTGAACATAGTATTTAATATTTAAATTTAATAATTTTTATTAACAATTTGTGTGTATTTGTACAAATCAAAATAAAATTATTCGTCTTATTGCACTTTTCCACTTTTTATACCATTTTCAATTTTGCTGTGTATTCATAAAAATCAGAACGTAATTATTTCATACTTTTCAGTGAATTTATTTTTACTGGTTCCTAGGTTTCGAAGTCGGTTTAATATTTTTTTATAAAATGTTTTTTTTAACAATCATTTCCATGACTGCCAAATTTTTGCTGAGGGGTCTTTTATACAATGAGGTTGTTTTCGGGTAGTTATCAAGTTTTATTTTGTAGTTTTTATTGATGAATGAACACCAGCAAAAGCCTCGATAGTGGTAGAAACAAATTTAGAAACCGATAATAGTAATCCGGATAAGATAAGAGAAGTGTCACCCATAAAGGATCGGCCCAAGACCTCCGGCAAGATATTCAACAGTGACCGAGTGTATCCGGAAGAAGAAAGAGGTATCTGAATCCTTTGTTAAGTCAACTAAAATGAGCTTTTCCAGGAATTATTCTATTCTTTTTTAATGTGCATAGTCAATAAAGGATAGAAATCAAAATCGAATTTAAATCAATAATACGATTTTAAATTTAAATATGAAGTGACAAGAAGTTGCCCATAGTTTGCCCAAATAACAGACTGCTCATGTTCTCCCACTCTTTTGATTCTGAATTTGATTGGTTGGTTTTCCCATTTGATTCATCCAGCAGTAATACAATATTGGGATTTGTTAGTTATCAATTAGTTTTAATAGCTTGTTGGAGCATACCTTATGTTATACATATATGCCATATGTTTTTACTTTCACTTACCTATATATGAAATATATAGTAAGTGGAAGTATTGCGATCGTGAAAAATTTCGACTTCCGGTTTTCAACGGATATACACGTTTTGGGACCCCCTGAGTCGAAATAACCAAGTCCCGCGAAATGGTCTGTGTGTGTGTGTGTGTGTGTGTGTGTGTGTGTGTGTGTGTGTGTGTGTGTGTGTGTGTGTGTGTGTGTGTGTGAACAGACTAGCTCAAAAACTATAAACCGTGGGAACCTGTAATTGGATATTTAGAGTAGGGGCCATCATATGCCCGCGATGTGACAGCAAAAATTTCATCAAAATTGCTCAAAGGGAGGGGGTACTTTATTTAATAACTTTTTACGTTTTTTTTCGATTTTCTCAAAAACGACTCTAACGATTTTGATTAAACTGAGTATTTGATCTATTTATATGCCCGAGATATGACTGTAAAAATTTCATCAAAATTGATTAACCGGAGGGGGGACTTTACTTGATAAATTTTGTACCATTTTCACGTGTTTTTTTATTTACTCAAAAACGGTTTTAACGATTTTGATCAAACTTGGTATTTGATGTATTTATATGCCCGAGATATGACTGTAAAAATTTCATCAAAATTGATTAACCGGAGGGAGGACTTTACTTAATAAATGTTGTACCATTTTCACGTGTTTTTTTATTTACTCAAAAACGGTTTTAACGATTTTGATCAAACTTGGTATTTGATGTATTTATATGCCCGAGATATGACTGTAAAAATTTCATCAAAATTGATCTACAGGAGGGGGGACTTTACTTAATAAATTTTGTTCAATTTTTACCTCTTTGATCGATTATCTCAAAAACGGCTTTAAAGATTTTTATTAAATTCGTTATGTTTAATTAAAATTAGTCGTTATTTAATATCAGGTAAGCTTTATCATTATTAAAATGTTCTGAGGGTGCTTAAATGGGGAAGGGGCCTTTTTTGTTTTTCTATAAAGTACCTATGTTTTAGTTTATATTGAGAAATTAACTGTCTCTCATCACGCCTAAAAATAAGAAATGGCTAAATATGATATATGAAGAAAATCAAGTAAACATAGATAGGAGAAAAAAAAAAAATATTCCGTCAACTCATAAAACACCTTGAGCTCACGCATGCGCCGTACGCCTTTAATGACAAACCAATGCGTTATAATTAAAGCTGTTCTGTTCATTTGAGAAGTGGCAATTAACAAAACGCATTAATTTCTAATCTAAGTAAGTTGGTAAGTGAAAGTTGTGTGTTGCGCGCACGCACCAGATTTTTCCAATAAGTAAACAATTTGAGCGATAATTAAATAATTATTTTCATGTTTTTTCCCGATAACTTCTTAAATAAATTAGGAACCCAAAGGTTTAAATGGGACCACCTTGGCAAAATACTCTACAAGATGCAAAAGGTTTCGTTCCAATTGGTCCACCCATCTCTGAGTAATCGGTGAACATACATCGGAAAAAAAAAAAAAAAAAAAAAAAAAAAAAAAAAAAAAAAAAAAACGTCACCTACGTTTCGAATTATAAAGAGTAACCTCCTCTTTCGTTCGAAGTCGGTTAAAAAAAGTATGACATCGAAAATATTGTTTTACTTTTTGAAATATCTAGGTTTATTAAAACATTGTAAATGTATTTTTAATAAAGGCTGCAAATAAAGGCTAAATTTTAAATGTATTTTTAATAAATAGAAATCTCAAATAGGTCATATTTTTACTTTCACTTACCTATACATGAAATATATTGTAAGGGAAAGTATTGCGATTGTGAAAAATTTCGACCTCCGGTTTTCAACGGAAAAAAACGTTTTGGGGTCCCTAAAACGGTATACCGTACGAACCTGAAATTGGGTATTTGATGTATGTATATGCTCATGATGTGACAGCAAAAATTTCATCACAATCGATCAGACGGAGGGAGAACTTTATTTCATAGATTTTGTCCCATTTTTCCGTTTTCTTAAATTTTCTTAAAAAGGGCACTAACGATTGATTAAACTCGCCATTTGTAATGAGAATAAAGTATTCATTATTACCATGTAGGTTTTATCATTGAAAATATGTTCTGATAGCGAATGGTAATGGCGAAAGAAAATTTTCTTTCTATAATTACCATGGATTCCTTTTATATGGAGAAGAGAGAGAATGAGTGCCACTCATTATACCAAGTAGTAAGAAATGGTTGAATATGAAACATGAAAGAATTTTATAAACAAAATTTCAATTTCCCTTATTGAGTGCAGTAATTTATATCTATAATATATCATTGGAAAGCTAAGATTCTCAGAAAGAATAATATTCACTTTATAAATTCACAAAATTCTTGGCATAAATACATTTTATATATAAAACAAACTAGGTTTGTTCCAACGATCACTAGAAAACAGGTTGACAAATCTTTCGATGCGCAGTACTTTACTAACAGCACATTGTTAACAAGTAAGGCGTACTACGCATACGAAAGAATTATTTCTATACATATAATAATAATTATTGTTGGAACTTATTTAATGGAAATCATTTGTTTCCATGGCAACTTTTTTTTTTAATTGATAACTTTTATTCACACCTGTCAATAATAACATTAACAATCAGTGAATTTGATGATTTTAAAATAATACATCGGCATGAGAGGGTTTAGGGGGAGCATTACCCAGCGGCAACTCCTACTGACTTGATTGGTGTTAGGATTGACTATTAGACGAGGTGGTCCCTCACCTAGCTCCTCTTCAACCTTCTACGGGTGTTACCTGGCATGAGTTTTGTGGCCATGCTATCAATGAGTGAGTTATGGTGTCCTTGTAATTTTTCGTGGAATCTTTTGTAGTGCGTTCGTATGTGTTCGTTGACAGTCGGCATGTGAAGGTCATTGTGTAATGTTATGTTGCTGACATACCAGGGTGCTTTTATAATTGTTCTAAAAGTTTTTACCTGAAACATTTGAAGTTTGTTAATGTGAGTCTTTTCGGCGATGCCATACATCTGTGATGCGTAAGCCCCAAATTGGTTTCAGTAAGTAGGTGTCGGTGTTCAATTTCTGTCTAAGTTTTAGTTTCGACTGTTTTGATAGGAGTGAACTTTGAAGTTTTAGCCTTTGGTTCAAGGTTTTCCTTTTTTTTTTTTAATATGTGGACCCCATGTCATTCTTCGGGCAAATGTTAGTCCTAGGTAGTTAACTGTGTCTGCCTGTGGAATTTGTATATTGTCGAGAAAGACTAGACGACAAGATTCACATCGAAGAGTAAAAGTTATGTGTAATGATTTGTCGTGGTTTAATCTGACTTTCCAAAGTTTAAACCAGTAATGTAATTTTTCGAAGAAGGTCAACGTTGTGAATCAATACGTGTTCCCGGGGCTTACTTATCCTCTCCAGACAGCACCATTAACTAAAATACGTCCTGTAGTATTGGATGGTATTGACGCCAATATTCGCAGGAGTATCAAAGCCATAATTGTGCTCCCAGCCGACAGCGATGTTCTACGCACCAAGGAGGTATAGAGGACTGGGATTGATCCGTTGCCAATGGGAGGCTCCTTTGCAGCATTGGTCCATTGCTCAGCGGCTGTCAAATGTGCCGGTTGCCCTGTTCCAGTCTATATTTAATTACCAAGAAGAGCTGGTGGAATGCGCCGAGAGACTGGGTGTTGATCAGGGCTACCGAAGTGCGAGAGCTCTACGTCAGTCGCTGCGTGAAAATGCTTTTGAAGAATGGGCCAATTGTAAATGGCAGGGAATTGGAGTTCGACATTTTAAAGAGACCCCGAAAGCTAACAGATACATCTACGACAAGCAGGTTCTTTCGGGGTCGGAATGGTCGAACTCCTTAAAACTCAACATTAATTATGCCCCTCTGCGAGGAGTCCCAGGAGCCAGCGGACAACCGAGAGAAGTTGGGTCGTAAATGCGGCAGAGAGTCTGAAACACCAGCCCACGTGCTGGGAAAGTGCCCCAACAACTCCCTCCTCATAACTCGCCGGCACCATAGGCTTAAGCAAGAACTTATAAGACTCCTTAAAGAGAGGAACTTCGCCTGCTTTGACGAGGTCTATTGCATTGACACAGATGGATCCACGAGGTATGCAGATTTTGTCGCATTCCTTATTTTGCAAATAAGGAATTGTCGCATTCCCTAAGACCGGGAATAAAGCACTGGTGGTGGATCCTACAATTAGATTTGAAAACAATGACCTTGACCAGGCGGGTGAGTTGGAAAGGGAAAAGAGAGAGATCTACGAAAAGTGCGTCCCTTTCCTTAAAGAGAAGTTCCGCGAGACCTTTGGAGAGAGAGAGTTCTCCGTGACAGGCCTCTGGTTCGGATCTCGCGGAACGATCCCAAAAAGAACAAGGAGGTTTTTAGAAGACCTAGGTGTCGAGATGAGAGAAATTTCGGTGTTGGCTGAAAATATAATCTTGGACTCCCTGGGCATTATCCACTATCACCTATATGGCCACTAATTATGTGTGGATGTTTTGTCTGTCAAAGTTTTATCTTTTTTTTTTTTTTTTTTTTATATATATATTTTTTTTTTATTTATTAATTGTGTATCTATTTATATCTTACAGGATTCGCGGACGACCAGGCGGATTCATTAAGCATTTTCACGCAGCGACTGACGTAGAGCTCTCGCACTTCGGTAGCCCTGGTCAACACCCAGTCTCTCGGCGCATTCCGCCAGCTCTTCTTGGTAATTAAATATAGACTGGAACAGGGCATCCGGCGCATTTGACAGCCGCTGAGCAATGGACCAATGCTGCAAAGGAGCCTCCCATTGGCAACGGATCAATCCCAGTCCTCTATACCTCCTTGGTGCGTAGAACATCGCTGTCGAGGTGTTGGCTGGGAGCCCAATTAAGGCTTTGATACTCCTGCGAATATTGGCGTCAATACCATCCAATACTGCAGGACGTATTTTAGTTAGGGGTGCTGTCTGGAGAGGTTAAGTAAGCCCCGGGAACACGTATTGATTCACAACGTTGACCTTCTGCTCTGGTTTTAACAAACACGAGCTTACTAATTTGTCCAGATTAGCATTCACTATTGTCACCGCCTCATCATTAAGGACAAGCTCTCCCGAGAACAAGCATCCCAAATATTTTATTCTCTCATTCTTATTTACAGTCTGGATGCTGTCTCCGTTCTCCAGGGAGAGCTCTCCTTTTTCTATAACAATTCCCACGCTTTTTAGCGGATTTATAGCCAGACCTATCTCTGCTAGCACCCTCTGAGTGCTGTTAATAATTCTCTCGGCTGCACCCTTGTCGCGTGCCGAGACCGCCTGGTCATCCGCGAATCCTGTAAGGACCACACATTCTTGGTCACTTAATTGGTAGCCAAACTTTTTGGCAAATTCTTGGTCACACAAGTCGCGGTAGAGGTGGTCTATGGCCAGATTGAATAGCGAAGGCGACAAGGGCCCGCCCTGAGGCACTCCTCTGAGCACACTGATCTGGCTGGTCGAGTGCGCTCCTACACTAATCTTAATTTTATTAGTGGTAAGGAGAGCTGCTATTATATTTTTGAGGTCCGGTGACACCCCTCTTGCCTCTAAAGAGCTAACGATGTGATTGTGGCCAACGTTGTCAAATGCACCAACTACATCGAGGAATGCCACCGCGCAGTCGTTTTTCTTATACTTGGAATCTTTTAAAATCGCATCGATAATCCTCGCGCTCACATGTGCTCCCGGTAAGCCCCTGATGAAGCCTCTCTGATTTTTGCTGAAGGTGACCTGTTTCCTCAGTTCGTGGTCTAGAACCTTCTCTATGATCCGGCGCACTATGGAGTATATCGTGATTGGTCTCCATGAAGACATGCTTCTGACCTCACCTTTTCCTTTATATACCAATATTGTGCGCCCTTGACGAAGAGGCTCTGGCACATACCCCACCTTCAGCATTATCTCCGCAATATTCTTTATTATATGAGATACGTCAAAATATTTTATCGTGCGGATCAAGACTCCATCCGGCCCCGGTGATGTGTCCAATGAGGTTGATTTAATTGCCTTCTTTACTAATTTTGCGTCGATTGACACTACATTTGGCACCGGAGCGCATTTCTCGTAATCCGCACGTTTGCAGAGATTCTCTCTCTCAAAGAGCCCACTGCTTCATCGAAATCCTCAGCCTTGAATATATTGCCCTTCGTAAAGTCTTCAAAGATAGCCGACCATCTGTTTATTTCTTTTTTTACATCATCAGCCTCATCCTCTCCAATATTTTCTTTTATATCGTTACCAAGTATACCCCTTAGTTTTGCGCTGTTTGCCTCCCTGGGATGCTTCTTGGCTATATGGGTTCTGAGGACTCTATTGCCCTTAAATGACAGACCACAGACAGGGCAGACTCTCTCATTTGCACCTGATGCAAGATCCGCCTGGCTACGCTCTATTTCATTTATATATTTATTAGTTATCGCGGTCCTCGGCGGGTGTTTGGGCCTCTTTGGCAAGACATCTTCGATGGGCACAGTTTTGCCTAATACTGGGCCATTCTCATTTTCCTGCCATTCTACCTTCGCAAACTTTTTTTCGCCTCCTCCCGCGGTGGCCACGGACATAAAGGAGACAACTTCTGCTTCCTGTACGGGCCCCGCCGACCTCAGAACCCATACTCTCTGTCCTATTTCAACTTTCCCAGAATTACCTTCATTATAATCCATATCTCTTTACTTTAACAGTAGATACTGAAAACTAATTCTGTACTAACCTTAATGAATAAAATATTGTTTAAAATAATATATATATATATATATATATATATATATATATATATATATATGAATAAATAATCTTTAAAATAGATAAATAGCTAAAAATTTATGTAATAATTTAACAGAATACAACAAAAATAAAATATAGTATAGTACTTGATAGTCCATATATTTTGAAATTTACTCATCTAGGAACTGCAAATGATTACCCGAAGGTTGTGAGTTTTTTTTTTTTTTACAACTCAGTATTAAAGTGTACTTTAAGAAAAACCTGTATATACGGAAAAGCTCGGTAGTGGAGAAAACTTGTAGGAACTGTGATGGTATAGATAAATGAACTGTCAACAATAAAATTGAAGTATTTAGATTTATTCTCATGCTCTAACCACAGTTCATTAAAGTCGGACTGAATATTACTTCTAAATCAACTTGATATATTTGAGTAATTAGTTTAAACTAAAACAAACATTTTAAATATCTTTACTCATAATGATTTGGATAGGTAGCATAAGATAGTATAAAATTGCAACATAAATTCAATTTTGACAAAACCAAAATATTGGACAAAGAAAGTAATGCAAAAAATAGAAAATTATTGGAGGCTATACATATAACAAAAAACAATAAAGTCATATTCAATTATAAACCGGATACAAAAAACTTAGGCACCCATTATATAGACATATTAAATAAAATAAATAGAATTTAATCAACAATAGTTAAATAATAATTACAAAACACATAATTATCACAATCAGCTGGGGGACAAGGGATTTAGTGTTAACAGGGTGAAAATATAGACAAAGTCAAGCAGCCTTTAGTCCATTGGACCTGGACAAGTATGAGCTGACATATATCAAAAATATAGAATAATGTATTTTTAGCATTTTAGGGTGACATAGTTATTAAAAAATTGATTATAAGACTATCAATCATAGGATTGAGATATTATCCATGTAAGTTGTATTTAATGTAATTTATTTAATTTATTATAACAATTATTGAATCATTAAATGTTAAAAGATAAACTAATGTACAGGATTTGAAAATGGTTTAACATGTTAACATGGTGTAATGAGAAAATAAATAGTGTAGTGAAAAAAAGGAAGATGAGTTGCTAATTAATTATCATCTATAATTAATTAAAGTTTATCTTATACCGTATGTTTTGACACCTTAAATCCTTTAAATAATTTGAGCATCACGTATTTACTTTAGAATAAAATTTTTAACCGTTAAATAATTTTTTTTTATTTTCTTCTGTAATGCGGGATATATTTTGGCAGTCGCATCGCGGGCATATACAGTAAATACTGTATTTCAAATTCGTACGGTCTGTAGTTAGTCTGTTAACATACACACACAACCACATTTATTCCCTATCTTGAAAAAAAAAAAAAAAAAAAATCGAATTTTTTCACGATCGCAATACTTTCCCTGACTACATATTTCATTGTAATTTCATATGAAATATGTAGGTAAGTGAAAGTAAAACAGCTAGAAACCCTAGAATATATTGTATTAGAATGTCCAATATAAGATTCATATAGAAAACAATATATAAATAAATATTTAACATCTATTTACATTAGTACTAATAGCTTATATCCCTGTTAAGCCCTACAGAGATCAATGATTTATTTCATTCTACTCTTGATACATTAAAAATAAGATCACTCATTATAATAATTTTCATTATAATAACTGCATATTATATTATAATTTTCATTATAATATTTTTGATGAATCAAAAAAAAAATTATTCATTAATAGAAAATGAAATTTTTTTTTATTTGATTTTCATTAATATACTATGTTTGTTTCGTTTTGTTTACTGGGAAATTAAATACAAATTTAGTTGTGATGGGTATAGTTATTCAATACAATATTTAGTCTATCAATATGAATTGCAATTATAATAGCAAGTATAATAAATTAATATACAAATCATTACGTTAGTGATATTATAGTTTTTTTTTTGTTAGTATTATCTAAATAATACTATTATTATTATTTCTTTTCTTTTTCTTTTTTTATAGTTGTGTATGTGGGTCATTTTCCCAGAGTGACCGAAGTCACACAGTCACAGAAAGATAACAAACTATGTGCCAAAAGGTAATGTAAAATCGATCGAGCAGATACATAGCGCCGCTGAAACTTTTTCAACACAGGTAAGAAACTTTCTCACGAGCTCGAACTTGAACTACGATATGGCTATAAACACGGATCAAACTGGATGTGAGTACAGACAAGATGTGAAAGGTACCGTCACTTTTCGTGGTGAAAAAAAAGTCCGAGTCTGTATAGGAGACTTGAACAAAGTTACACACAGTTACACAGCGCAATATTCGTTGACCGCGTCTGGAAAGCTTTTACCTCAAGTTTTTTTATGTTTGCAGGAACCCAAAGGTTCGTTTGGTCCACGAGTGCAAGAAAAAGTGCACGAAGTTGAAATGCTTTATAAAAATGTGGTAGTAAGTAGCTCCAAATCCGGGAAATTAACCACTGATATATATATGTCATTTCTAAAAACCATCATCGTGCCTTACACAAGGGAAAATGAATTATTGCTTATAATTGATTCGTGGAAGGGACAAACAAACAAATCGATATACGACCAAATATTTCTTGATGGGGACTCAAACTCTACGTGCACCCTAAAAATCATTCCTCCAGGTTGCACTCCTTTGTGTCAACCGTGTGATGTGTATTTTTACCGACAAGTAAAAATTTTTATTAGAAAAATACAAAACGACCCTTCTTTGTTAGGAACTGGACGTCAATTAAGCAGTCGCGAGGATGCCATAAAAATTCATTCCTTCATCCACCACCAACTATCATCATCGGCCTTCGAACCAATGCTGCGGTACGCATGGTATGCAGCAAGACTGGTCCCATCTACCGAAAAACCAACTTTTAAGAACGTGCAGCAAGTGTGTTTTCCCGCAGAAGTTGTCAAAGAAAAATGCAAATGTACAAAAACTTGTACAATTAAATGTTCTATTTGTAACATATTTTTGTGCTTTACATGTTTTTATGATGATTACCACCCAAAAACCTGCAGAAGTAATTAAACATAACATTTGTATTATATAAATAAAACGTTGAAAAATTATCTATTTCTACTTTTTTTTTTTTTTTTTTTTTTTTTTTTTTTTTTTTTTTTTTTTTTTTTTTTTTTTTTTTTTTTTTTTTTGGCCCCAAGATTTGTTTCCAAATCCTATATTGCCAGATTACTATTTTAATTTGTCTGTTTTTTTGTCTAATAGAAGCAGTTTAATTAGAACTAGAAGTTTATCTTATCTATTAGTTTAACAATTTGCCTCACTTTGCTTTTATCCAGCTCTTTGAGATAATTTAGTTCTTCCTCAGTATTGATGTTTATGTTTAGTGAGGACCTTACTTGCGAATATTTCTTACACCTGAAAAATATGTGCCGTGGATCTTCTGGGCTTTTACAAATCTCACAATCCCCCCTGGCTTCTATGTTCATCAGGTTAAGAAATTTCTTAGTACGCCCATGGTTTGTCCTAAGCCTCGTTATTTTTACCAAATGCTTTCTCTCTATATTTATGTTGAAAGCCCTAAACCATGGAGTTAAGCTGACTGTTGCCTGAACTCGGTAATAGTCCTATTTCTACTTATTATTTTACTTTTTACACACTAAATTTTAAATAAGGCCATTTAAAAAAAAAAAATATAGGTAAGGAGAGTTTTATTTCAACCAAAACCTTTTATTATTTTTAGATTTAGACCTGAAGATGTAAATAGCGAATTCGGCCGAAATAAAAAATTAGGCGTTTTTTACTCCGAAAATTTTGGAAGACATTTTCAAAAATATAGGTGAGGAAATTTTTTAAACTAAAAACTGATATAATTTTCAGATTCCTCATCTCGAAAACCCCGTAGTAACCAAATTTGGTCGAAATCAGAAATTAAAAAATTTTACCCCTAAGATTTGGTCGAATTTTAGAGGCAAGAGGCTATCAATTTTTTAAAAAACGTAAATAATTCGTGCTATCTCACAGATTTTGCCACCGATTGAGACCAAATTTTAAGGGCCCCTAGAAGCTGTAAAACTGAATCGTTTAGCCTAAATGCGGAGGTCGTAGGATGTCCCCTTATTGAGATATCTCAAGTTATAGTTGACCTCGGAATTTTTTTTTCAAGCCAGTTTTTGTCCACTAAAATCTGGACTAAACGCTATGTTATATAGATGGATAGAAAGCAGAATGCACGTTGATTTTAGTGATGCCATTACTATTTTAATCGGTTGATTACAGCAAAAGTTATGACTGTTTGATGTTTTTGACAAAATCTCAACTTTAAAATTTTAACGTCCTCGAAAGGGGGAAAAAATTTTTATTTTTTGATTTTGATAAAATTTCACACAGAAGGGTTTTTTGGTTTGCTGAATCGATATTTGAGGTCAGTTTTCAACTAAAAAAAATTCCCACTGAGTTACAGTGGATTTCGTCATTTTTTTGGAGTTTTTGAGCACCCTGAAGCTGGGTCGTCTCTTGAGAATAACGAAAGTATTTTTATTTCAAATAGCATAGAAAACTACAACTTTACATGAAAGAATTATTTCTTTATCTTGACTGAGAGCTGAGAAAAAAAATAAAACGAGATTTTTTTTTATTTTATATTTTATTTTTTTTCTCGGCTCCCAATGCTCATGGGCGGCTATAACTCTAGTTTTGCTCTATTATAGGTCCCTACTACCCACAAAAAAATCGGCAATTAAATCTGTGAGTTACAACTCAGAACGTCCCCTTGTTAGATTCGAAATTAATGCGTTTTGTTAATTTTATCATGTCTCATATTTAGCCATTTTTTTATTTTTAGGCGTAAAGAGAGACAGTTAATTTCTCCATATAAAGAAAAACAAAGGTACTATATAGGAAACAAAAAACAAACAAACATAAAAAGCCCCTACCCCATTTAAGCCCCCTCAGAACATTTTAATAATGATAAAGCCCTCCTGATATTAAATAACATCTAATTTTAATTAAACTTGGCGAGTTTGATAAAAATCGTTAAAGCCGTTTTTGAGATCATCGAAAAAAAAGGTTAAAATTGGAAAAAATTTATGAAATGAATTGCCCCCTCCGAAAACCAATTTTGATGAAATGTTGGCTATCATATCTTTAACATATATATCCGTCAAATACCCAGTTTAATCAAAATCGTTAAAGCCGTTTTTGAGTAATTAAAAAAACACGTGAAAATGATACAAAATTTATTAAGTAAAGTCCCCCCTCCGGTTGATCAATTTTGATGACATTTTTACAGTAATATATCAGGCATATAAGTAGATCAAATACTCAGTTTAATCAAAATCGTTAGAGCCGTTTTTGAGAAAATCGAAAAAAAATTAAAAAGTTATTAAATAAAGTACCCCCTCCCTTTGAGCAATTTTCATGAAATTTTTGCTGTCACATCGCGGGCATATACCTACACTAAATACCCAATTTCAGATTCGCACGGTTTATAGTTTTTGAGCTAGTCTGTTCACACAGACACACAGACACACACACAGACCATTTCGCGGGACTTGGTTATTTCGACTCAGGGGACCCCAAAACGTGTATTTCCGTTGAAAACCGGAAGTCGAAATTTTTCACGATCGCAATACTTCCACTTACTATATATTTCATATATAGGTAAGTGAAAGTAAATATTCAAAAAGCGTCAATGGTCAATTCGTAGACGAATGTAAAGTTTTGAAACTGGAGTTGTGACATGACGAGGGAAGGAGATTTTCACTGGTCATATCAAAACTCAACCTTTAATTTTTAATGTTATATGAGTAAAACCCTACGTAGTCGACAGGGCAAGTCACAGATCCTAATTAGAGGTTGTTTTAATGAACAAAAATGGTGAGGAGGCTTCAGAATCCATTGGGGACAGCGATTTGCCCTTTCTGGGAAAATGACCCATGTATAATAAGGTAAGAAATTTTAGTTTCACCATACCCCTGTAAATTGTTTGTTTACATAAATACAGCATTTTTCTATGCTGTTCTATTCCATTGATTCACTATCATGTCCAATCATTTTAATGATTTAATGCACTTGAAACAATAAAACCAAGAAAAAGTAAACCTTAACCTAAAGTAATGTCAATAAGCTTATCTAATGTTAACCGGACTAGAGGTTACTTTAGCCATATCGTAGTTGTGATTTTATAAAAAAAAAATCTGGTGCGTGCGCGCAACACACAACTTTCACTTACCAACTTACTTAGATAAGAAATTAATGCGTTTTGTTAATGCCACTTCTCAAAGTTACACATTTTCCACATTCATTTCTTATTTTTGTTTTCATTTGCTCTATAAACCCCTCAGAACATTTTAATAATGATAACGCTTACCTGATATTAAATAACACTCAATTTTCATTAAACATGACGAATATGAAGAAAATCGTTAAAGCCGTTTTTGAGATAATCTAAAAATTAGAAAAAAAGTTATGAAATAAAGTGTCCCCTTCGGTTGATCAATCTTGATGAAATGTTGGCTATCACATCTTTGGCATATACATACATAAATACCCAGTTTGATCAAAATCGTGAAAGCCGTTTTTGAGTAAATTAAAAAAACACGTGAAATTGATACAAAATGTATTAAGTAAAGTCCCCCCCTCCGATTGATCAATTTTGATGAAATGTTGGCTATAACATCTTTGGCATATTCATACATCAAATACCCAGTTTGATCAAAATCGTGAAAACCGTTTTTGAGTAAATAAAAAAAAACAAGTGAAAATAATACAAAATTCATTAAGTAAAGTCCCCCCTCCGGTTGATCAATTTTAATGAAATGTTGGCTATCACATCTTTGGCATATACATACATCAAATACCCAGTTTGATCAAAATCGTGAAAGCCGTTTTTGAGTAAATAAAAAAAAACAGTGGAAAATGATACAAAATTTATTAAGTAAAGTCCCCCCTCCGGTTGATCAATTTTGATGAAATTTTTGCAGTCATATCTCGGGCATATAAATAGATCAAATACTCAGTTTAATCAAAATCGTTAGAGCCGTTTTTGAGAAAATCGAAAAAAACTTAAAAAGTTATTAAATAAAGTACCCCCTCCCTTTGAGCAATTTTGATGAAATTTTTGCTGTCACATTGCGAGCATATACATACACTAAATACTCAATCTCAGGTTCGCACGGTTTATAGTTTTTGAGCTAGTCTGTTCACACACACACACACACACACACACACACACACACACACACACACACAGACACACACACACACAGACCATTTCGCGGGACTTGGTTAATTGGACTCAGGGGACCCCAAAACGTGTATTTCCGTTGAAAACCGGAAGTCGAAATTTTTCACGATCGCAATACTTTCACTTACTATATATTTCATATATAGGTAAGTGAAAGTAAAAATCTGGTGCGTGCGCGCAACACACAACTTTCACTTACCAACTTACTTAGATTAGAAATTAATGCGTTTTGTTAATTGCCACTTCTCAAATGAACGGAACGGCTTATGAACAATGGTCTGTCATTAAAGGCGTACTCCGCTTGCGCTCAACGAGTTTTATGAGTTGACTGAATATTTTTCTTTTTTTCTCCTCTATATGTTTCCTTGATTTTTATCATATCCCATATTTAGCCATTTCTTATTTTTAGGCAAAACGAGAGACAGATAATTTCTCCATATTAACAAATACAAAAGTACATTATTGGAAAACAAAAAAGGCCCCTTCCCCATTTAAGCCCCCTCAGAACATTTTAATAATGATAAAGCTTACCTGATATTAAATAACAACTAATTTTCATTAAACATAAGGAATTTGATAAAAATCATCAAAGCCGTTTTTGAGATAATCGATCAAAAAGGTAAAAATTGGACAAAATTTATTAAGTAAAGTCCCCCCTCCTGTTGATCAATTTTGATGAAATTTTTACAGTCATATCTCGGGCATATAAATACATCAAATACCAAGTTTGATCAAAATCGTTAAAACCGTTTTTGAGTAAATAAAAAAAACACGTGAAAATGAGACAAAATTTATTAAGTATAGTCCCCCCTCCGGTTGATCAATTTTGATGAAATTTTTACAGTCATATCTCGGGCATATCAATAGATCAAATACTCAGTTTAATTTTTACAGTCATATCTCGGGCATATAAATACATCAAATACCAAGTTTGATCAAAATCGTTAAAACCGTTTTTGAGTAAATAAAAAAAACACGTGAAAATGAGACAAAATTTATTAAGTATAGTCCCCCCTCCGGTTGATCAATTTTGATGAA
This sequence comes from Aelia acuminata, assembly GCA_911387785.2. NCBI lineage: Eukaryota > Metazoa > Arthropoda > Insecta > Hemiptera > Pentatomidae > Aelia > Aelia acuminata. The sequence continues at coordinate 112,945,083 of OU426979.1, read as the reverse complement.
TTTTTTACAGTCATATCTCGGGCATATCAATAGATCAAATACTCAGTTTAATCAAAATCGTTAGAGCCGTTTTTGAGAAAATCGAAAAAAACTTAAAAAGTTATTAAATAAAGTACCCCCTCCCTTTGAGCAAATTTGATGAAATTTTTGCTGTCACATCGCGGGCATATACATACTCTAAATACCCAATTTCAGGTTCGCACGGTTTATAGTTTTTGAGCTAGTCTGTTCACACACAGACACACACACACACACACACACACACAGACCATTTCGCGGGACTTGGTTATTTTGACTCAGGGGACCCCAAAACATGTATTTCCGTTGAAAACCGGAAGTCGAAAATTTTCACGATCGCAATACTTCCACTTACTATATATTTCATATATAGGTAAGTGAAAGTAAAAATAATACTTAATTTTAATTTCTTTCTTAATTTATTACCAAAAATGCATTAAATATCTGAAAATAAGAGACGAAAAATACTGAAAAGCAAATAAGGCAAAGGCCAATGATTAACTTATTTAAAGGAATGAAGTTTGAAATTCAGTTGTTACTGCTGAACTGCAGGTTTGTTCCAAAAAGCAGTCCCCGACTAGTTCTCATGTCCCCACTTCTTAGATTTTGAGTTTGATTGGTTGGTTATCAAACAAGAGCCAATCGAAAGAGAACACCAAACAATTAAAAACATTATATAAAAAATGTGGGGGTCATGGAACAAACCTTACAAAAGTAATTAAAAATCAAACATTGTAGTTATCCAACATTACATCAAAATTGATCAACCGGAGGGGGGACTTTACTTAATAAATTTTGTATCATTTTCACGTGTTTTATTTATTTACTCAAAAACGGTTTTAACGATTTTGATTAAACTGAGTATTTGATCTATTTATATGCCCGAGATATGATTGTAAAAATGTCATCAAAATTGATCAACCGGAGGGGGGACTTTACTCAATAAATTTTGTATCATTTTCACGTGTTTTTTTTATTTACTCAAAAACGGTTTTAACGATTTTGATCAAACTGGGTATTTGATGTATGTATATGCCAATGATGCGATAGCCAACATTACATCAAAATTGATCAACCGGATGGGGGACTTTACTTATTAAATTTTGTATCATTTTTACTTAACGATTTTGATCAAACTGGGTATTTGATGTATGCATATACCAAATATGTAAAAGCCAACATTTCATCAAAATTGGTCCAACTGAGGGGGCACTTTATTTCATGACTTTTTTCCAATTTTTAACTTTTTTTCGATTATCTCAAAAACGGCTTTAACGATTTTTATCAAATTCGTCATGTTTAATGAAAATTAGGTTTTCTTTAATATCAGGTAAGCTTTATCATTATTAAAATGTTCTGAGGGGGCTTTTTTTTTGGGGGGGGGGCCTTTTTTGTTTGTTTGTTTCTTTCTTATAAAGTACCTTTGTTTTAGTTTACATGGAGAAATTAACTGTCTCTCGTTACGCCTAAAAATAAGAAATGGCTAAATATGAGATATGATAAAAATAAAGAAAGCATAAAGAGGAGAATAAAAGAAAAATATTCAGTCAACTCATAAAACTCGTTGAGCCCACGCATGCGGAGTACGCCTTTAATGACAGACCATTGTTCATAATTAAAGCCGTTCTGTTCATTTGAGAAGTGGCAATCAACAAAACGCATTAATTTCTAATCTAAGTAAGTTGGTAAGTGAAAGTTGTGTGTTGCGTGCACGCACCAGATTTTTTTAACTAGTAGTTAGTAGCTATGAATTCCAACTACTTCTATGGTAGGTACAAAAATTAGTTGTTCATTTCTAACTACTAACTACTAGTTAGTAGTTGCTCTACGCAACTACTTAACTTGTAGTTGGTAGTTAAAAATGTAGTTAACTTCTAAAATTAGTTAGCTACTGCCCAACTCTGATCCTAATTATACTTGGATAGGCAAAATTTAGGACTCCCACTGTAGCATCGTCCGATTAGCTTTAGTGGCATAAAGTGATGTTAAAACAAACAAACTTCTGCTTAACAAGTTTTCACCAACCAAACATTTTCGGTTGCTATTTTAATAATGTATGCCCAAAAACAGCTCATGTCATTAGCTCCCGATTAATAAAAAATTGAAAATATACATACATACATATCATTCATTAGATTCGTCTTAGAATTTTGGCATTTTTGGAAAAGTGTCTTTGTTGATGAGGTGTAGATGAGTTAGCCTTGAATATCCAATCTTTAGCCGGGCAAGGCTCACCTCTCAGCGAAGATGGTGGACTAAAGGAGCTCTAATGCTTCACATCTCACTCAAGACATTGAAATTTACATGGTCTCTCTCGCATTTACTCCGCATATCCTTTCATTGCTTGGGGGTGTTTCATTTTAGCGGACGGTCAAGTTCTGCAGCCAAACATTAAACATTAGTTTTATTTTTCAAATTATTTCTTCTTTTCAAACTATTGCAATAGATTCCTGGGCATCGGAACTCCTCTGTATTAAGCTAATCCACAAGTTGGTTTTTGATTTATCAGCTATCCTAATAGAGTGAGATCTTCCACCACTCTAGAAAACCAATATAAACATTTACATCATTTTTGCTATCGAATTCAATTAAAATTCGGTTTCAGTGATGAATCTCTCTATTAATGATTATAATACCCATAAATAAATAAATAATTATTTAGCATTGCTATTGAATTGAATTTTTAATGAAAAAAATGTATTACAATTATGCCAGCCGGGCTTTGGAAGTGGTTGTCAGCCGAATGAACGATGGGGCCTAGGATTGATGGGAGCCTGATGCACAAAAGATAACTGTTGAACGAGATTCTGCCTTGTTTAGGAAGGGTTGATATGATAAAATTGTAAAGGAAATTTTTAGTTCATAATATGTTCTTCGTTATATTTTTTTCACTTTAGTAACATTCTGAATATATATATAATGGTGTAAATAAATCATATTGGTCACCCGAAAATAGATAAATTTATAAAACTGGTCCTGCCAAATCCACTCATTTTTTTATTAAAGTTATATCTGTTCAGGAGCTTTAATTATACACCTTATACCCTCCATAAAAAATAAATAAAAAAAAAAAAAAAAATATATATATATATATATATATATATATATATATATATATATATATGTTTATACTAGGGGGACCCCTAAAGGCGAACAAACCCCTACTTAATATTATTTCATTTTTTTTATTTTTTTGGTCCCGCTTTAACAAAAAAACAATGATTATCAACAGTCATGTTACTGTACAATGAGTTCATTGTCACATGACACATTAAACTCTCACTTCATCACTGAGGTTGCAGTAGCGGATCTTGAAATTTTCTAATGGGGCTTTTTATTAAATATTTCATGAGAGCGCCCCCTCCCCCCAAGCCCCTCCCCTCGATCGGCTACTTCGAGGTTGTGAATTTTTTTTCTAAGATAGCTCTATGCTCTTTACAGGAAATAAGTTTTAGGCCATTCTACAACTGCTCTCCACAACTAAATCAGTCGATATGATCGAACAGGTAGTTTTTTTTTATTCCTGAGCTCCTGAAATGCCAAGACATATAATTCAAGAGATTTAATTTAAAGAAAGCACGCGTGATGAATTGAGTGAACTATTGATATTAACAAACTGGTAGATAGAATTGTGTATTGTGGCCTACAGGTATTAGCACGCTTGCAAGATTAAATATCTTAAGTCTCAATAGAAATTTCTTTATATAAAAGATAGCTAAATATTCTATATTTATAAAGATATGGAAGACGAAACCTCTGTCCGGTTAAGCGGGCTAACCGTCAATTTATAAATTATACGCCTGTTTATTAATTTTAAATGTAAATTATAAAGTCTTTATACCAGAATTTTCATTTCTATTTTTTTATAAAATCCAAAAGGAAATTATATTTTATTATATATATTTTTTTAAATTTATACATGTATACGTACACATAAATCAATAAAAACCGTGGAGATTGATAGGCAAGAAAATACGATCGGTAATCCTGAAGATAGTCAATCGTTCAACGAGTACCCTTCAAGAGACAGCTTCTTCCAGACCTAAGGAGTTGCCCACTTTATTGCGAGCGGTTGCTCCCCACAGTTTATCTAAACATTATTTACCTTAGTTTAGTATATTTTAGCTGTGCATTTGTTCTATTCCATCATATTGATATTTCAATCGTACTGATTTCCTAATATTCATTACAATTGCCTTGTAATTAAAAATCCTAATATTAATTGAATGTTAAGTCGATTATACTACTTACCTTACTTGCAAGCAGTAATAAAATAAAAAATCTGATGCGGTGCGCGCATCATACAACTTTCACTTACCACCCTTCTTTTTTGACTAAATAAGAGACAATTTTTTAAACATGACATACTTAAGTGCTACCGGAGTGGGAACACTAAACTTTTTAGATAAATAGATAAATCAGCGCATTAGATAAAAAACTTTTTAAAAGTCAGTAGTGACATACCGGTTTTGATAAAATAATATAATTTTTCTTATTTATTATTTTAAAAACCTATTTATCTAACTATACCATTTCGCAGGACTTGGTTATTTGATTTTTATAAACAACATGAACAAACAGAAGGAATTTCCAGGTTTCCCTAAATATTTATGAAAGCTCTATTTATGAGTCCTGAAGTTACAACCGTTTGCAAAGGTTTACAGACAAGTTGACTGTTGTGTCTCAGCAAAGTGCCTGAATATTACCGGTTTTCCATCGATACCTTCACTTCTGAACTACATGTTCAATACCCATTCTTATTCTTCACGGAAATTTCGACGGATTTCAAGTAATACGTCATCCATTGCCCAGAAAAGAGTGAATCATTGTCAATATCTCGATAATTATACAGTTCTTTTGAATTCTTTTACTTACATTTTAACTTACAGTAACCAGGGAATAAGGCTTTCTTCATAGTATCGATGTTCATTTTAATTTCAATTTTATCTTCCTTAATAGGAAGATAAAATTCCTTCTGCAGGAAGATAAAATTAATTTAATCAATGTTCAAAAAATGGTCAATGAGTATCTCCTGTCAAGTTAGACTGCTTAAAAAATAAAAGTCATTCTTCCAACCAAGTTCATCCCTCTATTGATTCAGGAGCTATAATTTACTTCCATCCAGCTTCTAATTATTATTTTCCTATTATTATTGGGCATAGTTCATTGTCGCAGGATATGCTGTTCTTAGGTTTTGGACTTCTGCTTTGAGTCTTCTATTTTATTACATGAAAATCGAGTCAACCTCTTTTTGAAATTAAGGCAACATCTTAATGGCGTAAAATGTATTTATTTGCCGAATTAAAAATTCAGTAACTCGACACTGGTATCAGTGGATGGATAATTACACTAGTTTAATTGCCGCACGTACTGGATGCTGGTGAGGGGCAAAAACATAATAGGGCGACACTGGGGAGAATTACGCTTAGGTAATCCCTTCGAATAGGAGATAGCATTTGCATACAATTAGACTTCTTAGCAAGGGGTAACTTGTCGCATAAGAATCTCCCTCTAAGGCGGACGCCAGTGATTTGCACGGGCTTCTTGTATAATCCTCTAGTTTTCCAACGAGTAATCTGATCTTAAGGAGCTTAAGGGGGTGAATTTACATTCACTTAAGTTAAGATTGCTTTGACAACAGCCCAATGGCTGATATGGCACTTGATGTGAGGTAACTGACAAGTTTACAAAGATTCGCGAGAAGTAATCGCATAACGGAAAAATACATTCAACTCTCATAAGATATCGAAATAATTGCATAGTCTACTTAGTAAAGAACAGAAATACATAGAAATATATAGTAAATAATAGAATCAATCTGCTGTAGAAATCTTGCCTAAACATAGAACCATTCCGAGGGTTCCTAGTTGGAATACAATAAGGGGCATAAAATACGTTAGGTTTTATTGATTTTGGAGGTTTTATGCTTAACAACTTCGGAGGTCATTCGTGTCCTTTTTCCTAATAATTTATTTTCCTAATGTTGTATTATGTAATAGATATTAAATGATATTAGAAAATTTTAAATTGATAAAAAAAGGGTGTATGCTCTTGGTAATACTTTACTTTCTGCTCTCCAAGAGCTTTGTGCAAGGACTTTAAGTATATTTAGCCTTCCTCCAGATTCTTCTTTTAGCCATCTAATATTTTCCTTCCTTAATTTATAGTTAAGGAATAATTCCAAGAACTTTACTTTTGGTCCGAAATTTAATGTTACGCCGCTATAATTAACTCTGGAGGAAGGTTATCTATCTGTTAGTATTCTGCGTCTTTTTTTAAGGCATTTAGGCTTTTCGACTGAAAAATTTAGTCCAGATAATGTTTACCATGATTCTAATTTTAATCGACAATTTTGTAAAATATTTAGTAACGCAGTTTCGAATGTGAACGGAAGTAGTAATGCCAGGTCATCCACGACAAAAAAAAAGTCCTATAGGGTTTGGGAATAATTTGAGTAAATTTGTTAATGGCTGTAACGAAAAGAGCACAACTTAGGGTACATCCTTGAAATTTTCCCTTTTTACATTGTTTTAACTGAAGATATGTAGTCTCCTATCCTGACTCAAAATATGCGGTGTCGAAGTAACTTTCGGGTCATTTTGTTGATTGCAGTCCATTATATGGCCAGGAGACCATCAAAAGCCGTGCTGTGGTAAATGTTTTAACATACGGTTATGAATATTATCAATTCCTGGTGAAGTAGGTATTAGCTTCTTTAACCTGGCTACTAGTTCAGCTGTAGAGAAAGGGAGATTATATTCTATTTCGGCTTCATTTTCGATTGTGCTTAGTGTGGAGTTATCGAATGCGAATTAGGATTGAGAGGAATATAGACTACTAGTTCACCTATTAGAAGTGCTTCCTGATTTTCTTTATGTATTCCTGAAATACCCTTCTTTTTTTTCCAGATAGTGTTTGGGGAAGTGTTGGTTGAGATGTTGTTTAAATATTTTCCCAGGATGCACTCTTTTTGCTTTTTATTATTCTCCAGGACAGTGAACGGCTCTTCCTTATATTCTATTAGGCTGCTTAGAGTTGGTTCCTTTTGAAAAAATTTTCTTCTTCTTTTAATTACGGATTAACATCCTTCACCATACCATTATTGAATTGAAAGACCCGCTGCTTCAAGAATCGTAGTTGTTTTCGAATGGTTTATCTTGTCACTACTGTGGATGGTTTATACTGTCACTACTACTACGCTGGAGTACTGGTCCTGGGTAATCTGCCAACATAAATAGGGAAAGATGTTTGATGTGCGCCATAATATGTCTAAGGAGGAAAAGGTATTGTAGGCTGGGCTTAAGTAGGTTGGGTCTCCAGTATTTAAGTATTTAAGTAGTAATCATGTTGCTGATAAAAATCCCGAAACGGTTACATGCAAGTTTTTTGATATACCGTCCAATCAAATTCTTCTATGACCATCCACCTCGAATCCTGTCGTTACAATAAAAAATCCTTCACAAAATCCTTAATGACCTTATCTTGTCTCCACAATGCCCTTGCCTATATATCAAATCCTAAGTTAAAACAAAAATAAATATTTAAGAAAAGATCTATTACGATTTATGCCATGAAAATATATAGATATGGATTATTGTTATGAAACATTCATTATTCCTTCAAATATATTCATGAGATATTTTATTATTGTTATTGTTACTTGGAAATCTTGAACCTCACTCATTGAATTCTGGAACGATTGCTGTTTAATTGCAGAGCGAAATGAGCAATTAACCTAGCTCAGTAATAACTGACAGATAGAGTCCTGGATTGATTAGTTGTTTAAATGAGGCATTTAGATGCAGGTGCCGATGGCGAACCTTAATAGTTAGGATTTTGAAATGGCTTTGGAGGCTCGTTCAATGTTGCTGCACATTTCTTGGTTGTTAATTATGTCGTAGATTATCTTTAAATCTTCGTGTCGTAGATTATGTTTAGATCATCGTGTCTAGAGACAAGAAAAATGGATTTATTCCCATGTTTCTCTAAAATTTAACGGCAAAAACAAAATAATAAATTTTTGTTAATTTTATAACATTAAAAAAGTAAGAATTCTATAAGTAATAAATAATGGTAACAGAGGATAATTAAAATTTATTTTTTAAAAAGACTTCTTCAATATTCTTAAAACTTTAGTATATTATTCATGCATTTTTTAATATATAAAGATGATAAATATAAAACTTTAGTATACAATTTTCCTGTTTTTACCGGGGTGACCAGGAGACGGATACCCCACCACAATATGAATGAGGGAAGGTCCAGGATCTGGGAGGAAAGGTTCAATAACTTTTTGAAACTTTCATGAATAGGATTACAACATTAATGGATGATAGTCAGAAAGGGAGAAGGTTGGCACGATAGCCGAAGGCCAACGCGTTAAGAAATACGCGTAGCTATGGACAACAGATGATAAGAAACCCGACGGAAGCCAGTTCAAAACCTAGAGCCAGTGGACATTTGATAATTGGGATGGGATTATTCCCCAACCCTCTCTCCTGGCCCGGGAAATCCCCGGATTGAATTTTAAGCGAGGAAGGATGAAAAAAAAAAGTAAAAGTAAAAAAAGTAGGGAAGGAAGAAACCTGAAATACGCACGGAATAGGTTGAAAAGATATGAAAGGGCTCTTATGTTAAATATCACAATATTTTATTATACCCTTATTACCATATATTAAACGGTATTCAAAATTGTCTGTTTTTCATGTACAATTCTTTTTAAATTTCAAGACTAGATGTTTAATGTAACATTTTATTTTACTGTTCGACATAAATTACAAACGTACAATGAAATTATAACGGTCCTTTATTCCATTAGTAAATAGTAAGGAAATTTGGTTTGGCGACAAAGTCATGTAGATTTGATATACCTTCATAAAACATGTCTAATTTTTTTTTTTAAATGATTACGATAATTGGCTGCGTATTTAGATTCTATTCAGTTTCCTCGTAAATTAATAAATGAAATATTTTCATCTTCTTTCGTTCTCTGCATTAGAACTGAGGAAAATATTACCTCAGGAACAGAGCACAGCTGCGTTTAAAAGAAAATTAATTATGTTTTTTGATAAAATATGAATAGGTATTTATTTATAAAATGTTAATATTAATTTCCTTAAAGCCAAAATCGCCTAACTCTATGAATATTTAATTCACAAACGCTTATATTCTTACATCGGAGAGGGATACCGACAGTTCTTAGAAACTGGGTTCAAGCCTGACAGCAATCATATTTATTTGCAGTTAGATACAAATAATGGTGTGTTTTTGATTGATGCCACTGTTGGTTGGTACTACCAAGAACACTCAGTGATACTTTCTTAAACATATCTGAGCCCATAATATTTCATCCCTTGAGCTACTAAAGGTTTGTATAAAAAGGACTGGAAAATATTTGGTGTAGCTATTCATGAGAGAACATTATAATTCATAATTATTCTAAAAGTAAGTTTCACGATAAAATAGTACATGAAATCACTAACAGATGAAAGTGGTAGTAAATTTATATAACCACATAAGGTTTAACACATTTGTGGTTATATAACCACATAAGGTTTAGCAAAAGAAACAGATTTATTAGACTATTTGGGGCCGATATTTCTGTCAATCATACATAATATGAGAGGACGGCGATGAGAGAGTAGAGCAGAGTATTGTGAGCATCGGAACCATTCATACAATTAGTAAGCCATTAGTATACTCTCCGCTCTGCTCAGTCTTCACGCGAAATAGTCCTCAATTAGTGAACTTTAGCCTTGCGCAAGTTCCCTAATTGCATTCCCTATTGCCAAAGGTAATGTCAATATATCATATATGCCTCATACAAGGCATGAATGAAATGTGCATTAGCTCTATGTAGCAATTTACAATAACATAAAATTATCAAAGTTACACCTGAAAAAAACAGAAAATGAAAAAATAGAAAAAACACATGTTACGTTATATTGTGTTATATGGGAGTTCTCTACCTTTACAAGTAAACTACGTGAGATTAGCGCTAATTAATAATATAATTATTTTGATGTAGAAATCATATATGGGTCCTTTTCCCAGAAAGGGCGAATCTGAACTTGGAATTCTTGAAATTGAAAATGTCGAATTAACGTCTGGAAAATGTTTAGGGATGCTCTTTACATAGCACTGGTTGAACTCCAATGCAATATACAAGGTTATACAAGAGCAGGGTGCATTTATTATTTATAGAAAAAAAATCGGAAGGCGGGAAAAGAAATGTGCTGACGGTTCGTTTAAATATATTTTTTCTTGAGTTTTTTATTTTAATTTATTTATTTTTTTTTTTTTTTTTGCTGACAAAAATCCTAAGCCATCTATCAGCCATTAAACAAATTTTAATGATCATCCAGTTTTTTCTCGTTTACTACTTAAATAAAGATGCTTTTGAAATAAATGATAGACCATCGGAAACGTCTCAACAACCTCTATATGTATAAAGCAACCAGAAAATATAGATGCAATTAGTTTTCGGGTAGAGACAGACGGGACAATGACTCCTGATGTTCATGACCATCCAGTTTTTTTCTCGTTTACTACTTAAATACTGCTGCTTTTTGACAAAACGGTAGACCATTGGAAACGCGCCAACGAGTTCTATAAGTAGTAAGCAGTGAAAAATTTAGATACAATTACTTTCCAATTCCGTAGAGGCGGGATAATGACATCAGAATTTGAGAGGCTATCTAGTTTTTTCTCTTTTACTACTTAAATGTAGCAGATTTTTGACAAAACGATAGGCCGTTCGAAACGTTTCAATGAGATTTAGAAGTAGAAAGCAACGAAAACATTTAGATACAAAATATATCCAAGTACACTCGAGCGGGAGAAAAACACCCGATATTGTATTATATGACCATCCATTTTTTTCTTTTCAATACTTAAATACAGCCATTTTTTTAAACAACGATAGATCGTCAGAAATGTATCAACTTTCTCTAAAAGATGAAAACAATGAAAAAATGTCGATACAATTACCTTCTAGGTAAGTAGCTACAGACGGGACAATGACACGGGTTGTATGCCGCCTTACGCCGCAGCACCTACGTTGCTATCCTGACGGTTCCACAGTGACTGAAAACATTTGGCGGCAAAAAGAGTTGTTACCCGAGATGTAATCCTACTTGTAGCCAGAAGCCGCAATCATCTGTAAAGGTTAAAACTGCCAAAACACGAGAATACTACGTAAGCGGGGAAAAACCCAAACACCGGGGACAAGTCTTTTACCTCCTCTGTGTACTATTCTATCATTCTTAAAAATATCGCATACCTTACATTCTAATCTTGAGATGTTTTGAACAGCACCACAGTTGTAAAAAATCAAAAAGCGTCAATGGTCAATTCGTAGACGAACGTAAAGTTTGGAAACTGGAGTTGTGACATGACGAGGGAAGGTTTCCACTGGTCATATCAAAATTCAACCTTTAATTTTTAATGTTATATGAGTAAAACTCTACGTAGTCGACAGGACAAGTCACAGATCCTAATTAGAGGTTGTTTTAATGAAAAATGGTGAGAGGGCTTCAGAATCCATCGGGGACAGCGATTTGTCCTTTCTGGGAAAATTACCCATATATTTGCGATACTTTCTTCTTGGCAGTACCAGCAGTGGCATCAATCAAAAGCACACCATTATTTTTATCTTATCTAACCTGAAGAATTTTTTTTTCATGGGTCGGATACCTACACCTATAGTCTCTTAGGACTTCAGGTCTAAAATACTTTATTACTAATATATGAACAACACCTAATTTTTCCGACCTAACGAATTTATTTTTTTAATTAATTGAAAACCTACTTGTTATTCTTATTCGGTTACTTGCAGCTGTATTGTCAATTTGAGAAGTAGTTTTCCTAAGCCCAGCTATAGCACTTTAGTAAAGCGGTGTAGTCCAATATTATATACTGCCGCCAAGACATATTTTAATTTCAATTTTTCCCAGATAAACACCTAAATTAAATATTCAATAATTAAATATTATTATTATTATTTACCAAGTTTGTGTGTTTAATTTTTATTTTATTTAACGCCTCTGTCCAAAAGATGTCATTGGTGTCGATAACTAAATGTTAAATTCTATAGTAGTGTCCTGTGATCTTCAAACACTGACACAGTGTAGAGACTGTCTTCATTATCACCCAGTGCCTCTTTTAAAGATCTCTGGAGATTCATTTTCTATCTATGTTTTTCATACACAGGGCAGTACAGTGCCTACATACAGTGTACATATACAATTATACTAATACTATATTAGTGTACAGTACATACAGTGTATGTATGTTTTTCTAGTAGCAGGTGTTTGGCAGTCTGCCGTGGGTAGTAGCATTTATCAAATGTTGGTGCTGCTAGTCCTATTAGGAGATAGTTATGGGTGACTTGGCAATGTCCGATTCTAAGTCGGCAAAGCATCACTTCTTCCCTCCTCGATATCCTACAACTTGTTTTCCTTTTTTCCATGCTTAATTTCTGAAAATTAGCTTTCTCTGTTTTTCTAGTACTTCTCTAAAAACGAATATAAATTTGTTAAATATCTACTAAATTCCGGAAATGTTAAATTATTTGTAAAGCGAGCGCCCCCCCCACCCCCCGCTCACGTATAAATTAAGAAATTATAATATTTTTGAAATCTACGTATCCGGAAACATAAGAGTGCACCCTCATTTCAATGAAATCCGTAAATGTTAAATTATTTGTAAAGCGAGCGCCCCCCCCCCCCCGCTCACGTAGAAATAAAAAAAATATTATATTTTTGAAATATCCGTATCCGGAAACATAAGAGTGCACCCTCATTTCAATGAAATCCGTGAAATTATTTGTAAAGCGAGCGCCCCCCCCCCCCCCCCGCTCACGTAGAAATAAAAAAAATATTATATTTTTGAAATATCCGTATCTGGAAACATAAGAGTGCACCCTCATTTCAATGAAATCCGTGAAATTATTTGTAAAGCGAGCCCCCCCCCCCCCCGCTCACGTAGAAATAAAAAATATGCAATTTTTGAAATCTCCGTCTCCAGAAACATAAGTATGCACCCTCATTTCAATGAAATCCGTAAATGTTAAATTATTTGTAAAGCGAACGCCCCCCCCCCCCCCCCCGCTAACGTAGAAATAAAAAAAATATACAATTTTTTAAATCTCCGTATCCGGAAACATAAGAATGCACACTCATTTCAATGAAATCCGTAAATGTTAAATTATTTGTAAAGCGAGCGCTCCCCCCCCCCCCCTCACGTAGAAATAAAAGAATTATTATATTTTTGAAATCTTCGTATCCGGAAACATAAGAGTGCACCCTTATTTCAATGAAATCCGTAAATGTTAAATTACCAAAATCTGAGCGCCCCCCCCCCCCCCCCCCATGAACCCTACTTTCCAATTTGTATTGAATACCCTTAAAATTTAAAAATATTACTACAGAAAACATAAAAAGTTACTCTAATGTGGAAGAAATTTTGTCTTGTACTCAACTTAGCTGCACTTGATTACCGGAGTACTCAGAGTAAAAATAAGTTGAGTACTTTCGATAAATTCAATAAGCAAGCTGTTGATTACTCCTTATCAGTACTTCGTACTCACATTACATTTTTGCCCATCTCTAGTTTGAATACTAAAAATATTGAGAGGAAAAAAATGATGGATGTTAATACCATTTTAAAAAATAAGAAAATTCATGGTTAATCCGGCATGAAACATGAAATATTAGGTACATTAATGAATTATTTGAACACATGAAATAGAACAGAGTGTTGATTCATTAATTAAAGCCCACCAGTATCAACCTTACAAACTTAAATTCGATGTCTTTATTAATTAAGTACCACGTAATTAAGCAAGAAAGTAAAAAAATTAGTCATAACGATGGATTTTCAAAGAAAGGGGTCCGAAGAAGCAGTTATAAAGGTAGGTGGAAGGAAATGAACTATAGTTATATTAATCTTAGTTCTCACAATCTCTCCATCAGGAGAACAAAAGTTGACGCCGAGGTAATTGAATTTATATAAGATTTGGATCTTTCGGTAAAATGACTTCTTTCTTCTGAATGTGCTATCAAAAAGACATCATGAGGAGAACCCTTCCTGAGTTCCTTGGAGCTACGCAAGATTTGCATTTAAATGAGGATCACCGGTGCCGCCACCCCTGCTCCTTTATTCTCCCCTCCAATTACAGGCTACCGTCCTGCCATCTATAGCGACTTGTTGGCAAGTCGACTTTCCCGAATCTGCGAGTCGGCATTTTCTCCCCTCAGTTCTAATTTAGCCTTCGGCAATGATGGGGTCGGCCATGCTTCCTCCTTGAATACTTTTTCAATGGGTAGGAACCAGAGTAATATCATTCTGAGCCCGCTCTAGTGAAAAAAATGCCACAAACGTTCCACCCACCAAATTTTAAGTAAAGGTTACGTTATTTCAGTAATGTTAAGCAGCAAAATGCCGGAAGAAAGGTTCCATGTTTTTGTCTTATATTGCACAGAAATACCTTTTACCTTTCACGTAAACATAAACAAGGAGAAAATAAATTGTTTCTGCTATCAATTTAAATTAATTATATTTATGAGATCGGAGACCGACCAGTATTTAGGAAGTTAAGTCAAGTTCTCATGGTTTATCTAATCGTTTGGTCAAGCAACACTATTCCCTGAACTAATGCAGGAAACAAGACCCTCCATGCATAGTAGTTCCTCTGTTGAGTAAAGATACTTAAAAATTTAACTATTAAAATGGATTGTAAATTGAATAGTCTAAACTTTATTTAGTTATTACTAGTTGGAAATACATTTATAATTGGATTGGATCTGAAAGATGATTGGTAAACGTTATACTGATATTTTTATTAATATATTTACCCCGGAGCAATCGCCCTTTCTTCGAATTAAATTTAAAACTACGTATCTAAAGAGTTAATAGGAATAAACTGGGATAATTACTTCGCTACATATGTTTTTTCGCTACTTATAGAGACAGGTGAATAAACATTTTTCACATTGCTGGGACATTTCACGTCTAATCAACACAAAACTATATCATTTTGAACCTCAACATCTGAGATTTTCTTGAAATTTGGTAAATTTGTACTACTTGTGTCCACTAGAACAATTGTGAAATATTACTGAAATATGTCTACCCGTTTTTGAATTATTGGTCTCTAAAGCCCTGAAAATAGGTCTAGAAACAGAAAAAATCAAGATTAAAAATAGGTGTAGATGTTTTCCAAATTTGACAAGGACTAATAGATTGGTGTCGTTTAACAGAGCATTCCATGCCGTTTCATATGATATTCAACAATGTACAGGTATAGGCAGTATGACCTATTTTTAAATTTTTTTTTTTTTTTAAATGCCCTTTTTGAGAATATTGAAATTAAAATTTTAAATTTGGTTTTAAGAACATTTCTTTAGTACCAACCTATATACATTGTTATATATCATATGAAATGGCATGGAATACGCCCTTATACGACACCAATTTCATAGTCCTAGTCAAATTTGGAAAACATCTACACCTCCTATTTTTAATCATAAAATACTAGATTTACGGAATTTTATTTTCAATTTTTTTAGAAGGGGAGAGCGGGGTTGGTTGGCATAGGGTGTAGGTTGGCCATTGGCTTATAGTTTCCGTCAGAGATGGGCAAATTGTATCTGCAGATACAGATATCGGATACTGTAGCTGTGGAAAGTACTCATGAGAGCAGATACAGATAGTATCCGTATCCGTACGGACGGATTCCGAAGGATCCGAGTACTTCTCGTATCTGTCAGCTTCGGATACAGTGACTACTCGTATCTGTCAGGACAGATACCCGAGTATCTGTGAGTACTTCGGTATTTAGTTATTTTTTTCCGGATACTATTTCGGATATTTCTACTTCTGGGGCTGGGTTGTTTACAATTCCATTATTATTTTAATATTCTATTAAAATTATAAACAAATTATTAGTATTAAGCCGTCAACATTTTACCGCTTCGAAATAAGGGTGCAATATCCAAAGCGTTAATTTTGACAAAAAGTAATAATTTAAAAAAAAAAACGATAGGAATATAAAATTATTTTCTTATTTTATTTTTTCAGATTTTTAAAATTGTAAACTACTGTGATAATAATAGTGGCTTATAATTGGAAAATACTACCGATTTTAAAATTCGATGCTGGTGGGGGGGGGGGGGACATTTTATTAACTTTCCGTTTTCTTCGAGAAGAGTCTTTATGGTAACGGCAGATTTTGAAAATAGTAACATTTTTAAAATTTGGTTGGGGAGAGCGTTTCTACGATTTTTTTTTTAACTTCTGATTAATTTGTTATGATTGTCTGTCTATATCTATGTTTACGCGTTCGTAGATTTTGAAAAAGTATTAATGTTTTACGGATACGTCTACTTCTGAGGTTAGGAATATTGTTTGTTTGTTTAACGTCCATTTTTATGCTACTTAGGCTAATCGGACGATGCTACAGTGGGAGTCCTAAATTTTGCCTATCCAGGTATAATTAGGATAGGGATCTTTAACGAGTACCTGACATCGTACAGGCTCAGGTTAGGAATATTTAAAATGTTGTTATTAAACTTTTTTATTATTATTAGGCTGTCAACATTTTATGTTTTCGAAATAAGGATCCTATCGAAAATTTTAAAAATAATCATACTTTTAAAATTGTAATTATTTAAAATTAATAATATCCAAACGGAAATTTTTTTTTCTATTTCTTCACAATAAAGAAGCATAATTATGTTTAGGCTGGCTTAACTTTTGAAAATAGAAATAATTTTAAAATTACTATATTGTGGGGGGTCCACCTTTAAGAGAAAATTGTAACTTCTAAAATTAATACGAATAGAATTTATATTTTTGTTAATATACACTAAATGAGGGCTCATACGGGTATGGATTTGGTGAATGGAATCAATTTTAAAATTCGATGCAGCGAGGGAGGATTTCTTCTGGATGAGCGTTTAAGATATTGGGGGAGCAGATTTCGAAAATATTTACAATTTTAAAATTTGGTGCGGGGCTACTACGCAATTTTTTTTCCACTTCTGATTATTTCGTTGTGAGGGTCTATATTAGTTGCACATAAATTTTATTATAGTACGTTTTATTATAATCAAAATATAAAGAAACACACATTAAGAGTAGATATGAATTGAAACATTCCTATCTAAAATGGAGACGCTATAAATAAAAAAGAATCAGGAAAAGTTTATTTGAGATAATAAAATGCAATTCACAAACTATTTCAATTTTTTTACAAATCAATTAAATTATATGGAAAAACATTTATACTATCTTACATTTCAATAATTTATTCAACTTTTTATCTTTTTAACTTAAAAATGACTAAGGAATCTTTGTCATTGTCGCATAGGCTGGTAACAACAAGAAGTAACAAAATAATGGAAACCTCATCAAACTGATGGTGTGTTAGCATTGACATGGGTACTTTACAAAGATAATCATGTAAAAGATAGTGAAATTAAAAATGAATATTTCAATGATAAAAAAACTCCTGTTTTCATTTCTGAGTAAAGAGTGTTGCAGAGACTAGGGCAAAATTATAAGGGTAGAGGTTAATTTGCAGACTTCAAAGGGTTTACTGCGGGGAAACCCAACCCTTTTGAAGTGAAAGGGTACACAACGATCAGGTGTAAACTTAAGATAAGGAATTGTAAAACTAGCAATATACAATAGATGGTACAGTATACAAATTGTTCATATCTGGACTCAATAATTAGATAAAACTGAGAGTACACACAAGCAGACCTGGGCAATATTTATTTGATTCCGGTTTTTCACATTTCATAATAAAATAGTTTGTTTTTGTTTTTTAATATTTTTAGAACAATATTTCTTTTTATGACAGAATGAAAATTTGTACATTAAATCTTCTCAAAGAAGTACTTATAATTAATTAAACATTTTAAACGTAAATTCTAGAAAAATCTGGCGAATCAATAAAAAAATAACTTTTAAAAGGTGACTTCAATACTACAAAGAATTTGCTTAAAACATTACATTTATATATTCACATTGACCAATCAATGATCATACAGGAAGTTATTTTGGAGCAACAAAAATACATGGACTGGACAATAAGTCCTCTTCGTCCCAAGAAATAATGCTTGGTAGTATGCTTTTTAAGTCCGATATAAATAATTATCATCGATAGTAATAATTATTTTTGCTAAATGTGAATGTTAAGCCCCTAAAAATGATTTCTTAGAACATTTAGAAATGCTCATAAATAAAAATTAAATGGAAAAATAAGGCAAACGTTCACCTGGATCGGAACGATTTTTTAACTTATAAACGCGTCTGGCGGGTATTAGTAAGAATTTTTAACCAGCCAGACGACCGAATTTCGTGTTTAGGAACCTTTTTGAATAAATTGGCACAAGAATGAATCGTATGTTTTATGGGTGAGTTTTTGTGATTCTCGCGCGCGTCTGGTAGGTACTAGTAAGAGTTTTATCGCTGCCAGAGGATTTTCCCTTTCTACAGAAATAAAAACCTAACGATTAAGCCATATTTCATCCGTATGTTTTATGGGTGAATTTTTATGAAAAAAATTAATTATTCAAATTAATTTTTAAGGCATTAGTAAGAATTTTATCGCTGCCAGACTGTCGGTTTCGCACTTGACTCTGTGGTTTCTAAAAATGCTGAAATTTTTAGATGTATGTTCTATGGGTGAGATTTGTTGCATCTGGCTCCTGTACTATAACCATTATTTTCATTTTGAGAACCCCTCCGTATTAGCTACTGTACCTAATCATGATAAACGACTCCTCTCAAAATCCATATTTATCCATCAGGGGAAAATGATACTGTAATCTATGACCTAGATAAAGGGATAATTTCATCTACTTACTCTAACATCTTCCGCGTCCTCAAATCCTAGTTTTGATTTCATAGGTATCCGCTACTATCGATGTAGCTCTATATTATTATATCACTTCTTTTTTACATACTTTTTTCATTTTTTATATACATTGTTACCTTGTGTGTACTCTCAGTTTTTATCGTATTATTGGGTCCAGATATAAACAACTTCTTTACTGTATCGTCTGTATTGTTAATTTTACAATTCCTTATTTATTTCTATTTTACACTTTGTCGTTGTGTACCCTTTCACTTCAAAAGCATTGGGTTTCCCCGTAATAAACCTTTTGAAGTCGGCAAACTAACCCTCCCCCCCTCCTATCACACAAATTTTCCCTCAGTTTGTGCATTACTGTGGACTTAACAAGGTAAATATCAGATTTTATTTTGTCATTCTAACCAGCTACTTATTCCAATATTCACGTATAATTTTAGTCATATCAACATACCATCAGTTAGATTAGCTATCCATTATTTTGTTACTTCTTGTTGTTAATATCTAAATTAATAATTACATGTTTAAAATTTAATCATTATCTTCTTCATAGTCCGGGAGTTGAGGGCCGATAAAAGTGTCAGGTTTGAGGAAAGTTTTTGATCAAAAAGGCTGAAAGTACTCATTTCATAGACAACAAATGTGAACGTCCGCCACTTCACATAGGTTGCCATCAAATTTTATATGCAAACTAAATCGAAATTTTCGAACTTCTTTCAATTTTTTGCTTATAACTCAAAAACAATTCATCGCAGAGAAATACGAGTTCTCTTTAATTTAAGAGGGCTTGAAATTTGCGTCGAATTAGTTTCTTAAAGATAAAATGGGATAAGACTTTTCGCCAAAAACCGTATAATATTTTCTTATATTTGCCATTTTAGCGGAAAAATGAATGACGCTCATGTTTCATAGCCTACCATTTGAAGAGGGATACTCCAAATAAAAACTTTTACCAGTAATAGTAGTAGAATATCAAATTGTGTGTAGAACGAGCTCCTTAATTTTATAATTAGCCGACTCCTATAGAGACAAAAAGGACCTCTGTGTGAAAGAACTCCGAAAATCTAACTTCTTTATAGTGCGCCCCCCCCCCCCCTCTCGACCCCTATTAAAAAACAAAATAAATATTTTTTTCAAAAACAACATCCCCGATAACATAATATTGGACCTCTGTGTGAAAGAACTCCGAAAATCTAACTTCTTTATAGTGCGCCCCCCCCCCCTCTCGACCCCTATTAAAAAACAAAATAAATATTTTTTTCAAAAACAACATCCCCGATAACATAATATTGGACCTCTGTGTGAAAGAACTCCGAAAATCTAACTTCTTTTTAGTGCGCCCTCCCCCCCTCTCCACCCCTATTAAAATATTTTTTTTCAAAAATACCGACCATAACATAGTAATGGACACCCGTTTAAAAGAAATTCGAAAATGTTACCGTTTTCAATATTATAGGCCCCTCCCCACTCGAACTTTAAAATAAATATTAATGTTAATGGTTACCTGGTCATGATATAATATGCTTAGGTAAACATGAAGAATATTCCCACATTTCAAAATATTCCGTGAATTTAAAGTTGTGGAATGGGGAATACCCCTCCCCCCCCCCGACTGCCACCACCACCAAGATTGAATTTAAAAATTAATAGAGATGAGAGATGGTCAACTGTTCTTCAATTACGATAGGTTAAATAATGGTCAGGATTTTCAGTTTACAATGATATTTATTATGGTAAGCCAACGTTTCGATCCAGCTTGTGGATCTTCATCAGGGCTAAAAGAAAACAAATATATGAGTATCTATGCTAGAGGGTGACAATAAATGGATACATTACAGAACTGATAATAATATAAAAGATGGTATACATAAATATTAAAATAAGAGGCTGGTTAACAAGATAAAATAGAATATGATATTTACCTACTGAGTCCAGGTGGATACTAAGACTAAAGGTAAAAATAAGGTGAGAGGTAGTGGTAGGGGGTAGGTTTGCCGACTTCAAAGGTTTATGGCGGGGAAATCCAACGCTTTTGAAGTGAAGGCACATGACAACTGAGTGAACAAAATATGTATACCATATTATATTGTATACCATCTTTTATATTATTATCAGTTCTGTAATGTATCCATTTATTGTCACCCTCTAGCATAGATACTCATATATTTGTTTTCTTTTAGCCCTGATGAAGATCCACAAGCTGGATCGAAACGTTGGCTTACCATAATAAATATCATTGTAAACTGAAAATCCTGACCATTATTTAACCTATCGTTAAAAATTAATACTTTTTCAAAATCTACGAACACGTAAAAATAGAGACTGACACTCATAACAAATTAATCAGAAGTTAAAAAAAAAATCGTAGTAACGCCCTCCCCAACCAAATTTTAAAAATGTTACTATTTTCAAAATCTGCCGTTACCATAAAGACTCATCTCGAAGAAAACGGAAAGTTAATAAAATGTCCCCCCCACCAGCATCGATTATAAGCCACTATTATCATCACAGTAGTTTACAATTTTAAAAATCCGAAAAGATAAAAAAAGTAAATAATTTTCACAATGGAATATTCCTATATATTTTTTTTAAATTATTACTTTTTGTCAAAATTAACGCTTTGGATATAATACCCTTATTTCGAAGCGATAAAATGTTGACGGCTTAATACTAATAATTTGTTTATAATTTTAATAGAATATTAGAATAATAATGGAATTGTAAACAATCCAGCCCAAGAAGTAGAAATATCCGAAATAGTATCCGGAAAAAAATAACTAAATACCGAAGTACTCACAGATACTCGGGTATCTGTCCGGACAGATACGAGTAGTCACTGTATCCGAATCTGACAGATACGAGAAGTACTCGGATACATTTGAAAATTTTGGAGGGATTCGAGTACAGTATCCGAGTAAAAAAGTATCTGTAACTAAGTATCTAGTATCCGAAACTAGTACTTTTTTACTCGGATAGTGCCCAACTCTGGTTTCCGTCACACCTGTTGTGAAGGCCCCACCATTGTACCATGTGACCCGCTCGACCTCGGGAGTCTTGTCCTGAGTTTTCAATCCGATGCTAACAGTGTAGAGAAGAGTGTGCTTCATTGATTGGTTTTACAACATTTAAGTAAATTTTTACATTTTCAGTAAATTTCGTTTTAAGGCATGGCAAAACATTTTACTCCGATTCTGTTCACATAGCCCCAAACTACTTTGAAAAACCTAACCTTTCAACTAACCAGTTTCTTGTTTGATTGTTCTCCCCTGTCCTGGCAGTCATCTTTCATATGATCTTTCCTGTGGGGGTAGTTGGCTCTCTTCAACTTTTTTTTTGCGCAGTAGCAATTCACAAAAGCAAGGTAAACATAATCAAAGGTGAAACTACCAATTGTCTTTAGTTCCAGCGAGGTGAAGATGAGAGCAATTTTTCTTATGCAAAAAGTGACGAAAGTCTAAATTTCTATCTTCTTCTATTGTCATTCTATATTCCGTTAAAAGCTGTTAAAAACCTATTCAAAATTATTATACCATTATAGTGCAGCTTTTAATAACAATAATATGTGTCAGGCAGTACTTGAATGAGATGGCTAAACAACCCCATCTTCTAGGCCAACCTGCCCCACATAGGGGGTTAATTGGCATAACTCTGGATTGACGAATTCTTCAATTTTCTATGATCTTAGTATTAAATATTATATTGTGAAAAAAATACTTGAAGTACTCTAACACTTGGAGTTTACACTGGTATCAGCCCCATCAGGATTATATTAACAGGAACGACTCAACAATCAAAAAAGTGAAAACTGTTGCCAACCAACCCCGCTCTCCCCTAATGAAGAAATTTTCATCCCACTTTTATATTTTGTTGTATGAATAGATATACTACCTTCTTATCAAAATAATATAAAATTTGTAAAAAATGCCATTTTAGAGAAAATTGAAATAAAAATTTCAAACTAGGTTTTAAGAAAATTTCTGTATTACCTACCTATACATTATTATATACCTTATGAAATGTATGAATGCGCTGTTAAACGACACCAACCTCATAGTCCTAGTCAAATTTGGAAAACATCTACACCTATTTTTAATAATGATTTTATCTGTTCTGTACCTATTTTTTAAATACCAATAATTCAAAAACGGGTAGACATATCTCAGTAATATTTCACAATTGTTCCAGTAGGTTTAAGTAGTACAAATGTACCAGATTTCAAGAAAATCTGAGATGTTGTGGCTCAAGCCTGTGTTGAATTGACATGTAATGACCCTACTATTAATGTTGTCTGAATTGCCTATTCTGATATGTGATTGAAAGTATATAGCATGTTATTTAAATCCATAGTGGAAAATTCAATTCAATAAAAAAATGAACATAGTGTTGTTTTCTTCCGCGGTGCAGGTATACTGGGTGTCCCAGACCTAGTGTAAAAAAAATGGGTAATACTGCATATTAAACGGAGTAGAATGGCGCAAAAACGAGTTTCCTATCTCAATCTGTTGAGTAGATAGAATTTTTATTTTTTTTATTTTTAAAATCTTACTTTTTTCTAAAAAATGACAGTTTTCTCTACTTTGGTTTAGCGTAGAAACAAAATAAATGATATTTTCTTAATCAGCATTAAATTTCCTAAAAGATGACATGGGTCTAGTGATTTTTAACGCGCTAAACCCAAACATTTATTACAACTTAAATTTTTAATAGTTTTTGAAAATTCCTCGCTCCCCACTGGAGCACCCTAGAACCTGTCAAATTTCCTAAAAACTGTGGAATTTAGTTAGCTTTTTAATGGTGTAACCTATGATACAATTGTACTTCACCTTTTGAGTCTAAAAGAAGTTTTTCTGATGAAAAACATGCTAGAGATGTCACTGCTGGGGCAATAAGGAAGCGCGCTAGAGCCTGCATCCAAAGTAATGGATGCCGCACTTCCCATGAGTTAGAGTGTTATACTTTTTTAAGACTAGAAACAACAATGTATGAATTCTAAATAATATAAAAAGGGTAATAATAATCTAAAATTAATAAAAAAAAACGCCTTAGTTTAAATTTAAAAAATACTTTCTTTAAAATAAATTAAGCTTTTTTCTTTTCTTCAACTAAAATTTGAAAAATCCTACATAAAAAATGTCGAAGACAAAAAATAATATTATTTTAGATATGGTTATGATTATTGCAGCGCGTATTCAAAATGTCCTCCATTACTTTGGATGCAGGCTTCTCTTTAACATTTTTTATGTAGGATTTTTCAAACTTTTTAATTAAAAAAAGTTTAATTAAAAATTTAACTATTGAAATTTTAAGAAATTTTTTTTCAACAAAATTTTTCAGAAAAAAGTAAGATTTTAAAAATAAAAATTCTATCTCCTCAACAGATTGAGATAGGAAACTCGTTTCTGCGCCATTCTACCCCGTTTAACATGCAGTATTACCCATTTTTTTTTTTTACTTTAGGTCTGAGACACCCAGTATACAATGTGAGTGGTTCTATGATTCCGTGCATAGAAAAGAGGACACCCTGTGAGAGAAAATTCCAACTGGATAAACTCGCATACCTATCAAAATTTATTTATTTTCCGTGATTCGTCACATCAGAATTTATTCTTCTTAAAATTTTAACGCCGCTTCTATTTCCTCGATTCATTTTCGTCAACGAAAAAACAAGTCCCAAAAAAAAGTTTACTTGCCTCGAAAACAAAATAAGGCAAAAATAATCACTAACGCATGATATTGTTGGTTTCTTTACTAGAAAAACTTATTTGACGAACATTCTACATTTAAACAAATCCTACTCTAACTGGGACCTTGCAATTAGTCTAGGTGCTAACTATCTCACAGTTAACCGCGTCTCACTGTACCCCAATCTCCCCTAGTATAATTAGGCAGAGTGTAGTTGAGTTAAAGAAGGTCGAATTTAATATGTAAATGTAAGAATAGGTTAATTTGAAATGGAAAAGTTTGAATTGGAGCCGGAAATTTGAATTCATCCAATTAGTCTCGGAGAAAAATGACGAACAGTGGCTTCTAAAATTTCTAATCGATCTATATCCGATTGTCGAGTTCTTACATATGTATATAAATGTTTTTAATTAAATTTCATAAAATATTTACAATTAAATCCAACACAAATTTAGGTGTTTTTTTTTTTTTTAGGGGACATTTTTCTCACATGAACATACCACTGCAGCTGCTTGGTCCCAATTTTGTGGATTTTGTCTCAGAGGAGAGAAGGAAAAAAGGAAAACTTGGCTGCAAGGAGTTGAAGAGCTGATGGCAGCAAGAGGCTTGGCGGAGGGAGATTGGGAAGACTGAGGGTATTGGTAACAAAATGTTTTGGGTCTCGGCATACGAGTATGACCAAAGGTTGTATAAGTCCGAACAAATTCTTTTTCAATTATTTTTAAAATAAACCTATGATATTTAAATGTGCTTTCTTAGAGTAGACGGAGAAGAGTGGGTGGGAGACTAGAAAAAATGGTAACACGTTGAAGAGGGAAGGCTTAATATGGACATAAACTCCAAAGTTTTTTTGGAAACAAAGTAGTCCTCAGCTTTACATTAAGTGGTTAACTTGAGGCACACAGATGGAAAAAAAAAAAAAAAAAAAAGTCCCCTGGAAATTGCTGAACTTAACATATTCTCCAAGATTTGGGTAAATAAAATGATTAGCCTTAACTTCTTTTTGTCATTTCTCTTCAAATATAGCTCAAGCGAAATATTCACTGATACCGAAATGCTAAAACAATTGTTATCATTTGTGTTAAGATTTCTCTATCTTACCTTTTTGAAACATCCATACAATTATATGCATTTCTTCTTCAGATCTTGGATTACGACCATGGAAGACTAAAAAAACATTTATACAAAAATTTTTTATAGATATGAAAAAAATTAGAATAATGAGCTGATGCATATGCAGAAGGTGCACAACAGAGAAATAATGCACGGTAAGGCGTTAGGAATTTTTGGATGATTGACAAGATTCAAATTGTTAATCGATTTCTGAGAACGGCATGTTTTTAATAATGATCCATTACAATTACAGTGTGCCCGTATAAAGGTATACCTCGCTAAAAGTACCCGACTCCGACCGCTGCTATGTTTCGTTTCTTAATTCCAATTAAGAAACGCCTGTCAGTTTATTTTTTATGTATAACGATTTTTATTAATTCTCATTATTTCTTTTATAAATATACTTATAATATAGACATATGCCAAAAAGATTTAAATGAACTGATGGAATAGAAAATATGTTTCATAATAGTATAATTAATATAATAGATAAATAATAATAAGATAAAGATTACTGAAAATTTAAGGGTCTGTAAAATTACTGGCAAAAGTACTAAAATTTAGATAGAAGTTGATGTTTTTTCAAAAATTCCAATAATAGTGTGATTGAATTTTCGTTGTTAGTAAGGGCGACAGTTATATCTGAGATTAATCCTATTTTATTGATACTTGATATGTAGTTGGGACATTCCTGAAATATGTGTTTAACAGACAAAATAGATCCGCAGTGCTGGCATAGTGGGGGAGGCAGTTTCCTAATTAGGTAAGAATGTGTTAATGCAGTATGGCTTATTCTCAAGCGGGTGAGGACAACCTCTTCCCTACGGTTGCTGCGGCAGGATGTAGACCATGCTTTCACTGTCTTTTTGATATTTTTCAATTTGCTTGGGGGACTTTCGTCCCACATGAGCTGCCATCTGTCCAACACTTCCATTTTCAGAGGCCTACTCAGTTCTGACGGGGTAAGAATGGCAGTTCCCCGGCCTGGTAGTGCTAGTGCCTCTCTGGAAGCCTGGTCGGCGAGCTCGTTACCAACGGATACCAATGTGGCTTGGAATCCATATAAAATAGACGGATTTACCCTGCTCTGCAGTATGGCCTATTCTCAAGCGGGTGAGGACGACCTCCTCCCTACGGTTGTTGCGGCAGGATGACCATGCTAGACTAGACCATGCTTGCACTGTCTTTTTAATACTTTTCAATTTGCTTGGGATAATATATTTTTATTTTTTATAATTATTTTCATAGGATTATATTTAAAGGTCAAGTACATTTATTAATTTATTTTATATTATTTTCTGCTGAAAGTTTGTGAGACGATCACTGCACCTGATTTTCCGATGTTAGATTTCTTCAATTATTTTCTTCATATCCTCATGCATTATAACATTCGCTATTCATTTCTCCGCTGTTGAGGCTTTCTGACTTCCTCTGGTAGTCAAAAGGGTAAGGTGTTAGTCAAAAGGAAACCCGGGAGCTGAGAGTAGGAAGGCTCCTTCCTGAGGAGTGCTCAGAAAACAATCCTCATGAATAATGTAGCATAACTCATAGGGTACAAGGTGTAAGGCTCACCGCTGGCATTTCCATAGCAAACAACGGAGCCCCATCCCTGGTCAGGTCTGTATGGCATTATCTACCACCGTCCCGGGGGATTTACTGGGGCTTTGCTTCCGCCTTGATTCAGGATCGGGGATTCTATAGTTGGAATACTGTTCCGTCGATAATCGTGCTGTATACAAAAAAGATTCCGAACTGATTAGTGGCCATGAAGGCAGGAACATATGCTATGATTTCACTGCATCTGATCTGATATTGATCAGTGATTATCTAGAAAATATTTTTATTAAAATCATATCATCAAAATTATAATATCATATCATCTGAAAATAATATCATAAGTAAATGCTCTGACATTATCTACAAAAGCTGCACTAATCAGTGGGAGGACACTAATTTTAATAACAAAGATAATTGGGTTTTCTGGGACTTCTTAGATAACTATGGTTGAAGGAAGATCAATAAGTAAAATAACCAAATATCATTAACAATCCATATATTTCAGCGAACCATGTTCAGTGCTAGAAAATTTTATAGTAAATTAATCTAATGCAGCTAACTTTTCATGCATTAATTTCTAATATATAATCAATTTCAATGTACAATCTATAATGAGCACTTACACTATAAAAAATCTACACATTAAAATTAATGTGAGGTCAGCAACTTACTGCAATTATTAGTCACATTTAATGTGTTAGGGCTAACCCAAACACCGTCTTGCTTTGATAAGGCATATTTATATATTTATTATTTCTTTATTTTAAATAAACTAAATGTTTTTAATTATAACACATTTTGTAGAATGAGCACTCCCTTGTGGTATCAATTTCTAACCGTTTATTTAACCTTCCACCTGTTATGTGAAATGTTCAATTGGAATTTTATACTGTGGGTTATAACTGTCCGAATATTTTGGGGTTAAAAGCGAGTGAGCAACTTGGTTTCATTAAAAGAATAGATAAATAATCTACTGTCCAATGCCGAATTGAATTCGAAATGCCTTAAACAAGAAAATGTTAAATTTCCATTCTAAAGCATGGGCTCACCATCGGGGGTGACGCCCCCCCCCCAATATTTTAAAAGGGGGCACTGAGACATAAATTGGCATATTTTAAGACACCAAATACCTTTAAGATAAATTTGTTGGAGGAATCAAATGTCCCAACAGTTGTTTTTAGACGTTATTATTTTAACTTTCAGACTCTCGAATTTTACCTACCTTATCTATGAGAATATTGAGGCGTCATCCCCAATAATTTTGCGCTGGTGACGATCAAGCTCTAAACGAGGAGGAACGAATAAAAATCTATTAAAAAGTCAGATCAAGAAAATTAATAAACAGCTCAAAATAAACATACCACTAATCAAGGTATCAGAAAATCTAGTGTGGCGAGAAGAATTTCATATTCAACATTAAATTTAAAGCAAATTCAATAACAATGGGTTAATCCTTGCAATTTAACAGCTAAATAACCTATAGGTGTGCAGATAACCTATAAAAATTATTAATAATAATTCCTTTCTATGCTTATTAAATTCTTATTATAATTCATCTTAATTTGATCTAACCAATCGTAATTGGTGAGTGTATATATTACGGATACATGCTATAAAGTCTCATTATTAGATAAATAATTATAAAATAGCTTCAAAGACTACTTTTAATTTTTAATTTAATTTACATTTTTTCCCGCAAACATTCAGGGCCATCGGCCATAAGACATTTATTCTCTGAGTTGGATATTCAATTTTTAAAATATTTAAAAATTTCATATCCGAATCATCTACGAAAATCCATATTTTGAGGTTCCCTAGGCAAAACAATGATCCCAATATGGTTTCCGGAAGTTTTCTTCCTTTAAAGATAAAGAGAAAAAAAAAGATCGTCGAAATCGGACGATTTATCTCGAATATGAAATGACTCTTGATCTTTGTTTTTCTACCATTATTAATAGGTTGTTTCTGTTATAACAATATAAATATAATGATCGTTTGAATAATAATGGAGTTTACATTGATAAGTAGTATAAAAAAGAAAAAATCGCTCCAATTTTAGCAACGATTGTTGTATGGAAATAGAAATCAATTATGCGTAACTTAAGATTTACATGAAAAAAAAAATTGATTTCCATATAGAAAAATAAAATAAAAAAGTAAGAACTCAAATGATGGAATTTCGAGGGTTTAGCTTTTTTTTTTTTTTATTTCCTTACATCTTGGTACAATTTTCACTTACAATTCTATTTAAAATGGAACATTTATGTGAAGGTTGTGTGTTCCGCGCACCACATCAGCATTTTTTTTTTTTTTTTTACCATAATTACACCTTATGATATATTTTAATTATATAAATAAAATTTTAAAATAAAAACCTTTAAATAAAAATAATCACCAAGGAAAACTTAATGTATTTACAACAACATGGTGTTTCGTCATTCGCCCGAAGAATGAAACATTTTTATTGCAAGACACCATCGTTATAAATATTAAAAAAGACAAGGGCAAGAACATTAAAAGGACTTTTAGATCACGAAAACAAGAGGAGGTGTGTACAGAAAAGAGCATGGCTCCTTGATTTAATGGTGAATATTGAATATGGAAGAGGGGGGAGGAATATAAAATCTCAATATTTACGGTAGGTTCATTGATCAAATCGGCACCACCAAAACTTCTTTGATTTTAGCTTCGGGCTAATAATAAATATTCTATGGGGAGGATCGGAACAAATTTTTTCCTTTCTTTTTTTTTCTTTGAAAGGCGTCTTTGAGGTAGAAAAAAATATTATCATACAAAGGTCCAACGGAGTTCGTTAAAAATAAATCGATATTCGTCAAGATTCTTTTTACCCCTATCCCCTCCTGCTGTAATGTAATGTAAACAATATTATATCAGCAATTTAAAACAAAAATCAACTATGTAACAAAAGTAAACAAAAATCGAATGGTGACGTAAAACAACAATTCAAGAGATAAAGAAAAGATGTAAACGGGAAAACATGTGAAAACCAAAGCATTAAATAAAATCGAATTTGTGAATATTATAATATTAATAATGGATTGAAAATCCTTACTGCTCCTTATTATGGGGGAAACAAATACTCAGGTTTATAACAACTAAAATATAGGTTTATTGTAACTTATCCGATACAAACGAAATTGGGATTGGGTATTGACAAGGATTGGGATGGGGTGACCACAATGATGGTTAAATTAATATAAAATAATTTTAAAAAATTGACGAACGTCAAGAGATGCCCAAAATTGGACAAAAATTGTCCATCTCCCGTAAATACTCGCAAAACTTGCGAGATCGTGGGAGAGGTGTCAGTGAAGAGGAAGGATTTGGCACCGTTTGGAAGCGACTCCGTCGTGTAATGGTTAGCATACCGTGCATATCCCGCGGAAGACCCGTGTTCGATTCCCGGAGGAGCCAAATCTTTTCTCTCGAAAAATAAAATATTTAAAATAATTTAAAAAATAGGTGGTCACCCACAATGATGGTTTAATTAATATAAAATAAATCCAGATTCCTATTAATAATGAAAAAAAACGCACAAAACTTATAGAATTATTACTAAAGAATTCCGTTTCTCAATGAACATAATATATACGCTTGCACTGCACATATCATTCAAGAAAAAAATATAGTAAAAATCACTATTGCCGGGATAAGCTGAGCGTTGAAAAAAATTCAATTTCAGAACCACCCTCACAATCTTGCATTTTCTAAATCCACAAAGCAAATTATTCGCTACACTCCATTACCTCCACTGTAGCTTATTTTAACAGCAGCCCTCGCTTCCAATTTTAAATATGGCCTCGTATCTGCACAAAGTTTTTCCATAAAAATGGATCGGCGGGACCCATCCTATGTTAACATATTAATAAAACTCCTCTTGAAAGATTTTCACTTAGATTTGCCTGCTTGGTGTTTATTTTATTGAAAAAAAACTCGTTAAAAAAACAAAAACAGATATTTTAATCCTAAGTAGTAATTTACCAAAATACCTCAAGAACCATACACAATTATTATGATAGGAGGAATAATAATGAAAATTTCATATTTGTTGATATTGTTAGGTGAAACAAAACAAAACACATGTGATTTAAAAGAGTTCTAGACTATTGTTTGAACAGCTGGGACAAATTATTCTTATATGTGTTTGTGACTGTTCTAGTACATGTTCGAGTGCCTTCTACGCTTCCATAGAACCTGCCAGACAGTTCTATTTCAGACCAAATATAATGAGTGATGGACTAAAGAATTAGTCTTGCTCCGAAGATCGATCATAGGGTTAAGTTTACGTTAAAAGTATCGAACCAAGTTGATACTTGTAACCTTTTTGCTTTTGTGGAATTCTAAATTGTTATTTACACTTATGTTAACCCACATATGTGTTAAATAAACAAATATATAATAAAAATTAACAATTTAAATTTTATCTACTGTTTATTTTTAGTAATGATTAAAAAAAAAATCTATCTATTTAAAGTTTTGATGCAGATTGCACTATTAAATATAAGCCACAGTATTATGAAGATTATATAGATATGAAGATAACCATAAGATATTAAACTTAAAGAGATCTCAACAACTTTCTACTCCTCTAGGTATATTTTTATATTTTTTCAAACCCAAACTAAAAAAATTAAACCAGACTTCTTTTAAATGTAGATTTCGTTTAATGTATATCAAATTTAATTTAAATTATCATTACAATTATAAAAAATTCGTTGGTGGATGATACTGGATAGAAAGTTCTTCTTCCTTGGTTCCATCAAATGGAATTACAAAAGAAATATGGCCCCCCCCCCGCCCCAAATTTATAGCCCTGTTAAAATCTGTTTCTCCACCCTCCTTTTTAACTTCAGAAATCCATAAAAATGTGTCCCCCTAAAAAAACATGTAGATATAACTGCCGCCTCGAAACACCCTTCATGTAACATCTGACAATTTTGGGGTAAACTATAATGTATCTGCTAATATATGATATGCCGTACTTGTTATGAATGAAATCTACGACATTCGACTGTCAGTGAATTTATCAACTATTGTCAAAACATGTGGCCCTCCATTGTGCTTCTTCAGCCTTCATATAATGACTAATTCATTTTAAAGTTTTTTGTATTATTTTTTTAGTCTAATTATATTTTATTATAATTTAGTCTAACAGCGGTATCGAAGAATGGAAAATGATTTTAAAGAATTAAAACAAAAACCTGCAATATTATTTAGCTCTAGAGTTTTCTATTTTATTTTTTGTTTGACGTGCTACAAAATTGAAGCTGACCAGAATTGCTCAAAATTGTCTCCTCTTTAAGAAGATATGAAATATGGGAGGTGATGGTGGCTTTTTTGGAATAAACCTAACCTTAACTTAATCCAAGACTCCACCATTACGACACAGTGGGATGAAACACTGAAATCGGGTACACTGATATCCTCTTGCAGGCAGATTGTTTACGCCTTCAAATGTTCAAGAAATGTTTTTTTCAAATAGTTTATCGTTATGAAATTGAATTTGAAAGCTGATGTCATCGGAGAGTAAATTTGAGTGCAAAAATATCATCATATATGTACATAATATATATATTATATATATATATATATATATATATATATATATATATATAGTATATGTATAAAAATATATAATATATGATGATATTTTTTGATTTAATATATTATATTAAATCATAACTGTAACCAGAAACAGAAACCTGTGAATATAACGATGCCGAATGCTTCTTGTGTCCCTTAAATGTAAGTTTTTTGCATGAGCAATAATATTCGATTCGAACTTTTGACTAAATTAAAACATCTAATTTTGGCCTCTTTTGTTCCCTATATTTTGAAGCTGAGATAATAGTGATCATGTTTTGAGTTAATTTAGCTGCCCCCACTTGCCTTTCCCCTCCCCCATTTAGCCCCATTGTTTTTAATATCCACTCACTTAACTCTCTCATTAATACCTGAAAAATCTCTGATAACATTACTTATTTATTCAAATCCAGTAACCAATGTTAATTGGGTTTCTTTGTCAGCGGTAAGAATTTTCTTTTTATTATTAATCTTTCTGCTTAATTCTAACACAGTGTCCTACCCATTCCGTCGATATTGTTATTATTATCTTAATAATAATATAGCGTATATTATAAATAAGTAAGAGTGTTTTAGTACAAACTTACTTATCAGAAAACCGAATCTTCTAGAAGCGAAGATTTGCGGCATCGGAGATACCAATTCAATGAATAAAGGCCTTAGTAGATATAAACCTTTTAAATATATTTAATCAGAAATGGGATGCGTGTCATAGAACTACACCTCGTTTTTTAAAAACTCTGGTTAAATTTGGGTTATTATGATTAAGTCGAAAAAAACTAATATGGATTTTGGAAAAAGACTTTTTGGAGGACAAAAAATAAAATAAAAAATAAAATAAATCTCAGGAAATTCTTCCCGAATATTCAGTTGGTGATATGCGAAATGTGTTGCAATACCATTTAAAAATTATGGGCCGCAAGCATGTAGTCGACCAAATAAACGCTCATTTATTCCCACAAGGTTTATCGGAAGAAGACCAAATTTCAGGTGATTAGTCGTAATCGTTGAATGAAAAAGTGTTAGATGTAAAACTATCAAAATACCAAGAAAACCGGATAAGAAACGAATTTGAAAACAAAAAATGATTTGTCCTTGTCCGGACAAAGGAGTAAACATTAGGTTGCAAACGTTGCTTGTATTACTTTTTGTTGCTTGATATGTTTAAAAGGAATAAAGCCCGCTTTAAATTAGAAGGGGGGCAAAACATCTTTTCTTGAACTCAGGAAATGAAGAAAGTTCACAAGATGATGAACCATCCAAGATTGAAATAAGTGGGTCGAAAATTTCGATTATATGGACGAATCCTAAAACATTAACTCTCGACTTGTTATTGATCTCGTAATTGCATGTCGTAGATAAAATTTCGACAGAAATAAATTAAAAAGTAATCAGTAATAATAGAAGAAAAAAAAACAAAAAAAAATGGGTGAGCCCCATCACTCCATGGTAATAACATTAAGAAACGTGTAACAACAAAACATTATCACACCAATAAGCCTTAAAATGTGCCCTCTCTCATCGTTTGTTATATAAGGAATTTTTCCCTAAAATTATGCTTTCGTCTCAATGTGTGACACCAACAATTATAATCCGGTCCTATACCCCACCTCACATAATAAGTTTTAATATAAAATTAAGCTAACTCTTAACTTCTCCTTTTTCTTCTTATGTTAGTTATTTACACGATTGAATTCAACCTAACACCTTCAACTATGATTGACGACTTTTCGAAAAAATATAGTTCATAGTTCCTACTACGAAAAAATTTATCAAACATAAGCGTAATCAAATCTGTTTCAAAATATATTACACAAAAGAATATTTTTCACCAGTTGAGATAAAAATTTTATAGTAACTTTTTCTGGAAAATAACAATTCAATATAAAAACTAAATTAAATATTATGAATACTGAGCAATCTTGAGTGCGACTTTATGAGGTACAGAACAGTAAAAGAAGTTAGATGAGGTGCTCTTCGGTGGGAAAAGAATAACATATATATATCAAACCCTGTTATTATTGTATTCTGTGCAGCAATTTTCACGGTAAAATATTTCATATTTATCCAGGTGTGAAGCGGTCCCCGTTTTTTCGCTTAATAAAAACAAAGCCACCATTCCATTAGAAGTGATTCCATTTCGAAAGTAAATAAAAATATCTGGAAAATTAAAATGTTTTATGTTTGAATTTGCGGTTTTTTTTTTTTCATCTTTTATTAATTTATTTTTTTGTATATCGAACTTGTATTATTGAATATCATTGGGACAGCATAATGAGTAAGACAATCTGCACTCCCAAGTCGTGTCCTGCTCTGCCGGGTACTTATTCATTCTTGAAATCGGTACTGCAATGATTTTGTTGTCGCTGGACCTCAAAGTAGTCTCTATAAAATGTATATTAATAATTGCCTGGCAATGAAGAATGGTCTTATCCATGTCAACTGAAAACCGGAACGTAATTTGATCTTCAAGAAATGGAAACTTGAATAGAAGTTCATACTTCCCAAAAAGTATCATAACAAGAAAGCTTATACATTGGACGGGAGTTGAATATGAGGCAGTCTAAAAATTGCTAATTAAATCGAAAGAGTAAAAATCTGGTGTGATGCGCGCAACACACAACTTTCACTAACGAACTTACTTAGATTAGAAATCAACATGTTTAGATAATATGTAAAAGCCACACTTTCCCACATTTATAAGCTTATATTTTAATATCTCCATAAGTTATAGAGTATCTGTATAGCAAAACTTGAATGTTCTCAGTACTTTTCGTTCAATCGATTCATTGTTGCTTATTTCTTTCTTTAAGGGAACTAATTTCATCAACAGTCGAGTTTTTTTACTGCTTGTTTGTTTTTTAGTGATTTACTGTTTGTAAATATATAGTAAAGGTGAATCGATAGGAGGTGTATTTGCGACTTGTGGTAAAGTTTGTCTGTTATGGCTTTCTGGAAATCGAGAACGATTACTGTTCCTCTAAAATCACTTTATATTGCCTTCAGAAATTTATTATGGTTGTAGCTACAGCTACACAATTGTCTACTGCAGGGTAAATTGTAACCTATTGTAACCTGACACTATTGCACAATTTTTATTTGCCGCTAATAATTTGCGAATCGATAATTGAATTACACACTTTTTCGGCGCACTTAATCCAATTATCGATTTGCATTACCAGTATTCCCGGGAAAAATTCACTAGTGCAACACACATCTGCTTTCTCTCCAAATTTTTCCATATTTTATCAGTCAGCATCGAATGGACCACTGCGTACAGTTCCTGATAGTGTCACTCAATTATTCCGGTAATCAATAGTCATTCATCCAGCTGCATTCACACCATTTCGTCAAAAAAGAGCAGTAAGTCATACCATACATATTGCAATTAGGGATGGGGAGTGACTGGCGTACCTGTGACTTTGTCACTGTGACTTACCGGTCACCAGTAGTCACTGTGACCAAAATTTACAAGTCACTGGGACTTCAGTCACTGTAAGGTCACAGTCTCTGGAAGATTTGTCACTCCAAGAATTCACAGGGACTCTACTTGTCCCTGTGACTTGGGTCACTCTTCACTTCACTGTGACCTGGGTCACTCTTGACTTCACTGGGACCTGGGTCACTCTTGACTTCACTGTGACCGACGCCGCTGATCTCTCACCACACCTCCCTTCCTGCCACTGTTCTCAGCAAATCGGGAAACTTCCCGGTCACATAAAAAAAAAAAAAAAACCCACTTTAATAAAAAAACTTTAGCCTTTTCTACCTGAAATTCACAACTTACTTTTATTTAGACATAATCAACTCTCTTATCTTCGATTAAAAAAACAAAACAAATTATTTTATTGCTAAGTTTATAATTCGACCGTTTACTTTTTAGTTAATTATAACTGAATCTTTTTTTATTTTTACCATCAAATGAATAAAATATTTTTTTAAGGGCAAAGATTATTCAAAAAATATATAACTTATACTTTTTACATTAAAAAAATACATTTACAACTATCATACATAAAGTAAAATTGTGCCTTTTTCAATATAAAATAAAAAAAATATTCGATGTATAGTAAATACTTGTAATATTTATACAAAATGTAATCTATGTAGTATCAATTGTTTTACGATAACGTAACATTATGGGGTTAAAATCACAAATTTTCGGATAGAGCAAATAATTGTTGCGTAGCCCCTAGAAGCGCGGGGCCACCAGCGGGAAGCACATGAATTCATGTGATATAAACCATTATTTAGATTTGTTTTTCTTCGTATTACATTAGACCTTGCATTTTGGAAACTGTTTTATCAGTGCAGTTTAATTAAATTAATAAATTACTAAGTTAACATTTTCTATTAAGTTAATATGAATTTGAGTCCCTGGTATTTGTCTCTGTGACTTTTAAGGAGCAGTCACGGGTCACTGCAGTGACAGAAAATGTCTGTCACACCCCACCACTAATTGCAATAGACTAACCAGCCATTACCTTGTCTACTGTTCACCGCTACATCTAACATCAAGCTCCAAAGAGGTCGGAGCCAACGAGTGCGTTTAATTTAATTTCTTTTACAAGTTGACTTTTATTTATTTATTCTCAGAGTATTACTTTATGTTGTTTAATTATTTTCGTTCAAGTTTTTATGTATTGTCTGTTTTATTTATTTGAAGAAATATAAGTATATATTTTTACAGAACACGCAAAATTTTTTTTAAGTACCGAAAATCATCCATATTTACATCAACATTACTTAACAATTGGTGACCCTGTACGTTGAAATTTTCATAATAAGAAATCAAAATGACCAACGAGAGTAACGCAACGAAGCAAGAAGACGCCCGATTACCGCTAATAGTGACCACAAAACCACAGATCGATATGTATCAAGGTCCAGCATCCCGATTACCTAGAATTTGGAAGACCAACCCGGCATTGTGGTTTGCCACTTGCGAATCTGTTTTCGCAACATCGAAAATCACGTCTAGCGCCATTAAATTCCGATTCATGCCATTAAATTCATAGCCCAACATCGACCTAGACGTATTAATTCAGGTTCAAGATCTTGTGACTGACCCGGAAAAGCAGCAATACGAACTCTTGAAGACTCGGTTGATGCAGATATACGGCGAATCAGAAACACTAAGAATAAAAAAGTTGCTCAAAGATATCCCGTTAGGTGATCAGACCCCTTCGCAACTACTGAGACGAATGAAACAACTCGCCGGAACCAGCGTTAACCAAGATTTTATTCGAACTCTGTGGTTGAGAAATCTTCCAAACCGGTTCCAACCTATTCTCGCAGCAACAGGTCATGACAATATAGAGAAACTGGCCGAGATCGCTGACAAGATTTATGAAGTATCTTCACCATCGATCGCAGCCATCGACTTCACAAGTTGTTCCTCCACCATCATGTGCCTGCGCTTCGGAGATTCGGAATCTTCGGAAAGATGTCGACGAAATTCTTGAAGACAAGAGAACGTGGCAGAACTCCAAGTCGGAGACCTCGCAACGATTCTCGATCACGATCCAAATCTGGAGATGGAAGCATCTGCTACTATCACCGGATCTACAAGGAGAAGGCACGGTGTTGCACCACACCATGCTCCTGGAATACCATAACTTCAAATCAATCTGATTTAAACATCAATCAGTGAAAGCTGTGGCGGAAACTTTCACTCTAGGACCGCACCACCGCCTATTCGTCAAGGATAAAGTCACTGGCCAACCATTTCTAATTGATCCAGGAGCGTCCATTTCTCTTCTTCCTACACCGAAAGGACGTCGAAAAACTCCTTCCGACTTCTCTCTTATAGCCGCAAATAACTCCTTAATAGCGGCGTATGGTGAAATCAATCTGATTTAAACATCAATCAGTGAAAGCTGTGGCGGAAACTTTCACTCTAGGACCGCACCACCGCCTATTCGTCAAGGATAAAGTCACTGGCCAACCATTTCTAATTGATCCAGGAGCGTCCATTTCTCTTCTTCCTACACCGAAAGGACGTCGAAAAACTCCTTCCGACTTCTCTCTTATAGCCGCAAATAACTCCTTAATAGCGGCGTATGGTGAAATCACACGTGAATTGGATCTGGGATTGAAGAAACCTCTTCGATGG
Organism: Aelia acuminata; assembly: GCA_911387785.2. Classification (NCBI taxonomy): domain Eukaryota; kingdom Metazoa; phylum Arthropoda; class Insecta; order Hemiptera; family Pentatomidae; genus Aelia; species Aelia acuminata. The sequence continues at coordinate 112,906,114 of OU426979.1, read as the reverse complement.
TTCTTTATCCTCGCTGATGTTAGCAAGGCAATCCTCGGTGCGGACTTTATTTATTGGCATCAGCTCACGGTGGACCTCAGGAACCGGAAACTGATAGACCAACGAACAGGATGCAGTATTACTGGAACCATCTCTTCCGAAGAAGTGCCTGTTTTCTCGATTTTCCCCTTTCACAAGCGCTTCGCGCGAATTCTCAATGAGTTCCCCACAATCACAAAAATCACACCGATTCGTGGACCTTCAAGTGGAGTAGTAGAGCACATAATTGAGAACAAAGGTCGCCCCGTTACGGCGAAGTGCCGACGTCTACCACCGGGAATCTATCAAGACGTGAAGAAGGAGATTGAGAACCTCATCAAAGAAGGAATCTGTCGCCCGTCTAAGAGTCCCTGGTCAAGTCCACTGCATGTGGTGAAGAAAAAGGATGGGAGCCTCAGATTATGTGGAGACTACCGTGCTCTCAACAAGCAAACGATACCTGACCAGTATGGCATCCCTAACCTGTGCCACTTCACAATGGAATTATGTGGCAAGAAAATCTTCTCCAAGATAGACCTGCGGAGAGCATATTATCACATCTCTGTAGCCGAAAAAGACCGCGATAAAACTGCCCTCATCACTCCATTCGGATTGATTGAGTATAATCGCATGAACTTTGGCTTAAGGAACGCTGGCCAAAGTTTTCCAAGATTCGTCGATGACAAATTTCGAGACCTGAACTTTCTCTACAAATTCCTTAACGACTTCCTAATTGCGTCTGAAAATGAAGACCAACATGAAGCTCTTCTAAGAGAAGTCTTACAACGTCTTGACATGTGTGGGATTGCAGTAAATCCAGCTAAATGCATTTTTGGTGTTACTGAACTGGAATTCCTCGGTTACTACCTCACCACTACTGGCATAACACCTTTAAACAACAAAGTAAAGACCATTCTTGAATACCCACCTCCTAAGGACTTGCGCCAGCTCAGGCGATTTATGGGTATGGTCAATTTTTATAGACCCTGCTTACCAAACGCAGCGAGTATACAAAAGCCACTTAATACCTTGATGCATGTTAAGCCAAAAAACGACAAATCCCCTATTGTGTGGGATGAGGAAACCTTAAAAGCTTTCGAAGAAACTAAAAAGAACCTCGCAGAAGCTTCTGAGCTTTTTCATCCGCACCCAAACGCTGAAATATCCATTGCTTGCGACGCTTCAGAATAGCCATAGGCGCCGTCTTACAACAAAGGAAAGAGAACACGTGGTACCCTCTTAGCTTTTTCTCCAAGGCACTTACATCCGCCCAGAAGAAGTATTCAGTTTATGACAGAGAGCTCCTGGCGATGTATGAGGCTGTTAAGCATTTTCGGCCACTAATAGAGGGAAAAATCTTTTCCATCATTACGGACCACCGTCCACTCACTCACGCCTTCAGCTAGAGACCAGAAAGTACAACTCCTCTTCGCTCTCGTTGGCTTTCATACATAGGCCAATTCACCACAGAGGTAGTGCACGCAAAATGTTTGTTAAGTACCGAAAATCATCCATATTTACATCAACATTACTTAACATGGTATTAAAATTTCTAAACTAAAATATAATTAATTAAAGATTATCTTATACCATATAATTTTACACCGTAAATGCTTTAATTAATTTGAACATCACGTGTTTACTCTCTAAAGTAAACTAAATTTCTTTACTGTTAAATAAAAGTTTTTATTTTCATCAGTGAGAACAAGGGATATGAAATTTTGGCTGTAACATCGCGGGCATATATACACATCAAATACCCAATTTGAACAAAATCGTTAAAGCCGTTTTTGAGTTAATACAAAACAAAAAAAAAGTGAAAATGGGACAAATTTTTTTAAGTAAAGTGTCCCCTCCAATTGATCAATTTTGATGACATTTTTACTGTCACATTAAGGGTATACACATACATCAAATACCGAGTTTAATTAAAATACCGAGTTTTAAAAAAATATTTTTAAAAATCGGTGTAAACGGCCTTCACTCGCCCCCTCAACCCTGTTTTCGGGCTTCAAATATCATACCTAGAAAGCTTAAAAATTGGACGGGAGTGGAATAGAAGGCAGTCTAAAATTATTTAATTAAATCGAATGAGTAAAAATAGCTAATGTAAAACAGCATGCCAGTGGATGATCCAAATTATTTTTTGTTGTTTTTTTAAAGCAATAGAAATACACATTGACAAAAACAAAGATGTTTTTTTACACTGATGTTTTCACAAAAAGTTTTCATCAACAGAATTAGAATAACCTAATTATCGACCTCGGATAAATTAAAATAAATCGATAACTGAGCGAGTAAAATCTATATTATTTTCATATTCAGCATAATCAATATTTCGTATTAACATCTTTATTTGTGAATACGGCCGTAATCGCAGATTTATTTATAAATATTAATTTTTATGATTATTCCCTGTGAAAGTTTTATCTGTGAATTTATTTGTATTTACAGAAGAATTTGTGAATACGAACGTATTCGTATTTACACCTGTGAATACGAATTTATTTGTATTCACACCTGTGAATACGAATTTATTTGAATTCACACTGGTGATTATGAAATTATTTGTATTTGTATTTTATCACACATATTATGGTATTAATAAATTTCTATTCCTATTCACTTTAAAATTAAGGTATAAATAAATTCGTATTTATTTAACGTACTGCTTGCGTAACTTACGGATCTTTGATTCTCTCTTTAATCTGAGCTCAACAAGAGGACAATTTTGCGCTTTTGGCAGGATACCTGCCCTACCTAAAATGATATTTCACCAATACCAAGAGGAAATTAAATAATTTTTTATTTTAGTTTTAAATATCTTTAGAATTAAGCAGTCTCCGTCTAAACAGATAAAAACTAGGCTCCTATGCAAATTCAGGTGTGGCAAATACGGGTGGCTTCATCTGAATTTCTAATCAAAATCTGTGCCCATCGAATAATTATTTGTTATTTAATTTGCATATATAAGTATTTATATATGCACAAGTAATTTATTTCGCTCCTTCATTGATGAATCGAAAGTACTTAAAATTTCGATTTCTACTTTAATTTAAATTTAAGTAATTGGAGCAGATATCAAACAAAATGTAGAATAACTTTATGAGCATATTTTTGAAACACGAGATCTCTGAACAACAAAATATACTATGATCATTCTCTTGTATGAAATGAAATCCGTCAGGGAAATAGTTTTACTTAAATAGAAATTTATAACAGAGAAGGGTTTGATTTTTATTAATCTAGTTTATATTTCTATAATCACAAATATTTATTTTGAAAAGAAACTATCAGTAATTTGGTGATTTTCGTTCAGTCTTTAGTTTTGTTTTTTTATAAATAAATTATTATATTTTAGTTTCTCGTTTTATTAGATTTTAACAGTAATACGTAGAATTCAAAGATAAGTGAAAGCTATTTGAATACAGAACTACCAATATGTTTTATTACTTTCACTTACCTATATATGAAATATATAGTAAGTGGAAGTATTGCGATCGTGAAAAATTTCGACTTCCGGTTTTCAACGGAAATACACATTTTGGGGTCCCCTGAGTCAAATTAACCAAGTCCCGCGAAATGGTCTGTGTGTGTGTGTGTGTGTGTGAACAGACTAACTCAAAAACTATAAACCGTGCGAACCTGAAATTGGGTATTTAGTGTATGTATACGCCCGCGATGTGACAGCAAAAAATTCATCAAAATTGCTCAAAGGGAGAGGGTACTTTATTTAATAACTTTTTGAGTTTTTTTCGATTTTCTCAAAAACGGCTCTAACGATTTTGATTAAACTGAGTATTTGATCTATTTATATGCTCCAAATATGATTGTAAAAATTTCATCAAAATTGATCAATCGGAGGGAGGACTTTACTCAATAAATTTTGTATCATTTTCACGTGTTTTTTTTATTTACTCAAAAACGGTTTTAACGATTTTGATCAAACTGGGTATTTGATGTATGTATATGCCAATGATGCGATAGCCAACATTACATCAAAATTGATCAACCGGATGGGGGACTTTACTTATTAAATTTTGTATCATTTTCACGTGTTTTTTTTATTTACTCAAAAACGGTTTTAACGATTTTGATCAAACTGGGTATTTGATGTATGTATATGCCAAAGATGTGATAGCCAACATTTCATCAAAATTGGTCAAACGGAGCGGGAACTTTATTTCATAATTTTGTTTCCAATTTTTACCTTTTTTTCGATGATCTCAAAAACGGCTTTTACGATTTTTATTAAATTCGTTATGTCTAATGAAAATTAGGTGTTCTTTAATATCAGGTAAGCTTTATCATTATTAAAATGTTCTGAGGGGGCTTTTTTTGGGGGGGGGGGGGAGCTTTTTTGTTTGTTTGTTTCCTATAAAGTACCTTTGTTTTTGTTTATATGGAGAAACTAACTGTCTCTCGTTACGCCTGAAAATAAAAAATGGCTAAATATGAGATATGATAAAAATAAAAAAAACATATAGAGGAGAAATAAAGAAAAATATTCAGTCAACTCATAAAACTCGTTGAGCCCACGCATGCGGAGTACGCCTTTAATGACAGACCATTGTTCATAATTAAAGCCGTTCTGTTCATTTGAGAAGTGGCAATTAACAAAACGCATTAATTTCTAATCTAAGTAAGTTGGTAAGTGAAAGTTGTGTGTTGCGAGCACGCACCAGATTTTTATATGTATACTTTAACATTGATAATAATTGTAACAACTGTTACACTCTCCCTCTATTGGCACTGCCCGTCCTCGTTCTGACAGTGGATTTTTTGCAGAGCTCGCGGATGGAAGCCACTTTTTAATAGGCGACCTCGCTTTCTTCTCGGGTTCTGTGTTCTCACACTAATTAGATCTTCGAATATACGCAGTCGGTAAGGCCTGATATTCGGCCATGATGATGATTCCTACAGCTATCTGACATTAAAGGCCTAGGTTCATCAGATTTTCTTTGTAGGTTTGTTAAAAAAGCTTGGTGTAGGTTTATGTTTTGAGGGATCTCGACCAGCTGTATATGTTCGATATAATGTATCAGCTACAACGTTAGCTTTTCCAGGTATATATCCATATATCGATATATGCGTATCCAGCATATGCAAATTATGTCCAGTTCAAAGTCTTGCAGTGCGAAGAGCATACCTTGCAAATCATCCTAGATATCTTAACAATTATCCATTTGAACGATTGATTATCGAATCCTCTAGAAACTTTTTTTCCTTTGATGTAACCTCTGAATTTTTTGGTAGCCCAGACAACCATTATTAGGACTTCTCGCTTGGTTACGCCATAATTCATTTCAGCAGCTATAAGTTAGCTGCTTGTATAATTGATCGGGTGCTCCTCGCATTCGTGTAATTGGTGGAATACGGCTCCGAGTGCGCAGTCTCTGGTGTCTAGTAATAGTGTCTACTAAATAGCTTTTTTTCATTTATTTGTTCAAGGTTAGGGGCAGATGTTAACTAATTCTTTAAACTGACTGAAGAGTCAGTAAACACATGCCATATACATGAGTTTCGCTGTTCTTCTTTCCGCTACCTGTAACGGTTCTCTTCGTATAAAGCTGCGAACTTTCATATAAATATCTTAATCCATAAGCAATTCGACAGGAATAATCGAATCTATCTGAGACAAATCGGAAGTGGGAGCTCAAAAATAGCAATTATTGTAGCCGATCCAGCAGAATGATTGGGTGGCGGAGTGCTTAAATAATACTCTGCGAAGTATGTTTTTTACACGATTCACATAATTTTTGCTAGCACATTATATTGTCACCCCTATTCTTAAGTCTACCCAGTCCAATGTGACACAGGGATCTTTGGGCAAGGGTTGCGTGGTAATTAATCGAACTACATACTATTTACCTCATGTATTTTGTACAATAAATAATCTTACAAGTCCCAACTACAAAGGGGGGGTACCATAACTCATAAATTACTTGTGGCCACTAATATACTCGCTACTAGGGGCTACTATCCTACTCCTGGCCCGTCGGTGCCAGGCTCACTCTCCCTGTCCCAGACTTCGACTGCCCATCTCAGACCCAGCCTCCGCTCCAGACTGCCCCTCTCAGCCTGCCTGACTCAGACTCTCCCAGACTCTAACTGCGTCTAACTGCTCTTCTCAGACTGCCCCAGACTGCCTCTCTACTCGCCTGGGCCAGCCTCTTCTAGGATTTCCCCCTCTTTCTCAGGGTCTCCTAGGTTCAATGGCCATCTTAGCTTTTCCACTTGACAATATATTTCGGGACGAGTGTTTAGATCTTTTTTTTTTTTTTCAACCTTCCGGCCTCCAACGATTATCTCGATATCAAATGTGTATGCCTCAATTTTAAAATTTTAGTAGTTGAGAAAGCATCGAAGCGTTGATAATGCTTCTAGTCGCTCCGGTGTCTACCAGCTTCAGTCAGATTGGCCACTGTGATATTTAGTATTGACGAGTTGGTATACTGGTAATATTAATATCCACTCTTCGCTGTATATGACTGCGTGGCCGTGCTCTACAAATGTTGAGATTATTAGCGCTTATGACCGCGTTTGCTAATCACTTGCGATATTCTTCGTAAACGTGACCAACTTTATGACGTGATCGCAACGATTCTTGGTTTTGATATTATGCTTTGATTCATGGAGCTCATGAATTTTCCTTTGTTAATGCAAATCTGAAAGTTTTCAATTGACTCCCTCGAAAACTGTTAAGTTATCCGGATGTGTAGAGTAATTATATTATATTATATTTATATTATAATGTTTTACTTGGGCCCAAAGCCGTCCGCATGATTTCGTCTATGGGTGACGGCAGACTGGTGAAATTGGAGGAGGGGGTCGAGGTATTCTGACTATGTAAGGCTCAGTTATGGCTTCAAATAAAGATATTTACTTATTTACATAATAATTAATAAATATTTCAACGTGAAACACAAACAATATGATTGAGAGAGTGTTAGACTTTTTGGTTGGAACAGTTACCAACTGTTCTAGTAACTGTTTTTGATTATTCGAGAATCTTCTGCGCTATTCGCGAACTATCAAGCGGCGGCCAACATCGAAGCCACGTAGCCTAGGAATGACCCGTTCCAGGATAACGAAGAAGAAAAATTTGTGACACGCACTAATGTATATCCGCCAGGAAAGGACTTATATATCCGCCCACCATATATGAGTATGGCCGTGGATAAGCAGCAAACCGGTAATTATTCAGCATTCAGTGCTACAGATGCGGCGATCTTGAAGAATAAATTCCTTACATCGAAGAGAAATTGTTAAGAATCTTTAATGCTTGTCTCGATAAAGGATACTTTCCAAAAAAATTGAATATCGCCGATTTGAGACTTCTTTACAAAGGAGAAGACAGGGATAAGCAGTTCCACAAGTCTTATAGACCCATTTGCCTCCTCTCTGTGATGAGTAAGGTTAGGAATGAATAGATAAAGAAGGAAGCGCCGGTATTATAGAAAAGGCAAAAAGGTGTGCCAACCTAATATAAGAATGGTGTGAGAGAAATAAATTTAAATACCTAAAACTCAAGTAATTCTTTTAAATTGAAGAACAGATCAGGCACATCCTATAACTCTCAGCATTGACGGAATAAGAATACGTCCAAGTGAGGTGGTCACCTAACTTGGTGTAAGATTCGGAAAAGAATTTATCATGACATCTCACTTGGATTACTTGGAAAAATAGGATGGCCCCTCCTATAACATGTTAGGTGCGGCATCGGTCCCCGGGGTCAGATGTCTTAATTCGCTTCTAAACAGCCGATTTTCACTTGAAAATGTCCGAACACTTCAAATACTCAATTTAGTCGATTTTTAGGAGAGTATTGCATTTTAGTGCAGAAAATGTCGCTAAAAGCCAAAATTCTGTTGTTTTTTAGAATCGGACTCCGAGGTCCGATTTTCGATAAAGAATGACGTAAATCCTGTATCAGTGGCCTGTCCTGCGCCTATTATGTCTAGTTCCAATCCTTACCAAGAGATAATGCCCCTTTAATCAAATCCTAATGATTCCCTTTTAATCAAAAGATAACGCTTTCGTCAAAGTATTCCCATTGGACCCCGACGTTCGATATCATCTGTGGCTCATGCTCATCAGTCGGACCCCGGGGGCCGATACCGTCCAATTCGGGATACCCCTAAAATACGCCGCCGCACCTAACGTGTTAAATGTTACTTTGCGTGTTAAACGGTATTTCGCCGTGCCGGAAGAGCTTTCTGGGGCCTCAGATACCCAGCTATGTTCACCCTGTATAATTGTGAAGTTTGGGTATTCTGAGGTGCACATAACCAGTATGGTTCATTAACAACATTAAAATAACAGGTTGGCGACGATCCACAGCGGGACGGAATGGTTGAAGGCGTTGATCCGTCACTATCTCGGGAAGAGAATCAATGTATCGATTTGGAGAATCGATATGACCCTATGGATATCGATAAGAGACACCTCGCCAGCTACCGGATAAGGAGACCAAAGGGAAGCAGAGCCAATCAGGGTGGATACGAAGAAGGAGAACTCAACAACCCATGAAGAAACCTGGGATTCCGCCTAAAGTTGGAGGGACCCTACGTGATAAAAAAGCGGGTCAACGATGTGAACCCAAAGGAAAGTCCATAATCGCCTACTAAAATTGTATAGCGCTATATACCTGGAAACGTGATGAGGAAGAACAGGCGCAGAGGATTCAGGGAGAGAACTTACAACAATCACAATCGCTAGAGAGAAGGTCCGTGAGGAAAAGAAGACAACTAGGAGGAAAGTCCCAAAGGAGCGGACAGTGTAACGTGAAACACAAACCATGTGATTGAAAAGAGTTTTAGACTTTTTGTAGAAACAATCACCAACTTTTCCAATGCCTGTTTTTCATTCTTCGAGAACCTTCCACGCTATTCGCGAACCTTCAAGGCTGTTCGAATTCTTAATAAGTAAACAATAGACTAGAGTCGCATTAGCTCTGAAGATCGAATCATATGGTTACCTTTGTGGTATTCTTTCGTTACAATAGGTTTATTTTTTGTATCATTCTTTATGTATGTTATACGTTATATGTTTATCTTCTTTACTATGTTATAATTTTTTTTTTGATCTGTCTCTGTAAGTTTAAAAGGATTAGCTCTTTTGCTGGAATGTGTAAGTCTATCATCGTGAAACATGTTAGACATATCTATAAAAACATGTTACTTTTTATTGAAATATGTTATGTTATGTTGATATTAGCCCTCTCGCTCTGAAAAAATAAGATATTTCTATGAAAGCCAGTGCCGTTGATGGGGAGTCGATAGCCTTAAATATCAAAGTAATCCGAATAATTTAATATTTTCAAAATAAGGATACCGCCTACAATATTCAAAATAGACATTATCTAGAAAAAATAAGCACAACGCTGTTGCTACAATAACTTTTTCAATCATTTGGCGCGCTTACCAATGCAATTAAAAATTGAATTTTTTTTTTTTAAACTCCCTAACATCATGTGACATCCGATGACCGAAAAGGTCAACTTTTTATTATTAGTACACCCCCCCCCCCCCCGCCTAAAATAACAAAAGCATATTCTTTCAAAACGAAGTACGATAACAAAATATTAGAGACTTGTTTTCATAGTGCGCCCCCTACACTCCGTCACCAAAAAAAAATGATTTTTTTTTCAAAATCACCCTTAACGATAATATAATATTACACACCCGTGTGAAGGAAATCCGAAAAACTTAACTTTCAATTTTTGATGAAGACGTTATTGACGAGATTTTAATGAATTGATGTATTGTATGGATATAATATATGTTTTGTACACCTGAAGATGAGGCAATAAGCCTTGAAACGTTGTGAGGTTTTAATGTAGTGAAAAAATATATATATTATAAACGAAGATGGGATTTTTCACTGTTGTATAAAATTGGAATAATAAAGACCAAAAAGAAATTAACTTTCAATATTTCACCGCTCCCCAACTCGAACATTACGTGGTCATGATATAATATGCTGAGGTAAGTTTATACCGGGTGAATTTGAATGAAGAAGTGGTTGAATTTGATTTCGAAAAGGTTCAAAAATTTCAAATGGAAAAGGTTGAATTTGACATGGAAAAGGTTATATTTGACCTGAAAATTATAGCTATATATTCCATCAATTTTATAAACGACCATAACGAATTTTTTTAGGGGTATAGAAGCAGAAAAGTGTTCGATGTATGTATCGAATCGTTTATAAATACAAATGCTTATTCTTTTTGATATACAACATACTTTTCTAACGAATAAAAAATTACCTTGTGTCTACGAATTGAACTTTGATTGTCGAATACAAAAGTATTCGAATACTTTTCTGTATTAGATAAATTTCGAAATAATGTCTACCTAAATAAATTATACAATTAATAGCTGTCACTAATCATGCGAGTGCACTAGTTTCCTCGACATTATTTAAGCTTTGTAAAGCTCTATAGGATAAGAAAAGCTCCACATCCGAGATCCGTCAAAGCGAAATGGGCAATCTAGGAAGTTTATTCATTTCGGATGACTTGTATCGTTGATGATTTAATAGCTTCATAGGTCGCTGTCTGCTCAACTAGATCCTCTTTGCTTTGAATGTACGATTTTCGGTTGTGCTTTCGTGAATGCCATCTTAGAGATCGTTCGTGCTTCTGAGTACAAACGCTTCTATTCTTCTTCTCTCCTTAGTTTGAGACGCCATTTATTACGTTGAGTACTAAGAGGAGGAAAAAATAATTGAAAACGCCAAATAACTTTAATTTTTATAAACCTACATTATCCATGATATTACATTAAAATCCATACCCACATTCAATTAATTAAGATACACAATTTCTGTTAAGGGTTTAGTATGTTGGTACAATATTTTTTGTAATGACGTTTGATCATAATCATGACTTCAAGTTTAGATAACCTATTAATAATAGTTTCTTCCAAGTGTTTAGATGTAATGTCACATACACCAGCCCTTGTTTATTAACTTCAATAAATTACAAAACGTCATTGAAGAAATTATAGTGAATGAGATTTCAGAGAATACTTCTATCAAAAGTTCGTACTACAGAATACTGGTAGAAAAATAATTTACTAATGACACAGCTCCCCGAGCTTTTAGCCTTTTAAAGGAAAATCTATTTTAGCTCATCTTTTATGTAAATCAAAACAATGGTCAAAATCTAGTCCATGACGGATCCTCTGGGAAATTAGTGAATACCAATCAGGCAAGGAAGAGTGCTCAATGATAATGCTTTGAAGTAGGTGGCTGTTGAATCCCGTAGCAAAATGCAACTTAAAAACTCAGAAAATTAAAAACAACACGGCAATATTTTTCTCATATTCCCTTGTTTACCTACATATTCCCCATTTTTACGATTTTTCAAAAATAGCTTCAACGATGTTGATAAAACTGGGTATTAGTTATATGTATATGCCCGCGATATGACAGCAAAAATTTCATCAAAATTGATCAAACATAGGGGGCACTTTATTTCGTAACTTTTTTTCCCATGTTAACGTTTTTTTTTTTTCGATTTTCTCAAAAATAACTTTAACGATATTGATTAACCTCGTCATTTAGAATCAAGTATTCTTTAATATCAGGTAAGCTTTATCATTATTAAAAGTTCTGAGGGGGTTTAAATGGGGAAGGAACCTTTTTTGTTTTCCTATAAAGTAGGTACCTTTGTTTTTGGTTTATATGGAGAAATTATCTGTCTCTCGTTTCGCCTAAAAATAAGAAATGGCTAAATATGAAATATGAAAAAAAAACAAGTAAACATATACAGGAGAAAAAAAAAATATTCCGTTAACTCTTAAAACACGTTGAGCCCACGCATGCCCAGCATTAATGGCAGACGATTGTTTATAATTAAAGATGTTCTGTTCATTTAATGGAAATGATTTGTTTCATGGTAACTGCATGAAGTTTTCAACAGCTACCTACATAAAAAATTATAAAATCAGACGACTTAAAATATTATGCTTTCATTGCCGAATCATCACAAGTAAAAACTTTTATTTAATAACAAACAAATTTAGTGTACTTTAAAGAGCAAATACATACAAAAATCGCACCAAATTTTGATTTTTTTTTTTTTTTATACTTCCTTGATTATTTCTGCAATGCTTGGAACCCAACCCAGAAAAATAAAATTAAACGCAAATGGAAATCGGTTATAGCAATTAATTATCGCATAAATTACACTATCAATAAACAAACGTTACTAACTATATTGCTCATGAGATAATTAACTCCTTCCATTGGCCCAATACTTCATGGTAAGGGTCTATCAGGATTTTGTGGAAGACTTTACAATCTTCGTTGAAGGTCTCTTTTATATTTCAAAACAATTATTTAAATTCATTATTGAAATATTTTGATAATTCGTCAACAATCGAGATGTTTTTACTACTTGCTTGTTTTTTACTGCAAGTTGCTTTTTGTAAATATATCGTGAAGATGAATTGATAGAAATACTTCACAGTGAGCCGTAAAAATCTATTTACGGCTCACAGTAAATTATAACAATTTTAAAATATTTTTCTCTTTTCCTTTTCGGAAACCTAGAACTGTTCCTGTCATTCTGAAACCACTTCATATTTCATTCAGAAATCTATTACGGAACATAAGTTCGTAAACTAAAATATAATTAATTTAAGATTATCTTGTACCATGTTTTGTTTACACTGTAAACTGCTTTAAATAATTTCAGTAACACCTTTTTCTCTGTAAAGTACACTAAAAATATTTATTGGTAAAATTTTTTTTTTTATTTGTGATAGTTCGGTAATAATACTCTACGGCGTCTGATTTTATAATTCTCTATTTAGTTGTTGAAAACTTCATTTAGTGACCATAGAAACAAATAATTTCTAATAAATATGTATGTTCCAAAACACGTTGACAAAACACACTTTCCCATGAGCAGAACGCCTTTAGTTACTACACAATGGTCTGTCATTTAAGGTGTACTGGGCATGCGTTGATTCAACGTGTTTTATGGGCTGTCGGAATATTTTTTTTTTCTCCTGCATATGTTTATACGATTTTGGTCATATATTATTTCATATTTTTATTCATAATGAGAGACAGTTAATTACTCATATAAACAAAATTAAAGGCAGAAGCCCAGAGCTTGAGGCAGATATGTATGGTGAGCATTTAAGATTTACAGAAGATGCTAAAGTGTACGACTTACAGTTTGTGCACATACACACAGACCATTTTGCGGGACATGGTTATTTGGACTCAGGGGACCCCAAAACGTGTACTTCCGTTGAAAACCGGAAATCGAAAAAAAAATTCACAATCACAATACTTTCCCTTACGATATACTTTATATATAGGTAAGTGAAAGTAATTAAAATAGTGAGTAAGATGTTTATACTTAAGTTATTGTCGACAGTAAAATAAACGATATTGCCAAAACAATAATTAACAAAATAAACTAATTCCATTTTTGTACTTCTAATGTATTGTACTTTCTGTAGTAAAAATATTTTAAAACTTAAACATTTTAAAGCATCTACCTCTGGAAAACTTGATATGGATTGACTAGGAATTATAGAACTATTGTATGAAAATGTTTGGTATTTGATTAAATTTCTTTGGACAGTATGTGATGAGTTACGTAAATAGTGCAACAACTAAAAGAACTGTTATATTAAATTTCGGAAATATTAGCAAACCTCTAAGTTCCTTATTGTATAATTCGTATTGCATTCATTAATTGCAAGAAAAAATATTAGAAATGTGTAATTCCAACAGTTTTTGTAATGCAAATAAAGTCCCATGAGCTAAATATGTGTTTGTGCATGCGCGCGTACATACATTTTAAACCTTTGAAGTGTAAATTTATGGAGATATTCCTATTTCGAAATATACGAACTAGAGGAACATTTATAAATTGTATATGCATATTCATACACGAGATATCTGTAAATTTTAAGGTGATAACAGAGGTCCATTCCATTGTTTGGTTGTACCCTGAAACCAACAAGCTGGCACTGGTCGGATTGGTATCATCCGGTTCCAAGAATTGTGGAACACTAACATCTGTGAAAACTGATGTGTCCCGCTATTTGGATTGGATATGAACTTCAATATCAGGTAAATTAGAATATCGGAGCAACATTTCATTTTAATTGTCATTAGATTTTTTCTTTGCTTATATTATATGACGTTTCCAATTCACTGTTGTAACATCTTGTTTTCATTTTCTTTATAGATTATGAAAAGATAGTATGATAAATCCTCCCCAAAATATAATGTGTTGAGATGCATCTTAATTTTTCGTCACATTCATGTTTTCATATATATATATATATATATATATATATATATATATATATATATTTTTTTTTTTTTTTTTTTTTTTGGTCTCAAGATTTATTTCGAAATCTTGTACTGCCAGATTACTATTTTATTTTGTTTTTGTTATCTTATGGAAGCAGTTTAATTAGAGCTAGGTGTTTATCTTATCTAATAGTTTAATGATTTGCTTACTTGCGAATATTTTTACATCTTAAAAACATGTGTCGTGGATCTTCTGGGCATTTACAAATCTCGAAATTCCCCTTGCTTCTATATTCACTAGGTTAAGGAATTTCTTAGTGCACCCGTGGTTTTACATAAGCCTCGTTATTTTTACCACCGTTTTTTTTTGCTTTGTCTCTATATTTATGTAGAAAGCCCTAAACCTCGGAGTTAAGCAAACCATTGGCTGTACTTGGTAATGCTTTTTTATTGCGATTCCCAGTCATACCAGTCCTGCCAGTCTTCAAGCTTACTTCTTTACGGCTCTCAGTAGGTCTGGAGTGGGAACATTAGCGTTGTCCCCTGCTGTCTGAGTGCTAAGGGCTATTTTGTCGGCCTTCTCATTTCCAGAGTTATTCATATGACTGGGTTATTCATATTAATATCCGGATATTTGAATACGAAGTCATTGGTGGAGGCAAATAACAGCTCAATAATTTTGAGTACCACGTATGATTTGATCTCATTTTTATGTAGTTTACTTAGTCGTGAGCAGGATGCAGCTGAGTCAGTCAATATAACTAGCACTTCGTGAGTATATATTGCGATACTTGTTCGCAGTATCTAATTGCTCTGCAGATAGCATACCTTTCAGCACTTGCTATGCTAAACTTTTTGGAAATTGACGATAAGATTTGGTGATTTTTGCAGTGTCCACTACTGCTATTGATGTTTGTGAATTGGATTTTGATGCATCCGTATATATTTTTATATAACCGGGGTATTTATGAACTGTCATAATTAAGAGGTATTATTAGGTAATTATTAAAATAACTTTTATTATTTCAAGCACATTTCGTCACTTGAATCCAGACAATTCAATAACTTCCCCAAAAATGCAGATGATATAAATAAGACTGTAACTGTTGACAAAAATCAAAAGGCCAATAGAACGCAGATAAAAAAGGACATTCGAACTCAACAAGTCGTTGATCCGAAAGACAGAAGAGAAAAATATTTTGGATTTCAATCGTGTTCCTGTTTACTCTCGAGCCGTGGTCCATGCCGAGGAATAAATCAAAGCCTCCCCACACCCGACTGCAGCCTTATTTGAACCTCGAAATCGATAAAACTGTCGATTATTCCGAAGATGATATCTGTAATCTGCTTCGGGAGAGAAGCAACTTATGAGTCCTACTTTAGTTTTCAAACAAACGGCTCGTCAAATCATCTTGCGATTCTGAAAACGGATGTTTGACTCAGGCTACTTTAAATTCTTTGCATTATTGATGGAATATAATTAGCGACTTAAGAGGTTTGTTGTTAACTCGTATATAAAGGGATCGGCATGATCTTATTCTTCAGTCGTTCTTTTCAGAGGTAAGTACCTACAAGTGTCTTATAAATTTATATATGATTTTATTTTCAGATACATTACACATTTAGTTCAGATTTCTATAATTATCTAATTCAGTTATACACTGGGCCAAAAAAGTCTGTGAACACTTAACCAATTTTTATTTTTATGTTATAGTTGGCCTATTATTTTTTTATTCATCACGGAAAAATATAATTTGCAATCATTTTGCATTTTGAAAGACAATATTTTGGTATTCAATTTGAAAACCACAATAATTCAAGGTTTGTATAAGAATACGTGATATTGATGTGCAAAAAAAGTTTGTGAACACATTATATATTTAAATTTATGATACCCTAAAGCACAAGAGGCTAACCAGTACAGCCTTATCTCGGTATTAGGAGTCCAAAGTGCAAGCCTACTTACTTGGAATTCATCCTCAGTGTTATACCAGCCAGCAAAATGGAAGTTCCCCAGGCAATACGTTCATTAATTGTGAATATGCGAAATGATGGAAAAAGTTAAAAAAAATCCCTCTACAGTGTTTTATATAATAAAACGATATGAAGAATTGGGAAATGCGTCGAGCAGACCTCGCACAGGACGTCCATCAAAGCTAAATAGGATTCACAAACGTGAAATTCATAAAATTATTTGTGAGGAACCTTTAACAAGTAGCTCCACAATTGCCACAAAATTATCAACAGACTATGGGGTAAGTGTTACTCCTCAAACTATAAGAAATAAACTCCATGAATTAGGTTATCACGGCAGGGTTCCACGAATGAAGCCGTTTATTAGTAAAGTTAATCGGAAACGGCGGTTGGAATTTGCCAAAGAACATTTGTACAAGCCCCCAGAGTTCTGGAAATCAGTTATATTTTCAGATGAGTGTAAATTTAATGTTTTTGGTTCGGATGGGCGACAAAAAGTGTGGCGGAAGATAAATAAAGAGATGAATTTAAAGAATTTGAGGCCGACTGTAAAACATGGAGGTGGGAATATCATGGCATGGGGATGCATGAGTGCAGCTGGGGTAGGTAACTTGCACTTTATCGACGGTATCATGGACCAATATGTGTACATAGATATTTTAAGGCGTAATTTACGAGAAAGTGCATTAAAATTGGGGCTGGAGAGATGTTTCTTGTTCCAGCAGGACAACGACCCCAAACACACTGCCAAGAAAGTCAAGGAATGGCTTCTGTATAATGCACCGAGACGCTTACATACCCCTCCCCAATCACCTGACCTCAACCCAATCGAGCATTTGTGGGATGAAATAAACAGAAGGGTAAGAAAACTTGGGGTAAAAAATAAAGAAATGCTAAAAACTGCCATTGCCGAGGAGTGGATCCGGGAATGCGTCCCGGATTCCTATGGAAGTAACTTCAAAGTTGGTGGATTCCATGAAAACTCGTTTATTGGAGGTTATTAGAAACAAGGGAGGCCCCACAAGTTTTTAGCGCAATAATTATAAGAGAAAAGACAGAATAAAAACAGTGTTCACAGACTTTTTTGCCACTTAAATATTAAATATTTTGTTATTTGTTAATTTTTTCTCTTTGTTTTTTGTAATTTATGAACTTTCTACATTGGAAATAAAAGTTTAAAGTTTGTTAAAAGTTATGTTGTTTCCATTATTCAAAACATTTTCATTTGATAACTACAGTACAAAAAATACAAAAAAGTTGGTGTGTGTTCACAGACTTTTTTTGCCCAGTGTAGATTCATTACTTGGTAATAAGGGTTTAAATCCGTTTTAAAACATTCTCCAAACCCAATTAATTAAACATTGTTTTCCAGTAAAATTATTATTAGAAAGAACAGAAAAATTATGAGACATTTGATAATTGAATAAGATACAAATACTCATAGTAGTATAGCGCTACATCATATTATAAATTAAAAAGATCATTACGTTACTAGAATTCAAATCAGCTGTGACAGTAATTAGAAAAAAACATTAAAGGTTTCCAATAATATATAATTGGAATAATAATATATTATACAACTATATATTATTATATTTATAATAATCATGTTATTATGGCGAATTGTTAGTCTTCAAAATGTTGAAAATGAACGCAAATTGAAAGACCTATATAAAAAAATTCTTTACCGCTACAATACAATGATGTTACGAATAAATTAATTTTAATCATACAATTTTATACAATATTTTATTGTATTCAATAATTATGATTTATGTTATATATTTAACACAACTCCAATGATATTTTCGAAACATTTACTCGCTTATCAAGCCAATAATTATCTTAAAAACCAGGGGTCGAATGAAATAGTCAACTCGTTAAAAGTTAACTTTTAGTTTAACAGTAAACGTTTAACTTTTATTAACATTTGTTGATCCATAAAACTATATTTTTAACTTTTACTTTTATAATCACATGGTCTTGCAAAACAATTATTTCAATTTAGACTTTTTTCGAAAATTAATGATTAGAAGAATTCTAAAATTTACATTTTTAGAATTTTTCGACATGTGTCTTAAAACAATGTTAATATCCTATTTCAATTTTCTTGATGAGAAGTCCCCAATACATTAAAATCATTATAATTTTTAAAATTAATAGATAAAACTTTCGATAACCATGGTATCCAAAGCGACGTTTTTGTATAAAATATCGCTTTATACTTAAGTTTTATATTTTAAATTTATATTTATTAAATTTTACAGATTTCTTTGAAATGAGGGAGCAGTCTTATGTACATATGTGCAAATTTGAAAATATCATCAATTTTAAATTTCATTTGTGGTGGACACTTGGATTACTAGTAATACATATAACTTACCAATTTCATTAAAATGGTAATTATAATGTTAGAGACTCGAACTTTTTTATTGGGGGATGAGCCAATTAGAAATAATTTGCATATACGCCCCAGACACACAATAATGTGAGTTATTCAAAGTATGAATAATTTAAGCTCTTTCCCTTTTCTTGATATGAGTATAGTTTTATAAGGTATACCAAAAATAATATTTTAAATTACATATTAAATAAAACAAACGGTCTTGAAAATGGCACAAATAATCGAAACGTCGACGGTAAGATATGAATGATGTAAAACTTTTAAGGAAAAAAAAATCATAATATTATTTTTTGAACCGCCGCAATTTGAAACTAGTATTATTTGAGGATAGGGATAGGATAAGGGTTTTAGGGCGATAACTATCGCGATTATTACGCCCGTAGTATTATTTGAAATTGTAACCGATTTAAATTAGTTCGATTGAATTTTTGGCCAACAAAAGTCTAATTTTCGCTCTATTGATAGTATTTTCGAATACTAATTATCTCGAAACATAAGGATGCACCCTGACTTCGATGAAATCGAAAATGTTAAATTACTGGTGAAACAGCATCTATACTCAAGATGTAGCAAATAATAATAGTTTTAACTAAGTACTTCGCCTTTCTCACTTCTAATCAAATATTTACCACCACTTCCGGAAATCGATCTTATTTGCAAATAAACCAATTATCTCGAATAATCAATCAAAAAATATCATTCAGTTGCCGCCAAATTTCCAGCTAACAGTGTCCCACCAGTTTTAAGTTTCTGCGACCCAATTTCAGTGGAATTTGGAGTGTTGCCGCGATACTGACAGTCGCGAACGCGAGTTTGACACTTCAAGCAGCTGTGCAACTATTTCCAACGCTCGGCGTGTGTGACACATTTGAATGAAGCAAGTAGTTTCCAACGTCTCCGATGATTTCATATGCTTACCCCGGATGAAGAACTTGCCTCAGCGATTTCGACCCCTCCTCATCTCTACTGGTCACACCGATGTCGACAAACTCGTGATGTGGCAGATAAAATCACAAAAGTATCTCCGCTTGCGGAAACCTACGCTATTCGAGGCACTTTAGAATCCTGCACGATCGAGTCTTAAGTCGCTACCATGTCATCAACTAAATCCACATGCAGCTGCGATCACCGTGTCCTGAAGATGAGAAACAGTGAAAGGTCGCAACTCCAGGTCTCAATCTCGTGAGAATGGTAAATGCTTCGGACCTGAGATTCCGAGAGAAAGCTCCACACTGCACAAGTCCTTGCAACTGGAAGTCCAATAAGCCAGATTTAACCTCGGATACTTCAAAGATCTGGCAGAAACTTTCACCCACCAACCACAGCACCGCCTAATACTGACGGACAGAACTAGCGGCCAACATTCCCTTGTTGATACAGGTGCGTCCTTATCTCTCCTTCCTGTACCTAAAGGGCTACGCAAAACTCCATCTACTCAAACTCTATTGGCATCAGCTCACGGTAGACCTCAGAAACCAACGGCTGATTGACCAGCACTCTGGACGGAGCAGCATCGGCACCATATTCTCTGTAGAAATACCCGCCTTTTCCATCTTTCCTGCTCACTGCAGGTTTGCCAGTTTCTCAACAGCACTAAAGTCACTCCCATCCGTGGACCATCCAAAGTGACCGTGGAGCATACCACTACCCCTTTTGTCTTTGTTGTATAAAAGGATGAACTTCGACCTGAAGAACGCCGAACAATGTTTTCAGCATTTCGTCGACAAGCAATTTAAGGATCTAGCCTTCCTCTTTGAGTTCCTCTATGACTTCTTGATTTCTTCGAAGAACGAGGAGCAACATGAAGCCCACATCCGAGAAATGCTTCGCCGACTAGACGTGAACGGAATCAATGTGAACCCGTCGAATTGCATCTTCGGTGTGACCGAACTCGACTTTGTTGGATCCCACGTCACCTCGTCTGGCAGCAAAAATATCACTGGCATGAGACACATCGGTGTAGGCGGTCTTACTGCAGAAACAAGATGGCCAATGGCAACCTTGAGCTTCTTCTCTGTAACTCTCAATACAGAACAGAAGAACTACTATAGTATAAGTCTACGATAGGGAGCTTCTGGCTATTTACAAGGCCATAAAACATTTTCAACCTCAACTGGAAGGCCGAGTTTTCTCAATTATCACTGATCATCGAACGCTGGTTCACGCTTTTACCCAGAAGCCCTCACCTGCTTCCCCTCTCCGCATTCGTTGGCTAATGTACATCAGCCAATTCACAATGGAGATCATCTCGAGACCGGGAATTGAAAACATAGTCGCCGACTCTCTTTCGAGGGTTGAGGAAATGGATTCTCCAGATGATTTTGTCGCCCTGTCCATCGCCAAGGACGAAGATCAAGAGGTCCAACGAATACGACAGCAAGAAAACCTTAAATTTAAGGGCGTTGAAATCCTGACACCGACAACCCACTACTTCTTAGCACTGGTATTACAAGCACCCCTCCCTCAACTGAAAAAAAAAGAAGATAATATTTTCGGATTCTAAGTATTTGGAAACATTAGGAAGCACCCTTATTTTAATAAAATCAGTAATTGTAAAATTACTGTAATCCGAGCGCCCACCCTCACTCCCCAATCAGGACATCCTTAAAAATAAATAAAATTACTACAGAAAACGTTTACTTAAAAAGTATTCCAAAAAGTAAACAATTTTAATTTTAGAAGCCCCATCCCCCCCTCCGAAATTGAAAATAGATATTTTTTAAAAACACCACGGAGGTTAAAAACATAGGAAGACAGTGAAAAAGAACAAAGTTATTATTATCATTTCAATGAAACCGGTAAATGTTACATTACTCGTAAAGCGAGCGTTCTACGTATCTGGAAACGTAAGGACGAACCCCAATGAAATCAGATTATATTCAATTATTGCTAATCCGAGTGCCCACCCCCACTCCCCGACATACTTAAAAATAAAATAAAATTACTACAGAAAAGGTTTACTTAAAAAAAATTACTCTAATATGGAAGAAATACTCTCCAATACGTTTCTCAAATGCTGGACTTGATGACCCGAATATTCAATGTAAAAAGAAGTTGTAAAATTTAGATCATGGAAAGTATTCAAGAGTAGATTATTCCGTATCAGTACTTTTTAGTTATATTACCTTTTGCCCATCATTGAAACTGTCAAGAAATTCCAAAAAGTATACAATTTTAATTTTAGAAACCCCACCGCCCACCGAAATAGGAAATAGATATTTTTTAAAAACACCACGGACGGTAAAACATAGGAAGACTGTGAAAAAGAACAAAGTTATTCAGTAAGAATATTGATTGATACAGATTATTAAAAAAGTCATCCGATATTAGAATTTGTTTAAAAACTAAAATTTGTTGTAGGTAAATAAAATGAAACGCCTCTTACATGGACTTCTGCTGATAGGAGTAGTGTCAGCAAATAATTACTTAGACCAAGATGAAAGCCCGGCAACCAACTGCCCCTGTGGATGGGGAGCCAAGGTGAGCTTAAGAAATGACTCATTTGACGAAAATACAATCTGAGAGAAAACGAGGTAATGTAAAAAGATGGAGTTTGTTTTTCGGAACGCTCTTATTATCGTATCCTAACTCAGGATCATATAACATCACCCTATGAGCGCAAGGAATGGAGCAGCAACAAAACTAAAAAATCCCGTCAAGCAGTTATTGTAAACATAGCCCAGAGGCAAATTTTTAGGTATTTTTGACTTGACCTATCAAAACTCTTTTCTTCCCACGGATGACTTTATGATGTCTTACCAAAGTTTCACTATTAGATTGCTTCAAGGCCACAGGAATTAAGAAGTAAAAATATATTCTATGCTAAAGAAGAATACATTTCTTTAAATAGTTCATATCATACCATGTTCTTAAAATGCTTCATTTTTACAAACCTATGCAGCAAACTAAAGACGCTTTGTTGTTGCTGAAGACGCATAGAGGAAGTAGAGAGTTACTAAGTTCATTTCAAAATTTAATATGTTTTTAGTGTAGGTATACAATATTGCTTAACAACTTAAGGAAAGAAAATTATTATCTTTGTCTTCAGGGAAGGATCGTAGGAGGGAAGGAGTCAAGAGCAAACGCATATCCTTTCATGGCGGCACTTACACTCTCCGACAAGCAACCATTTTGCGGTGCAACCATCATGACCAGGAAACATGCCATTACCGCAGCGCATTGCACAGCCGATATCAAAAGCAAGTTGGACGAAATGCGCCTATTGGTAGGAGGCCATGACGTTAGGAGGGGTAAGTTCAGTCAAAAAAATCACAACTGAAACGGTAAATTTATAGTCTAATGGTGATGGATCGTTTCCACAGCCGTAGATGCGCAGTTCATACCAGTTGCCAGTACGATCGAACACCCACACTATGACGCCGAAGACAACGAAGTCCATGATATAGCCATTATTGTGCTAGGAAGGCTTCTCATCTTTAGGAACGATGTAGGACCAGCTTGTTTGCCTAATAGGAGAGTCAACTTAGAAAACCACCACCTCTTGGTTGCAGGTATGATCTGTACACATTATAATAATAGTTAACTGAAATTTTCAGAATATGATTGAACAGCAAAAATATTCTGCATTCAGCTAAATCGCGCTAATTTCGGATCGAGAAAAAATTGATTATTTGTACTCAAGAGATACGCAATATGCACTCAATCTCTTTGGGAACATATGTTTTTTCAGTTCATCCCCCAAAACATAAAATCAAGTTCGAATAAAATTGTGTTTGAACAAACCACTAGAAAATTGAAGGGCTTTGTTTTTCGACTCAATTTAAATTTACTATAGTTTTCATTTATTCCCCAAATAGTGTAACGTGAAGCAAAAACAAAATATGTGATTTAAAAGAGTTCTAGACTATTATTGGAACAGTTGGAAAAAAACAGTTCTAGTACATGTTTGTGACTCTCCTAGTATATGTTTGTAACTGTTGGAGTACCTTCTACACTTCCCTGGAACTTTCCAGACTGTTCTGAATCAGACTAAATATAAGCAGCGACGGAGTGGAGAGTCAGCTCTGAAGATCGATCATATGGTTACGTGTGTGTTTAAGTGTCGTTACAAGTTGGTACTTTTTAATAACAGTACAACCACCAGGACGATCTCATAAATATATTTTGATATTATAACATGGAGCTTTCGGCGTCCAGCGCCATATTCATCTGTTCATTCTTCTTAAAGTAGGATCGTTAGTGCATGTGAAATTTACATTTAAAACACTGGTGTCGTCTGCCCTATCGTCCCTAAACCGTACTGCAGAGTTGGGCACTATCCGAGTAAAAAAGTACTAGTTTCGGATACAAGATACAAGTTACAGATACTTTTTTCCTCGGATGCTGTACTCGAATCCCTCCAAAATTTTTAAATGTATCCGAGTACTTCTCGTATACAGTGACTACTCGTATCTGTCAGCACGGATACCCGAGTATCTGTGAGTACTTCGGTATTTAGTTATTTTTTTACGGATACTATTTCGGATACTTCTACTTCTGGGGCTGGGAATGTTTATAATTCTATTATTATTCTAATATTCTATTAAAATTAAAAAAAATTATTAGTATTAAGCCGTCAACATTGTATCTTTTCGATATAAGGGTTCAATATCCAAAGCGTTAATTTTGACAAAAAGTAATAATTTAAAAAAAAAAAAAAACGATAGGAATATTCCATTGTGAAAATTATTTTCTTTTTTTATCTTTTCGAATTTTTAAAATTGTAAAATACTGTGATGATAATAGTAACTTAGAATTGGAAAATACTACCGATTTTAATATTCGTATGTATTTTAATATGCTGGGGGAGGACATTTTTTTAACTTTCAGTTTTCTTCGAGAAGAGTCTTTATGGTAACGGGGGAGCAGATTTTCAAAATAGTTACATTTTTAAAATTTGCTTGGGGAGGGGGTACGTTTTTTCTTATAACTGCTGATTAATTTGTTTTGAGTGTCGGTCTCTATGTTTACGTGTTCGTAGATTTTGAAAAAGTATTACTTTTTAAATTCAATCTTGGTGGTGGTTGGGGAGGGGGGGGGGTGTATTCCTCATTCCACAACTTTAAATTCACGGATTATTTTGAAATGAGGGACTCGTTTTATGATACTGGCGTCTTATTTTTTGTTTATGTATGGGGGAGCAGGACTTGCTACTTTTGAGAGATCTGTAACTTCTCTTTTTTTTTTTTATGATGTTCGATCATATATTAATGCAGTCGTAGATTTTGAAAAAAAAAAAAATCTATTAAAAATTTTAAAGGATGTGTTGCGGTTACCTCTCCAAAAATTTAAACTTCAATATATGGATATCTTTCAAATGAAGGTCTATTGTTTTGTAAGAGAGATTGATTATAAGCTTTTGATAGCATTTCCAAGTCAAATTCAACCACTTCTTCATGTTTACCTAAGCATATTATATCATGACCAGGTATCCATTAACATTAATATTTATTTTAAAGTTCGAGTGTGGGGGCCTATAATATTGAAAACAGTAACATTTTCGAATTTCTTTTAAACTGGTGTCCATTACTATGTTATGGACGGTATTTTTGAAAAAAATATTCATTTTGTATTTTAATAGGGGTGGAGAGGGGGGGGGGGGCGCACTATAAAGAAGTTAGATTTTCGGAGTTCTTTCACACAGAGGTCCAATATTATGTTACCGGGGACGTTGTTTTTGAAAAAAATATTATTATTGAGTCCAGATATGAACAATTTGCATATTGTACCATCTATTTTATATTGCTAGTTTTACGATTCCTTATCTTAATTTTACACCTGGCCGTTGTGTACCATTTCACTTCAAAAGGGTTGGGTTTCCCCGCAGTAAACCCTTTGAAGTCGGCAAATTAACCTCTCCTACCTGTACCCTCATAATTTTGCCTTAGTCCTTAGTTAGAAAGATAAGAAGTTGAATAAATTATTAAAATGTAAGATGGTATAAATGTTTTTCCATATAATTTAATTTATGTTAAAAAAAATTGAAATAGTTTGTGAATTGCATTTTATTATCTCAAATAAACTGTTCCTGATTCTTTTTGATTTATAGTGTCTCCATTTTAGATAGGAATGTTTTAATTCATATCTACTCTTATTGTGTGTTTCTTTATATTTTGATTATAATAAAACGTACTATAATAAAATTTATGTGTAACTAATATAGACCCTCACAACGAAATAATCAGAATTTAAAAAAAATTGCGTAGTAACCCCGCACCAAATTTTAAAATTGTAAATATTTTCGAAATCTGCCCCCCCATTATCTTAAACGCTCATTCCGAAGAAATCCTCCCTCGCTGCATCGAATTTTAAAATTGATACCATTCACCAAATCCATACCCGTATGAGCCCTCATTTAGTGTATATTTACAAAAATATAAATTCTATTCGTATCAATTTTAGAAGTTACAATTTCCTCTTAAAGGTGGACCCCCCCCCCCCACAATATAATAATTTTAAAATTATTTCTATTTTCAAAAGTTAGGCCAGCCTAAACATAATTATGCTTCTTTATTGTGAAGAAATAGAAAAAAAAAAGTCCGTTGGGGAATGTTATTAATTTTAAATAATTTCAATTTTAAAATTATGATTATTTTTAAAATTTTCGATAGGATCCTTATTTCGAAAACATAAAATGTTGACAGCCTAATAATAATAAAAAAGTTTAATAACAACATTTTAAATATTCCTAACCTCAGAAGTAGAAGTATCCGTAAAACATTAATACTTTTTCAAAATCTACGAACGCGTAAACATATATATAGACAGACACTCATAGCAAATTAATCAGAAGTTATAATAAAAATCGCAGTAACGCCCTCCCTAACCAAATTTTAAAAATGTTCCTATTTTCAAAATCTGCTCCCCCGTTACCATAAAGACTCTTCTCGAAGAAAACGGAAAGTTAATAAAATGTCCCCCCCCCCCCCAGCATCGAATTTTAAAATCGGTAGTATTTTCCAATTATAAGCCGCTATTATCATCACAGTAGTTTACAATTTTAAAAATCTGAAAAAATAAAAAAATAAAATAATTTTAACAATGGAATATTCCTATTTTTTTTTTAAATCATTACTTTTTGTCAAAATTAACGCTTTGGATATTGCACCCTTATTTCGAAACGATACAATGTTGACGGCTTAATACTCATAATTTTAATAGAATATTAGAATAATAATAGAATTACAAACAATCCCAGCCCCAGAAGTAGAAATATCCGAAATAGTATCCGTAAAAAAATAACTAAATACCAAAGTACTCACAGATACTCGGGTATCTGTGCTGACAGATACGAGTAGTCACTGTATCCGAAGCTGACGGATACGAGAAGTACTCGGATCCTTTGGAATCCGTCCGTACCGATACGGATATTATCTGTATCTGCTCTCATGAGTACTTTTCACAGTTACAGTATCCGATATCTGTATCTGCAGATACAATTTGCCCATCTCTGCCGTACTGAGGGCCTACTACACACTCACGTGCACTAACGATCCTACTTTAAGGAGAAAGAACGACGCCGAAAGTTCCATGTTATAATATCAAAATATATTTATGAGATCGTCCTGGTGGTTGTACAATTATTAAATATTTTAAACGATCTACCTGCTACAAAGATACAAGTTGATACATTTTGTAACCTTTTCGATTATTTGAGTTTATAATGTTTTTGTGGCATTGTAAATTGTTATTTTCGTTTAATAAAAATTATTTTAACCCACTTAAGTTTTAAAATATTATATAAAAATCAGCTAAATAAAAAATTCTTTTAAATTCGATTAATTTAGTACATACTTCTAAAAGTTACAATAATTATATGATAGGTACCTGTATTATATTTTCCTTTTATGGTGGATTTTAAATACCTACTTATTATACAAAGGGGAAAGAAGTCCAATATTATGTTTCATTCTAGAAAACGTTCTATTTGCCAATTATATTTTCCATCCAGGTTGGGGGCTGACACAACATGAGGGGAGAACCTCAAAGGTTCTGAGAGAGGTTATTCTTAAAGTCATTCCTTGGGCCACTTGCTATAAATTCTATCCTGGTGAGCTCCAGAAATTCAGATCTCAATTCTGTACCTATGGGAAAAAGAAGGATTCGTGTCAGGTATGTGATATTAAATACTACTTGTAAAATAGCTTCATATGCTTATTTTCGATTTATTTATCAAACTAATCATAGGCGTAGCATTGTCATTTTGTTTAGGGGAGACGGACCAAATAAACCGAAAATCAAAATATATCTACCGTATATATAGATAGATAGGTAAAAACAGAACTTTATTCTGGGACTAAGTCACTTAAGAAAAACAAATATGCACATTTATAAAATAATAAATAACTGGTCATCGAACAACAGCAGTGAGTTTATATAATCACTGCTGTAGCATAGATTTACATTTTATATCTATCAGAAATAAGCGAAACAAAATATATTAAGAGGGAGAAAAAAAAGAGGAAGGTAAAGTAATAGAGATTGTAGGAACTTAAAGACTGAGACTAGAATAGGTTCGTTCTAGTCTCTAGAATAGGTTCGTTCTAGTCTTCGTATATAGTTCTAATCAGGAATTAAAAGTTGAATATAACATTGAAACTTATACAGTAAAGGTCGGCAGTGCTTGATCTTGTTTCCTGCCAGTGAACGGAGGTCTTTAATTGTAGGAGGCTATATAAGTAGGGTGTTGGGAATAGATAGTTATGTGTAGGAAGGATCCAAGAAAATGAAAAGAATATTTCAAAGCCCAAGAATAATTCATTCATGGGATTTCATGTCGAGGAAATATAACTTAATTTGCCAGTACTTCACTTGTTTCGTTTTCGTTGTTAGTTCTATTTCAAATATTGTCCTATATTTTTACAATCCTTCTATTAATAGTTCGTAAAAAGGACCACTATTCCCAAAGGCTCTCTATCGAAAAATCAATGTATTCATTTTATCTAAGTCAGCTCTAACAAGAACATCCGGATTGAGAGGCCTTTCCTTCAAGTAGTCAAGTCCTTCGTTCTTTCTGTGGAGTAATTTTTGGTGGAACTTCTGTCTTTCGATTACAAAACGGGCTTGTTTCGGAAGTGGGCAAGACATGTTCTTCTCCTATTTTATGTTGGGGACGTCGTTTTTTAACAGATATTTTATATGAAATTTTCCAAGTCACATATAACCATTTCCAAATCGATTTTTGGATGCTTGAATGAATTCCTAATTATGTATTAATTTTAAAATAATTATTTTAATATCTCAAATATTTTGCCATCTGAAATAATTTCAGCATACTATTTGTATACTATATATTTTTACTTTCACTTACCTATATATGAAATATATAGTAAGGAAAGTATTGCGATCGTGAAAAATTTCGACTTCCGGTTTTCAACGGAAATACACGTTTTGGGGTCCCCTGAGTCAAAATAACCAAGTCCCGCGAAATGGTCTGTGTGTCTGTGTGTGTGTGTGTGTGTGTGAACAGACTAGCTCAAAAACTATCGGCCGTACAAAACTGAAATTGGGTATTTGGTGTATGTATATGCCCGCAATGTGACAGCAAAAATTTCATCAAATTGATCAACCGGAAGGGGGACTTTAATTAATAATTTTTTAAGTTTTTTCGATTTTCTCAAAAACGGCTCTAACGATTTTGATTAAACTGAGTATTTGATCTATTTATATGCCCGAGATATGACTGTGAAAAATTGATCAACCGGAGGGGGGACTTTACTTAATAAATTGTGTATCATTTTTACGTGTTTTTTTATTTACTCAAAAACGGTTTTGACGATTTTAATCAAACTGGGTATTTGATGTATGTATATGCCAAAGATGCGATAGCCAACATTACATCAAAGTTGATCAACCGGAGGGGGGACTTTAGTTAATAAAATTTGCATCATCTTCACGTGTTTTTTTTTTTTTTTTTTGTATTTACTTAAAAACGGTTTTAACGATTTTGATCAAACTGGGTATTTGATGTATGTATATGAGTAGTTCCCAATGGCGGGCTGAGCAAGAGCACGAAGGAATGACCTTGAAGCGTGCTGTATAAGGAGGTTGTGTGACCTTGAGGTCATTGACCGTTCTAGTTTAGGGCGAGGGGGGTGTTGTGTTAGGGTGAGGGGGGTTTGTTTACGTTTGGAAATACCGGTTTTGGTAGTCCTTGACTGGTTGAATGTGGGTTAGACTCACGATGTGGCAACGCTGTAAACGAGATTTGTCAACAGCGCAGCAGGTGTGAGCGCAGGTGGGGCCTGATTTGTACGACATCATGACCTTGGTTCATTGCAGGTGTGAGCGCAGGTGGGGTCTGATTTGTACGACATCATGACCTTGGTTCATTCATTATTTTAATGCCACGATCTCTGGGTTAATTCATGATTTTAAGGTGTGTCTGGGGCCTCATTAGAGCGGAATCTTTCAATTAGTTCAAGATGGGGAAGCGAACAGGTTGGAGCCTAAGATATGAGGAAGATCGTCTGTCTACATTTGTTGGATGGATGCCTACTAGTCTCCAACAGCTGGTGTTTAATTAATGAACCTTTTAAATGTTCATTTACATATTAAATGTCCACTTATGATACACAACAAGACACCTGGCCAAGAGTAAGACACCTGGCCAAGACACCTGGCCCCACCTGCGCTCACACCTGCTGCACTGTTGACAAATCTCGTTTACAGCGTTGCCACATCGTGAGTCTAACCCACATTCAACCAGTCAAGGACTACCAAAACCGGTATTTCCAAACGTAAACAAACCCCCCTCACCCTAACACAACACCCCCCCTCGCCCTAAACTAGAACGGTCAATGACCTCAAGGTCACACGAACTCCTTATACAGCACGCTTCAAGGTCATTCCTTCGTGCTCTTGCTCAGCCCGCCATTGGGAACTACTTATATGCCAAAGATGCGATAGCCAACATTTCATCAAAATTGATCAACCGGAGCGGGGACTTTACTTAATAAATTTTGTATCATTTTCACGTGTTTTTTTTATTTACTCAAAAAAGGCTATAACGATTTTGATCAAACTGGGTATTTGATGTATGCATATGCCAAAGATGTGATAGCCAACATTTCATCAAAATTGGTCAAACGGAGCGGGTACATTATTTCATAATTTTTTTCCAATTTTTACCTTTTTTTCGATGATCTCAAAAACGGCTTTAACGATTTTTATCAAATTCGTCATGTTAAATGAAAATTAGGTGTTCTTTAATATCAGGTAAGCTTTATCATTATTAAAATGTTCTGAGGGGGCTTTTTTGTTTGTTTGTTTCCTATAAAGTACCTAAAAATAAGAAATGGCTAAATATGAGATATGATAAAAATAAAGAAAACATAAAGAGGAGAAAAAAAATAAAAATATTCAGTCAACTTATAAAACTCGTTGAGCCCACGCATGCGGAGTACACCATTAATGACTGACCATTGTTCATAATTAAAGTCGTTCTGTTCATTTGAGAAGTGGCAATTAACAAAACGCATTAATTTCTAATCTAAGTAAGTTGGTAAGTGAAAGTTGTGTGTTGCGCGCACGCACCAGATTTTTTTTAAAACGGAAATTGTTTTATAATTCTTTATTGTAATTCACTTCATAAATTTAAATAACTAACGATTAATTCAAATTAACCTTATGGTTGAAATTGGTTTTACAATATAAGTATGTTTCAAGTTGTTTCTATCGTTAGTGTTGAAGTTTTTATATGAATTATTGATACTGTTTCTAAAGATTCTGAATTCAAAATGACTATTGGATAGGTTCATGCAAGAGCATTTCGAGTTACTGTTAAAAATAAAATTTAATTCAATTCAGGGATCGTTCATTAGGTTATCTAAGGCGCTGAATCAAAATCTGATTCGGATATTTGATCGCTCGTGCGTATTTAAAAAAAAAAAAAAAACCTGTACCACTACAACCCATGAAGGGTCTTCTTGGGTGCAGTACTATGTAAGGAAGAGTACTGTTTCTTGGTCAGCGGTCGTGCAAGGAGGTGATTTGACCGTGATCACGCTCGACCGCCAGGTTTTTTCCCCTTAATTTTTCAATTAAGGGTACCCACTTTATAGAGGCTGGGTTTGCCCCAGGAGGGTCTCTCGGCCCACGAGACGAACTGTGGCGAATAATAAAGATATCATAAGCCATGTCAGATTCGAACTCGGGACCTTAAGCACAGCAGTCCACTGCCGTACCAGTGGGCTACCCCGCTTCCTACGTGCGTATTTAAGGAATTAATATTATTTAATAATAATATTATTCATGATAAATAATCGAAAATTCAATAGTAGATTTGGATTCAGCATGTTGGATAACCAAATAAATGATCCCTGAATAAAACATAATCACAAATCAAATTTCAACCATAATGATAATTCGAATTAATCATTAGTTAATTAAATTTCAAAAGTGATTTCAAAAACTTAATGAACAACTGCCGAATCGTTCAAATACCACCCATCCCCTTCAATCTTAAAAAAGTTACAAAAAATATTTAATTAATATTAAAATAAATATTTAAAAATAATTATCGTTTTATTTGTAAATTTTTCACCCGAAAGAAGCGAAAGAATTGTAAAAATCATTATAGAAATTGAAATAATTATTATAAAATTAAAGTATAATATTTATTAATATAATAGGGGTCACCTGTGATGTAGTGGTTAGCATAGAAACTTACAATACCAAAGGTCGTGGGTTCGCGTCCCGAGGTGGCTCTAGGATTTTTTTAATGGGAGTAAAAAATCCTTGTCTGTGCCATCCCTCAGATAGGACGTAAAATGGAAGTCCCGAGCCTGTACGATGTCAGGTACTCGCTAAAGATCCCTATCCAAATTATACCTGGATAGGCAAAATTTAGGACATCCACTATAGCATCGTCCGATTAGCCTTAGTGGCATAAAGTGACGTTAAACCAAACAAACAAACAGGAATTCAATCAGATCTGAAAAGAGTTACAATTGACTTGGAAAAAGTTACAATCGGTTTGTAAAATGGTTACCATGGAGAAGGTTAAAATCGATTGGAAATGATAAAGATATGATTTTTAAACTATTTTATTAGATGATAAAAGATTCGACCACGGCCGGGAATCGAACCCAGGTCCTCTGCATCTACGTCGCAGCGCTCTTACCACTGAGCTAACCGTGAGTCCGTTCCGATCGTGAGCGAATCTTTCTCTTCTGTGATCCCTCCCTCCAGGTCTCGCCACATTGTAGCGAAGTACCGGGGGGGCTGAACAATTGTCCAGACAGACGGGTCTATATTTTTATCAGTTTAGAGTTTAATAGATCTTTCGAATCTCTTCACAGCCATAACCTCCTTTTAGTAAATTTTGTACTAGTTTTGTCAAAATTGATGATAAATGGTCGAATTGTCCCTCCCTGAACTGTCACTCCCTAGACTGATACTGATTTTGTTTTAGCTAGGGAGTGACAATGTTGGACAGGGAGAGACTTGTGATTAAATTTTTAACTTGGTTATGTTGATTAATAATCATTATCAGTTCAGAAAGTTGGTTTTCGATTAAGTATGCATATCTTAAAGCTTAACTTTTAAGTTTCTATAGTTAACTTTTAATTCTTTAATTATTGTGATGGTAGGGATCGAACTCTTATACTTACATAAGAACGAGACTTACTTTAGACGAAATGAGACTTTAAAATTCAGATAATCAAAACATTTAAATTAATATAATAATATTAATTAATATAATATATATTAATTAATATTATATAAATTATTTGTAGTTCTTTAGTATCATTTTAATTTGTTTATTTAAACTTTAAGGCTCTAAAGCCCCCTTTGTATATTATTTAATTTTGTTCTTAAGGGACACTTGTCCCAGACCAATAAATAAAGAATTTATTATTTATTATTATAATAATGTCATATGTTACATTTTGTCACTCCCTAGAACATTTCTTTCTTTGAAAATCATTATCTCGAAAACTGTGTATAAAAGTGCGGGCATACTTCACATCATTGGTAAGGAGAAAGTAACCAAGCCATCTGCAACCAGAAACATAAGAAAAGATGATTTTGAGAATCAAAAATAAATATGAGCCAATTACCACCAAAATTTTAGAATCACCCATATGTATATTAGGCCTGATAAAAATACATTTTAAGTTATACATTTGAATTACTATAGACGACTAACATTAATAAGATGTGTTAACGTCCATCAAGTAATTTATTTCACAGGGTGACTCTGGCGGACCCCTGATCGCCATAGACCCCTTTATGACCAGGTACGTCATTGTAGGCCTGGTCTCCTTTGGTAGGGAGTGTGCTTCTGAGAACCCCGCAGTCAACACTGAGGTTGCCTTTTATTTGGATTGGATAAAGCATGTGGTAAAGGGTAAGTCTTGCTTGACCGAATTTGTTTTTTAAAATCATATTAGTTTCCTAATAATAAAAATTCGATAAAAACATTAGACATTTCATAATAAAATTATTTTTGTTGCAGCAACAAGCGATGGATCTATGGAAATTTGTTCCAGGGTATCGTAGATTTTTTATTCAATGGAATTTCACGAATTCTCTATGTACAATTCGTAGTAAAACATATCGTTGATAAATCATATAATATAATAGTAAGGAATATTGTATTTTAAGAGCCGATTGTACTAAAAAACGAATAATAAAAATTGCGAACCGTTCATGTACAAATCATTTTTATTTATGTGTTTTGTTTTTTACCTACGAGAGGCAGAAGAACTGCCTATGATTCAAACCTATTTACTTTGCGATAGCATTTTTATCGGATCGGTACCCCTACTCCAAACCAACTTATTCTATCCATGGTAGAAAGGTCGGGATTTATTTCGTGGGTGGATTCGAACCGCTATATATGAAATGTATAGTAAGGGGATATATAGTATATATATATATATAGTATATATATAATATATATATATGTAGTATATATATATAGTATATATAGTATGTATATATATTTAGTAATATATATAGTAAGGTATTGCGATAGTAAAAAAATTCGACTTACGGTTTAATACGGAAATACACGTTTTGGGGTCCGCGGAGTCCAAATAACCAAGACCCGCGAAATGGTCTTTGTGTGTGGGTGTGTTTTTTTTTGTTGTTTTTTTTTAAGTGGGTAGGTGGAAATCTTCAAAGGACACGGAAAGGCCCCGTACCTATCCGCGTGTGGGATTTTTACCCACTAAAACCACCTTCCAGCACCCGTTTATTCCTCTCCACGGGACCGCCGCTACGCATTACTTCGTGGAGGGTCTTGGCTGAGTGCCGCCTTATAGTCCTCGTCGCGTGATTTTTATGTTTCCACGCTAATCACTTCTCCTAGCTCTCTCTTCTGCTCTCAACTTCTTAAGGACGACTGTAGCGAATTTTGTCGCTGCATCCTAATGTAAGTCCGAGCGCAGCATATGGCTCACTATGTTTTCTGGAGTGATGCTCTCTCCAAACAATCTTTCCATTTCGCTTCTTTCTTCAGCAAAGCGAATGCAATCGAAAAACACGTGCTCCGCTGTTTCCTCGATAGACTGACATGCTGGGCATTCTGCTGTATTATCCAGTTTAAATCGGTTCTGGTAGGCTCTAAAGCATCCATGAGCAGTCAACAATTGGGCTATGTAAAAGTCTACTTCCCCATGACGGCGACCATACCACAAGACAACATCGGGTATTAATCTTCTAGTCCAACTCCCAGAATCAGCTGCCTGCCATCGCTGCTGCCACAGGTCGATAGTCATTTTCCGTTCTTCTTCTCTGGAAACGTGAGAACGTCGTCCATAAACTTCTTTCTTCTACAAGAAGTTCAACTGGCGGCGATCTGGCTATCACACACACCGCTT
Organism: Aelia acuminata; assembly: GCA_911387785.2. Taxonomy (NCBI): domain Eukaryota; kingdom Metazoa; phylum Arthropoda; class Insecta; order Hemiptera; family Pentatomidae; genus Aelia; species Aelia acuminata. The sequence goes on along the minus strand of OU426979.1, from coordinate 112,870,600 downwards.
CATAGGAAACAGTTCTGAAAGCACATGCTGTCCTCAGTGCCACTCGACGATAAACAGAAACCATCTGTCTCCTGTATGATTTGATGACCAACGCTTCTTTCCATATATGAGCTGCATACAGCATAATCGACGTAACAACCGCATGTGTGTGTGTGTGAACAGGATAGTTCAAAAACTATTAACCGTACGAACCTGAAATTGGTTATTTGGTGTATGTATATGCCCGCGATGTGACAGCAATAATTTCATCAAAATCGGTCAAACGGAGGGGGTACTTTATTTAATAAATTTTTCCTTTTTTTTTTTAATTTTCTCACAAACAGCTTTAACGATTTTGATCAAAATGGGTAATTGATGTATGTACATGCTCACGATGTAACAGCCAAAATTTGTCAAGCGGAGCGGGCTCTTTATTTAATAAATTTTGTATCTTTTTTTTTTAGGTTTGTTTTTTTATTTACTCAAAAACAGCTGCAACGATTTTGATCAAAAACGCCCTGTTTAATGAAAATCAAGACATCTTTAATATCAGTTAAGTTTTATCATCATAGAAATGTTCTGAGGGAGCTAAAATTGCGAGGGGAAAAAATCTTTTCCCTATAAAGTGCCTTTGATTTTGTTTTTATGGAAAAATTAACTGTCTTTCATTATTCCTAAAAATCAGAAATGGATTAATATGAAATCGGAATAAAATCGAGAAAGAAATACAGGAGAAAAAAAGAAAAATGGTTCGACAACTGTTAAAACAAGTTGAACCCACCTGCAATACGCCTTTAATGACAAACCACTGTTTATAAGAAAAGGCGTTCTGTTCATGGGAAAGAATAATCAACGAGTTTTATTTGATACACATTTAACAGAAATTATTTTCCATAGTAACTAAATGAAGTTTTCAACAACTAAACATTGAATTATAAAATCAGACGCGATGGAGTATTATGGTTGCATTCCCATATGAAAATAAAAACTTTTATAAAAAAATGTTTATTACTTAAGAGAATAAATACGCGATGCTCAAATATAAGATCATTTCTCAACACTCATAGTTACTCATAGTAACTAAATGAAGTTTTCAACAACTAAACATTGAAATATAAAATCAGACGCGATGGAGTATTATGGTTGCATTCCCATATGAAAATAAAAACTTTTATAAAAAAATGTATATTACTTAAGAGAATAAATACGCGATGCTCAAATATAAGATCATTTCTCAACACTCAAGTATAAGATAATTTTAATTAATTATATTTTAGTTTAGAAACTTTAGTTCCATAATAGATTTCTGAATGCAACGAAAAGTGATTATAGAGGAACAGTAATCGTCTTCGGTTTCCAGAAAGGCATAAGAGACAATCTTTGCTAAGAGACATAAATACAGCTTCCATCTATTCACCTTCAGAATATATTTAAAAAAAAAAAAAAAAAAACAGCAAAAAACAAGCAAGCAGTAAAAAAAAAAACTCGACTGTTGATGAAATTATGTCCTTAAAAAAAAAAGGAAAATAAGTAATAATGAATAGAATAGAACTGAGCACTTTCAAGTTTCGCAATAGAAAAACTAAAACTTATGAAGATATACATATAGAAGCATATAAATATGAAAAAATGTGTGAAGTTGAGGAGTGGCGTTTACGTACTGCCAAAACACGTCGATTTCTAATCTAAGTAAGTTGGTAAGTGAAAGTTGTGTGTTGCGCATATCGCACCAGATTTTTTAATGTTGTATAGTTATACTGTAATATAATAATTATTACGTTAAAAATTTCACAGTCTTAAAAATTAAATGTTTATTATTTATTATTATCCTGGCCTCCTCCACCAGCTTCCCCCAGTCATCTCTGTTCTGTGCCGCTGTCATCCAGCTCCTGACTCCCAGAATATCTCTAGCGTCACCAGCAACACCATCAGACCACCTGAGTTTTGGTCTCCCCCTTCTTCTAGTGCCATGGAGGGGTTCAGTCAGTACCTTTTTAGGGATTGCCACGTCGTCCATTCTAGCCACGTGGCCAGCCCATCGCAGTCTTCCCAGCTTCATTGTCAGAACGACATCTTTTTCATTGAAAATCGAATAAATTTCGTTATTCGTCCGTCTTCTCCAGTTTCCGTCTATATGAACTCCTCCGAAGATCCTACGAAGAATTTTCCTTTCCAAGACTAAAAGGATTATTTCAATTCTTTTGCTTATGGTCCATGCTTCTGATCCATACAGTAGTACTGGGCGGATTAATGTTTTGTATAGATGAAGCTTGGTCTGCCGGGATAAGAGGCGGGAGGTGAATTCCTTGCGAAGTCCGAAGTAACACTTGTTGGCCATCATTATTCTTCTCCTCACTTCTGCCGCAGGTGAATTATCTTGAGTGACAAGTGTCCCTAAATATGTGAACTGGGAAACTTTCTCAAAGTTAAAGGGGCCGATATTGATAGTATCACCAGGACGAGCTTCTTCTCCTGTTACCATGTATTTGGTCTTTTCTTCATTCACCTCTAACCCTAGTACTCTGGCGGCCCCCAACAGAGCTAAAAAACCCTCTCTGACTGACTCTGTAGATCGCCCTACAATGTCTACATCATCTGCAAAGGCTAAGAGCTGGACCATTCGATTGTAAATCGTTTTGTTAGTTTGCAGACCAGCGTCCCTCACTGCTTTCTCAAGCGCCAAGTTAAAAAGAAGACACGCCAGTGCATCTCCTTGGCGAAGTCCTTTTCTTGAGGAGAACTCTTTTGTTCTTTGCCCACCAACCTGCACAGTGCACTTCACATCCCTCATGATCAGCTTTACCAAACGTATTAACTTCTCTGGGATATTAAAACCTTCTAGTGCCTTATATAGCTCTTCCCGGTTAATGCTGTCGTAAGCTGCCTTGAAGTCCACGAAAAGGTGATGGGTATTAATTTGATATTCATTGCCCCTCTCTAGAATAGTTCTGAGGCAGAAGATTTGATCTGTGGTAGATCTCCCTCGTCTAAATCCACACTGGTGTGGACCAAGCTCCTGTTCTGCGTAGGGTAAGAGACGTTGGAAAAGTATATTGGATAAAATCTTATATCCACAAGAGAGAAGAGAGATACCCCTGTAATTTTGACATTGGAGTCTATCTCCTTTCTTGAAAACAGGGCAAATAACTGCTTTTTTCCAATCTTCCGGCAAAACCTCTTCCTCCCAGATGCACAAGATAAGATCTTGTAATCTCTTTGTCAGCTGTTCACCTCCGTGCTTGAAGAGTTCGGCGGGCAGTGCATCAGCTCCAGGTCCCTTATTATTCTTGAGTCTACCAATGGCATCCATTATCTCTTCATCATCTGGTGGTTCAAGGTTTGAATCTCGGTTACCAACTGGAAAGTCGTCTCTGGTGTCTGATTCGCACTGAACCATGTCAAGAAGCCCTTCAAAGTGACTCTTCCATAGCAATAGGACGTCCTCCTTGCAGGCAATTATTTTCCCATCCTTGTCTTTACAGGTTTCCGGCAAAGTTGCTTGGTACCTTCTCCTTCTATTTACACTCCTGAAAAAGTCTCTCGATTCTTTCTCCCTCCAGAGTTTTTCAGTCCTCTCTAGTTCCTCTTTTTCCCTTTGTCTCTTCTTCCTTTGATGGAGTCGTTTTTCTTCTCTCCTCTTCCTTCTATATTCTTCCACAGCACTCCGAGTCCCTTTCCTCAGCATATTGTTATATGCAACATTCATCGCATCCGTGGCACCATTACATTCACCATCAAACCATGGGGACCTCATCTCCTTTTCTCTTGGTCCCAGTACATTGTTGGCTGTCTCATGCATTGCATTCGCACAGCTTGACCAAAGGAGTTCTATGTTTGACATGACCACAGCCTGAGCGCAGATGTTCTCATCCAGCTTCTTAGTGTACAGATCTTTGATATCTGGTTCCTGGAGGTTACTAAGGTTGTAATGGCCAGGTTTATTAGCTGGGCCTCCTTTTTTTTTTTTTTTTTTTTTTTTTTTTTTTTTTCTTTTTTTTTTAAAGAGATCTTGGGAGTGGTGTGGGCAATACACAGGAAGTTGTTCGAATCAACGTTGGCACTTCGAAACGTTCTCACATTTTTAAGGCTAGACTTGTGCCTATTATCAACCAGGATGTGATCTATTTGGTTAACATGTGCCCTGTCTGGTGTGGTCCAGGTGCCTTTGTGAATATCCTTGTGTGCAAAGAGGGTACTTCCAATGATCATGTCTCTGGAGGCAGCAAAGTTAATGAGTCTTGCACCATTGTCATTAGACTCGTCATGGAGGCTATATTTTCCAATGGTTGGATGATATATCTCCTCCTTCCCTATTTTCGCATTACAGTCTCCAACGACTATTTTCATGTCATACCTTGGGCACTGATCAAGGGTACGTTCCAGTTCTTCATAAAAGAAGTCCTTATCCTCTTCACTTGAAGCTTCCGTCGGGGCATGGACGCTTATAATACTGAGGTTATAGAACTTCCCACAAATCCTTAGCACACAAATACGTGGATTGACGGGCTTAAAGCCAATTACCAGTTGCCTAAAGCGACCTCTGACTACAAATCCTACGCCAAATTCATGGAGGGTATCACTGCAGCTTTAGTAAACGGTGTGTCGCCTCTTTTCGAGAATATCCTGGCCAGTCCATCTAATTTCCTGGATGGCAACGATGTCCAGTTTGAAATGGTCTATCTGGTCAAGGAGCAGTTTCAGTGCTCCGGGTCTGTAAAGTGAAAGAATGTTCCAGTATCCAAGATTAAAGATCCTATAGGGGTTGCTGGGTCGTTTCCGTTGATGACAATCAAGATCCGAGGCTGATTTTGGTTTCGGCGAAATATGAATTTCAGGTAGGGGGGCTTCTAACCCTCACTCCGTACCCTAGTATACTAGTGGGGCTGCCACCTGTATACCTGCACCCCCATCCGGAGCGGCTACCTAGGGAAGGTGATCCTAGGGTGTGTACTGTAGGTGACCTAAGACTGTACTGTGTGCGTGTCAGAGTACTGTTCCCCCAACCTGGAGGGCCAGTGGCTATCTGCGGTTTTGTGACCGGGCGATGGGGCAGCCACCTCCCTACGCCATAAAAAAAATGAAATGTTTAATAATTAGAAAGTTGGGTCAGTAATTCATAAAGTGGTGTACCTACAATAAAGTCCCACTTACTATAGAACATCGTACTTTCCAGGGAATCGTTTGAAATTTTTTTATTTTATATAAATGTATTTTAACAAATTATAGAAATAATAATCGAGTTTTATATTGAACGATCATGTTTTTCGATGATAAACCGTAAATAAGAATCGATATGCTCTTCGCCTTCTCTCACTATCCACTATCTTCTCTCTCATCTTCTTTCGAAACAGTTCTTTGTTTTTTATTGATAAACCAATTGAGAAAGTTTGTTTGTATTTCTTGAAGTTTTAAATTAATTTTAAGCCAGTGCGATGCGACCATGGAAACCAATAGTTTCTGTTAAATAATCTGAAAGAAGAAATTATTATTTTCTTGATACTCTAATATTTCGTTTGAGCGACCTTCACCATATTATAAAATTAATATTATTATTTCTTAAATTCTAAGATTTCAAACGATATACTATACATAAATATTACTACTAATGTTATCGGAAAATGAAATTTTTGTTTTGGGAAATCATATATTTCATTTCTCTTTTATTTTTATTATTAAATTCTTTCGTATTTTATAAATTTAGACATTACTTGTAACTAAGGGATGACAATGGACAGTTACTTACTGGAAATAAACTAAATTAAAAGTATTTTAAAGAAAGATTTTTTCCTTTTAAGCCCTATCAGACCTAATTTCAGTTTCGTACAACAAATAGTTTCTGAGCTAGTCTGTTCACACAAACCCACAGACTGGGGGACTTGGTTATTTGGACTCAGGGGACCACAAAACGTGTACTTCCATTGAAAACTACTTCCGAAATGTTTCACGACTGGAATACTTTCCCTTACTATATATTTCATATATTATTAATTAATTCGTCATAATGTAAGTATGTTTTAAATTATAGTTATCTATATATTATAGTAAATTTTTATTAACTTTAAAATAAAATTGTATATGTATACACATACACGTTGTATATAAATGTATATACATACGTTTATATCTATATGTGTGTGTGTGTGTGATTGTGATTGTATACGTATATAAAGATTATGAATAAAATGACATTTATTAAAATTCTTCAAAAACATAAACTGAGAAAATTTCTTTGTAAGCTCTAGCCGTTGTCCGGCGGAGTGTGGACTCGCCCCACGGTTGGACGTTAATATATTTATTTCTAAGGAAACTGAGTTCCGAAATATTTCAAGATAGCATTTATCAAAAAAAGCAAGTGAAAAAGCCACCATCATCCATAAGATGAGTGAATGTCTGTGGGGTGTGGGGCTTAATAAGTTGTGAGGACTGAATTTTTGAAATGACATTTCGATTAAGCAGTGGAATATGTAAAAATGATTAGTAATAAATAATATGCAACTTGCCGCTCATATCTAATACAAAAAGGAAATGTTGTTAGTGAGGAGTTTAATAGTAACTGAATTAGTGAACTGTAATTTTTAGATTGTTCTATCAGTCAAATTCTATCTTTAAATGACGAACAGTTTTCCAAAGGGAGGGGCTGCAGCCCCCACAGCCCCACCCCTGTATCCGCCAATGGATATTGATCAGATTAAGTGCATTTTTTCCCGGTTTAGCAATGCAGAAGTTAAAAGCATTTTTAGTAATGAGCACATCGCAAGCTGGAAAAAATTAAAATAGGGTCCATGTCCTGACAACCTCTCAGTTGAGAAAGCCCCGGTAGTCGCATTGAATGCGAGAATGGTAGGAAACCATTGGCGGATCCAGGAGGGGGGGGGGGCTGTGGGGGCTGCAGCCCCTCCCTTTGGAAAATTGTTCGTCATTTAAAGATAGAATTTGACTTTTCTTAATGTAAGGAAGCAAGTTAAAGAACAAATAATGAGCAGAACAAGTAGAATTTTAGTTGTGGGAAAGGAACATAGAGATAAAAATGCTGATTAGCAGACCCAAATGAAGGGCTGTGGGGCTGCAGCCCCCCCCCTTTAGGACTGCAGCCCCCCCTTTACGATCGGCTGGATCCGCCTATGAAGGAAACAAGGAGAAGAGAAATACCAAAAAGCGGATGGAGCGACGAGTACCGAATAATTAAAAAATATTATATTTTTATAATGAAATAAATAAAAGAGACCTTTTTTCCACTAATGTTCCTTCATTCCTTGGTAAAAACAAAATAAATTATTTAATTTATACATAAATATTTTTAAAAAATTACGATGGTCAAGAGACCTTACTAATTGGACGAATCCTCGGAGTTATTTTAGAGTCATGTTATGCTACATTGAGCTATGTTAGAGTTTAAAGTTCCCCGGTATAATTCGCAAAAATTGTGAGATCGTTGGGTTAGGGAGGGTCAGTGAAAAGTATGGATTAACTTGACCGATATATATGTTTGGTGGCGCAAGAGTCAGCGCGCCTTATTGTTTATACGGAAATCAGGGCTCAAATCAAATCCTTACCGAAGCCATCTTTTCTCTTTTCTTTTCATTTTATATATATGTCTGTTTGTATAATGTTAAATCTCTTAAGATATTGCTTCGTGTTACCATGCTCTGTAAATAGTTAGATTTTTTAGCGATTTAGATAGCGTTAGATATAGGTGCGTTCCTAAAATTTATTAGAAGTATTGACTTTGACTCACTGACAAACCAGCGACGGGCAGCGTAGGTAACTTCTTGTTGGCTTTATTTCATTTTTATTTTTTGTTTGCTTTCTTTTTATATTCTTATTTTCTTTTGTTTAATGTTTTACAAATTTTCTTGTCTATTGATACCATACTTTTGTTGAAATATTTTGATAAATTCTTATTTTTAATGTAATAATCTAAATACTCTTGTAATGTATATCATGTATTGTAATAATGTTTTGTAATGTATATATTGTATTGAATATCACTTTGTAATGTATATATGTATATCATGTATTGTAATAATGTAATGTCATGTAGTATGCCATTAAGGCATGGAGCATGGGGCATAATTTCAAATAAACGCTTCTTACGTGGGGTTACTACGTAAGGAAAATAAGAAAAAAAAAAAAAAAAAAAAAAAAAAAAAAAATATATATATATATATATATATATATATATATATATACACCTTAAAGCTCCAATCAGGAACAGCAACAAATTGTTTTTTTCTGTTAAAGCCAGTCATTTCGGCCTTAATAGAAATGATACCCTTTGCTTCACATTTATCTTTTCTCCTTCTTTCTTATAATGTATCATTAGGTGAAATTAATGGTTAAGGAATACGTAATCGCTTTGCCATTTGGGCCCTAAGTGACGAAGAAGAAGATTTATCAAGGATAAGAAACTGAGGTGGAAAGAAGAATGTGAGGAAGAAGCAGTGTTTATATATCCCAAAGGGGTGAGTGGTTTGAGAGATGGTTGCCTTCTTGTTAGTGCTGATTGCTGGGTATCGTCCTCCCAGGGCAGCAACTTACCTTCCCCTCCCGGAGGGAATACTGTCCGCCTCATTCTATTAACTTACCTCTTCTTACCCCCAACCTTTTTTTTTTTTTTTTTTTTATTTATATATATCTATGACTATCGAAAAGAAAAAATTTTTTTTCTTAATGGAGTTATTCTCTATTTTTTATTAATGATGAATAATTAATCTTTTAAATGTTTTCATTATAACAACCTAAAAATTACAGTACACTAATTCAATTACAATTAAACTCCTCACTAACAACATTTCCCTTTTGTATTAGATATGAGCGGCAAGTTGCATATTATTTATTACTAATCATTTTTACATATTCCACTGCTTAATCGAAATGTCACTTCAAAACTTCAGTCCTCACAACTTATTAAGCCCCACACCCAACATTCACTACATCCTATGGATGATGGTGGCTTTTTCACTTGCTTTTTTTGATAAATGCTATCTTGAAATATTTCGGAACTCAGTTTCCTTAGAAATACATATATTAACGTCCAACCGTGGGGCGAGTCCACACTCCGCCGGACAACGGCTAGAGCTTACAAAGAAATTTTCTCAGTTTATGTTTTTGAGAATGAAGAATTTTAATAAATGTCATTTTATTCATAATCTTTATATACGTATACAATCACAATCACACACACACACACACACACACATATAGATATAAACGTATGTATATACATTTATATACAATGTGTATGTGTATATATATACAATTTTATTTTAAAGTTAATAAAAATTTACTATAATATATAGATAACTATAATTTAAAACATACTTACATTATGACGAATTAATTAATAATATATGAAATATATAGTAAGGGAAAGTATTCCAGTCGTGAAACATTTCGGAAGTAGTTTTCAATGGAAGTACACGTTTTGTGGTCCCCTGAGTCCAAATAACCAAGTCCCCCAGTCTGTGGGTTTGTGTGAACAGACTAGCTCAGAAACTATTTGTTGTACGAAACTGAAATTAGGTCTGATAGGGCTTAAAAGGAAAAAATCTTTCTTTAAAATACTTTTAATTTAGTTTATTTCCAGTAAGTAACTGTCCATTGTCATCCCTTAGTTACAAGTAATGTCTAAATTTATAAAATACGAAAGAATTTAATAATAAAAATAAAAGAGAAATGAAATATATGATTTCCCAAAACAAAAATTTCATTTTCCGATAACATTAGTAGTAATATTTATGTATAGTATATCGTTTGAAATCTTAGAATTTAAGAAATAATAATATTAATTTTATAATATGGTGAAGGTCGCTCAAACGAAATATTAGAGTATCAAGAAAATAATAATTTCTTCTTTCAGATTATTTAACAGAAACTATTGGTTTCCATGGTCGCATCGCACTGGCTTAAAATTAATTTAAAACTTCAAGAAATACAAACAAACTTTCTCAATTGGTTTATCAATAAAAAACAAAGAACTGTTTCGGAAGAAGATGAGAGAGAAGATAGTGGATAGTGAGAGAAGGCGAAGAGCATATCGATTCTTATTTACGGTTTATCATCGAAAAACATGATCGTTCAATATAAAACTCGATTATTATTTCTATAATTTGTTAAAATACATTTATATAAATGTAAATAATGTTTTAATAAAATTTTGATATTTATGGCTTTAATATTATATTAATTTTAGTTTTTCCAAATTTAAAATTGCCCCTTTTAAAGAACATAGCATGAGCTATGCTTATGAAACAATGAAGTTGGCAATGTTTACAAGAAAAAGATTTTCAAGTAAACTGAAGAAAAAGAGTCTGAAAAGAAGTAAATTGAAAAAATAATATATTTATATTCATGCGTATTACACTGCCAGCAAAACTGCTTGACTTTTTTTTTTTAATTATCTGAAATCTGAATTACATGCACTACAAAGTATCTTTAAAAAAAAATCTTACATGTATTATTCCAATTAGCCTAAAAATAGGGTTTTCTCCTAATGCAATGTCCTCTCGTGCTCAAAAGCCATAAATGTGGTATCGTTTGATTCAGACTTTTACGGAGTGTTCATCGAATAGCGGTTTTTCTTTTTATCAAGCAAGAAATATATTAACAAAATCGATTTATAGCAGGAATTTTAGTAAATTACGAATCGAAATAGGAAAAATGCATTTTAATGGTCTCTACGCCGGCTTTATGACCCCATACACGTGATCTGGCAACAAAAAAAGTTTATTTCATAGATATTTTAAACCTAGAAGTTCAAATCTGATAAAAATCTTCGTGCGAAATGCTTCGCACTGGTACAGTTAGTATATACAATTTACTTTACTTATTTATTTATTTATTCAGATTTTCAACTGTTGGTTGTCATGGCAATTAGCAACAGTCTTGAATGAAAACTTAGAGAATAACAAAAAAAAAAAATTTCGAATCGCAAATAGGACTATGAAAACAATTAATTTTGTGGGGTAAAGAATCGTGACCACTTATAAATCTTCCTAAATAATAAATCTTCCAATAAAGAAGCTTGATGATAGTTAACTACAGCAGAAGTGACGATTGGCCCTGCATAAACGGTGAAACTGTGAAAAATAAATTAGAATGACCAGCGAGGTCCATGTGAGTTAACAGAAGGGGTCAATTCATGAATATTCATCAGACTTCGTCTAATCAACCATGACTAAGGAGAGGACCAGGGGGAAACAAAACGAAAAATAGGCTAAACCTTACCAGGAAGCAGGCAGTACCCAGGCTGAATGGAAATATGGTTACTAACGGCCAGATTAAGTGCACTGCAACTCAGCGTTGAATAAAACATTATTTTATTGTTTATTATTTTTATTAATGTTGTTTTAATAAAACTTGTTATTTTATTAATGTAACGTTGAATAAAAAAAATTATTTTTTTTTTCCAAAATATCTAAGTTGCAGAAAAAATAAATATGAAGCACACAGTGGTATTGACCTCGAAAAGCTGGAAAAATCAATTCCTCTCATTTTTTATTGCAAATAACCTACTAATAAATTTATTTTACTTAAAAACGTTGTTTGTTGTAAAATTGTTTTTTAGTGACTAGAAAACAATTTAAAGGTTTTAAAAATTTTAACAACTAAATTTCCAAAATCCTTATTATCTGATAAATTATAGAATAGGCATTGTACGATAATTTTAGTAAAAATAAAAAAAGGGGAAAAAATGCACTTAATCTGATCAATATCACTAACGTAAAAACGGGATAAGAAAATTATTTCGCTCTGGTGAGCTCGGAAAAGCAATTTATACAATTATATGAACTGTAAAATAAAAAAAATGAAATAAATCTTTAATGCAATTTACCAAGCTTACGCTGTACGCTGATTCTGAATTTCGGGCAAGGGTGAAATAAGGATAATCGGGTAAAAGACATTGAAAGGAGGTTTTAGGATGAAGGAAATTTTCACCTGTTGCTCGTCCTTCTTGAATTTTGCGGCCAGCGGCAAACAATGATGGTTGAACTATGGCAAAACAATTATGAATTTCATACTCAGGAGGCAGAAAATCGTAATAAATTGACACCCAAGAGGTACCAACCAAACCATCGGCGGTCGACTCGGTCGAGAGTTGGGCACTATCCGAGTAAAAAAGTACTAGTTTCGGATACAAGATACAAGTTACAGATACTTTTTCAGTCCGATACTGTACTCGAATCCCTCCAAAATTTTCAAATGTATCCGAGTACTTCTCGTATCCGTCAGCTATGGATACAGTGACTACTCGTATCTGTCAACACGGATACCCGATTATCTGTGGGTACTTCGGTATTTAGTTATTTTTTTACGGATACTATTTCGGATACTTCTACTTCTGGGGCTGGGAATGTTTATAATTCTATTATTATTCCAATATTCTATTAAAATTATAAAAAATTTATTAGTATTAAGCCGTCAACATTGTATCGTTTCGAAATAAGGGTCCAATATCCAAAGCGTTAATTTTGACAAAAAGTAATAATTTAAAAAAAAACGATAGGAATATTCCATTGTGAAAATTATTTTCTTTTTTTATCTTTTCGGATTTTTAAAATTGTAAACTACTGTGATGATAATGGTGGCTTAGAATTGGAAAATACTACCGATTTTAAAATTCGATGCTGAGGGGGGGGACATTTTTTAACTTTCCGTTTTCTTCGAGAAGAGTCTTTATGGTAACGGGGGAGCAGATTTTGAAACTAGTTACATATTTAAAATTTGGTTGGGGAGGGAGTTACTACGATTTTTTTATAACTTCTGATGAATTTGTTATTAGTGTCTGTCTATATCTATGTTTACGTGTTCGTAGATTTTGAAAAAGTATTAATTTTTAAAAATTTTAAAGGATGTGTTGCGGTTACCTTTCCAAAAATTTAAAGTTCAATATATGGATATCTTTCAAATGAAGGTCTATTGTTTTGTAAGAGAGATTGATTATAAGCTTTTTATAGCATTTCCAAGTCAAATTCAACCACTTCTTCATGTTTACCTAAGCATATTATATCATGACCAGGTATCCATTAAAATTAATATTTATTTTAAAGGTCGAGTGGGGGGGCCTATAATATTGAAAACGTTAACATTTTCGAATTTCTTTTAAACGGGTGTCCATTACTATGTTATAGACGGTATTTTTGAAAAAAATATTCATTTTATATTTTAGTGAGGGGGGGCGAACTATGAAAAAGTTAGAATTTTGGATTTATTTCACACGGGGATCAAATTTTATCTTATCGTGGACGTTGTTTTTGAAAAAAAATATTTATTTTGTATTTTAATAGCGGTGGTGAGGGAGGGGGCGCACTATAAAGAAGTTTGATTTTCGGAGTTCTTTCACACGGAGCTTCAATATTATGTTATCGGGGACGTTGTTTTTGAAAAAAATATTTATTTTGTATTTTAATAGGGGTGGTGAGGGGTGGGGGGCGCACTTATACTTCTTTCATATCAGGGTCTAATATCATTTTATGTAAGACAGTCTATACGAAATTAATATTGAATAATTTTGAATGTAATCTGATACTGAAAAATCATAATTTTTTGACGTGCCTGCCAGACGTGCGCGAGAATCACAAAAACTCAAACATAAAACATACGATTCATTCTTGTGCCAATTTATTCAAAATGGTTCCTAAACACGAAATTCGGTCGTCTGGCTGGATAAAAATTCTAACTAATACCCGCCAGACGCGTTTATAAGTTAAAAAATCGTTCCGATCCAGGTGAACGTTTGCCTTATTTTTCCATTTAATTTTTATTTATGAGCATTTCTAAATGTTCTAAGAAATTATTTTTTGGGGCCTAACATTCACATTTAGCAAAAATAATTATTACTATCGATGCTATTTATATCGGACTTTAAAAGCAGCAAATGCATACTACCAAGCATTATTTCTTGGGACGACGAGGAGTTATTGTCCAGTCCATATATTTTTTTTTGCCCCAAAATAACTTCCTGTATGAACATTAATTAGTCAATGTAAATATATAAATGTAATGTTTAAGCAAATTCTTTGTAGTATTGAAGTCACCTTTTAAAAGTTAATTTTTTATTGATTCGCCAGATTTTTCTAGAATTTATGTTTAAAGTGTTTAAGTATAAGTATTTCTTTGAGTAGATTTAATGTAAAAATTTTCATTCGGCCATAAAAAGAAATATTGTTCTAAAAATATTAAAAAACAAAAACAAACTTTTTTATTATGAAATATGAAATGCTTGTGTGTAGGGGAGACCGAGGTGAGTTGAAACAATTTTCACATTTTGTTTCATACCCCAAATCCTATTGATAGAAATCGTATGATATTAGTACTAATCGATAGAGTATTCTTTACACTTGCGAATGGCAAACATAAAGAAATTGTAAGTGTTAAATATTGTGGTCAAAAACCCACTTAACCTTAATAAGTCAACTTGTTTCAACTCCCCTCATACCCAGGTGAGTTAAAACATTTGATTTTTGAGAAGTATTAAGGTCTGTAAAATAAAAATGATGATATCATTTAAAGGTATTTAATAGACTTAAACTTTTGAAGTACAAAACAAACTTTTTTCTTAATATTTTGTGCAGATATATCAGTTAAGTAGGTAACTACAGGTCTAATACAAATAATCAACTCCTAAAGTAGTTAAAAGTACCAAAAGGTCCTATTTGTAACATTAATTAAAATTAACAGTGAGATAAACAAATGGTTTTAAGTTATAAATCTTTGAAATAAAATAATTATCAACTTTTAGCCGTTTTTTAAGTATTAAAATCAGTTTTGATCAATATTTATGTTACAATAATCTCACAAATGTCAAAAATAAAAATATTATGATAATAAAAAGAGTCAATCTGACAAGCAGTAGTGTCAAACAGAAAGTTCCCCACCAATGCAAGTTTCATGAGCCCCGTTGTTGTATTCCAGACATTGCACCCATTTTTATTAGGCTCTGCTATTTGAAAATGGCTCCAAAACAAATGCAAAAGGATTCTTCTTCTTCTGCAGAAAGGTGCTATAGTGTCCCTCTCTGCGGAAGTCATGCCACTCACTTGTTTTTGTCCTCGTTGGGCAAAACGAGGTGAGTTGAAACAGCCTGTTTCAAATCTCCTCGGTTGGAAAAAAGCTCCCAATTTTTAATCAATCCACAATCAAGAAGCAACTACTTACACAGAAATCAATTGTACCAAACATATATAATAAATCTTTAGTTAATGAGTTTTCGAACCATATATAACTTAAGCCAAAATACAAAACCCTTATGAAAATATAGGCATCATAAAAAAACGTTAAAAACCTACTTTTCACGATTTTTGTCACATGGCACGCAGAACTCCATAACCGCGCGACTAACGCCACTGACGCGGACTGACATGTCAGCGGGCAGAGGGAAGTGATTGATAAGGGAAGTTGCCAAATCGCCAGCGATTTTGAGTTCCGAGTAATCGCTACTGTTTCAACTCACCTCTGTTTCAACTCCCCTCGGTCTCCCCTACTCTCACTTTTATCTTATTATTGAGTCCAGATATGAACAATTTGTATACTGTACCATCTATTGTATATTGCTAGTTTTACGATTACTTATCTTAATTTTACACCTGGTCGTTGTGTACCCTTTCACTTCAAAAGGGTTGGGTTTCCCCGCAGTAAACCCTTTAAAGTCGGCAAATTAACCTCTCCTACCTCAACCCTCATAATTTTGCACTAGTCTCTGCAATACTCTTTACTCAGAAATGAAAACAGAAGTTTTTTTATTCCTTTTTTATCATTGAAATATTCATTTTTAATTTCACTATCTTTTATATGATTATCTTTATAAAGTATCCATGTCATGCTAACACACCATCAGTTTGATTTGGTTTCCATTATTTTGTTACTTCCTGTTGTTACCAGCCTATGCGTATTTCCTATGTGACATTGACAAAGATTCCTAAGTCATTTTTAAGTTAAAAAGTTTCCTAAGTTAAAAAGTTAAAAAGTTGAATAAATTATTAAAGATAGTATAAATGTTTTTCCATATAATTTAATTTATTTTTTAAAAAATTGAAATAGTTTGTGAATTGCATTTTATTATCTCAAATAAACTGTTCCTGATTCTTTTTGATTTATAGCGTCTCCATTTTAGATAGGAATGTTTTAATTCATATCTACTCTCATTGTGTGTTTCTTTATATTTTGATTATAATAAAACGTACTATAATAAAATTTATGTGCAACTAATATAGATCCTCACAACGAATTAATCAGAAGTTTAACAAAATTGCGTAGTAACCCCGCACCAAATTTTAAAATTGTAACGATTTTCAAAATCTGCTCCCCCATTATCTTAAACGCTCTTCCCGAAGAAATCCTCCCTCGCTGCATCGAATTTTAAAATTGATATCATTCACCAAATCCATACCCGTATGAGCCCTCATTTAGTGTATATTTACAAAAATATAAATTCTATTCGTATTATTTTAGAAGTTACAATTTTCTCTTAAAGGTGGACCACCCCCCACAATATAGTAATTTTAAAATTATTTCTATTTTCAAAGTTTTTTAATTTTAAATAATTTCAATTTTAAAATTATGATTATTTTTAAAATTTTCGATAGGATCCTTATTTCGAAAACATAAAATGTTGACAGCTTAATAATAATAAAAAAGTTTAATAACAACATTTTAAATATTTCTAACCTCAGAAATAGAAGTATCCGTAAAACATTAATACTTTTTCAAAATCTACGAACGCGTTTACATAGATATAGACAGACACTAATAACAAATTCATCAGAAGTTATAAAAAAATCGTAGTAACTCCCTCCCCAACCAAATTTTAAATATGTAACTATTTTCAAAATCTGCTCCCCCGTTACCATAAAGACTCTTCTCGAAGAAAACGGAAAGTTAAAAAAATGTCCCTCCCCCCCCCCCCCAGCATCGAATTTTAAAATCGGTAGTATTTTCCAATTCTAAGCCACTATTGTCATCATAGTAGTTTACAATTTTAAAAATCCGAAAAGATAAAAAAAGAAAATAATTTTCACAATGGAATATTCCTATCGTTTTTTTAAAATTATTACTTTTTGTCAAAATTAACGCTTTGGATATTGGACCCTTATTTCGAAACGATACAATGTTGACGGCTTAATACTAATAATTTTTTTATAATTTTAATAGAATATTAAGTAGAATAATAATAGAATGATAAAAATTCCCAGCCCCAGAAGTAGAAATATCCGAAATAGTATCCGTAAAAAATAGCTAAATACCGAAGTACTCACAGATACTCGGGTATCCGTGCTGACAGATACGAGTAGTCACTGTATCCGTAGCAGACGGATACGAGAAGTATTCGGATCCTTTGGAAACTATTGGACGGATACGGATACTATCTGTTTCTGCTCTCATGAGTACTTTTCACAGTTACAGTATCCGATATCTGTATCTGCAGATACAATTTGCCCATCTCTGCCAGAGAGTAAGTGCACAAAGAAAATGGCTGAGCCCGGAATTCTAAACCCTTACAAATGCCATCATGATGCCACTGATAACCCAATTGTTGGCCCAGCGATTGCTATCTCCGTGACAGTTAGGGTGGCAAATTCAAATTGAAATGTAAAAAAAAAAAAATAGAATTATGTAGGATGAAATAAAATAAAATACACCGAACACCGCCCGGCAATGAACGGTCTAATTCATTCATGATAAAAAAATATATATGTACATATTTACATAATTTTATGCGATCATAAGGTTGATCAATCTTCCGCTGCCAATGGCAACCGGAAGAGTTTTATGGCAGGCCTGGTAAAGGTTCCCACCTTGGTTGACACTGATGCCTTTCTCACAATTCCATCGGCTCCAGGAAAAACTGCTGTTATTCGGCCTAAGGGCCACATACGGGGTGGACAGTTAGGTTCTGCAACTACCACCAGGTCGTTCACTTCCAAGTTTTTGTTTCCAAAAAAACAAATTGAGTCTATTTCGATCTGACTTGGAGCGTAATCAGGTATTCCGAATGCCATCGTTTCCAAAAATGTTGGAGCAATGCCTGTATCAAGCGAAAATGTTTTAAGGAACCATTCCCGCACTCGGTTAAATCCTGTTGGGGTAAGGTAGAAATGGGTCGACCAATTAAAAAATGAGCTGGAGTGAGCGCAGCATAATCCCCAGGGTCAGCGGACATGGGGCTTAAAGGTCTGGAGTTTAGAATTGCCCCTATTTGGGTGGTCAAAGAGATTAATTGGCTGAGTGTGAGCATGTGGTTGCCAACCATTCTTTTTAAATGAAATTTTGTAGAGCGAACAGCACGTTCCCATAAACCGCCCTGATGAGGAGCATGAGGAGCGATTATTTAAAATTGAACAAAATTTTCTAGGAGAAATTCCTTAATTAAATCAGACCCTGTATTAGCCTTCAGAAGTTGTTTCAATTCTCTATCTAGTGATGCGCGACTGCCAACAAAATTGGTTCCACAGTCAGAATACAAACGTTCAGGGATGCCACGTCTAGCAATGAAACGTTTAAGAACATCCAGAAAAGCTTCAGTTGATAAATCATGAGCGACCTAAATGTGCACTGCCTTGACTGCCATGCACACAAAAATGCACAGGTAAACCTTAATTGTCGGGGTCTTTCTAAGTGAGTAAGGCTTGATCAAAAATGGGCCACAATAATCCATTCCGGAGTGTGAAAAGGGTGGTGATGGATTCACTCTCACTGCAGGCAAATCGCCCATCAAGGGAAAAACAGGCCGTGGAGAAGCACGAAAACACTTTACACATTGGTGGGTTATTTTTCTAATGATTTGTCTGGCTGAAAGTATCCAATAATTCCACGAAAGTTGAAACTTAACTTGAGATGGACCTGCATGTCCGAGCCAATTGCGTTAATGAACAATCAAAAGATGCACGAAATGGTGGTGTTTCGGCAGCAATGCGGGGCACAGAGGTTTTGCATAGGTGGAGTTGATCATTCGCCCTCTAATGCGGAGAATTCCTGCTTCATCTAAAGTTCAACCTTTGGATTGCAACTCGGGCCTGCCTGTTATTGGCAATGGCATAAATATCGGAACTAAACAAGGTTGCTTGAACGTGTTTAATTAAATAGTTGATGGCGAGCTTACGCCAATGTACCAATGGAAAATTAACAAACTCCTTGTGAAAACGCCATTTCAGTATATATATCATAATTCGTACTGCCTTGGACCATGAAGAAACCGTTTCGTCCCAAACCCAATTTGATCTGTTTCGATCCGTTGAATCACTATATTTAGGTCGATATTTTATTTTAGACCGAAAAATGAACAATGAGAATACGATTGGCAAAAGCTCCGTAAAATTCTGAATCCAACGATACCACATTCATGGCATTTGAGCACGACAGGACCTTATAATTCATGAAAAACCGATTTTTAGGCTTTGTGAAATAATATATGTGGGATTATATGAACTGTAAAATAAAAAATATGAAATAAATCTTTAATGCAACTTACCAAGCTGATTCTGAATTTCGGGCAAGGGTGAAATGAAGATAACCGGGTAAAAGACATTGAAAGGAGGTTTTAGAATTATGGAAATTTTCACCTGTTGCTCGTCCTTCTTGAATTTTGCGGCCAGCGGCAAACACTGGTGGTTGAAGAGAAAACTTCAAAACAATTATGAATTAAATACCCAGTAGGCAGAAAATCGTAATAAATTGACACCCAAGAGGTACCAACCAAACCATCGGCGGCGGACTCTAAATGAGGAACACACACGATGCTTACTATCCAACAACCAGAGAGCAAGTGCGATTTGATACCCAGGAGGTACAAAAAAAAAAAAACATCGGCGGACTCCCAATTGAGATCACAGACACGATGCTTACTGTTCAACAAGTGCGCAAAAAAAATGGCTGAGCCCGGAATTCAAAACCCTTACAAATGCCATCATGCCACTGATAACCCAATTGTTGGCCCAGCGATTGCTATCTCCGTGACAGTTAGGGTGGCAAATTCAAATTGAAATATAAAAAAAAAAAAGAGAGAATTATGTAGGATGAAATAAAATAAAATCAAAATACCGAACAGGCATCCTTGGCTTCACAATTTATGTTGTGAACGACCCCATGACACTGTTGATACGAAAAGAACTTTCAAACGATACATAGCTTTTTTCAGATCGGATATGCGTTTCTTCTCATTTGAAAATTTAAAATATGATTTAATATGTAATCTCTTTAAATTTAATTTTTTATTTTATTTTATGATTTTCATTTATATACAAAGGGTACTACAAAAGTATATATTACAATGTAACTTAACAGAAAGACCCAGGAGGCTGCAAGTTACTGCGTGTTCAGACCTATCCATGCCTGCATACTAGCCGCCAGTATCACATCTCTGGGCTCAGTTGTTCATTAGCAGTGACAGATTAAAGTGCGTATTAAGGCATCGTGGTGACTTAGTGAAGTAAGGGCAGTTTTGCGATATAATTTTGTGCGTGGTTTAAGCATAGATCAATGCTTAGAAGAAATGAAGATTGCATTGAATAATGATTGTTCACATCGTATGACTATATTTGGATGGTACAGAGAATTCGAAAGGGTCAATTTCACTCTGGGGGACGCTAAGAGAGAAGGAAGGCCGCGAACTTCTGTAACAGAGGAAAACATTTCTGCTGTGAGGAAAATGCTTAATGAGGACCGTCGAGTGACATATCAACAGATAGAGGAGATATTATGCCTTCATGCACCAGCAATTCATTCAATTCTGAGAGACCATTTAAAGGTAAAAAAACTTTGTTGTCTTTAGGTGCCCCAGTCTAACGGAAGAGCAAATGACTCATCGTGGGACTTGGTGCCGAAAGATGCTGAAACTATTTGATATGGGACATTCTACATATGTGAACAGCATCGTGACTGGTGACGAAACTTGGCTGTACTATTATGATGGGCCGAACAAGGCTCAAAACGAAGTTTTGGTATTTGACGATGATGATGATACGAGGGGTGATCAAAAAGTTCCAGGACTGATTTTTTATTAATTTATTTAAAAAATCTACAGGCTATTGGACGTCGTCCCCTTCAAAGTACTCTCCTTGGGAAGCTATACATTTTTCCCAACGATGTTTCCACTGTGTGAAGGACTTTGAGAAATCATCTTGTGAAATGGTGTGTAGCTGCTCCAGCGATTTTTTTTTAATGTTTTCTACGGACTCAAATCTCTTTCCCTTCATGGGTCTCTTAAGTTTTGGAAACAAGAAAAAGTCTGCAGGGGCAAGGTCAGGTGAATATGGAGGCTGGGGAATGACCGTCATTCCATTTTTGGTGCAGTAGTCGCGAATGAGCAGTGCGGAATGAACAGGCGCATTGTCATGATGCAGCACCCACTCACCGCTCCGCCACAACTCTGGTCTCTTCCTCCTTATTGCCTCGCGCAAATTTCTCAGGGTTTGAAGATAACGAAAGCGGTTAATGGTCTCACCTCGTGGAAGAAATTCAGGGTAAACAACACCCTTCCAGTCGAAAAAAACAGTAAGCATGACCTTGACGTTTGATTTGACCTGACGTGGTTTTTTGGGGGTTGGGGAGGATTTTGTCTTCCATTGTGATGACTGGACCTTCGTTTCCACGTCATAGCCATAAACCCACGTTTCATCTCCAGTAATGACTTGTTTTAAGAAGTTTTCATTGTCATTTGCTATTTCAAGAAGTTCCTGACAAACTTGAACTCTGTGTTCTTTCTGCTGCTCAGTCAACAGTCTCGGAACAAACTTTGCAGCCACCCTTCTCATCTGCAAATTTTCTGTTAAAATCTGTTGACACGAACCAAATGAAATGTTCAACTCTTCAGCCATCTCACGATCGAAGTCGTCAGTCGAAGTTGATGGGCGCCCTGAACGAGAATCATCTTCACACGATGTCCGGCCTTCCTTGAACCTTTTGTACCACTCATGACACCTTGACCGACTCAGACATTCATCACCGAAAGCCACTTGCAACATTTGAAAAGTTTCAGTAAACATTTTACCCAACTTCACACAAAACTTTACGCAAACGCGTTGCTCTTCCTTTACATTCATTTCACAAAATCGCCGAACACAAAAAACTTTTTTTTACGAAAACAGCAGTAACTTTGCAATGAAGAAGGTTATCAACAAACTGAATAAACAGCTGAGCTCAGGAAGAGTCACGCTAAACAATGCTGCCAACCGCACTGCTCTATGACACTCCATTGCCGCGCAATCTCAACAGTCCTGGAACTTTTTGATCACCCCTCGTACACCTGTAATCTCGATCAGAAAAAAAAAAATGATCGCTGTATTATTCAGATCAAGCGGAATTGTAGAGCGTGTTGTTTTGGAGACACAGAAGACAGTCACTGCTCAGTGCTATACGGAGCAGTGCCTGCCGAAGGTCATAGAGTCTATGAAAAACCTGAGACCAAAGTCAAGAATGGACATCTGGTACCTCCCCCATGACGACGCACCAGCTCACCGTGCGAGAGCCTGCACCAAGTATATAGGCGGGCGCAATCGACTATAGGGTGCGCTAGTAGCATTTTCAAAATGTCGGAAAGAACGGGGATAGACTTAGTTGATGTAATAGAGATAGTTGGTAATTTTAAGAGACCATTAATTGAAGGGCAGGCTATTCTTGATGCAAACCACATAATAACATGTGGAATAATATCTAGAAGTAAAAAAACAGTTATTTTACAAGCCTTGTGCCTTCAAACTAGCAATTTTAAAGGACTGCCCCATCAAATAAAAGTGGAAATCGAATTTATTAATAATAATAAGCAATTTTCTTGTCATTGTAAGTGTAAAGCTGGTAGTTCTGGTAAATGCAAACACATCATTGTAACTTTACGTTTTTCGGTTAGTAATAACATTAATTACCTATTCATACAATCATTGTTATGACAGCTTAGATTCTTTTTCATATTATTTATTTATTTGTCAAAACTTTCAGGCTTCGCATTGAAAACTTGGAACAATTAAGCACAACGGATGTAAGACAAAAATGGGGAAAATTAAAAAAGAAAAACAAATATGACACCATGGTTCCAATGTTATTTGCATAAAACCAACATTTTGGAATAATAAAATGTCAAATACTAATATTTACCTGGATAAACATAGTCACTTTATTTAAAATGAAGACTAAATATCGTCATATGTTTCGAAACAGGCTTATCTATTCTTAATTTTACAATCCACTCTTTAAGAAGCTTTTTATTTTTTGGAAACAAATGGAATGACACATCTTTAGATTCTTTTGAAGAACACTGAGGGACCGAGCAATACCTATTAGACATTTTTCGAATAATTTTTTGCTCGATCGGGTTTTAATTATGGAAAAATAAATTAAAAACGGCAAAAAACCCTATGAATCCCAGTTATTCGCACGGCTTCTATCCCCGTTTCTCTAGTTCCTTCTAGTTCCTCAAAGAAGCAGCACCGTCGCTTGCGCTCGCCTATAGCCACTACTGGGCTGAAACTTCTGAGCACCCTCCTTACAATCCAGACCTAGCTAGCTCCCTGTGACTTTGCGATGTTCCCACATGTGAAAATGAAACTGAAAGGAAACAGTTTTTCAAGCGACGAGGACCTTCTGAGGGATTGAGACAACGAATGTGCCTCAATCCCAGATAAAACTTGACAGAGCTGATTATGACTGGTTTCGACGTACGGAGAAGTGTATTGAATGTGGTGGAAATTACTTTGAGAAAATTAAATAAATAAAGCTGTATTTCAAAACTTTTGTAGTACCCTTTGTACATGTATATATACTCACAAATATAAATAATGCATGTGAATATGTATGTATACTCTAATCAATTTGATGATATTTGTTATTACATATATTCAGTTTTTTGGTAACATATTTCTTAAAATATAGTTAAATATATATATAAATATTTGGATTTTTATTTTACATGAAAAGTAAAATAGTAATATTATATATCGAGGTATTCTAAGGCTAAATAACGGCTTAAAATAAAGCTTATTGGAAAATTAAAATTTTAAACATTTAATAATGAAAATATTTATTTATGTAATGCATAATAAATACATTAAATGAATACAAAATTATTTAATTCGTAGTCTGTGTTTCTCATAATTTTTCCCCTGTAAGTTTGAAAAATGAAATTGAGTTTCTGAAATAAACGATTCAATCACAGCTGGAACTTTAAATCAAAAGCGAAAAACTGTATTATCGTAACATAACAAATAAAACTTAAACAAATTAAATTAAAATCTTACCCTAATTTTTTTTTAATGTTAAAATGATGTATTTTGGGGATTTGTAAACATGAGCCTCCGTGGCGCAATCGGCTAGCGCGTTCGGCTGTTAACCGAAAGGTTGGTGGTTCGAGCCCACCCGGGGGCGTAACATTTTATTTTGTTATCAATATATTAAACTTTAAATGAATGGCAAAATGTGGCTTGATTAAATATTTACTGTTTTTTATTATCTATTGTTTTTTATTGATTGACTAAATATTATTAATATATTAGAATGTTTTCATCAACATCAAAGTAATATATTTTGTAGCATTTTTAGCAATATATTCCAGATTTATTTCTTTCAGTAATATTAATAATGAACTTCTTATTTGAGAAATTTAAAGCTAACTTAAATCACACCCAAAAATTACAGTTTTTGAGAATAAAAATGTTCAAGTTTATTAACAGTGATTGTATCCTAACGATTAAGCGGATAATTTCCTTTTTATTGCTATGGTAATAATAATATATAGATAGGGTCAGCATTTCACAACTCAAAACTGTAATTTGGGAGTTTTTATCAATTTCATCCCAGAAATTATAGTTTTCATGGTTAAAAACAACTATTGCTACTTTAGGAAATAGTAGTATCAGAGGATACTATTATTTGATAAATACTAGAGGATTTAGCACCAAATTTGGGGAGGGGGAGGGGTCATGACTCCTGTCTCATAATCACATAATTGACAGCACCATTTTTGTCTGATAATTAGTACTGCAATCTAAACAACCAAAAGTGTTATGTTTATGGCATAATAACTACCTTATTGCTTTATACGTTTAAAAATATAAAAGAATTGAAAAGCCAAATGTTTGAGGAGGGGTTCAAGACCCTGTGACCCATCTCGGATCCACCCATGAGTAGTACTAGTAGTACGTGGGCCAGACCCCCTTACCGTGCACCCCCCCCACATCCCTATAAATTGCATATCGTTGTGTTCCTTGTGATAAAAGATTAAGAAAAAGCCAATGTTCCCAGAAAAAAAAGTGGCCACACTAACCGAAAATGGCGTTCAAACATGGCGGAATGACGACTTTGATTTTAGGTAGTTTTTTTATTACTGACATTCACCATTATGCTTAATTTCGCCATAACTGGTATTTTATTAAAGCTAGATAGTTCTAGATTCAGAATAAATAAACAAATGTTCTAAAATAATTAGTCTTGACAACATAAAATACATTTAAAGTCAATTTTTTCAAGTCTCTCGCGTAAAAGTTAAAATTCCAAGTTAATTTGTGATTAAACGGCCATCGTTAACGAAAAACACCCCGAAGTAAAACATCTGGAGCAATTATTCTTCTTTAAAAATCAGTGGTAAAATTTCAAAAAATATCAACTAGTTTCATAGAAAACGGACGTACAAGGCGAAAAGGCGCCGGTGACTCGGGCGCATCCAGTCCTCTGCCACATCGTTCAGTTCTCATACATCATATAATTACAGCGGGTTTAGGATATTATTTTGAATGTATAATCAAGCCTATGTAACTGCAAGATTTTAATGTACAGAAATAATTAATATAACCTTTATTTTTTTTTTTTTTTTTTTTTTTTTTTTTTTTTTATAAATCTGATAAATAAAGGATATATATCTGATAAATAATAATGAATTAGTCGCAGATTGCACATTATCTAAACCTCACTTATATCGAAATAAACTGGTTATCTTGAAATTAAATAATAATGTTCTCATGGTAGTAGTTGGGTTACTGACACTGGCTTCTGATCATTCGTGAAATTTGAAATAAATGCATTTTTGCAAAGTATTGATTATTTACAGATTTAAAAACAACCCAAATAAAAAAGATAAATAAAAAGTTCTGTTTGTTCGTTGATATGTAGAAATTATTCGTAATACAATTTAGGAAGTATATACATAACACAATTTAATAGCTCACAACAATTAATGAATTAATATTTACACGATGTGTGTTTGTATATATATATATATATATATATATATATATACATATACATATATATATACATATACATACATACATATTATGATTAATTTAAAATTAAACCACTACTGGAGAGGAAAACCAATTAAAACATGAAAGTATTCATGCATCTAATGATCTATAATCCACGGAGTTGTGGCCTTTTTCGGTTTCTGGCATATAACTACACATCAAAAAGTTTACTTTCTCTTTTTTTCGAAAAAAGGGTATACTAATACAAATAAAATGAAATATTTGGAGTGGTGATCAGATTAGTTATTTAACCAAATTCGAACATGAAAGATCGGTAATTTTTATCATTTTGATGAAAACTCATGTTCCAACGCCTATAACTCGACAATATGTACTCTAAATGAAAAATGTCCCAGATAAAAGTTTTAGGACATTAAATATAGCATAAAATAAGCCCATTTATTTTAAAATTAATTTATTCCTGCGTAGAGATACAAATGAAAAAGTGAAAGTATTTGTAGCGCTTACTTCATCCTTTTAACTACATCTTCATTCCTTCCTATATCTACATGTCAAAAAGTTTACTTTCTCCTTTTTTCGAAAAAAGGGTATACTAATACAAATAAAATTAAATATTTGGAGTGGAAATCGGATTAGTTATTTAGCCGAATCCGCACATCAAAGATCGGTAATTTTTACCATTTTGATGAAAACTCATGTTCCAACGCCTACAACTCGACAATATGAACTCTAAATGAAAAATGTTACAGATAAAGGTTTTAGAACATTAAATTTAGTATAAAAAATGCCCATTTATTTTTAAATTAACTTATTACTAAGTAGAGATACAAATGAAAACGTGAAATTATTCGTAGGCCTTGATTCCTTCTTTTTGTGAGAACTAAGGGGATATGATATAATATTGACAGAACTAACTATTTAGGTGGGCTTATTTTATGCTACATTTAAAGTTCTAAAACTTTTATCTGTAACATTTTTCATTTAGAGTACATATTGTCAAGTTGTAGGCGTTGGAACATGAGTTTCTACCAAAATGGGAAAAATTACCGATCTTTCAAGTTCGAATTTGGCTAAATAACTAATCCGATTTCCACTCCAAATATTTCATTTTATTTGTATTAGTATACCCTTTTTTCGAAAAAAAGAGAAAGTAAACTTTTTGATGTGTAGTTATATGCCAGAAACCGAAAAAGGCCACAACTCCGTGGATTATAGATCATTAGATGCATGAATACTTACATGTTTTAATTGGTTTTCCTCTCCAGTAGTGGTTTAATTTTAAATTAATCATAATATGTATGTATGTATATGTATATATATATATATATATATATATATATATATATACAAACACACATCGTGTAAATATTAATTCATTAATTGTTGTGAGCTATTAAATTGTGTTATGTATATACTTCCTAAATTGTATTACGAATAATTTCTACATATCAACGAACAAACAGAACTTTTTATTTATCTTTTTTATTTGGGTTGTTTTTAAATCTGTAAATAATCAATACTTTGCAAAAATGCATTTATTTCAAATTTCACGAATGATCAGAAGCCAGTGTCAGTAACCCAACTACTACCATGAGAACATTATTATTTAATTTCAAGATAACCAGTTTATTTCGATATAAGTGAGGTTTAGATAATGTGCAATCTGCGACTAATTCATTATTATTTATCAGATATATATCCTTTATTTATCAGATTTATAAAAAAAAAAAAAAAAAAAAAAAAAAAAAAAAAATAAAGGTTATATTAATTATTTCTGTACATTAAAATCTTGCAGTTACATAGGCTTGATTATACATTCAAAATAATATCCTAAACCCGCTGTAATTATATGATGTATGAGAACTGAACGATGTGGCAGAGGACTGGATGCGCCCGAGTCACCGGCGCCTTTTCGCCTTGTACGTCCGTTTTCTATGAAACTAGTTGATATTTTTTGAAATTTTACCACTGATTTTTAAAGAAGAATAATTGCTCCAGATGTTTTACTTCAGGGTGTTTTTCGTTAACGATGGCCGTTTAATCACAAATTAACTTGGAATTTTAACTTTTACGCGAGAGACTTGAAAAAATTGACTTTAAATGTATTTTATGTTGTCAAGACTAATTATTTTAGAACGTTTGTTTATTTATTCTGAATCTAGAACTATCTAGCTTTAATAAAATACCAGTTATGGCGAAATTAAGCATAATGGTGAATGTCAGTAATAAAAAAACTACCTAAAATCAAAGTCGTCATTCCGCCATGTTTGAACGCCATTTTCGGTTAGTGCGGCCACTTTTTTTTCTGGGAACATTGGCTTTTTCTTAATCTTTTATCACAAGGAACACAACGATATGCAATTTATAGGGATGTGGGGGGGGTGCACGGTAGGAGGGTCTGGCCCACCGTGTATAGAGACTTGGTTTTGTCCACTAGGAAAATTTACACCATTACCAACAGCAATAGTCGCAGAAAAGACTTTTGGAAGGAGGGATATGTCGATAGAAAAATAAAACACATATACAAAGCACACTTATTTACTTACAAAGAGATTAGGAACTTTTTTTAATTAGTTTACATAAATACTAATATATTTGTAATAGACATTTTAAAAAATTATATGCATAAATTTATTTCTCAAAAAAATTTGGTGAAGAGGTATCGATCATATATAACACCTATATAACATCTAATTACCAATGATCACTTTGCAAAATCTTTGGGATTGTATCAACTTTCCTTACATAACTATGCTTAAATTGGTGGAGAATTATTGTGCATTAAAAGAGAACACACCACCTTTAAAAAAACCTTTTGTCCACCCTCCACTTTTGACAAATCAATTTTATTTCTCAATCAGAATGAAAATACTTTCTTTGTTGAGCTATAATTAAAATATAATTGAAGGTAAGAGAATAATTAAAAAATAATTTACTTATGAAACAATGCAATTATCTGAGAACTATGCTAAGTATTTTCTAATACACTAGACAAAATTAAAGGATCACTCCAGTATTTTGGAATTGCTGAATTGTATAGGGTATTTTTGAAAATATTCTTTTTTCTTAGGAAGCCACACTTAATTAAACGGGCAATTAAAAAAAAAAAAACGTTTCTGGAAATTTTCAATAGGAAAACGAATAAAAAAATAAAAATGTGCTACTGTCTCATGACATAAAAAGGGAGAATTTGAGGAAAAGAATCAATAATTGATATTCCCAATTCTAGCTCTGATAACAGCTTCCATTCTCCTGTCTATTCCAGTGAACAGGACTCTAATATGTTCTTCTGGGATGTTGTTCCACTCTTCCACTAACAATTCCCTTAAATCTGCCAAATTTTGTGGGTCTCAGGCGCGGGTACGTCTACTAGCATGTCCCATACATGCTCTATGGGATTCATATCTGGACTTCTGGTTGGCCAAACCATAACTTCAATTTCTTCTAGTCTGAGGAAATTTTGCACTGATTGAGCAACATGTCGGGCATTATCGTGCATAAAAATAAAGAGATTCGATATTTCTGGCAAAAGGTATGACATGTGGTTAAAGCACCTCCCTAATGCCAGCAGTTATGGAGCCACAGTTCACAAGACCAACTCTGTGCAGGAGTTTAAATTTATGCCCCCCCCCACCACCAAACGCAACCCTCGGAGATAAAGTGCATGAAGCATACCTCTCTCCCCGCCTTCTCATTCCGTCCATCTGGACATCAGAAACAGAATCTGGACTCATCGCAGAATAATACAGGGCTCCAATCTTTCTGAGTCCAGTTTAGGTGCTCCCGAGTAAACCTCAAGCACTGAACCCGGTGTTCCCTGGAGAAAAGAGGTCCAGTAGCTGAAGGGTGGGAGGTCCATTCATAATCCCTTCTTCACTCAAAGCAACTGCACGAATCCTCTGCGGTCAAAGCTCTTCTGTTCGCCATCACAACGTTCTTACTACAATCACAAGTTAAAACTGATGTCTCATAAATGTTAGAAAACCTTCAATAAGATGAATCTTTGCTAACATTTACTGATAGGAAGAAAGAAAAGAAGAGGATTAATTGGTCCTTTTCCCCATGAAAGGCAGGGAATGTAAACAGGCAGAGGTATAAACTTGATAAGACACAACACAAAGTCCAGTCTGTGACAAAGGAATTCCTTTTTTGTTCTCTTATGTAATAATAATATAAATATTTGTAAGTGATCCTTTAATCAGGCCATGGCCTAGATTTTTTAAGGAACAAAAAACTGAATATCTTAAAAATCAAAAAGCCTAAATTACCTAGCCTGTCATTTATGACCAGTCTTCAACATACCATTACATAAAAACCTGTGAAACTATAACTTGTGTAGTAGTTTCTACAAAAGTATTATTTCTTAGTCTGCGGAGATTTATTGATCAACCTCTAGGATTGATTTCCCTCTTAATTAATAATGTATTTATTTAGAGTGACAATAAGTAGGATTATATTATTAAGAGTAACAATCATAGTGTACCCCAAGAGGGTCCCCTGATCTCAGAGTCAATCCAAGGCCGTAACAGTATAAATACTCACCTGCTGCAACAAAACTCAAATCCAGGTTTGATGCATCTGAACATCCGAGTGCTTTTCTCACTGAGCTACACCACTCCCTAACGATCCGATTGAACCAAACCTTTATGTATTCAAATGCTTCTAATAACCAAAAAACATTAAGTTTTATCAATAAATAGTACATATATATAATATCTAACGGGTTAAGCTGTATGAGTATAAGTAAAAAAATATTACTGTTTTTAGATTACAATGTTACAAAAGCACAAATTGATATATTTCTAACGATACTAAGATGATGAGTCAATCATAATATCAAAACTACGTCATTTTTTCTAAAGTATAAGTCACAAACTGTAGCTAATAGAATAAGTTGAAACAAAAAAAATTGAAACTATTTAATTAGAAGATAAAAGATTCAACCACGGCCAGGAATCGAACCTAGGTCCTCTGCATCTACGTTGCAGCACTCTTACCACAGAGCTAACTATGGGGCCGTACTTTTGAAATTTGAAATAATAAAATATTCATAATCAAGAAATATGGAAAAATGGGTGACAATACAATTACGAACAGATAAAATAAATTGTAAATTTAATTTCAGAATAAAAGTGAAGATAAACCTTCAACTTGTTTCCTGAAAAGTTGGAGTTTTCAACTTATGCTCTTGAGACCAAAAACACTAGATATGTAAGGAATGGAATGTGTCGAACGGGATAAAATTTTGTTTTAATTTTTTTTTTTTTTGTATTATATCAAACGGAGCCTTATTTTATGTTTCCCCTTACACTTATTCTTTAATATTTTAGATAAAACAGAAAAACATTTCTCAGTCAGAATTTCTTTTTTAATTTGTAACATATCTCTAAGTAGGTACATCACCCTGATGTAGCTAAGGACTATATATAGTGATAAATTGTTGGCCGATCCAGCCAAGTTTTCTGAATGTAAATAAATAACTGGTTGAAGTAGACGGAATCAAGAAATTAAGAGTCTGATAGACTTGCCAAGTGCCTGATTGTTGGTATGCTAGCTTCATCAGGACTATCGGTGACATTGGATGGGAGGATCTGATCATCTTTGAAGATATCCTTGTTCAGAGGGCAGAGACCCATTAACTTTGTATTCCTTAACAATATTTACCATGGTAACAGGAAATCCCTAGGTTCATTAAACATTCTGTTCCTAGGTACATCATATAACATAATTTTGTAAAAAATGGGTTGATAATTTTTTTAAGTTAGGTTTAGACTGAAAAATGTAGAAGTTTGGAAATGTGGCTCATGAGATGATGACCAGGCCTCTTTTTGGTGAAGTTTAATGAGGCCCTATCTCAACAGAAAAGGACCCCTTGGGGGTTTATTCATCCCAGAGCAAGCGAAGCAAACAGGAGTCGAAACGTGGGATTAAATAAAGCTAATCAAGGCTCTTCTTAACTTAAAAGGACACGATGGGATTTCTAATGCATTTCACAGTCCCATAGGCTATGGGATAATAATATCAATGATATTAATGAACAAAATATTACGAATATGGAAAAATGGGTGACAATACAATTACGAACAGATAAAATAAATTGTAAATTTAATTTCAGAATAAAAGTGAAGATAAACCTTCAACTTGTTTCCTGAAAAGTTGGAGTTTTCAACTTATGCTCTTGAGACCAAAAACACTAGATATGATAACACTATGATGATGTGATAACACTATATGAGATGTGATAACACTAGATATTCCGAAGGTCTACATTTGACTAGGATAGGGTTGCAGGTGACTTGGAAAGGGTAGCATTTGCTTTGGGAAAGGTTACAGTTGATTAGGTAAAGGTTCAAACAGACTTGGAAGTGGATATGTATTTAGGGGGTTGACTTAACCCGAAATTAGTGTAAATATTAAATTAATTGTGGAAAAAATTGTGTAATATAAATGCATATTCAACAATTAGTCATCACATTACATTAAAAAAGAAGGAAAAATACATTTATAAATGAAATAAACATAAAGCATTAAAACTTATTTATGTCATTGTAAAATCATATCACAGAAAATAAACAATATAAAAAATTTTAATTAAACAATTACTAAATAAAAAATAGCAACTTGTGAAACTCAGCCCACTAAAAAAAAATATGAAATAACAATAAATACATTAAGTAAAAATAATAAATAAATAAAACAGGGTAATATTTATCACATGAAAACTAGGCAGTCTATTCAATATTATTTAAAATAAAAAATCTGAAATCAATCAAAATAAATTAAATGACTGAAGAAACTACATTAGACTAGTTAATGAGTATTATAAATCGTAAGGTCAACTGAAAAATATTACATTTTTACATAAAGTTTTTTTAAATTAATACAAATTACAATCTAAATTAATCAATACTACAAATATAGGAAATATAATAATTACATAAATATAGACAGGAGCATGAATATATTATCCCAACAAACCTAATGCATCCCACACCACACTATTTCAGAGAATTGCAAAATCTAGATTTTTCAAACACCTGTTGCATTAAAAAAAGTATATATATATATATATATATATATATATATATATATATACATATATATATATATATATACATATATAAATTCATAAATAAAAACTTAAATGTTTAAGAATGTAAAATCAAAGCCTTGAATGTTCCTTTAATATATATGTATTACAATAAATATTTTAAAAAATGCATGTAATTTAAAAATGTTGTTTATTTTACTTTCTTCATTAATTCAAATATTTTATCCACAAAAATTATTTTTAGTTAGGGAACACATTTACCGAACAAATGCCTAAATTAAATTTTAAATTATGACAATAAGAATTTTTTAATATAAAAAAATTATAATAAAAGCCAAATGGTTCATACTGTATAGAAGTTTATAAGAAAGGAGGGTCACTTCTAGTTCAGCTAAATTTGTAAAACAAAAATTACTTCACCATCTAAAACATTTCAAAGATATTATTCTAAATTTAAGCCATTAAGATTGACAAAAAAAATCTAAAAAAAACAGGGTATTACTTTTCACCAACAGTAAATATGCTAACTTTCAATTTAAATAAATAAGCAGAATCAGTGTAAATGCACTTGCTATGCTTTAAATTTGTTGGAATGTTCAATAAGGTTAATGTTTGGCATCAAATAATATATAAAAGGTCATAATTGTATAGTGCCGTACATGAATTTATTCCAATATTTTAAATATATTTATTAATATATACTTATTAATAAATATTTATTAATAAATATTTATATTAATAAATCAAATAAATGAACTATTGAAATAGCTACGTAATGAACATATTTACAATAAAATATCTATTTATATGAGTATATATAAAGTTAAAAGGCACTAAATAGGGATTATTAACCATGAGCCATTTCAATAGATTGAGGAAACTTGAATGCCAAAACAAATTATATATAGATAGAAACAAATATTAATGAAATTGTACATTTGATTTAATAAAAAAAATTTAATTAATAACTGGCTCAAAAATATCTAGTTTTTGGATTGATTTTTTCAAAGGTAAAATATAAATTAATCAGTTTTATTTTTAAAAATCACATATTTTTAATAAAACATTAAAATATCCCCATTTTTCATGCCTTAAACAACTTTTAATTTTAACAATAACAGCAATAAAACAAATATCATAAGAAATAAGTTGAAGATAATAGTTTAGCAACTAAATGAGATGAGATCAAATTTATCATTACGGCTGTCGACTATTTGAAATTTTAAAAGCTTTTTAATATAAAGCAATCCATAAAAACTAAAATAATAGTAATTTTAAAAATGAAGGAAATATCATCAAATAGTTTTATAAAAATTCCTTGAGAAAAGATAAAACATTAGTACTTATGAAATCATGAAACCACAATGAAGTGAAAATTTTGACATTTCTTTATGGAATAATAGACTTATTTTCCTTATTAGATTATTGAATAAAAATTTCTGTCTATATTTCATATTTTACTAACTTCAAATGGCTATGGACATATAGAGCAAAAATTTGGCACAGATATTCCTAATCATCTACTTAAAGAAGCTAAATATGTGTGTTTTTGTTTTCATTATTTTGAAATAAACAGGAAGCAATGAGGTCAACTAATATTAACAACAGTATAGCCTTATAAGCCACATTTTTCAAAATGCAATTATATACGATACTGATCAAATCAATATTTAATAAATGATAACTAAACTTTTAAATGAGAGGAAAAATAATAATGGTATTAAAGGAGGTCACAAGCATCTCAGGGTTTTTAAAAACAATGAAACATCTCTAGAAACAGATAAAACTTCTAACAATAGTTGCCCTGTTGGTGATCTATGATATAACAAGAAATGATTTGATGAACAATCAATAAATCCTACATAACTTGCCTATATGATAAGTTGCTAAGCTATCCTAGAGGTTATCTACCATAATTCGCATTGATTTTCTTTCTGACAAATCTTAAGGGATCCTTATAATAGGGTCTCAGTCTTAAATGAGTCTTGAACGTGCTGAACGTTCACATTAGAGATTCAACCTCTAACAAAATAACTTAAATAGTAAACTAACAAAAAATAAATAAAACTTCATTTCAATAAACTCTTGGATTGACCAACTTATTTATTTTTATTTATAATTAAAATCTAAATCTAAACCACGCAGCAAGGTAATATTATAAAATCAATTATAAACTATGATTAATTTTAAAATTTTAACAATCAATTAAAATTAAACATTAATATCAGCTCTGATGGACCATATGAAAATTAAATTCCATGCTATATTGATATATTTAATGCAAAAGCAAATAATAATCATAAAATAATATTTTTATGATTATAATAATCATAAAACTATTAAAAGTGATTACAAAATATCAAGAATTTTCACTTCACTGATTAAAACAGCATAAAGTAAAACAAAACACACATAAACAAACTAGGAACTAATAATAAGAGAATATGTAGAGAACACACAATAGGCATTTTGAGCATAATATAAAATGATTTAAATATGTATTAATATTATATACACATAACCATGACTAGAAATATTTATTTATATCGTTGAACCTCCCATTGTACAGCTATGATAACATTATTTAAATAAGGGAAAGTTTACAAGGACAAGAGGATATATCAAAATATATACATTTATATAACTATTTACAATTTGTACTTGAAACCGTTCATAACGACACAGATATATACTTTGCACCAGACAAAAATAGTGCAATAACAATATTAGTATATTTATAACAAGGAATGTAATTTTTATAAAAATGAATTTTGAACAACGGCATTTAATCAAAACATATGTATCTTTCAAGGATTACTAGTACAATCAAGGGAAGTACTGATTTATCAGTAATGATTTATGAGGCACTTCTAAATTCTGTAAATTAGAATCAGAAAACACAAAAAAATGGGCATGAATAATAATAATTTTAATAGAGAAATAGTATATACTCTTTTTGCTTTTATCTTTTTGAGCTAGCCAAGTAAAAAATTGAATGTACTAAACATGGAAGACATTATGAATGGCAAATATGCAAAAAATTAAACAAACTGCTCTTAGCTAGTGTGAACTATAATGAAACTTCTCCCAACAGTTTTTTTGTTGTTGTTTTTTCATACAGCTACTATGATGGACAATTTTCCGAAAAAAAAACTGATGAAAAAATTAGATAATAAACTCATTAAAATACAGTATATTGTTCATTATCCATTATTGTTGAAGGTTAAAATTCAATTTGCTTCCATTTTATAAATCAATACATTTAAAATCCCATTCTTCAAAGAGCATAAAACAATCTTATCATTAAAAAGGCCAAGGGCAGTTATTTGATTAGTGTATTTAACTGACATACCTAATTACTAGTAAACATATAATTTAAATTGTGATGTTTATTTTAAAAGAGTGATTAGTTTATTAAACTCAATTGGCATGTAAGAATGGTCCATCTATAATTGTCTATAATATTTACCATTTATCATTGCTGTATTTTTATTTGTATTAACAGAGTTATGCAAGATTTCCACAGTATACTTTCAAACAACAATTATGTCTTTTGATATTACAGGAACCTAGATACAAAGAATTAAGAAATGTCTTTTAGATTAGTTTTTTATTTCCTTAGCAACCAATTTCGGTCCTAGACTTATATCAGGCTAAAGTAGTACAATAATTAACACCAAAATATAATAAATAAGAGTGATCATTATAAAGGAAAAAAAAAAAGAGCATATAGAAAATAATAAAAACAAACCCTGGAAGTAAATTGAAATCTCTATGATGACCTTTATTTACCTCATAAAAAAACTTAAACCTTGTTACCATCTACGATGCAGAACTGTATATGTAATTGGCTTATGATCAAAACCCATGGTGTTTTGTCCGCTTTTCAATACATATCCCACTCATTTGTCAAATTCTGATGGCCAACCTCTTCCCTGATCAAATGAAAATATAAACTATTTATTTTCCTAAGTGCTCTTCCCACATCATACATCACAGCCTGCATTGTTTTAAAATACTTTATCCCGGGACGGATGTCCAAATGAGCATTATCCTCACACGCATCATTATTTAAGAATAACGAATGCCATCCTATTAAATTGAGATTATGTCTAGCTGGACCTCTGAATAGACATGTAATCGGTAGGCATGTTCATGTATTATATTCACAGTATGGACTGAGAGATATGACTCGAAAGTTTCAGTTTGTTCAAAGATTTGTGCGGCAATAAGGAAAGTGGGGGTTCCATCACTTTTGACGTTCCAATTTTTTTTTTTTTTTTTTCCAATAATATTTATATTTTATTTATTCCTTGGTCCTGTTTAATGAATAATTTAAAGCTAAAATTAAAAAGTACTAGTGATGGAACTCATAATTTGAGGGAAATGCTCACAGGGACACCTATTGTGTAACATTAATGAAGGGAACCTCTCCCGGGTTATTAAGAACACATTTGCTGTTTATTATAAAACTGATAATTCAAACATAACACATCATTATCTTCATTGCTTCTTTCTCTTTCAAGAATATTCACCTTTTTACCAATCAGTGAGAGATCACAGCTATGTTTTTATGGTTTAGTCAGATTTTACTTATTCTTTTTTTACTGACATTTATTCTTTGTTTATTTTAATTGTTACTGACATTGATTACAGTTATTTTTTTCTTTCTAATATAACATTAGGAATTAATTAAGCCTGAGAAGGCAAAAATGAGTACCTAAGAAAATAATAAATAATACAGTTAATATAGTCTTTTCATTCTTCAAACAAAACTTTAATTTGCTTAGTTTAAAAAAGTTGATAGTAAATTTTTAAAATTTAACATTGATGGGTAATATAATTGTGATAATTTACTCATTATTTGATAAAAAAATTTAATGATACTTGTTCACAGAAAATTCGTAAAAGTTAAAACTAAATCGAAAACTAATAATTTACGATTTAAAAATCAGGGAGAACTTAAACATGACTAGCGTTTTTTTAAAATTATGAATCTTTAAAAAAATAAAAAACTATGCAAATAGATACTTAACAATTAACGAAGGTTAACCCATTCCGTTAAGTAATTATTTTTTTAAGATAGAGCCAAAGTTAAATAATATTTTTAATGCTTCCATATTGGTAAAACAGTACGCTATTAAGAATTGAATCATTATTTTTACACCACATTTTCTTCATAAATTTTAACTAGTGAAGCAAAAAGAATATGTACTTAGATTAACCTTGGTTGCCTCAATGTATAACAAAATAAAAAAGTGGGACACCTTTAAAAAAATTACACTAATTCCTCTAAAGTCTGGAGTGTGACGTACACTAACAGGATTTGTTAGATGTTAGCCATCTAATGGGGGCCCTAAATAAACCATTGAAACTTCCGTGTTACCATAAACAGCTGATACTGATGGATACAATTTTCTATCTGGTAAACCTGAGAAATAAAATTAAATAAATTAATAAAGAAGAAAATATAAGTGTGTGTGTGTGTATTTGTGTGTGTGTTTGTGCACGCGCTTGTGCAAGAGTAAAGAGTCAACTAAAAAGGTTTTTAGCAGATGGCTTACAGATTTATAAAAGTTTGTAGGTGACAACTTGATGAATAAAATTGAACATTAAGGATGTTGTTAACTGTGTAATGTGCTAAATAAATGTGTTAAAAGTCATGTGTAATGGTGTCCTACCCGATTCTGTTAATATATATATTTCTCAGTAGTCTAGAGAAAACCCTCTCATGAAGAAGGGTAGTCAAAAATTGGCAAGTAGGAATACCAATAATATGGAAAGCGATAATTAAAAACAAGCTCCTTAATTAAAGTTAGCTTCCTACTGTGTAGATATCTAATAATAAAAACCCGCAAGTATTGTTAGCAGTTAATACCAGCGAAGACATTTCTTTGCAAAATTAAATTTAATTATATAGATAATACCACAAACAGATATAAATTTACACCACGAGGTAATCATGAATTCTATATATAATATTACGATTTAGGTCCTAATTGTATCATGTTTGACAACAAAATTAAAATCATTGAAACATTTGCATTTTATAAAAACCTGGTGGGACTTATTGATCATCTTTTAATAAAAATAAAAAAATTAAATTTAATACTACACAG
The DNA here is from genome assembly GCA_911387785.2 of Aelia acuminata. Lineage (NCBI taxonomy): Eukaryota > Metazoa > Arthropoda > Insecta > Hemiptera > Pentatomidae > Aelia > Aelia acuminata. The sequence goes on along the minus strand of OU426979.1, from coordinate 112,831,268 downwards.
GATTGATCTAATTTTATATTTAACACAAATTTGATGCTGTATAATTTTCATCTTTAACATTTTAAATTTTAATGATCATTTTCACAGGCACACATAACAATTAGAGGAGATTGAGAGAGAAGATTGAAAACATATTAGAAGACATGAAAGGTTAGGGCATAATTCAACCTTCCAGTAACTCATGGTCTCCTCTGATAGTTTTGGTCAAGAAGAAGGAGGGTTCGGCTAGATTCTGTGTGGATTACCGAAAGCTAAATAAAATTACGAAGATGGTCAGCTATCCACTACTGCTCATTGATGACATGTTGGATACACTAGCAGGTGCATGATGGTTTTCCACCCTAAATCTGAAGAGTGGGTTTGGCAAGTAGAGGTACACCCAGATGACGAGAAAAAGACGGCATTCTCTACCAGCAGCGGCTTGTGGCAGTTTAATGTTAGGCCATTTGGTCTTTGTAATGCCCTAACAACTTTTTAATGCTTCATGGAAACTATCTTACATGGTTTACACTGGAAGACCTGTCTAATTTACTTTGACAATAGTGATTTTCAGTAATACATTTAATGAACACCTAAAACATCTTGAAAAGGTACTGGATAAACTTAAGAATCCTAGTTGAAATTAAATTCAAAGAAATGCCAGTTTTCCAAGAAAGAAGTTCCTTAATCTCATAGTTTTAGGGAATGAGGTCACCACTGATCAGGACAAGATAAGTGCAGTGCAGGACTGGCCAATTCCAAAAGATTAAGATGAGGAAAGAAGCTTCCTTCTGACTGTGGATCTACTATAGCAGATTCATGGAAGGATTCACAAACATGGCTAGACCATTGCTTAGTCTCACAGAGAACAGACAAACATTCGAATGGTCAATAGAGTGTCAGGAAGCATTCGCTAAACTAAAGATGGCTCTGTGTGGAGCACCTATTTTGGTCTATCCTAAGCCTGGACACAAATTCATAGAGGACTCTGATGCAAACAGCGTTTGAATTGGAGGAATATTGTCCTAGGTTCAAAATGACGAAGAATGAGTAATAGCTTATTACTCTTAGGTTCTCTAAGCCAGATGAGAATTAATGCGTCACCAGAAGGGAACTTCTAGCAACAGCGAGAACAACAGTGCACTTTCATAAATATTGTATAGGCAACAATAAGTGTTAAGAAGTGAAGTAATTGCTGAAATCGAGTTAGAAACTGGCTTGGCTTTTGAATTTCAAGAACCCAGAGGATCAAGTAGCTTATTGGATTCACACACAAGAATATGAGTTCAAAATAGAGCACCACAAAGGTCAGTCAAATGGTAATACAGATATATTGTTAAAAAGGTCGTGTAAATCAGATTGCACTGTAGTAGGATCGAGAAAGGAGTAGTGGCACTGTGCAAAGGAACTGTCACTCAACCAGCGGATGACTGGAATTGGACTGAAATAAGGGAAGAACAACTAAACGATCCTGACATCAGCCCAATATTGACATTGTAAGAAACCGGACACCAACCAATTAGTGGAACTCACTAATTGTAGAGAATGGCATTCTAAAATGAAACTGGGAGAGTCCAGATGGGAAAGAGTGACGAGCATAAACTGTCATACCCTCAGGAAGGAAAGAGGAGCTGCTTAAGGAGTTGCACGGAGGTTTCTCAGGATGTCACTTCGGTATCAAGACAACAGAGAAAATACAGCAGCAATTTTACTGGGTTGGCAGTTCTAAGGACGTGTCTGGTATGCAAGGGACCAGGACCCGTGGAGCTATGATGCAATAAAATGTTGGAGCACCATTTGAGAGGATTAAATGCCCCTTAAATTGCTGTTGACATAGCTGGACCTTACCCTCATACCAAAAAAGGAAACCGATATAAATATACTACTCATTGGTGATTACTTCAGCAAGTGGATCAAAGCTTTCGCTATACCAACCTAAGAAGCATCGACAGTAGCCGAGGTCTTAGTGGATAACATATTCACACATTTTGGTATCCCGTTGGAATTACATTCAACGCCAATACATTCAAGGCCAAGGCAGGAACTTTGAATCTCGTCTTCAAGCAAGTTTGTCAGGTATTGGGTATCAGGAAAATGAGGACCACACTGTTGTACCCACAGTCTGATGGCATGACATAACGTTTTAATAGAACATTGCTAAGCCACCACAAGATATTGGTTACAACCAAGACGACTGGGACGTGTACATACCTCTCGTTAAGATGGCGTATCGGTCAGCAGTACATGAGACGACTGGATGAACACCTCCAGCAGTAATCCATATCCTCTGGTTGATCGGCCACAGTCCTTGTGCGTCTTCTGTCCAAGTTATCATTTTCTGTATGAGAGGCACATGCAAATTTCTCTTGGTAGTGATGTCTCTAAACTTCCAGAATCTCCTTATCATCAGTAGTAATTAAGCCAGCTTTGTTCTTTATATTCCTAACCTGTTTTCCTCTCTTTCCTCTCAGGCTTTTTAATGTGTTCCAGAAACATTTAGCATTCGCATGGAAGTTCCTCTCTATTTCCTCTCCAAATTCCTGCCAGGATCTATTTTTAGCTTCTTGTATGACATTCTTGCATAGGTTTCGCTTCTGGGAGTACTCTTGTCAATCAGCCGCACTCTTGTTTATTATATATTTCTTCCAGGCATCCTTCTTTTCTTTCACTCTTTGAGCTACTTCTGGGTTCCACCATCTTGTCCTCTTTGTACTGGCAGTAATTTTCTTTTTACGACATACCTCAGTTGCGGCCCCGCAGAATACTATTCTTAACATCCTGCCTCTAAGTATTCAGGTCCTGATTTATATTTATTTCTTCAAGCTCCCTTCTCAGAACATCGGCGTACCTTTCTTTCTTATCTTGCTGTCGAAGCACTTCCACTGCAAGTCTGTCGTATGTCTTGGGTCTCCTTCTGCACAGAAGTAAGATTTTAGTGTCTGCCACTAGCAGCCGATGATCTATATTTAGTTCTGCTCCTCTAATTACTTTAATATCTGTGAAGAACTGCCTCTGTTATAGACAAAATAATCGATAGTGCTACTCCCTTCTCTTCCGTGTGCTTCAAAGGTTATCTTATGGATTTTTTTTCTGGTTAAAGAAAGAATTACCAATGAATAGATCATTTGTAACACAGAACTCGATAAATCTTTGTCCATTACCATTTATAAAATTTTCTGCTCCCCACTGGCTAATCACTCCATAGGATAGATTATGCTCCATCCCTGTTCTAGTGTTCATATCACCACAAATCACCAATCTTCTGTTTCGACCGTTAGTACCATATTCACTTTCTGGAGATCCTCGTAGAATTATTCCTTGTCCCTTACTAAGCTGTCTTCAGTAGGAGTATAAACTTGAATAATTGTAACTTGCCCCATACTAAGATTTATATCAGCAAAGATGAGTCGGGGGGAAATAGCTTCCCAATACTGAATTTTGTCATAGGGGGAATCCTTGACAATGCCTACGCCTTCCTTTGCTCTTCCAATGTTGACACCAGAATATATCATTGTATACCCATTTGTCAGTTGTCTTGTGCCAGAGCCCTTCATCTTCAATTCACTCATACCCAGAACATCTACTTTATATCTTTCTAATTCATTGGTAAGTTCTGCTTCTTTTCCTGTCAGAGTCTTAATATTAGAACTTTAGCTAGTCTTATGTCCTTTTCCCTGCCGTGTCCTTTCCGTTAAATCCGTCCAAATCCGAGGCTAGTGTATTTTCTCTGATTCGATTATACTCCAGGTGGGTGAATAGCCCATGCTCTAGAAGCCCCGTATCCTCGGAACAACTGGCTCCCCATTTAATCCCCTCGGGAGGAATGTTGGCCAGGTAATACTCCAGACCATGGGTCATCCCTGGAAAGGTGGTCCTGAGGTGAATACTGTATATGACCTTAGTGTCAGTATTGTGTATTGGGTACAGTTCTGTTGTGATGTGCGCAGTGTACTGAACTCAGGAAACCGGGGGAGCATTAATCCCCACTAGCTGTGCACATCAGCTAGCCCCTGCGGGCCAAGGGGGGGGGGGGCATATACGATCGTCAAAAAAAATTAACAACTTGATATACAGAATAAAACGGACCGCAAGAGCCAAGATGAAAGTTGCCCATTTGGATCGCCAGCTACCCTTTGATGTAGAAGAGGAAACCCCTGTTCGGAACGAACAGTATTAAGGAGGGGGCCATGAAATGAATTTATGAACTAAATGAAAACAGTTTTTTTTTTTTTAGTGAAGCAGAAAAATTAAAATTAACCTTCAGATGGTTGAAAAAGTGATAAGACTAATAACTAAGCAAAAGAAGACTATTGTTATCGCAAATATTATTATCTGTGTTCTTCAGTGAGTACACGTACAGTATGTACCCATACATATATGAGTGACTGCGTACAGTTATTTCGGGTTTAATAAATGATTTATTCGTTGTCTAGTTCACTTATCTATTGTGTTATCTGTGTCAACCCAAACCACTATCTCTTTAAGGTAAAGATAGGGCAGTGAAAGGACATTAAAGTCCCTGTCAAGTTACAATATGAATAAGTATAGAAAAAATAATTTATGTGAAATGAAAATTTATCCCATTAAAATGTTTTATTAGATTTGGTGATTTTCTGCTAATTTTGATTACTTTATTAAATATTTCCCGACATTTGACAAAATACTTACATACAACATAAATATTTGACTTAACATGAAAAGCCAATCTCCTCTTATATTACTCCTTAAACATGTAATTCTATAATCATTTTTTTAGCTGTGATATCGTTCAGCTAATGATGCATCACTCAACCGATTTGGAACAAAATTAATTTCCACACCCCCCTGAAGGGAACTCCTCAGGCCTTCAATCTGTCAACTAATACAAAGTTATGACAAATTTTTCGTGAAGGTACAAATTTCGTTTCATATATATGGTAAATTTTTGCCTATTTTTTCTTAAATAATATAACGTTGAGTGATAATAGGTAGAAATGGTGATGAGAAAGATGGTGGTAAAGGTATTTGGTTTTCCCAAAACTTACGGTTTTTCAATTATTCTCATGTAGGCAGCTTATTTTTGTATTGAATGATTTTGTACTTAAATCAGTACAAATATAACTAGATTACTAACAGTAAGTAATAAATGCTTCCCCTTATAGATCACATATGATTATTTAGGGTTGACAGACTGAATTGCCAACATGAGAATATTTGAAAAACCATAAGGTCAGGAAAAATCAAACAACTTTCACACACTTCTTACTTTTTAAAATTTATATTTGAATCATTAATGTAAATGTTGTCAGTAATTTTAGTTATTTTCATCATTTCCACACCCGTCATGAGCACTAGTTATCATTATAGTGTTTAAAAATAGCCTTTCCACATCTATTGTAACCTTTTCCAAGTCAAATGTAATTTTTTCCAAATCAATTGTAACCCTTTCCAGGCATGACTAAATTCTTAAATATTATTTATGTTTTTATTTAAAAATAATTATTTTAATTTCTTTTATGACTTTTAAAATAATCACCATACTGCTGTGGTAGCTTTTTCATTTTCCGGATAGTGATATTAATTATATTCGGATAATATTATTTTAACGTGAAACAAAATACAAAACATATGATTTAATATAGTTATATTCGGATTGTGATATTAGTTATTAGTTATATTCGGATACTGATATTATTGTAACGTGAAACAAAATACAAAACAAATGATTTAAAATAGTTATATTCGGATTATGATATTAGTTATCTCTATATATATAAGAGGCTTTGTCCTGACTGACAGAATCAACGCAGATCAAAAACTACTAATGATAGAAACTTGAAGTTCGGAATTTAGATTTTAAACGCGATGTAGGTAACCACTAACAAAGGAATTTCAAAAATGTAACCCCTAAGGGGTTTAAATGGCGAAATTGTCTTTTAACTCTAACGGATATCTATTGTTGAGATTTTAAACCATATGTTTTTTATTTGAATATCGATTTAACGTTACAATAGTATTAAAATAGACATTCACATAAAATATGGCTACTGATTATTTAAATATTAGTGGTAATCAAATTATGCACACTGTGATTCCCATTATTGGGGATGGTGCGTGTTTATTTCGATCTCTTCTCCATATATATAAGAGGCTTTGTCCTGACTAACAGAATCAACGCAAAGCAAAAACTACTTATGACAGAAACTTGAAGTTCGGAATTTAGATTTTAAAAGCGATGTAGGTAACCACTAAGATAGGAATATCAAAAATGTAACCCCCAAGGGGTTTAAATGGCGAAATCGTCGTTTAACTCTAGCGGACATCTATTTTCGAACTTCGAGAAAATATATCTAATTAGTACTCATTATAAAGAATTTGATACGACGAGTTTAACGCGAAAGGCCCTATTGGGCGTCGAAAACCATGTTTTACAGCCGAAAAATGAAGTGTTCCCGACGAGTAAGTCATTTTTTGTTTCGGCGGTTTTAGTGAACTCTCTCCATTGCGCCTCTCCCTCTCTTCTACCGAGCCGGCAGCTTCCCCCTCCAACATTCCACCTACCGGAAGCTCAGATTCTATTAAACCTCCTTAACATCAGTTAACATATTATATTAGATCAATACCAAGATAATGGTCACAGAATTGACTTTAAAGGCTCGCGGGCGAAGCCGCGACGGGAAATGCTAGTTAGTTATATTCGAATAATGATATTATTGTAATGTGAAGAAAAAACACAAAACATATGATTTAAAATCGTTTTAGACTTATTGTTGATACAATTGGAACAAACTGTTCTAGTAAATGTTTGAGACTGTTTGAGTACCTTCTACGCTTGTCGAGAACATTCCAGACAATTCTATTTTAGACTAAATATATGGAGCGGTGGACTGAAGAGTTAGTCTTGTTCTGAAGCTCAGATCATCTGGTTACATTTGTGTTACTGTTTCGTTTAAGTTTACACTTTTTGTACCCTTCTTGATTATTTGAGTTTATATTGTTTGTGTGGCATTGTAAATTTTTATTTTTGATTAATAAAAATTATTTTAACCCACATAAAGGCGGGTTCACACAAGGTAGTGAACAGAGAACACGACCAGTAATGCGCATGTCACACGACTTGCTTTCTCCCAGTAGGAGCTCACGACCTTATCTAGTTCACACGGTAAAGTGCCTTTGTCCGGTCGTGCTTCTCTCGCCCTTGTTCTCGTTATGAAGCCACAAAAGTTCTATGCGGACTATTTGTGCAAGAGTTGAGGATTCGCTTGAAAAAGGTTCAAAACAAGAAGAGAAAAGTGTGGATTCGAGACTGGGTAAAGAGGCGGAATTCACTCGGCGCCTATATATATATATATATATATATATATATATATATATATATATATATATATATATATATATATGTTCATGGGTCCTCAGGGGGGGAGGCAGGTAAGGGCAGCTGCCCCCCTAGAAATTTAGAAATAAAAACTACCAATTAAATAAATTCGTATTCATTTACTACGTTTATTAAGGGACGCATACCTCAGAATACCCAACATTACTCCCTTATTTATGGTCATTGTAGCCGGGTATCTGAGGCCCCAGAAAGCGCCATCTGTTCGGTTGAGGCAGTTTAGAGTCAGAGCTACCCTATTTCTCAAGCACTCCAGCGACGATATACGACTGAAGCGGGCGTGCTCACTCCAACTAAATGGAGATTTCACGACCCGTCACTTCAAGGTCGTGCACTACCAACATTGCTACTACCACTAGTTCACACGAGGTAGTGATCACGACTGACTAGTGCTAGAGGTAGTGCTCTTGCCCAATTCACGACCCCGTGTGAACCCGCCTTAAGTGTTACAATATTATGGATTATTTATGTGTTCATTTAGAAATAATTATTTTAAATTCTTTCATGATTTTTAAAATTTCACCATACTGCTGTGATAATTTTTTTCAATTTTCAGATAATGATATTAGTTATCTGAAAAAAAAAGAGGTAAAAGATTTACAAATAAAATTACAATAGTTTTTAAATCTATATAGTTAAATTAATTATTTTTTATTGCAAATGTCCTTAAAAGTTAAGAAGGGGGGGATTAGGGGGTTGTTTAGGGGTTATCCAAATTAGTTATAGGATTTTAGTATGCTTATACGCATCCTGAGCTACTGTTACATTTGAATTGTAATTAGATACAAGAGTCATTTTTTGGTTATGTAGGAAGCGGAATTTAAATTTAATATAGGATTTTTTATCACTTATGCTTATTTCGAATTACATTTATACCATTTATTGAATGTTTTAAAGTTTTTTTAGTTTTTTAAGCATAAAGGAATGTTAGTGGGGGGTTAGATTAGATTCCCTTTTATCCCTTGAATCTAAAATATTTAAATTATTCAATAAATGGTATCAATATATTAAAAATACGTATGAACGATCAAATTTTATATTAAATTTGGATTCAACGTCCTAAAACCCCTTACATTGTTGTAACAATGTAACTCAAAATGTGCATGCACATACTAAAATCAAATAAGGAATTTTGATTTGTATTTAGCATCCTTCTAAACCGTATCGACTCTTAAAACAAAGAAAACTTTTTCATTCAGAATGAGCGTCTATGAAAACTTCACAAAAAACACTGTATCGCAGCAAACTTCAATACTTACAGTAAAAACATGACACATACACTGAGAGCGAATTTCTGTTTTAAATCTTACCTTGATATCAGTATCTGAAAAATAAAAAACTATCAAAGGAGTATGGCAAAATTATTTTAAAAGTCATAATAGAAATAAAAATAATTATTTATAAATAAACCATAACATTTAGGAATTTATTCAAGCCTGAAAAAGGTCACAATTGACTTGGGAAAGGTTACAATTGAGGACCTGGGTGCAAGAAGGGCACTTCCTCCGAAGTGCCCTTTTTGCGTCAAATGGATTTTTGGAATCACCAACTCCTGATGTGCCTACCTTCCAAATTTGGGTTCAATATCTCATTCCTAGAATTCAGGAGAAGCAAGTATTTTAAGTCCAATAAGTGCCCTTCTTGCATAAAACAAACCCAGTAACTTCTTTATTTTCGTCCTGTTTCTCTAACTATTGAGTTGACTATGGCTGTATGTCAAAGGGATCAAAGTTCAATGATAATTGGAATGTAGGATTAACAATTGCTTTAGTTTTGTCTGTGCTTAGCTTGTGGCCAGGTTGTGCTAATTACTTAAAAGTGGGACGTTTATGGTTTTATTTTATCATGAGCGAAGAAACATCTTCTGGAAATGAGTTTGCAGTACCACGGACAACTAGAGGGTTGAAGAAGAGACGGAAGGAGAGTAAGTGGAAGAGAAATCTAAGTAAACATAGGAGAGCTGAAGGTAAGAATTATATATCTACTCGTGGAACAACTGTGCAGGAACTGAAGTTTAAACCTGTTGAAAAATGCTGCTATAAACGATGCTATTTAAATGTGGGAATCTTTACTCAAAATAGCTGTTTTAAATCCTTTTATAAAATGGGTGATAAATGTTCCCAAGACAGTTACCTAGGTACTCTCATGACACCTGTTCAGCCTAAAGAACGTACTACAACACCTAAGATACGAGATAAGATAAGAACCTGTAATTGGACTTATGAGTTCAAGCTCCATGATTTCAAAATACCGGTCTGCAAAATGTTTTTGGTTTCACTTTTCCAATTGGGTGTTAAAAGATTTCGAACCATTCTCCAAAAACCTGTTGTCAGTGAAGGAAAAATAACAGATCTTAAATCCTTAATGGAATACTTGACATCACAAGAAAAGAACTGGTACGAGGAAAATATTTTTCGAAGTGTCGAAGTTGTCCAAGATGTTGAAGATTTAATAATATCGGATGGAGAGGAAGAAGAGGATCTACTTTAATATTAATTTTTTTCCTATAATGTGAATTAATTTCTGGACTTTCTTTGTTTATAAATATTGTTTTGAAAATTTATGTTCCCTTTATATATGTTTTCATGAATAATTATATAATTTGATTAATAATATATGTTTAATATGGTATATTAACTTTTCTGCTTCACCTAAATGAAGTTTTATGCAAGAAGGGCACTTTCTAACTACTAGAAGTATTAATTTTTAGTATATTAGCATGTTTTTTTCAAACTTAATTATTATTAGACAATCAAGGTGAGACTTTGTATTTTAATTTCCAAAAGGAATTAAATTTTTATCAATAAGCATTAAAAAGTTGTGATCAATTCAATTTTTCAACTGCAATTTTCTCGAAACTTCATTTTCAGAGAAGTGCCCTTCTTGCACCCAACTCCTCAATTGACTTGGAAAAGGTAACAATTTATTTGGAAAAAGTTGCATTTGTCATGGAATTGGTTATAATAGCCTTGGAAAAGGTTACATTTGATGTGGAAAAGGTTACAATAGACGTGGAAAAGCTAAATAAAGAAATTAAAGTAAATATTGTAACTTAATCACAAATAATGAGTAACCTCTTTCTCTTAATCAACTGTAGAAAACTGATAGTAACATATCCTTAGTAAGTTTCCATGCCAACGTCACAATATAAAGGCCCTTGTTTAAATTAAATCTTAATTTTTAAATTCCCGTACAGAAAAGTTAAGCTGTTTTTTATTTAACAGCTGCTATTTTACAGCCAGGACAGGAAAGAATCACTTTCGGTACCCAAATCATATAATATATGTTTTCAATCCAGTGCAGTGTAATGAAATAAATATTTTCACTGTAGAGTATGATTATGAGAACAAAAAGGTTTTGAAATATTGCCAAAAGGTAGTTGTATATTAATTGATTCAACCTCAAAATCCTGAATATTCACATCTCTAATTGAGAACCTCTTCTAAGGAAGCCTGATAAGAATTTACTTAATATTTAAGGTCACACAAATATTAAAAATGTTAAGCTAAACATTGTTTGGTAAATTACGAGATATTGGGAAAAAAAAAGATAATTGCTTTAACTTCAGTTCTATAAAATTTGTAAATATATTAATTAAATTTTATTCAAAATAGAATAAGCATTGAATATAAATATAAATATATAAATATATACATATAAATATTGAAGAATAAGCACAATCCTGAGAAGAAAAAGTACAAACCCTAATGGGAATAATTAATTGTATATTATTACAATGAAAAATATATTACTTTTAGAAATGATTATGAATACGTAATTAGAAGTGGTTGATATATAATATAGATAAAAAATAGAAGGCACTCATAAAACCTTTTACTTTTAATAGTTTAATATAAATTTAATCCTTCAAAATTACCAAGCTTTATAAACAAAACTAATTTACCTCTAAAAGCAACTCCAAGAAATTCATAATTTTTTTCAAATGATAATGTGTTATCATCACAGTCTAGAATTACTCGAATCCGTTCCCCAACCTATGAAAAAATAAAATTACATACATTTCTTATTTTGTAGAGAAAATGAAAACATAAAATTGCAAATATTTAGCGTGAAACACCGAGTTAATAATGAAATCAATAGATAATTAAATGTCAAGCATTTTTTCTAATTAATGAGAAACGATAAATATAACTGAAAACTGATTAAATATTCACAAATATATTATCAATATATCGAGGCTTTAAATGATAATCAGCTAAATATAATAAAGCAAAGGTATGGATATAAACACATGATTTATAAATTTATATATATATATATATATATATATATATATATATATATATATATATATATATATAGTGGGTGTCGCAGGATTTAGCCTATAAACAGGGGCAGTATAATCTACAATAATAATAGGTAAAAATATAACAAAATATTTTTTTCTATTTTTGCACAGAAGTAAATAAATGTGGTAAAACTGTTTCCTGTGATGTACCTAAATGGCAATTACGCTTTTAACAAAACTCATAGATTTCTACTCGGTTCTAACGGTAAGTGAAATTTGGGTGTTGCGCATATCATGCCAGATTTTATTAATCTGACAGTATGACAAGGCAAAATATAATACTCCATGGCATATCATTTTATAAATCTTTATTTAGTTGTTATGAAAGCTTCATTAAGTTACCACATTTACCAAAATTACTTTTTTCTTTGAGCATATGAAGGGAATCCTTTTTCTTTTTTTCTCCACTATATGTTTATCTGATTCTTTCATATTTTATATTTAGCTATTTTGCATAACTAAGCATAATGAGAGACTTTTAACTACTACATATAAACAAAATCAAAGGTAATTTAGGTAACCCCTATCGAAACATTTATATTTTAATAAAACCTACTGTATACTAAAGAATACTTAATTATCACTACAAAATACTATGATAAGCTTAATAAAAAATGTTTAAGTTATTTTTTAGATAGTAAAAATGTGATAAACTTGATGGAATAAAGTGTGATCCCCGGTCAGTCAATTTTGACAGTAATGTTGCTATCACATCCATGGGCATAAACCTACCACAAATATCTACTTTTAGTCCGATGTGAGTTTTTGATAATGAGGTAGTCTTTTCGCTGACAGACATGCACAAAAACAGACCATTTTGCGAGTCTTGATAATTGGACTCAGGGTACCCCGAATGTTTATTTCCATCAGTGTTGGGCAATCACTCGAAAAAATGTGTTATGAGTTATTATAATCATGAGTAAGATTAAATCACTCACTATTCTCGGGTTGAGTGATATCTCTGTTGATCGTTTAGCCATGATTAAATCATTCATCACTCTTTTTATAAACATGTTTTTTTTTTCTCCCTCTGTTGTGCCATTCAGCATAGAGGGGCCTTGATCCAACGGAGCCATTCTTCCCGGTCTTCCTGACACATTCTCTTTATCAGAGCCAGTCTTTCCTTTTCTCGCTCCTATCCTCTCAAGATACTCTCCATATTGGATTCTCAGGCGACCCCTGGGCCTTCTGCCCAGCGTGCGGGCTCCATTACCTTTCTCGGAAGTCGTTCCTCATCTATACGAACCACTTGAGCTGCCTTCTTCTGATGTCGGTTTTTAGTTCAGACACTTGCAGCTGATCTCTTATAGAATTCTGCAGACGATCCTTTCTTGTTTTACCTACCGCTCTGCGAAGGTACCTCATCTCTGCTCCTGTTATCCGTCTGACATGCCTGACCAGGATGACCCAACTTTCACTACCATTTGTGAGCGTTGGAGGTATACTGCTTTGTATATGTGTAGCTTTGTCGTTTTGCCTGCATTTTGGTGGCCGATCTAGCACATAAGCTTATTGTTCAGGAAAGAACCCAATCAAATAAGGAAACAAATGTCTCAATATGAAATAAATGATAAGAAAATAAAACAAGAATACATAAGAATAGAAAAACAAATTTAGAATCACTTTGAACAATTAGAAATAAACCATGAAAGTGTTTCAAGAGACGAGGTATTTGCCTTTAAAGACTACTCTTCTTTCCAATAAATTATCTGACAATTTATTTGCTTTAGGTCAATTCGTCATTTCGATAGAAGAAAATAACCATTCTACAGGGGGAAGAAGAAGGCAACAGATTGTTATACTTGGAAAAAAACCTTTTCATAGCTGGGTATTTTTTTTCCACCTTGCAAGATCTTTCTACGGCTAATCAACAACAATAAGTATTTGTAATTCAATTGTAGATAAATCAGGGATAGGAACAGCTGTAAATAAGGATTATCCAAAATCAAAAAATGTGTTTTAAGGCATTAAATTTGTTCTCCAAACTTGTTCAACAGCTTATTCCTCACAGGGTGGCGGGATGGCCGAGTGAGCAAACATGTTAGGAAATATGCATTGCCCACGGCAATGTATGATAGGGAACTCAAAGATAGCAAGTTCAAAATCCGGAGCTAGGGGAAATTTAATAATACTCGGCATAAATAAGTGATGAGTAAAGAGTAACGAATAAGAGACATTACTCATATTTGAGAGTTATGAGTGATAGTGGAAAATGTGGCATGTTATGAATGAGTGATGCGATCGATTCAATTTTTACTCTAATAAGTATTTACTCAAAGAAATACCCAACACTGATTTCCATTAAAAATGGGAAGTCAAAAATGTTCACAATTGCAATACTTTACCTTGCTATATATTTCATACATAAGTAAGTGAAAGTAAAATAACAAAACAAAACTTGCTGAGATACTCAATCATTGTGAGTGCTTACTAAGGATTAAATTAAAATTAACTTTAATTAATGCTATTCTGAATTCTAAGGATAAAATTATTTAAATCCTTAATGTATAAAATAACCATGACCTAGGTTTTTCTGCTCACATCATTAAAGCTATCAAATAGCAAAGGTATCACTTAAAAAAAAAAAAAAAAAAAGTACAACTGTTATCTAATATAACAGTTGTACTTTTTTCTTTGTTTTATTTTCATTTGGGCTTAGTGGAGAGATTGATAACTCAAACAATCAGATCCATCTTTGTTGTTTCCATTTGAAGAAATTATCACTGCATACATTATTTAACTTGTGAAACAGGATTTGTGTTGGCTTGTCTTAAAACCAAAAAAAAAAAAAAATTGTTTATACTTTACATTTTCTATACTAAATATAGTCAACCTCTGTGAAATTATCATAAACCAACTATGTAAAATATAACATAGAAGATTAGAGAACTAAGCTTATAAACTATCCTTTATTTATATTAAGACTTTTATCCAATAGCTTAGTTGGAATAAATAGTTGGATGTAATATTCATTAAAACCCTCTACTATTGGAAACCCTTTACTATTATTAGAACAAAAACAAAATATAAATAACTCAACAACGATAAGAAAGAAATAATGAATCAAATGTTACAATGTTTATAGATAGAATATTACAAGCAACTTTAGTTATCCTAAAAGTATTTTATAATCTAATTCCAATTCTTAAGCCTGTAATTAGTTTTAAACCAAAGGCCTTTTTGTTACTCCGACATCTTACCCACTATTCAAACTCCCTCTTCCCCCAAAAAAAGATGCTAAATTCATAAGTATATATATATATATCCAGGATCTCATGAAAGAGAAAATTAGTCACACTTAAAAGACAACAGAGAGCAAAGAACTAGTTCATATAAAAAAATATAAGCCTTCTAATAAAATATTCTCAATTATTGTATGAAATAGGAATATATCTCTGCTTAAAATGTCTCCTTGTCTTCCATCTGGTATTAAAAAAAAAAAAGTTTACTATTTTATATCCTTTAGACAGTATATTTTAAAATTTATCTAATTAAAACTGATTTAAAACAGTTATTTTATAATTAACATTAAGTAAAGGATGATATATTAACACTTTTATGGTAATTAAAATCTTCCAAAGAATCAATAGATAAACTTAAGTATCCATTAATGTCAGAACTAAAAATATTTCTATATACATATCTATCCATCTCCACCAGCCGCTTATCCGTCACAGGCAGCTTTACGTCGGTCACGTGAGGTGTTGAAATCCCAACAACCTTAAAATAAATAAGCTTAGCAGCATCATTATAAATGCTAAAACTTTTTATTTTATACATTTTTTTTTTTGTAATTTTACAAATTACAAAAATAAATTAGGAAAAGCAGCATTATCCTGAACTAATTATTAGCTCTGATTTTAATATTAAAAATAATAACTTAAAAAGAATTATAATTAGATATATCAATGCAAGTTAATATATTTATGCTGGTAGAAAAATTTGAATGGATAAAGTTAAAGTTTAAATAAAACTTAAAATTCAGGAAGACTGATATATTCATAATTGTTGAATCAGGTAAACAAGGGTTACATTTTATGAACACTCCTCAAACTATCTCAAGCTACCTAAATGTTTCAGAGTATGGTTATTCATTCTAGATTAAAAACTGGCAATGTTAGATCTGCTTAAATACTTTAATTTTAATTTGTCCGATGTTTTATATTAAAAGTATTAAATTATAAAACCTATATTATGAATTGCACTAGTTTTTTAATTAGTATATTTATTAGATAATATTTTAAGTAGGTAAGAAAATATTGGTGAAACCAAAAATTATTTTTAAAAAATGTATGTACCTTCATAAATATACTATTTCTCGTAGATGAAAACCATTAAATTGTTAGCCCAGAGACTATATTTTAATTCCCATAAAACCAAATGGTTGTTCAGAATTATAATTATGTTCAGTGATAAAAAGCTCATTAAAGGGAACATTTCATTCTCATTGTAACATAGCTTAAACAAATCCTTTGTAAGTCGGTGGAAAAGAAAAAAAATGTTGACAAAAGCAAGAGGTTTAAAGAACTTGCTACTACTTCAATTGTACAGGTGAACCACTAACATAATAATTCATCATTACATTATTGGGTTGGCAAATAAGTCCTTTCGTTTTTTCAGGATAAATAAAACTCGGTGTATTATTGGCACAAAATTTATTTTAATCTACAATATATTGAACATTATTTAATATGACTTTTTCCTATCTTTCCACTAACTGCATAATGCTATGTTCACAGAATGCCAGAGGTTTACTAAAAAACTACTACTTATTAAATACTTGTTTACTATTAAAAACAAGTGGTTTTTTTATGTCCTCTTCCTTTTTGGGTTTCTTTCCATTCATGGAGTTCTGCAGAGACCGGAATAAGTGATAGTCACTTGGAGCTAGGTTTGGTGAATAGGGAAGGTGGGGCCTAACGTCTCGGTGTAACACAAGAACCTTCCGATTTTGCCAGTTCTAGGCGTTTATTTGCAATTGATTCGTCTAATTTTATGAGCAGTATTGAGTTGACTCAATTGTTTGTCCTGTTGGCAAACAATTGAGTTGACTCAATTGTTTGTCCTGTTGGCAAACAATTGAGTTGACTCAATTGTTTGTCCTGTTGGCAAAAGCTCATAGAATATAACATCCTTGAAATCCTACTATATGAAAAGCATTATCTTTGGACGCCGTCCAGGTATTGACATTCTTTTTGGAGCTTCACTACTAGGTCCCAAACATTTTCTATGGACTCTATTATCATAAAAGATCCATTTTTCATCTCCTGTTACCTACCTTTTCAAAAATGTGGGTCTTTTTGTTGCGGAAGGAAATCTTGCCATGTTGACTTCTGTTTAAGAGTTAGGGACCCAAACATTAAGCCTTGAAACATAGATTGTATAAATGGTTTTCTACACTTGTGTGGAGACATAAGAAAGCTATCCTCACACTGATTGGGTGGGATTTTGAACAAAGGCCTTAACATTGAAATTTAGCATACCTATTTTGACAGGTGCGTTTTCGGTAAAGACATCATCCCCATAAATCCTGCAAATGTTTCAGTATTTTGCCTGCAGCAATAGTGGAGTCCCATCTTCTTCAATTTTAGCAAAGTTCCCTTCCAATATAGTTCTAAATTCTTCTATGTTGTTGACTTTAGAATTCAGTGCATTGTTTGATATTTGGAAAGGCCTTTCTTTCTTAAATTGACTGGTAAATACTATTGCACTTACCAACCTGTAGTCAGTCGTATAATTTAAGTTCTAGATCATGTTGACACTTTTCAGTCATTTTATATGGCTCACTAATATATAGTCTATCTGGAACTTTTCTTCTTTGGGAGATTTATGTTCATTTATTCTTTAATTTTCTACCAAAATATGAGTTCCCAATTTTAAGTTTATGGGCCAATGCGAAATTTATGACGTTATTACATCCTTTATTCCTTTTGTCATATGTCATTTTCCCCATTACCTCTTCCTCACTTAATATCCACTGACCAATCCGACCATTAAAGTCCCACATAACAACTATACAATTGTCCTTTCTTCTAATGCAGAACTTCATCTAGCTTCTTATAGAAATCTTTTTTTTCTGATTCAGTGGAATCTGCAATGGGTGCATTTATTAACATTATTTATTTTTTTTATTTTATTTTATTTTTTTTTTTTTTTTTTGGCCCAGGACACAGTCAAAAGTCTAATTCTCACGTTAATTTCCTGAAAATTCAATATTTTATTTTTTAAATTACATGAAACCAGAAACCCAATTCCATACTGACCATTGAAAGAAGAAGTTTTTTACAATTATTGATCCAGATTTCAATTCAGCTATTTGTCTTCCTCTTCTCATCACTTCCGCAAGACCAATAATATCCTATTTAATGTCTTTTTTAGCAGTTTTTAACTCCAATAGCCTATCTTCTCCCAAAGAAGTTTTAACATTCAGCGTGCAAATGCTGAGGTGTTCTTTAGCAATTTTTACTGGGTTCGTTCCCACTTTTGCCAGTCTATTAATGACACATTTTCCTATTGATAGAGGTAAATTTGCAGGCCTTTCTTTATCAATCAACGTATGAAGTTTCCTGTTTGTACAAACAGTAATTCATTTCTATTGTGACTGATAGGTTCTTCTGGTAAATGCTATCTATTGATGTCCCTAATATTTTTTCCCCTTGTTGATTGCCTTCAGTTTTATTTTCTCCATGTTTTAATTCTTGCGGTTCGATTGGGATTGTTTTATAGTACTTCTCCAGCCTATTACTTTACACCTTTTTATAATCCACTGGATGCTTCCAGCTTTGGGATTTCTCCTTTCATTTTTCCCCTTGAATTACGATGTATTACTTCACATGGAGTGTTCTCTTTAGTATGTTGCCTTTTTTGACTTCTTGATTCAGGAAAATTTCAAGATTTCTTTGAGGCTATAATATTTGTTATCTACAAGAATTGTATCATAAATTATTTTTGTAGCATGCCCAGCTTCCCGAAGATTCATTTTGTAATAAAGTAAAGATTCATTCCAATTCCAGTAAAGATTCATGGGTGACTAAACAGGCTGTAATGAATAGATAACACCTTTCATTTAACAAGGCTTTAATAAGCATTAAATTGCTGTATAGAATCAAATACAAAAATACATGTACTCAACATTTTAAATACTAAAATTAATAATTACTGAACATGTGATATAATTTGATAACAAAGAGATTATATCACACTCTCCCCCCCTTTATTTAAGAACATAGTCGTTCAAATAGGATGGCTGTCGTTTGACACGAGACGATCTTCGCGGGGTGGTGGTACTAAAGCCCGTTTCAACTGAGGAATCGTCTTCTGAAGGGGAGACCTCCTGAGGTATTCCTAGGTCTTAGTGGTTGATGTTCTTCTCGAGCTGGGGGTCCTGGGGAGATGATCTGATTTCCGGCTCGGCGGTGACTTGAGGTTCCTTTGGCTGAGGACCGTCCTCTGAATCTTCAAGTTCAATATCAGGACCTCCTCCAGAAGGTGCAAGGTGTTGCAGGTTTACTGTGGTCTCCTTTCCATCTGGCAGTCGAACAAGAGCGTAGTAGGGATTAGCTTCTAAAAGATGTACTTCTTGTACAAGAGGGTCATACTTACTTCGTCGTACGAAGTTGCGAAGTAGTACTTTCCCTGGTGTACAGAGCCACGAAGGTAAGGCTTCTCCCGAAATATTTTTCCTCTTATGGTAAAACATTCGTTCATGTGGGGTTGCATTGGTAGCTGTGCAGAGTAATGACCTTATTGACTGCAACGCTTCGGGTACAACTCTCCCCCACTGCGATATCGGTAGGCCTTTCGAGTGAAGTGCGAGCGATATTGACTTCCAGATTATTCCGTTGTATCTCTCCACTTGACCATTTCCACAGGGGTTATACGGTGTAGTTCGGCTTGTGGCTATCCCCTTCGAATGGAAGTATTGTTCCAGCTCTTTGGATATAAAAGCTGTACCTCGATCGGAATGAATATAACAAGGATATCCATTTAGAGTAGTATGAAAACATTCCGAGTGCTCGCTGTTTACATAAAGTTATTCCATGACATACAGAAAGGTATTCGTAACCTTATAAAATAGATATTGATCAAGCGTAAATATATAAATGATTATATTTTCTTTATTGAAATAAAGAATCTCTATATGTGTTATTATCTAAATATATGATTTATCTATTGTGGAATGTTAAAGAAAATATAAATTTACAGACTGCAAATGGTCGTTGGGAAACCGAAGAAGACCATTAGTGTTGATGTTTAATTACTGAGAGCTCTGTAAACGATTAGAAGAAAAGCAAACCATGGAATATAAAAAAAATCAGGATCCGTAGTGCTCGCTGTAAGGAAGCTTTGTTCTGGGGTAATGGAAAATCGCTTAATGGTTTGAGTCTATCTGGGTCAGGACGTAGGGTATTATTTTCTATAAGATAGCCAAGAATTTTAATTGATTTTAAATTAAATTTAGATTTTTGCCTATTAATAGTCAGATTATATTTTCTGCAGGCCTCCATGAATTTATTTAAGTTATGGTCATGTTCAATCTGGTTCTTTCCACTGACCGTAATGTCATCCAAGTATATATTTACCCCTTCTAGACCTTCTTTAGTTTTAATTTCATCCATTTTCCTTTGAAATGCTGCAACACCATTTGTTACTCCCATTGGAATCCGTTTAAACTGCCAGAGTTTTCCAACAGCCTCAAAGGCAGTATAGGGTCGGTCTTCTTTTCGAATTGGGATCTGATAGTAAGCACTCTTTAGATCAATTGTACTGTGGACGTTATATCGGGCTATGTTGGAGGCAATTTTCTCTATTGATGGTATCGGGTATGCATCCAATAGAGTATACTTGTTAATTGTGAGGGAATAGTCAACGACCATGCGTTTCCTATGCGCCCCCTTCACAACTAGAACTTGTGCTCTCCACGGAGAGTTACTTTCCTCAATGACACCGTCTTTAAATAGCTCGTTAATATGAGTCCGAATAAACTTCTCGTCTTCATTCGAGTGCCTCCTTGATTTTATCGATATAGGTTTCCAGTTTGGAGCTAAATGTTTAAACAAAACGGCTGGTCCTACCTTAGAGCAGGCAAGACTACTGACGCTTAAAGTTGGCCTACTGCCGCCGAAGGAAACTGTCAAGCTAGAATGTTGTCTGAGGATGTCATGACCCAATATTACATCAGCGCAGCAGTTCTTTAGAACGCTTAGTTCAACATTTGAATAAGAATTGTTCAGCGCTTGTAAGTTTACACGACAGAAAGACTTAATATTGACAGAATAAGAGGACGAAGCCATTGAGACGGCAGAGGTAGTGGGATAGCGCTCGAGGCTATGTTTATTAGCAAACGCTTCGCTAATAAAACTCTGAGTACTCCCAGTATCAATAAGGCCATCAGCTGAATACCCGTCGATTTTTATAGGTATTGTAGACTTAGCAAGACTAGGAGGTGAGGCTGCTGAGATTTTAGATGAAACCAAACAAGGATGGATGGCTGCTGTCGTCGCCCAGTTGTCTTCATCGGAAACGTCACAGTTTTGAGTGGAAGCTGAGGTTTTCGATTTAGATTTGCAGACTCGCGCAAAATGGCCCTTTTTGTTACATCGTTTGCAAAAGGACTCTCGGGCCGGGCAAGATGAACGAGGGTGTCTCGAGAGACCACAGAAATAACATTTTTGTGAGTTTACGACAGCGTTAAAAGAGACGTTTGAAGGAGATTCTGGCTGGGGTGAAGACAATCGATCTGGAATACTCCGAGAGGAGGTGGATGCAACTAGAGGTACGTTTGAAGTATACGACTCTGAGAAAGCTTGTGCAGATTCTAGAGCACGAGCTTTTGAAAAAGCTTCATCTAAGGTTAAGTTGAAATTTTCTAACAACCTCTGTCTAATGCTAGATGATAAAAGGCCATTAATGAAGGCGTCTCGAATGTACTCCTCTCTATAGGCAGTGGCACTAACATCTTTGAACCCACAGTCACTACTAAGAACGCGCAATGATTGAAGGAACTGGTCTACAGATTCATCTGAACGCTGGTGCCTAGTTATCAACTTATGCCTAGCAAAGATTTCATTTTTAGGCTTAATGTAAAGTGTGTCTAATATAGAGATAGCTTCTTCATATGAAGAACATTCACTAATTTGTTCAAAGATTGAATGACTTACGTGATTGAATAGTAGATTTAACTTCTCTTCTTTTGCTTTAATGGCTGTGATGAATACTTGAAATGTCTTTTTCCAATGAACCCATTTAGAATTACTTTGGGTTGCTGAATGTTCCGTATCAAATCTTTCAGGTTTTAAGTACTTCTCCATTTCGAAAGTAAATTTAATGCTTATTAAATTGTAATGAATAGATAACACCTTTCATTTAACAAGGCTTTAATAAGCATTAAATTGCTGTATAGAATCAAATACAAAAATACATGTACTCAACATTTTAAATACTAAAATTAATAATTACTGAACATGTGATATAATTTGATAACAAAGAGATTATATCACACAGGCTTGCTTTTGTTTTCCTTACCTAATAAGGTAGGTCTGCCTTTATTTTGATTGTCTTATATTTATCAATTCTATTTAATGCAGATTTACATTTCAGAATATTGTTTCTAAGAACAGCCAATGTAAAAAATAACTTTATTGGGCCATCATCAGCTTGTTGCCTTTTCATAATTTGAACATCTGCTAATATTACTGATACTACTGATAACAACCTCCATTAGTAGCAAGTATCAATAAATGCACTTTTTATTTCATTCTTTATCTTGTTTCCCATTCCAAATACTATTAAAATTCTCTTTCTCCGATGAAATTCCTCACCTTTTTTATTTTCTATATCATTTTTGTTTTCTTTTACATTCCACTATAATTCTTTCAAGTCTTTATGTAGATCATCTCGTAGGCTGTCTACTTGGTTTTTGAACTCGTTGAGAACATAGCTTCTTTAGGTTTTCGAAAATTAAATTAAGTTTCTCTTCGGAACCCATGTTTTGAAAAGTAGTAAATATGGAGTATATTTCAATTTAAGAGAGAAAATTCAATACAACAATGATTAATCAAAGGCAATAGCAGCCTTACTAATTACAATAACAAGCAATTCTGCGATTCAACTGAGCTAAGTTCGGAATCATTTTATCATTCGATATCAAGTTCGAAATCACAATAATACAATAAAAAGTCGCCGATAAAAGACATATAAATAAATAACTATAATTAGCAAGCAAACAGAGAGTAGTAAAATGAATCTAATAATAATAAATATGGAGTAAGTTTCAATATCAAGAAAGAAAATTATTAATAAAAGCTAATAATTTCCTATTGATCACATTAACAAGTAATCTAAATCAACTGAGCTTAGTTCAAAATTAAATTGTATTGCATGTATGCGATAACAAGTGCCCTATATCAGATATATAAATAAACAAATATAATTAGTAAATATAGAGTAGTAAAACAAAAGTAATAATTACTATGGATTAAGTTTTAATATCAAGAGAGACAACTCAATAGAAAAAATGATTAATCAAAACTAATAACCTCATAATAATTTCATTAACAAGCAATTCCACGTCTCATATCAAAAGTTCCACGATTCAACTAAGGTCAACTAGGTAACGATTCAACTAGGTCAAGGTTGGAATAAAATTTTCTATTACATTAATGCTGTAGAAAGTGCCCACCAACAAATATATAAATAAAAATAATTAATAAATATAGAGAAGTAAAACAAATAAATTTAAAGTTAGTTTCAATATCAAGAGACAATCCAATACAATAATGATTAGTTAATGGTAATAAATACTTACCAATAATATTACCAACTAATTTATACGAATCAACTGTGCTTAGTTATAGATTATATTTAATTAAGTTAATTAATAGAAAATCCATGTCAGCTGATATATAAATATAATCAATTAAACATAATTACAGTAAGAATATAATGATTTGATATTGATAAATAAATGCTAGAAGTTGAAAGCCTTAATGATAGTAAAATGACAACTAATTGATTGTGATGATAGTGAAAGTGAAACCGATCTCTTGAACAATAATTAACTCAATCACAATGATTTATAATAATGTCTTATTTAATTTTATTATTATTCTTTATACAGGGTGTCCCCAAACCAAATGGCAAAACTTCAGGGATCGATAGAGGATCGAAAAACTAAGAAAAAAAGTCCTCTGGTATATGCCTCGTTTTCGAAAAAATCACAAAAAAATAAAAATAGTTGTGCAAAAACTAGTTAAGGCCATGGAAGAGCGGATTTCATTCCTTAAATGAATTTTAACAATAATTGTTATTCCAATACAATTATTGTATTTCAATCTTATACTGACAGAAAGGTAATTGAAATTTTTTTTTTTTTTTCAGAAATAATAATAAATACTTTTTTATTCAAATATTCATAGTATAAAGAAAATTACCTATTTAAAGTACATAACATATTGAACAAAAACTGAAGATTAAAAAATTAAAAATATAATAATAAAAATAATTTTAATAATAAAAAAAAAATTTAGAAAATAATGAACTAATTAAACATTCTTACTAGGAAAACATAAGTGTTTTAGTTTTTATTTGGGACTACCTTAGAGAGAGAAAAAAAAAAACTGAAAATTTTGAAAGTTTTACCTTCTCTAAAATTACATAGTTAATTTCTCGGCAGCGTCAACGTAAATGTTGTTAGAAGTGCTGGCCTCTCGCCGCAATACACACATCACATTGCGTCCTCACACATCGCACTGCATTTAAACATTGTTCTGCGGTGAGCTGGTTGCAAACCATTCTGATGCGATCGATGAGATCATCCCTAGTGCGGACGGGCTCTTGGTAGACATTTTCTTTCACGTAACCCCCACGAAGAAATCTAGTGGCATGAGGTCCGGAGACCGTGGAGGCCAAGGCACCAGCCGACCTCGTCCGATCCAGCGACCTGTGTAGTTGATGTCCAACCAGTCTCGCACAGCTCTTCGGTTATGTGCAGGACAACCATCAAGTTGAAACCAGTTCTCAAGCCTTCTTTCCAAAGGGATATCTTACAAAAATGCCTGTAAGTCATTCTCGAGGAATAGATAATAACTTTCAGCATTAAGTCCAGCAGGTAAAAATACGGGACCTATTATGCCATTATTACAAAGGCCGACTCACATATTTACAGAAAATTCATGCTGGTAGTGAAATTCTCTAAAAGCGCGGGGATTTTCATGTGCCCAAAGGTAGTTTCTTTGTTTGAATATGCCCGCACGTGAAAGTCGCTTCGTCCGTCCAGATTACTTTCGAACATAAGTTTACATGGTTTCGCAATTGTTCTTTGTTATTACATTCAATTACATTACCAATTACAAAAATTAAATCGGCGGGGATAATCAGCGGGTATTAAATTTTGTACATTTTGTACATGGTAAGCATGCCTGCGGCCAGCCCTTAATGTGCGCCAAATGGTTACCCTTGGTAAGCCAAGAACTGAAGCAGCACTCCGGATGCTTGTACCAGGGTTGGTATTGAAGTGTCGCAGTATCCTCTCCCTCCGCCTCAGGTTGGCTTCCATCGGAGCCTGCAAACGGTTTCCACCACGATTACATGAGAAGGACCCTGTCTCTCGAAGCCTTCTGAAAGTGCTGGTAAAAACACCTCTGTGTGGGGTTTCTTGGTCAGGAAACCGTCTGCAATATTCCCGAACTGCCATACGTGCATTGCCATCGCAGAATCTGTAGACGTAGACTATGTCCGCGTATTAAGCATTACTAAATCTAGCAACTACTACTACACTACTAGCAACACTACTAATGTGAGAATGTGAGGATGTATTCCCCCCAAAAAGATTAAAATGATAGTATAATGGCTAACATTTTAATCCTTTCTTTTTAAATTTAAACACTCAACCTAGATGTTTTATTGATAACGAAAGCATGAGAATATTTATCTTTTCTAAATTTACTCCTCGTAAATTAAGAAATTAAGCTTACTCAAAAAGCCAGTATATTTTTGTAATTTAAATACATTATTGAAAAAAAAAATATTAAAATACACTTTTTGCACAACTATTTTTAGTTTTTTGTGATTTTCTCAAAAACGAAACGAAAACGAGAGATATGCCAGAGGACTTTTTTCTTAGTTTTTCGATCCTCTATCGATCCCTGAAGCCTGGCCATTTGGTTTGGACAACCTGTATATTATGATGTAAATAAAGTTCAACTGGTTTGGCAGCAACCATCATCTCTGAGCCTGAAGAGATAATTATCTATACACCAGAATGAAGACTGTTTACTAGGGGGCCTTGGTAATCCTGCAGCTCCGCAATACAGCGGCTGGTATTAGTAAAGTGTTTAAAATCAAACTTGTGTTGTCAAAGGATATCACCTCCAAAGCAGCAGCTCCTGGCAATGGCTTCCTCTAAATAAATATACAGTAGAAATGAGATCAATATGTTTGAATTTCATATTAAAATATTTTTTGTGTTATCGTATTCATTGGTTATCTTGTTTTATATATAGCTCTGATGAAGACATGAATCTCAGGTCGAAACGTCGGCAAATTATATTTCATTACACATACCGTGTTGCTTTATTTGAATGCACCCCCAACCATTTTAATTAAATTAATTTCTATGGTCAACCGTATACCTTTAACATTTCATACAAAAGAAATTAAAAACACTTACTTCACAATTACTTCCTAGGTAAACGACAGGAACAGAAGTTTCAAATAAACATAATTTCATTAAAAAATTTTAACCTCTAAACAATATAAAAACAGGCTTTCGATGAGTATGACAACAAAGTCAGCACATCATTCTAAACTCATTTTCTCAATTCCAAACCTTTTTTTTCTATAATATTTATATTCATTTCAAAATATGCATTAAAAACCTATCAAGATAAACTCCTTCACTGCAGTTATTATATTTTGGACATAATCAAACAATAATAATAATATAGTTGTCAATTTCTTTAATTTTGCCCGCCGGTACCTAAACAAATCCTTTTTTTTCACTTAAATTGAAATAATTAGTAATCTTACTAGAAACTATACTTATCAAATTCTAGGTAGCCAGGATTAGCAACATTGACCTGGTTTCAAAGCTTACTCATTATTGCTATATGGGATACAAACAAAATTCTAGATATGTATAAGCCAAGACACTTAGGCACCCCGCGTTCTAGGTGGCCAAGTTGGCCAACCAAATGTAAAAAAGAGAAATATATTGTTCCCGTATAGTAGGCAAACAGACCTTCCAGGTTGCCTTAAGGTTGAAGAAACACAAATGGAAATTTCCATATATTACTTCTAGGTGTGACTGATATGGCTCAAGTGAAAAGGACTGGACTTACTTATCTCTGAAGGGCAAGCGGGAGTCGAGGACTGGGATCTAATAAAGATGATCAAGGGCCGTTTAAATGAAAACGACGCGATTGGAGTTCACTTATTTTGGCCACGTAACCTCCCAAGATAGGCAATGCCTAGAAGCTTTTCCCAAAAATTTTCGAAACCATACATGACTGGTTTCTTAATTTTAAATCTTGAACTAATCAAATAATAAGGTTTTTAAGTGGGCTGCAACAAAAAAACATAATTTAAGTTTATGAAAATTTGATTGCATAAATGGACCTCATTTATTTTTTTGACAATTCCCTGAGCACAAAATGCTTAACCAAGTTTTAGAATTAGAACTCTAAGGAAAATTTAATTCAAATTTAAAAGTGGCCAAAACATGTAATCCTCTAGACTTGTAAAGGTGACGTGCAACACAAGTGCATTACTTGATAATGCATGACCATGACATTCAATGACATGACCACTCTTCATCAATGTGTTGAAATACGACTTATACTAAACCATCAGAAAACTATTATTTAAACAGATAAGGTTGCTTTACACTGTATCGAACCTAATTCTTGAAGGACCTATGTCCAATAAAACAATGGAACAAAAGAAAGATCAG
Source organism: Aelia acuminata (assembly GCA_911387785.2). Lineage (NCBI taxonomy): Eukaryota > Metazoa > Arthropoda > Insecta > Hemiptera > Pentatomidae > Aelia > Aelia acuminata. The sequence goes on along the minus strand of OU426979.1, from coordinate 112,803,659 downwards.
GCACTTTCGGCTGTTCAGGTAGGTGGTTCGATGCACTGTAAAGCCACCTTTAAGTACACAATAATTAAAAAAATCATCACCTCATTCAACGATACATACCTGATATTTTGGTGCATTGTTTAGTAAAGGATAATTCCCTTGCGAATCACCGTTGTGAAGTAAATGATTGTCCACTAGATTCCATCCCCAACTTTGATCATCAGAACCTAACAAGGCAACATAACCATGGCACTGTAGAGGTGCTTCTTTCGTTGCAATACCAATCACTGCCACAGTCCCAAGAGGTCCTTCCCAAATTACTTCCCAAGCATGCCTACCATGCCTGAAACCTATTTTACCTCTAGAAGCATCAGTACTTTGAGCCACAGGATTTCTATGAAGAGTAAACCCATTGGGTTTAATATACACATTTCTAGAACAGTCATTAGGGTTCCAAGCATGGTAAAATGCTCTTAATTTGGCTTTGTAAGTGGGAACTGAGGAAAGAAGGTCAGACTTAAGAGCTTCTTCAGCAAGTTTTCTAATACAATGGAGTCTCCAAACGTCGTTGTTTTCATCATTTAAAAAACTATACCACTTTTTGCACACTAGAGAACAGTTTCGAAGGTCGTGAAGATCTAAATAAGAGAATATAACTTCTAAAGCAGAATCAGGGAGGGATGCAGCTATTTCATCTACCATTTTGCCGGCAACCCAAAAAGGTGCCTTAGATCTAGCTGAACTCTTACACTTATCCTTGTAACGTACAAACAAACGAAACTGTTCCTCCAGCCTAAAACCTACCTTTATCACAAACAAACACATTCTACATAATTAAATGTATAATTTAAGATCATCACTTCGACGCCATCACGGTATATAGGTTATGATGTTTTTGTAAGAACCGATACATCAGCTGGGCAAGTAACTGGATGGAACCACGTGATGAACCAATCCAATCAGCTGTTTTCGGAGTGCTTGTCGCGCCAAGGGGCCAGCGTTTGGATGGATAGAATGAAGCTCTAGTGTGGCTTCGATCCATTATTTTCCTCAACTTTTTATTTTATTTATGAACTTGATGTTTCACTGTCGTACCTGAAGTATTGTTAATGAGCACTGAACGTTTTCAAATGACCACGGCACCATCATTAGCGTGTTTTGCCTTACTTTAACAAGAGTGTTTTGTCGCCATTTTGCTTAAATGCTTAAAGGGCTGGAAGCCCTCTTTTTCAGACCAATGGACTGTTTTATTAAAATCAGATTACGCCTATAAATGTTATTAACTTAAGTACATGCAATATTATTTATTATGGCCCAACAAGCAGGGACTATGAATCTGTTGATTCAAGATACAAATGGTAAATCATCTCAGTACTTTTTTCAGGTTACAGTTAAAATGTTTGATGATAGGTATTAACATTTTTGAATGACAGGTTCAGATTGAATGCTGGTTGTGTCTGATAAATGTTCCATTGATTATTACAATAGTTTTTGAGGCTTCAACTTTTGAATACAATTCCCATTTTGATTGGTTTGAGTGCATTTATACTTTTCCATCTATAGTTCCTTTCAGTTGTAAACCATATTACTATGTGTTAAAGTAGTTTTATCCTTTAACTCATTAACAATAGAGACAATCATATTAATTTTTTTCAATTGTTTTTAGTGGTAGTTAACAGATCCTTGTTTAGCTCAAAAAAATGTCTCAATCTGGTTACAAATCCAGAATCCATAACTAATATTTATTTCAGTACTGTATGAAGCATTCATATTTCTATTTAAGAACTTATTTTAGGACTATATGACCGTTATATAATTCAGTAAATATATTAATTATGCAGGTTATCATCTAAAATTCATTGAAGTGCTACAAACTTTTGTTAGTCATACTTCAATGGCTTTACAGAAAATATGACTTAATCAATTTATTAAAATACATTGGTAGAAGTTGATCATACTTTGATGGTCATTTGATCAGAATGTTGAACTATTGAAGGAAATTGCTTTACTTAATTGTAGAATTCCTAAGCAATACACATGTGTTCCTTTTTATTTTAGCTTAAAATTTATTCTTATCTTATAATCTATATTTCTGTTTCAGGTAATCCACAGCTTATTAAAGTACAGAAAAGCCAACCCAAAGCAACCAAACAAGAAACTCTTAAAATTCTCTCTCAGCATAAACCTGGTACATTAGCACAGGTGAGCTTCTGTCAGTTGGACTTATTGCTTTCCTTTCTAATATGACCTTTCTGAATATTAATGAAATAAGAACCTCATTATTCATGTTTAGAATGAATTCTTCTCTGCATAGCTGATCAAAAAACTGAATAAGTTCTTTATTAACATATCATTGCTGTTAGTCCAGCTCCAAAAACAAATTTTAATTTTATAAACATCCATTCTTATTTATGGTTAATAGGTGCATCAATTAATAATTAAAAAAAGATTGTCAATGATCTGATGAATACTTTATTTGTTGTTCAAACAGGTTGTTAATGCTAGCTCAGGTTCTATTATTCCTCAGGGTGCTCAAGTTCTAAGGGCTGTTACCATCCAAGGAAAACAAAGTTTGTAATCATTTTATATAATAGGAAATTAACTAATATAATTTTAATTTGCTATTTTTCTAAATATTATTACAGGACAATTATTTACTATCCCTGCGATAACACAATTTCAAAATATCCTAAAACCTGAACGGCAGCCTGCTCCTCATACTACTAAAACTATACAACTACCATCACAATCCGTGGTATTTAGAATTTTGATTTTTAGTTCAATCATTCATTGCTTCTTCATTACCTATTATAATTTAAAATTATTTATTGTAGCAAGTTGTGCCAAACCCATCTAAAAACTATATAGCGCCCATTCTCGATTCTGGTGGTAACAGTAGAAAAAGAAAAGATAGTGAAAATGGTGACTATGTACCTGAATTGTAAGTAGTGATGAAATTTATCTATTTTTAAGGTAAATCTTTTGGTCATTCTTTAGTAATGCATCTAGTGTTTTCATTACCCCATCTTGTTTTGTTTTTACATTTGTTACATTGTTACATTGTTGTTATTTGTTACATTGTTTTTTACATAAGGTATATGTTGCTGTAGTTATATATATATATATATATATATATATATATATATATATATATATATATATATATATATGATTAAAGATATACATAGAATATTAAAGCTGCTTGGAATTGACATAACTTCTAAATGTTTATGGTATTTGTTTACATTGAGCATACAATTTTGGTTATCTTTTAAATAGCTTATTTATCTTGAATGCCTTAAAATATCCAGTTTAGGTTATTGCTCAAATAATGATCTAAGGCACAATAGTATTGAGAAAGGTTAATCAGTGTACTATCTAATTGGTTATTGGGTAGCGTAAGTTTAAACATTTTGAGCCAAATCTATAAGAAATGACCAACAGTGTGAAATCCTCAACAGAAATCCCATTGGTCCCATGACCCATTTTGATTAGCTGAAATTCTCGGACCTCCACTGAACTAGATTGGCATATTTTAAGGATTAATTGTGCATTTTAAAATAAAAATAAACAAAATCAATTGGATTATTTAACAAATTAAGTTTCTTATGAGCAGGATAGAATAATTCATCAATAAATAAAATTTTATTCAATTTTCTGGAATGAATATGAAAAATTTTATAATGAAGATTAATGAAATTATAGGTTTCTGTCTAAACAATTTTTTATTGGCAAGACATGCCAATTTTGAGGTACTTTTTAAGACAAATTATGAAAGTTTTATTTACAATATATTTGAAGAGATGTTACTCAAGGCTTGATCGAGCCTTATAAATAAGAAAAAGATTTTACTGCAGTGCTGAGGATGCCCGCAATGGGCGCAAATCCAAAATTTTTTTTGTTAAATAAAAAGTTTAGTCTCTATAGACTAAACTCCTTCAAATTTATTGTAACACCAATGAAAACTAAATCATAAGGTCTCAACTCAAAAAGAAAACTATTGTAAACTTATTCAATATATAATTCATAATAATTAAAAAATTCTGAAGTAAAATAAGAAATCCAAAAGTACAAACAAAGGCCTGATGATTTATTTTCAGCTTATTAGCTGTTGATTTATTTAGAACAATATTTCAATTGAACAATGTTTCATCAAAAATCTGATAGTGGGGTCAATCCATTTGAAGTGGTCCAATCTAGTTGCTTCAGCATTTTTATTTTTTTTATTTTATATTTTTACCATTGAAAGAACAATGCATCAGGAGTACAAAAGTGAAATTAGTTTATTTTTTGAATTTTTATTTTTCCATTGGCGGCCATATTGTTTTCGAAAAACTGTGTATTTTTAGCTATTTCAGTGCTCTGCTTCAAATAAAGACAAATCTCTTAAGAAAGGTCTGACTTTTTATAAAGGTCATTACAACTATGAACTTAAAACTAAGAATTACGGTCCATGTACCCCTTCAAAGTTTCAAGCGGTAATTTAAAAAAAACGGGTTTTCAAAAATTACTTTTTACAAGAAGGCAAATGATTAAGTGTTTGTTATTTTTTTATTTGATAGATAAAGGTAGGCACTATAAATTCACAAAGTTTCAAGCTGTGGACTTGCACAGTTTTTTTAATTCTAATTTTTGAAACCTTGAAATTTCCAAAATTTCAAAAGTTAAAACTTTATATCTCTGTTGGGCAAGAAAATATTTGAAATTTAGCCCAGATTTAGTTCCTGAAAAGAGGATTGAACTGTCAAAATTTCATTTTGTGGACTCAACTAATTGCAAGGATATAAAACATTGAAAAGTACTAAAATAAGTATTAAATCCAAAGCACTAAACAGCCTATATTATTTTCTGTCCGTGTCCAGGAAATGAAATTTTTACAGTTTAATCCACTACCCCAGACCTAGATGTTTTCTTCAATGATATAAAACTGTTTTTATTTAGTATTAATGTTGCCATTCATAGTTTGGATGTTTGTTTTTTTTTTTTTTTTTTAGCACCACTGGAGTAAAACGAAGGAAATCTGATAAAGGAGGGAAAGGTCTCAGACACTTTTCTATGAAAGTCTGTGAAAAAGTTAGGAAAAAGGGGACTACATCATACAATGAAGTAGCAGATGAATTAGTTTCTGAATTTACAAATCCCAACCTTATCCCTAACAGTGTCGATCAGGTAATTATACAAAGGTTTGTACCAACAAGCAGTTAACCTTGTACACAACTCTTGCCGCATGCGCCTTGACTTATAGCCTAGTATTCTAATAATTGGCAAACCAATTTTCGAAGGGCAAAACTATTATCCCCTCCCCAAAGCTCCAGGCATGCGCAATGTTTCTCTTTTACTCACTCCACCTGATCAGCCCCTGATGCCATGCAAGTGGGGGAACAGTGTTCCCCCTTGTTATCGGAAATTTTTAGTAGTTAAACAATCCAACTGTCTGGTATTCCAGGATTGCTTGTTGGAACAACCCTCAAGATTCATTTAATAATTTTTAAATTATTTATTCAACATCTTCTTTTAAAAAAATTGTAGTAGAACAACTGTTTAATAATGATTCAATGCACATTTATCTTCTCTATGCTTAATTAATTTCCTAATTCTGTATACAGGCTGTCCCTGGACTTATGTTACCCTGGTTAACGTCGATCCGGAATACAAATACTTTGTCCGAAAAAAACAAAAAAATTTAATAAGTTTAATTTGATGGTTGTAGGTCTATGACACATTAATTCAACATATAACAAAACATAGGAGGATTCTATCCTCTTATTTTCTGGATATTAGATTTCTGCCATAGTTGGGTATTTCTCATTAAAAATTTCCAGGAAACCTTCAATAAAATATGTTATTAGGGGTTACCTGTGGTGTAGTGGTTAGATTTTTGGCTATGCCACTGTTCAGATGGGGCATTAAATGGAGGTCCCTAGACTTGTTGATTACCTGGATAGGTAAAATTTACCTCCCTCCCTCTGTAATATCATCCCATTAGCTCTAGAAGCATGAAGTGACATTAAATAAACAAACAAACAATTTTTTTTTCAGTCTGGTTATGCTTCTAATGCTGCTTGCTTCAATTCCCAGTTTTATTTTTTCATGTATATCATATAGTTCTGCTGGCTGTAAACTTTCGATTATTAGATTGATTTGAAAAAGATTGATTTTAGTCATGTGAGAATTTTTTTTTTTAAAAAGTGTTGTAGGTAGACCTTTGATCTGGCAACTACTCTTGAAACCATCATAAACAACCAACACAGTTTTTCTAATGAAGTAAAACATTCTGGTTCTGACCTTCACCTTACTATGATCATTTGTCAGACTTATTCCCAATGCCAAAAAATTGGTAGTCATTTGAATTAATAATCAAAAAAGAATAATCTATGTGCAGTTCACATTTTAATTAGGGAGCAGGGTAGCTCGTTGGTAAGCCCTTAAGCTGCTATGCTTGAGGTCCCGAGTTCGTATCGGGCTTGGCAGGATAGCGGTTTTTTTTCTGTCACAGTTGTCTCTGTGGCAGATAGACCCTCCTTGGGCAAACCCAGCCATTTTTTTACTTTCACTTACCTATATATAAAATATATAGTAAGTGGAAGTATTGCGATCATGAAAAATTTCGACTTCCGGTTTTCAACGGAAATACACGTTTTGGGGTCCCCTGAGTCGAAATGGTCGGCTAATAGGTTAATGGAGGTGCTGAATTTGGAAATGATATCGATTTTTCGATTAGGCGCCCAGGTATCGATTTATTACAACTTACATATATAATTATAAAAATCGATACCTGGGCACCTGATCGAAAAATCTATATCATTTCCTAATTCAGCACCTCAAGGATATTTGAGCGCCTCAATTAACCTAAGAGCAGACCCCAATATCGTTTACATCGCGTAAGTTATAATAAATCGATACCTGAGCGCGTAATCGAAAAATAGATATTATTTCCAAATTCAGCTCCTTCATTAACGTATTAGCCGACCACAATATCTTATTTATCGGGTAAGTTGTAATAAATCGATACCTGAGCGCGTAATCAAAAAATCGATATCATTTCCAAATTCAGCACCTTAATTAACCTTAGAGCTAACTCCAATATCTTATTTATCGTGTAAGTTGTAATAAATCGATACCTGAGCGCGTAATCGAAAAATCGATATCATTTCCGAATTCAGCACCTCAATTAACCTAAGAGCAGACCCCAATATCGTTTATATCGCGTAAGTTATAATAAATCGATACCTGTGCACGTAATCAAAAAATCGATATCATATTCACAATCAGGGCCCTAAATAACCAACATGTCGACCACAATATTGTAAATATCGGATAAGTTATAATCGATACCTGAGCGAGCCTGAGGTTTTATATCGATACTATTTTCATTATCAGCAGCCTTGATAATCTAATAATCGATTTTAAGATCGATTTAAGGTCATTAATTATACCCTATAAGAATTCCATAAAAACGGTTAACCCAATAATGTACACCAATATGGAGAAATCCGAAAAAAAGCTAATAAATTCATCCTTAAATATTTAAAATCAAGCTTTGACTTTTATATTAGCTATCATTGGGATAAAGATCATATCAGGACTTTTATTTTCTGGCCCGAAATATAAAAGTCATGATGTGATTTTTATTTATTTATTAGAAATATAAAAGTCCTGATTTGACTTTTATTCTCTTTCCGAGAAAATAAGAGTTAATTTCAAACCCTAGCTTTAACGATTAACAAAAATAAGATATGAATGTAGAAAAATGTGTAACTTCGGGAAATGATATTTAGCGAAACACGTCAATTTCTAATCTAAGTAAGTTGGTAAGTGAAAGTTGTGTGTTGCGCGCACGCACCAGATTTTTTCTTCTTTTTTTCAGGTCAGGGTACCCTACCTGGCCTAAATATGGGAACTGCCTGCAGTGCTAAAAATTTGTCAATAAATTTTGATATTATTTTATTCATTTATTTTTCTCTTATTTATCTCATAAAATAATTTTATGATTCTTGTGCACTGAGTACCATGAGATTTCCTGTAATGGAATAGGGTAAAGATATTTTCTTTTCTTACTTGTGGTTCATTTCAATGGAATAAACATTTTGGGATCCCTTGAGTCCAAATAACCAAGTCCCACAAAATGGTGTGCATGTGTGTGTACAGACTTGCTCAAAAATGATCAACCATACGAATCTGAAATTTGGTATTTGGTGTATGTACATGCCCGTGATGTGACAGCATAAATTTAATCAAAATTGGTGAAACGGAGGGGGCAATTTATTTAATAAATTTTGTTTCATTTTATGTAGTTTTGTTTTTCTCAAAAATGGCACTAACATGTGTAATGAGAATCAAGTATTCTTTTATATCAGGTAGGTTTTATCATCATAGAAATGTTCTGAGAGGACTTAAAATGGCGAAAGAAACTTTTTCGTTTTCCTATAAAGTACCTTTGACTTTCTTTATATGTATAAAGTAACCATCCCTCAGTATGCCTTATGTATCTACTAAAAATAAGAAATGGCTAAATATGAAATATGAAAAAAAAAACATATAAATATATACAGGAGAAATAAAGATAAATATTCTGACAACTTATATTATAATACATTGAGCCCATGCATGCGCAGTAAGCTTCAATGACAGACCATTGTTTATGAGTAAAGGCATTCTGCTCATGGGAAAGAGTTGTCCACATGTTTTGGAACATAAATATTTAATGGAAATGATTTGTTTCCATGGTAACTAAATGAAGTTTTTAACTTTATTAAGAAACTTACTTTATATATATAGGGAATTATATTATATAATTATAAGGGAATTATTTATAATATAAGGACATTATAATGTATAATTGTGCTTGCTTTCCCGTATTATCACAAGTGAATCTTTTATTTAACAATACAAAACTTTATGTACTTAGAGAGTAAATACATACATGAAACTCAAATTATTTAAAGCAGTTAACGTTGTGAAAAAATATAGTGCAATATAATCTTTAGTCAATTGTATTTTAGTTGACAAAGTTTAGTTTCATAATAGATTTATGAATGCAATGGAAGGTGGTTTTAGAGGAACAATACTCGTCGGTTTCCTGAGAAGCATAAGACAAACATTTTAAAATTAAGTTTTAATTTACTATGAGCCGTAAATATGCCTTCTATTGATTCACTTGACTCACCTTCACGATATATTCTCAAAAAGCAACTCGCAGTAGAAAACAAGGAAGCAGTAAAAAAAACTCGACTATTGATGATATAAGCATTTTTTTAGGCCCCTTAAAAAAATAAATAAATGATATTAAACTAAGAAGTACTAAGAACTTTCAAGTTTTGCAATACAAATTATAATACTCTTTAACTTATGGAGACAAAATAAAAAAAAAAAGTAAATAAATGTGAAGATAAAGCATGAATGGCGTCTACATATTTATCAAAACACGTCGATTTCTAATCTAAGTAAAAATGAAAGTAGTGTGTTGCGCGCATCGCACCAGATTTTTACTTTCACTTACCTATATATGAAATATATAGTAAGGGAAAGTATTGCGATCGTGAAAAATGTTGACTTCCGGTTTTCAACGGAAATACACGTTGTGGGGTCCCCTGAGTCCAAATAGCCAAGTCCCGCAAAATGGTCTGTGCGTGTATGTGTGTGTGTGTGCACGTGTGTGTGTGTGTGTATGCGTATGTGTGCGAGCGTGCGTGCGCGTGCGTGCGTTTGTGTGTGTGTGTGTGTGTGTGTGTGTGTGTGTGTGTGTGTGTGTGTGTCTGTGTCTGTGTGTCTGTGCGTGTGTGTGTGTGTGTGAACAGACTAGCTCAAAAACTATAAACCGTACGAACCTGAAATTGGGTATTTAGTGTATGAATATGCCCACGATATGACAGCAAAAATTTCATCAAAATTGGTCAAACAGAGGGGGTACTTTATTTAAAGAATTTTGTCTAATTTTTATGTTTTTTTCGATTTTCTAAAAAACGGCTTACGATTTTAATTAAACTTCATATTTGATGTATATATGTGCCCACGATATGACAGTCAAAAGTTCATCAAAATTGAACAATTGGAGGGGGTACTTTACTTAATAAATTTTGTTTCACTTTCATGTGTTTTTTTTATTTGCTCAAAAATGGCTGTAATGATTTTGATCAGACTGGGTATTTGGTGTATGTATATGACTTTACTTAACGTTTTATATATAATTTTTTTTTCTAATTTTTACCTTTTTTTCGATTATCTCAACAACGGCTTTAATGATTTTGATTAAATTCCTCATGTTTAATGAAAATCAAGTCTTCTTTAATATTAGGTGAGTTTTATCATTATTAAAATGTTCTGAGGGGGCTTAAAGCGGCTTTTTTTGTTTTCCTATAAAGTACCCTTGTATTTGTTTATATGGAGAAATTATCCGTCTCTCGTTTCGCCTAAAAATAAGAAAGGGCTAAGTATGAAATATAAAAAAAATCAATTAAACATATACAGGAGAAAAAAAGAAAAATATTCTGTCCACTAATAAAACAAGTTGAGGCCACGCATGCGGAGTACTCCTTTAATGACAGAAAATTGTTTATAATTAAAGCCGTTCTGTTCATTTAATGGAAAGTATTTGTTTCATGGTAGCTAAATGAAATCTTCAACAATTACATAGAGAATTATTAAATCAGACCACTTGGAGTATCATGCTTGCATTGCCAAATTATCGCAAGATCGCAAGAACTTTTATTTAATCACTACTAGTGCTCCTAGCGGCACTATTATTAACTACTATCAAAATGTCAGGTTATAAAACAAACAACATGATAACAGAAATGCAGGACTGAAAAATAGAAGGAAAAGAGGAAAAATAAATGCTTTTCATTTGATAAATATGCTTATAATTTTAGAAATATGTATAATTTTTAAAACTACATAATATTACATATATATATATATATATATATATATATATATA